>JALMGA010000025.1:2055000-3255000 GCA_023333525.1 Aspidoscelis tigris stejnegeri
TCACATTCACTGAATAAAACCCTGATTTCTCCTTAATAGACTGGCAGAGTCATTCAGTAGGTGTTTGTCTCAAAGGAGATCTGGTGTTTATGTAGAAAAGAAGGCAAAATGGCTCCTTTTTCCTCTTTCCCAGAAAATTTCAAAGCTGGTGGGGGGGAAGAGACATTTCAATAAAGAAAAATGCTGAGATGCGTTTCAGAGCAGACATTTTTTGGTGTTCCAACCTTGATGTTGGAACAATTGGCAGTGGATCCTGGCAGATATTGCACACTTTCCAGTCCGTACAGCAAAGGACAGATATGGGCTGCTTCTACTTCTGGGCCAGCAGGGGGCAGGCCATCTAACCCAACAGCTTGCCACGTTCAGCGGTGTGGCAGGGGTCTGATGTAGAACCATACAAGTGACTCCTCCTCCCCCTAAACAAAGTCAATAAGACAGGGGCTTACTCCCAGGTGAGCTCCTCTCAGCTTTGTTCCAGTTTCCCATAAACTGAGCCCCCTGTTCAAGCTGAACACTCCTGTTAACTTGTCTGCCTGTGTGTTTACCTGCCGGAAAGAGAACCATGGTGATTGCCCTTCAGACTCTGATCCGAGGCTGGCTGGACCACTTTGTACACCTTGGCAATTGGAAAAATGGGAGGCTGCCGCAGAGTAGACCCATAGAAACCAATGATCTAATGCAGCTAAACATATGACCTTAGCAAGATACAATTCTGACTCCATCACGAGTTTCTCCTGCCCCTGGGATTTATTTCCTTCCGTCACTGTGTCTCTCACCAGGTGGATTTTGCTTTTCTTCTTCTTTGGGTGTACAAGAGAGAGGGTCTGAGGGAGGGAGGAAAAGGGGGAGCCAAGAAAGAATGAGGATAAAGCATCCACCATCCCAGAACTTAAGTGTTTGCTGACTACCTGGGTGTATCTTTGCAGTTTCCTTCTAGAAGACACAGAAGTAGTTTCCTTAACCTTCGTCTTGGAATCGAACCTCTGACCCCTTGGATCACAAGCTACTACTGAGCTACTCAAAGCTTCTTCTCCTCATGGGTGTGTGTGGGTGAAGGGAAGAAATAATAAAATCTCCACTGGCCAGCTTAACAGACTTTCTAAGAAGGAGAAGCACAGAATATTAATTGTTGGATGTTTATGACCTGTACTCTGAAGTTGCAAAATGCCTCAAGCTCTTTATGGCAAGCATGAACTACCAAGAGATAGATACAGATAGGGGCACCCAAGGGCCCGGAGACATCTCCGTTGAAATGCAGCCTTTGATTATAGCTTCTAGTAAAGGCTCAAAGGAAATTTGGGTTACACAGTTGCAGCCTTGGAATGAGTTTGACATTTCTGAGCAAATTACATTCAACTTGATTTTCATTTCAGGTTGTTTTAATGAGAAACACTCTCATGACCCATGATCATTCCAAGGGTGGAGAATCGGCATTTATGGCTGTCTTCAGATGTGGTTGCTTGTTTTGCTATATTGATGATGATGATGATGATGATGACCAGGCGCCAAAAACTATACAAGCATCAAGAGGGAGGCTGTTCCAGAGTCTAGGGGCCACAACAGAAAAGGCCCTCCTGCCTCATACCTCTGAAAGAGAAGGAACTCCAAGAAGGGCCTCTGCTTGAGATCTCAGTGCCCAAGCAGGTCTATATGGGAGAAGGCGCCCCTTCAGATACCCAGGACCCAAGCCATTAAGGCCTTTATACATTAGAGTAATTTCTTGGATATTTGGATATTCTGGAATAAAGTATGGATAATCCCAAATTTAGATATTCCAAAATATCCATGCTTCATTCCAAAATGTCCAAATATAGTGAAATATTAACCAACATCTGGACACAGCCTATGCCACACCAAATAGCAGGTGGACTGTACGGGGATTCATACTCTTTCGTGTGACACCTGCGGAACTGAATGATTTAAATATCCTTGTTTATAGATAATTAATGTGTTTTCTTAATGTCCTTAATGTGTTTTCTATGTGCTTAAAAATCTGCAAAGTCTTCAAGTTACACGACCTCTCAGCAGCGTCCTAAATTGGTCCAACTGAGATGAAAAGATCTTCTGCTTCTGAGTACACCTAGGCCTAGTATGCATTCTTCTGTTGTGTTGATCTGTTCAAAAGAGTCAACAGAGCAGCCTCAGAAATATTATTTGCTGGTGAGAACACCTGGGCAGCTAGAGAAAGGATTAAGGGGAAATCTGCCTAGGAAATAAGCAGGATGAAAGCCTCTATCAGCTTTTGCTGGAAGGTCTTTAGTTGCTAATGTCTATTCTAGATGAACAGTTTGGGCATACCTCTAGGCATGTGCAGACAGCTCAGGGGGCAGAGGAGCAGAGGGTCACAACTTCAATCCCAAGCCTCTCCCACTTCTGTATCTCTGCCAAGAAAACTGCATAGATGTGCCCATGGAGATGCCAGGAACCAGCCATGTCCGTATCTTTTTGCCCCTTGCATGTCAAAAGGTGTGCTACAGGGCAGAGGCTATTGGGCTTAGTGATAATGGATGATTGGCCTTAACTACTCTTTGGCTGGCTGCTGAGCTTGGTTTTTGTTGTTGTTGTTTTTCTTCTGGCTGAACTCCATAGATGCTTTTGGTCTCCATCTGCATTATTTGGGTGACCCATCATGCTTTCTTTACCAGAGTCCTATTCCACGCCCCTGGTTAGAGATGTGCCAGACTGGTTCAGCTGGTGCTCGGTTTGCAGCGAACTGTGAGTAGTCTGCGTGGTTTGCAGGCAGACCAAACTACATGTTGTTTGCAAAAGCGTGGTTCAAATAGAAACCAAACCAAGGAACTAATGAATTGAGTGCACCGAGTGAGTTCACTTGGCCTGTAGGCAAACCAGAACGCTTTGTGGCTCCAAATAAAAATAATAGTAATAATGATAATAGTTTGAAACAAACCCGAACCCACGGTTTTTGGTTTGCTTCGAAGGGAGCCACTCAACTTCAGATTTCTAGCCCTGGTGACCGTGCCCCAGGGCAACATCAGAGAGATCTTTCAAAACCAAATGAGGAGAGGGGAGGGCAGGCAGCCCACTTTGAGGAAAGGTAGCCGCCAGAGAACATTGTGCAGGCCGCTTTGGCATTCCAGCTCTCGGCCTTTGCGCCAAGCAGTTGCTAAGCCGGCTCTCCTTGTAACGGCACATTAAACGCTCTAGAACCAAGAATGTGTGTTTCTTATGATAGCCTCTTGATGTGAATGAAGGCAATCGAAGGACCTTTGGCAGGGTTGCGGCAGGAGGGGGGGGAGAGGGAGGAGAGGGGGCCGCCTGGTCTCCCAAGCCAAGGAGAAAAGCTGACATTGAAATCTATTTGTGCCCTCCTCCATAGCCTTGATTTGTTTCCCTCTCATGCTCGCCTTAACTGTGTCATCCATTGTCACATCCTTCTCTGTGAGTGTATTTTAGAGGACATTTGAATAAAAGCCTCCGTGCCAGGTATGGCTGACATGGTGGGTGGAAACTTCACCTCCCTACAAAGGACTGGCAGCCTCCATTTGCATAAGGTCAGGGTATAGCTCCTGATAGAACTTTGCCAGCATCCCTGTCTCTTAGCAACCCTCTGGCTCCCTTGGTCCCGGCTTCCATTGGACTGGTCCTCGCCTTTTCTTCTTTTCAAAGGGAGGCTTAGCATCAAATGTCGCCATCCCAACCTGTGCCTGTCACCCAACAGGTCAGCTGTTCTTCTCACACCTCCTGCTCCTCCTCCGCTTCATCCCCAATTAGGGAGACAATGAGAAGCTTCCTTTCACTTAGGGCCCCGTGGCCGGGCCTTTGAATGCCAGGAGCCCTGTTTTTAAGCACCATTCCAACAGCAGCAGCAGCAGCAAAGGCATTTTGCCTCTTCTGCATCGCTCTGAAGCGGATTAGGGTGTTGCCAGTGGACAGTAAAGCAACCACATTAGCTGGGGTAGCCAGGGCCGGGACCCAGCCATGTGCAGAAAGAAACTACTGCGAGCAACGAAGAAGGGGAGGAAGCAGCAACCTAGGCTTTTTGGTCCACCTTCAGGTGAATTTTCTGAGTTATTGAACACTGAAAGAAAACAGCTTGTCGCTTTGCTGATGTACTGCAGCCTCCCTCTCTGAAAGTGGAGTGAAGCTGGATTAAACCTTAGATGTGACCAGCTTCAATCCACTTTCAGAGCAAGAAAACACACCAGCAAAGTGGCCTGCAATTTTCTTTCCACATTATTTATCCCAAAGGTGAATTTTCTGAGTTATTTAACACTGAAGGAAAACAGCTTGTCACTTTGCTGCTGGATTCTCTCGCTCTGAAAGTGGAGTGAAGCTGGATTAAGCCTTAGGTGTGACCGCAGCCCTGGAGAAACCTACAGAATATGCATCCTAGGAGGAGGGTGATAGGGAAAATTGGACTGGGGAGGGGGAAGGACAAGGCTTTTTGGTCATCGCCCACTCCACTGTTTAGTCCATGCAAAGGAGATAAAGGGTGCCGTGGGGGGGAGGCGAACCCATCATGCCAAGATGCCTTTAGAGTATGGAGACAGGATGGGGATTGCCTGGGACAAAGTATAGAAGCTGATTGGGGGGGGGGATGTTAATGGAGGGTCAGGCTTGGAACAATGGCATCTCTTGCTGGCCTCCTGGCCGGGCTGTCAAACGGAGGTGAGGGTGAGTGGTCCAGCCCCGTGGTTTTTTTTTGGGGGGGGGTGAAAAGAGAGGGGGGAGCAGAAGGGGAGGGGCGCAAAGGACCTCCAGAATGAAGTTGTCAGAGCCTCAACACAGACTTTAATTTGCATGGGATTGCTCTTAATGGGTTTCCCTAATGCTAATTAGATTCATTATGAAAACACACACATTGGAGCTACTTTAATTTATATATATATCCCTCCCATCCCACCTTTTTTTTTTGCTTCTGTGTATCTCTGCATGTGTGTGTGTGTGCACTCGCATGTGTGTGTGCATGCCAGCTTGGGGGGCGGGGGAGGAATGGAGTGGAGCATAAGATTGAATAAGGATCATTCCCTTTATTTTGGAACCAAATCATGCCTTAAGTGGACCCAAAGGCAAAGCATAAAGGTTTGGATGAAGGGTTTGGGATGCTCCTTGCTGGAGAGTTTCACTATGTTCCTAAATTTTAGTAGGTGCCCCCCCCCCCCCCGCCCACTCCCAGAAGAACGGGAAAGTGCAGAAGGGTAAATTTGTGTGATCTGAGTTTTGTGATGCTCACAAGCTGACAGCAGGCACCTTTGGGCCTTGGCAAATGGTGGCAATTTGTTGAGTATTAGAATGGTGGTTAATGGATTTTCATAACACCGTCACCTCAATATCCACAGTTTTCAGCATCTTTTTGGACACAGAAAGGAAACTGATAGTAAGACTTCAGATCACTAGTATATGCACACCTACTTGGGAGTTAAATCTCCTTCCTACTCAATAGAGACAGGACTGCGCCATAAATTGGTTGGTTTCTTCCTTTGAGGGAGGGAGGATGGATCACCTGGGATAGAGATTGCAATGGCCTTTGGCCTTCTTATTAAATTGTTTTGGAGCTCAGGGTGAACATTTAGATAGATTTAGAAACAATCATTCTAAATAGGTAGATAGGTTGGGGGAATGACCCATCAGGCTGTCCACCTTCCAAGGGGAGATGTTTTATAGGTCAAGCCATTTCCCTGGGAGAGGTAAGTGGCTGCTATTTTACAATATTCTGATTGGATTGGACCTTTTCTTGTTTCAAAGTGGCGTTTCTCATTTTTCCATCCCCACCCCCAACCACAGCATTTAGGTTCAGGATTCTACGTCCAGCTGGAAGCCAAATGCATGGAAATGTGGAGATTCTACTTTTGGAGGCGCAATACATTCTGGTTCTCCACTAGTTTCCTTGGAAGCCCCACTGGCTTTCCTTTACTTACCCTCTCATGTGCTTGTTGGCCATGTGGTTAGAGCAGTGGTTCCCAAAGTTGTCTGGGCTACGACCCATCTAATATACGTTTACCAACTCGGGACCCACCTCTAGGAAATTTAACTGTTACCAATATGAATAAAGGACTTTTCAAATAACAAACAAAGTTTTAATACAATTTTTTTATTACTTAATTAAATAATTACATCAAAAACGTTATTTCAAATACGGTTAAATTTCCTAGAGGTGGGTCCCGAGCCACAGTTTGGGAAACCCTGGGTTAGAGTGTCAGACTCTTATCGAGTGGTCACCTGGTTCGATTTCGCACTCCTCCCTGAAGCCAGCTGGGTGACCTTGGGCTGGTCACAGCTCTCTTTCTCACCTCTCACATTCCCACCACCCTCACAGGGTGTGTTGTGGGGAGAACAGAAGGTTTGTCAGCCACCTTGAGTCCCCTTAAATGGTTGAGAAAAGCAGGGTAGAAAAGCCAAAATTTCTCCTCCTCCTCCTCCTCCTCCTCCTCCTCTCCTAACCCAAACCCCAGGAGGGAGGGAGAATCTTTGAGATGCAGGAAGACAGGGGTAGATGAACATAGCATAAAATAAGTAGATGTACTCTGTGAAGATTCAGTTTGCCTCCTTTTGTTTCTGTCCAGAAAACATTATATTACATAAGAAGGACAAAATAATCATTAAAGCACTATCTTGGTTCTCTTCCCATGTAGACATGAAGTAAATTTCTCCAAAATAATCCATGATCTTGTTTTTGCTTTTGCTAATCCCCCCACCCCTCCTTTCCTTCTTTCTTTTGGCTGCATCTGGTCATTGGTAACATTTTCTGCTGCCTTTGGAGATCCAGAGCCTTTGGTTTGTTCTGGAGGGTCATATGAATATAGAAACTCACCTTATCCAGGATGAGAGAGAAAACAGCTTCCCACGGTTCCCCAAAACAGTGAAATTAGAAACCAATTAGTGCTGTTGTCTGCACTAGTATGTGGACAACAGGAACAACCTGAAATAAGGCCCAGTGCAGAAAGAGCCATCTAAAGAATTTATTTATTTATTTATTTATTTATTTATTTATTTATTTATTTATTTATTTATTTACATTTCTATCCTACCCCATGCTCGAAGGTCTCTGGGCTAGTAACAACTGTTAAAACAACAGATTAAAAACAGAATATACATTAAAAGCACTTTAAAAATTCAACAAATCTAAACCAATACACTCTGTGTTTAAAGTGATACTATCTGCACTGGGAGGGAAATTGTAATCACCTCAGCCAAAGGCCACCAGCTTCCTAAATATATATAAGGAAATGGCATTACGCACTTCAAGGGGAAGAATATTCCACAGTCTGGGGGCCATCACCAAAAAGGCTCTCTCCTGGGTGCCCACCAGCCTCACTACTGAAGGCATCCAGGACGGTCTCACCGCTAGGTCTTAAGGCATGGGCAGAATATAAAACATTCACCAATCAGGGAGCCAGAAACTCTGGTATCTTCAGATCTCTTGTCACCTGAAGAGAGCAGGTCTTCATGGACACTCACAATGTGTGTTCCATGCTGAAAATAGTCTGAGGCAATCGTGAGGTCACCTCAGGAGCGTCTCCATGCAAAGCCCTAATATGGGCTACATGTGAGACAATACGTGTCAAACCCCCCCCCCCCCCGCCTTAGCAAGTGTTCTCATTCTGAAATAGGGAGCTAGCACATATTGTCCTGGGGTCAGGGGGACGCTTCCTCCCAGGTTATGTGGGGCGGAGCTTGGTGGCCTCACTATTAGCAGGCAGGGTTTCGCCTCTGCTCCCTGTTCCTGCCATGCACGCTGCAGTCAGCAACCGCTTGGGGATTTCTTTAAATAAAGTGTCTTTCCTGGTGCATTTATTACACCCCCCTTCCCTGATAGCAAGCTATGGGTGAGTAATTTTGAGCCGGTTGCGAGTGGGGGTGCCCGCTGTCATGCCCACTGTCATGCAGATGTGCACACCTCTGCTAACCTGTGGCGGCCAAGGAAAGGAATGATCTGCTTTTAGTTATGCTTTTAACTATATGTTATAACTTTTGGTTATGCTTTTAACTGTGGTGGCCGAGGAAAGGAATGATCTTAGTGTTCGTGGAGGTGCAACCTAGGTGTTTGCCTGTCATTGCTGCAGCAGGCGGGATGGGTTATGGTGAGGTCAACCCGGCTTCCTATCAGGGGAGAGAGTGGGTGGGGAGAAGAAGATGTGGGTTCAAGCTGTGGTTTGCATGGGGACAGGCATGTATGATTTGAATCTGTGTTGCCCCTAACCACATGGGGACGCTTTATTGTGAGTTACAACGTGGATTTTTACTACACACTTCACAAGCAAAGGAACCGATTTGCGTGGGGACGCAGCCACATACTGTGGTTATTAGACCTGAATAAAGGAATTTTTCTCTCGCCAACAGTGGCTGGTAGTGGCTGCCTGGATTTTGTGAGAATCTTTCCAGCGCCTGATGCCACCAAGCCTCAAGAACCTTTGCACGCTCCACAGATGTGCCATGAGGTAGCCTATCTTGGTCCTCCTCTCCTTTCCTCCTCCCCTGCAACTGACACACGTGCTATCCTTTTCTAGCTTTGTGGGGAAAATGCTTGGGTGAAGGATGCCAGAGACAGCTAAGGAGAGGGTTAGAAGTTAACTGTTTGCCTCTTCAATAATTCAGGTATCATATTCCTTCCACTTTGTTGAGTTGGCTAATGCAGACAGAAGCTTTGGAGAGACCAGGCAGAGACATCGGAGCTTCTCAGACACAGAAAGAGACACCTCAGAGGGCAGCGAGGCCTCCTCTCCTTCCTTCCGCACAAAAAGGACAGGCTTGGCTATCTCAAGATTGCCATCGGCTGAACTGTCCTTTCTGCAGGACGATTGTTTGCAGGCAGGCAGAGGTAAATGGAGCGAGTCTTTTCTTTCCTCCACCCATCCACCCACCCACCCCGATTGTCCATCTAGACCACAAACCTCCTTTCCTTTCAGTGTCCAGTGCAATAGCCCCCCCCCTCCCAAAACAGTGGAGAATGCTGTTCCTTTTGCAATGTGGCTTTCATCCAGGGAGGGGGAGTTGTTGCTCTGCATTTGTTACATATTCTGCAATGCCAGGAGTGAAAGCGGTTTTCATGCAAGCCACCCACAAGCTTAAAAATATCCGTTCAAAGACGAGCCCCACTGAGTTCCAGCTGCAGCTCAGCTGTAGAATAAACTACCCGGAAAGCAGAAGGTCGTTGCTTCCATTCCCCAGCCTCTCCCTGGAAGTAGGCAATGGCAAACCACTTCTGTATCTCTGCCAAGAAAACTGCGTAGAGATGCCCTTGGAGGTTCCCCTGCAGTCAGCCATGACTCAGTGGTTGTATGTATATTAGTATGCCTGTTCAGAAGAAATCACCTTTATTGAGTTTACGTTCAGCCTGGGCGATCAAGTTCCATACAGTGAGAGGTACTTCAGTGGAACGTCTTCCCCTAGAAAAGTGAGGAAATGGTCTCACAAAGATGGGGAGACTTGGTTAGAAGGTTGCAACACTACACCTTCTTCCCTCTCAGGTTGTCTTCAGATATGCATTTGTCCACATGCAAGCTTGTTTTGTGCATAACCTGTGACTTCACCACATGGCTGATTTTTGCATTTCCTACTTTCGTAGCTTGATCATTTTCAGCCTTCTCGAATTGGCATGGAGATCCACTCCATCTTCCTTGCTGAGATATGGGGCCTTTCTGCACTTAGCCTTATTCCAAATTATACCCCAGAACAGGGCCCTGTTGTCTGCATGTCATGCAGTCTATGCCAGGCACCAAGCGAGGCCTACCACAGCCTGCATTAGCATGTGGACAACAGATCCCTATCCCAAGATATATTCTGGAATAAAGCCACGTGCAGCAAGGGCAATGTTTTGTCCTATACGGCTCATATTCCATGGGGATCTGGGCGGAAATATGTCTTTAAATGAAAAAAGAGAACACAATATGGAGTTTTATAAAACTGATAAATCATCTATGGTGGTTAGCAGCAGTGGGACCCAATTGGAAAGATTCCATCTTTGGCTATTACTTCAAGGATAATGGTACCAAGTAAGCCGGCTGTTAACATTGGGGCAAATATCTGAATCCATTCATTTAGGACAAAGTGTACTAAAAGTTCATGACTTGAAAAAGGCATCTTAAATGGCTAGCAAGAATGCCTTTAGCCTTCATTGAAGAATGTGCATTACACCATTCTATCTCTTCAGAGATACAAAAGACCCAATTGTTTGGGGCTGCTAGGATTGGCCCAAGCCATTGTCTTCCTCCAATCATTGTAGGAACAACATTGGTGTCCTTTCAATATTCCTCCTACACTTCTTGAGTGACTTGAGCTCAGAATCAAATACTGGCTCAGAATCAGATATTGTAAACCACAGTGCTGGCCATTCCAATGTTCCCCAAACGGAACTGAAAGAAGGCAATGTAACCCTGGCATGTCAATTCAAAAATAAGTCCTGCTGAAGTCAGTGGAACTTCTTTTCAGGTGTATTTAATACCGCAGCCTTAGAAATAACAGTTCCTGTGAAACAGGATTGCATTCTTCCTGGGCTGAGCAGCAATGAGTTCCTTTCCGCACTTGGCCATATTCTGGGATATATCCCAGAACAGGGACCGGCTGTCTGCATGCTAGTGCAGACTATGGAAGGCCCCAAGTGAGGCCTGTCATAGACTCCATTGGTGTGTGTCCAGAAGACTGTTATCCCAAGATATATTCCAGAATAAGGCCAAGTGCAGAAAGGGCCATGGTTATGGAACCAAGACCACGTCTCATGTCCAGGTGGAGGCAATTCTGTGGCAAGCAATAAGGGGAGCTACTGCAGAACATTGAGGTGAGACCCTCCACAGAACCTCTGCGCAGGCTCGCCTAGTCTGTACTAGGATGTAGATAGCAGGAAATAATCCAGGGTTGATTTTGCGCTCCCCTTCCCATCCCGTGAACGAACAGCAGTGGGAGAGTCTAACATTGACTTGCAAGCACTAGTTGCTAACAGCCCACCCACTGTGCCATCCAACACTCACCTGTGTTCGATCACTGCAGGGTGCTGTCATCTTGGGCACAGTGCCCTGGACGACTGTGCGTGCATCAGTGTCGCCGTGGCAACACTCTGCATGGCTGTTGGGTTGCATGGCTCAGATGACCTCCTCAGCTGGCCAGAGTGCAGATGGTCACCAGCTGGACATGTAGGGTAAGTTCCCAGTCACTATTGGGGGGGGGTTGGTTGGGTGCATGGCATCATGCCCCACAGCTAGTTCGCAAGTAGGCAACCTCTGGGGAGGCAGAGGGCACTTGTACCTACCAGAGGTTGCCTAATGGTAAATGATGGGCCGAAGGGCAAATCAGCCCCAGAATAAGGGCCAAGGAAGGGGCAAAGTCTGTGATCAGATACAGCAAAAATGGCTCTGAGGCAGCTTAAAGATGGCTTTGAGGTGGGATTGTTCACCTGCTCATCCTCCCATTCCTGAACATCCTGTGCTAGAAAAGGTGGGTTAGAGAAGGCTTGGGGACACAAGGGCCACACACTGTCTCTCTGAGGTGCCCCATTCGTGACATCTGAACACAGCCAAAATTTTGCTCCACCGAGAGAAACACACTCCCGCTAGCTGGAAGGCAAATATGGGTCAGAACAGAGGAGTCCTACACTGCTGTTGGGCATCTCTGTAGAAGGGGAAATATGGTAAGACTGGAGCTGTTGTTCATGCAACCTCTTCTTCACAAGGACAGCGTTCATCAGAATAAGGGGTTTATTGCATTTTCCTTTCAGAACAGCTGTTGGTAAGGCACTAAACTGAGCTACAGAAAAAGCTCTTCTCTGTCTAGGGATATTGGTTTAAGTGTGTAGCAGAGGTGGAATTATATAGCAGGACTCCGTGTTTCCCCCAGTTTGACTCCTATCAATATATTTGTCGTGCATAGTTGTCCCATTTTTGAAAAGGCGTCTTCGTGAGGAAATGGTCCACTTTAGACCTTCCATGTGGTGGTTTCTGCAAACATTCACGTACCAGCACATCTGCGCTTCTCCGGCGATTCATAACCAGAAAGCCCCGGAAGCGATGCGTCAGTCACTCCAGGCGTTTTCCAAGGTGTTTTCAAGACGAGAGAGACGCAAACCATTGTAGGGCTCTTCTATAATCACGCACCTCGTTCCTTTATGAAGAAATGGCACACTGATGCTCAAGCACGCTTAGGCTCTGTGATTTGAATCAAGAGAGAAGAGGAGGCACCACTCTATCCAAGCCACAAGATGCTGGGTATCTCTTCTCCCCAGAACACTCTGCTGAAGATGCCACATTTGGAATCCTCCCGCTGATTATATCAAGGTTTCTGCTAACACCTATCATTTGAAGTTATCTTCACTCTGCCTTCAGAACCATCAAGAGGATTTCTCTCATTCCTCTTGCTGATGCTCCTTATTGAGTTCCCTCCTTGTCTCTCCGCAGTTTGTCATAACTTGTAATAAAAATGCCCTTTTTTTTCTTGGCCAAGAGTTAGAAGGGGAAGTATCAGATCTATTTTCTAACTAAGGAAGCTAAAGGGAAAGCAAAGCTTTGATTCCCCCCCCCCTTTAAATCATTCAGTATTCGTGTGTGTGTTCGTGGGAGAAAGACAGAGCAGTTTCACATCTTAGCATGCTCTGCAGCAAACATTTTGGAAACATTTCAATATTCAGTCTATCTGGATAACGCAGAGCGGCTGTAGTTCAGCAGTAGAGCAAACTGCCTGATAAGCAGAGGGTCATCAGTTTGATCTCTCGCGTCTCCCCAGAAGTAGGCAATGGCAAACCACTTCTGTATTCTTGCCAAGAAAACTGCATAGAAGACGAAGAAGAGTTGGCTTTCTTACCCCGATTTTCTCACCCATTTGAGGGGACTCAAAGTGGCTGACAAACCTACGGTTCTCCCCACAACAGACACCCTGTGAGGTGGGTGGAGCTGTGAGAGCTCAGAAAGAGAGCTGTGACTAGCCCAAGGTCACCCAGCTGGCTTTGCAGGGGAGTGCGGAATCAAACCCGGTATTCCCAGATGAGAGTCCAGCTTCCTAACCACTGCATAGAGCTTCCCATCCAGTCAACCAGGAGTCTGTCATGACTTTGGTGGTACCCAACAGCAACAGGACCTAGTAGCTCAGGCCTTTAAAGCCATGGGCAGACATGTGGCAGCAAAGCCTCAAGCCAGGGAATCTCAAAATGGTTGTCTTGTGGCAACCATAGTGCGTACCGTCCTACACACGTACATTAAACGGTAATACATAAGCAAAGAGCAAAAACCTTTTGAGGCAAGGAAATTTTAGGAGCTACCTATGTGGCATATTAGGCCTCAGAAGCTTTTCTGCTGTTGGTAAGATCCCTGCTTTGCTTCTTAGCTAGGAGAGAGAGAACTGGGTTGCAAGTTCCAGGCTGAACATTGCTCCTTCGCATTATTATTTTCTATGTGCTAAAAGGGCAACTCCCGACGGAGGCCCTTTTTATGAAACTATCTCCTAGGCCCCTGCAGCTTTGCATAACATTTATTTTGCATTCCTATCTCCCTCCCTCTGTTCCTCTCCCCCAGCCAGCCAAAGTCCTCACAAACTGCTTCGTTTCAGCCCCAGCCGATGTGATGATACCAAGGAAGGGTCCCCCCCCTGCCTGCTCCTCATATGGTCAGACCAAAGGGAGGTCATTCTAATAATACACAAGGTCATTGGTGGGAGCCACTGTGTCTCCCAATCATTTTTCATTTGCTCGTAGCACTTAATGACAGTTTCAGGGGACAGGAACTTGGAGCTGGTGCCCGGGTGATATCACTCGCACATAGTCTGGGATTATAAGGGCAGCTGGGGGGCAGAATTTCAGATTAATAATAGCCATGGAAGAAATAACAATTAACTGCATAGCTCCATGTGTGTTGTGTGTGTGTGTGTGTGTTATTAAATGATTATTAATTGTAAGATGAAAACAAACCGTGACTTTTCCATCATCTGCTCTGACAGCTATCAAGCTTGACTTTCACTGGACCAGCTCTACTCTCTCTTCCCTTCCTGTTTGGTCTAGTGGTTAGGGAGTCGGACTCTTATCTGGGAATACCGGGTTCGATTCCGCCCTCCCCCATGAAGCCAGCTAGGTAACCTTGGGCTAGTCACAGCTCTCTTCTGAGCTCTCACAGCCCTACCTACCTCACAGGGTGTTCTGTTGTGGGGAGAAGAATAGAAAAGCTTTGTCAGCTGCTTTGAGTCCCCTTAAATGGGTAAGAAAAGTGGGGTAGAGAAGCCAACTCTTCTTCTTCTTCTTCTTCTTCTTCTTCTTCTTCTTCTTCTTCTTCTTCTTCTTCTTCTTCTTCTTCTTCTTCTTCTGTCTTTCTTAATGCTTTTGGCTTTTGACTATAGACCTCAGGGGAGTCCATATCTTACTTCTAATTTTTGTGCAATACCCAGCAGTCCCAGAAGCAGAGATAATAAACTCTGCTTTCTCATACAGAGATCTAATATTATAAGACTGACTGTGAGGACCAGCAATTGTTGTTTAAGAATAGTGATTTCAAGCATAAGAAGGCTATAGTGTTGTTGTTGGGGGGGGGGGGTCCTGCCGTTGCCACACTGTGTGCGCATGCACACACACACCTTGACAACTTCCTTCTGCATGCCTATGAAAAAGGCCATCTGAAAAATGGCAGGTAAGGATGTGTGAAGTCTTCATGTATCTCATTCCCTTCCAGACTTTGAAGCTGAGGAAGTTTCCACAAGAATATAAGAGGAGCTCTGCTGGATCTGTCCATAGTCCATGCAGTCTAGCATCCTCTCTTACAGTGCCCCCTGCCCCCGGTCAATAGCTTCTAGAGATTCTCAAGAAGAAGATGAAGGCAAAACCTTCCCCTGCTCTCAACCCCCTGCAAATGGCCTTATAAGCATCCTAAGAACATAAGAAGAACCTTGCTAGATCAGGCCACAGCCCATCTAGTCCAGAATCCTGTCTCATCCATGGGCCCATCAGTTGCTTCTGGGCATCCGAAGCAGAAGACAAAGGCAAAACATTTACTTCCTCATGATTCCCTGTAAATGGCCTTCAGAGACACCCTGCCTGTCTCTCCAACCCAGAGTTGGTACCTGGGCATCTACCCCAGTAGCCATGGATACACCTGTCCCCAATGAGTGTCTAGTCCCATTCCCTTTTTCTTGGGTTTCCGTATCTTTAAATCAGATCTGCACCAAAAAGCTATTTGTCATGCAGAGGATTTGTTCTGATGGTGGAATGTCCTCTGATAGCCCTCCAAGGGACCATTGCCATCTGATTGCACCTGATTACCCTATTATAGTTCAAAGTGTATTGACTCCTTTCCCCCTTTCTGCATTATTTGATCTTCATTGTCTCTTTGTTCTCTGACAGGCATAACACAAAATGTGAATACAAAAGAGCCCTTTTGGTTTGGACTGTCCATTCACCATGAGGCTGGTTGCACAGTGGCCAGCTCAATAGCAAAGAGATGCCTGCAAGCATAATATTGAAGGAGACCATTACCCAAGTTTTCCCTTTACAACAATATGACTTAGCACCACTCTCTCCATCTATATTACACAGAAGCTGATAGTTTGAAGAACATGGCTGCTTTTGAAGGTGGGACACAAGCCGGTGTGAAAAGTAGCTGTTAACAACCTCCATTAATGTATTTAATTCCACTTTAAAATCCCATCTGCTCCTGGCCATCAGTGTATCTTGCAACAGTTTTATAGTTTATTTGCACTTTGTGTTTTGGGAGGAAGAAACTTTCTTTTGTTATAGCTCATGCCAGAAGTAGCACAGAGCCATATTGAGTAGTAGCTACTGATAGCTTTAGTTCTCCTTGTAGTCATCTAATCCCCCTTGCAAACCATCCAGGTTGAAAGTAATTCTCATGTTGTAGCATATGTCATAGAAGAGCATTGAGTTTTCCCCTAGGAAGAGAGGGAGGGAAGGAAGAAAGAGGGGATGGGGGATGCTGGAGGGATTTATGGTCGCTTTATCTTCAGCAGAATCCCAGGCAATAAATGGAGCAATTAGGGATATGCACAGATATTCGAAAACTCAAAAATCCTATTCGGATCCATCAAATATCAACATTCAAATTCGAATTGGATATTCAAAAATCTGAATTTACACATGGATTTCGGATTTTCAATTCAGATGAACAGATCCCCATATATCACATATGAATATAGTGCTTATAATACAGGATGAAAATGGATTCGAAAATCAGATACAAATGTTGCCGACATTTGTATTTTTGAGTTCGAATTGGATTTTTGAAAATACAGATTCGGATAATCCGGATTCGAATCGGATTTTTGAAAATCCAGATTTTAAAAATTCGAATCAAATTGAATTTTTGAATATTCTATTCGACTTGAATTCGAATGCAAAAAATGCATTTGTGCACACCTCTAGGAGCAGCTATAGCCCTGCAGGATGTCCCAGCAATTTTGACATCCTATTGTATTAGAAAAGGAAGCAGTTGGGTGTTAATGGCCTATCTGGGGTACACACAAGTACTTTGAGGAAGCTTTCCTAATGACAAGTGTGAATGGTCCACCTTTACCAGAACTTTACCAGCCCTAGTTCACGGCAGCCTAACCAGGTAAGTACGAAAAGACCTCTGGTTGATTGCAGCCCCTCCATGGGTACCTTTGTGCAGTTTTGTCAGGTATAGAAATGGTTTGCCATCATCTACTTCCAGGGATTGGCTGGGGATCGAACCAGCAACCCTCTGCTCTCCAGGTGGTTTGCTCTACCACTCCCAGCCTCCATGGGCTCCTCTATGCATTTGTCTTGCCAGGGATGCAGATGTGATTTGCCCTTGCCTTCTTCTGGGGAGAGGATGGAAGTCAACCCAGCAACCCTCTGCCTGTCAGGAAGTCCACAAAATGGGTTGATAAGAAAATGAGGCATCATCCAGATAGAATCAGGATCCAGGATGAGGCATGGAACTGCTACCTGGAGCTCCATGGACAGGTGACCGTGTCAGATGGCTAATTGCAGCAACCCAAAGCCCAGTTGGAATATCTGCTATGGACAAGGAGGACAGACAGTGGATTGCTTTTTTTTTTTTTTTTAATCCAGCAGTAATTCCAGGCAAGTTTTTGCCCATTCAGTTGACCCCAGGTTTCAATTCTTTTTTTCTGAAAGGTGACCTGAGAGTGCTTCAGACCAACTTACCAGGAATTTACTTTTGATCGAGGGTTGAACCAGGCCAGGGGCTAAATGAACGTAACTGCATTTGTCTTCCTGGCCCTGCAAGATGTCCAGAAACATCTCAAAAGAGGTCTTGTGGAACTAATGGAGGAACACTGGTGGTGGTGCAGAAGTCTTCGGACATAATTTGTCTTCAGCTCCATCAGAGGTCCTGCTATTAAGAGATGAGGTCAGGAGACACATGAATTTTGCTGCAAACCTTACATTTCCAAAGGCTTGTGCTACAGAAAGCCAAAATGGATTCTATTTTTAGGTACCATCTGTCCCCTGATTGGTCAGGGTGAAGCAGGTTGCAGTATTATTGCATCATTCTTGAACAGATGCTCAGTATCTCCTTCCATCATTCTCAGGAATGTATATTGCTACTTGAGACAAGATTCCGACTAGTGTTGCCCCCTTTCAGAGCATAGAAGTCAGCTGAGAAGGGCAGCTGAGCACTGGGAAGGGGACAGTTGACTACTGGAAAAGGGAGAACTAGCTTATGAGCCACCAACTAGGCCATATATGCTGCTCTGTTCTCCAACATCTGCTGGCTGATGCCTCATTCTATGCAGGCTTTGTGAATTCAAGAGGCGTCTGGTTGTCTACTGTTTTGGATTAGAACCGTCATAGAGGCAGTTGCATTGTGGTTTTTGAAGAAAGAACAGTTTTGACTAGAAGAAGCAGGAAGATTATCTCAGGAGTGGGGAGGGAAGCATCAGGAGCAACCTTTGCTGACGCTCAAAGCCCAAACCTACTCCCTATAGAATAATTGTGTCACTACCTAACTAAAGCTCTCTTCATGTTTCATTTGTCTTTTGACTGTTATTGAATTGTTGAAAAGCACAGGGGTGGGGTAGGGGGGGGGCAAATAGAAGCCGACAAATTCCAGCTGTATTGAGATCTGTTTCATTCCTTCCAACTGTGGCCCATCATTAGATACTTTCCCTGTCTGAGCAGAAGGTCAGAGAGTATAAATATAAATTGCATTTTGCATTACTTCTAGATGACTGAACCTGTCAAAGCAATAATATAAGCTTTCAGTCCCACATTCTACCACTTCTTTCCCGATTTTTGGCCATGGGGTCATGTGCAAATTGAACGTGACAGCCCAGATGAAATGTCCAACAGACTTATATTGTTCAGCTGCTGGGCTGTGGTGTTCATCACAAAGCTTGTTCTCCATTGGAAGTGGAATGCTCCAATCACTGGGTGAGCTGACAGGAACCTGGGCCTCTTTGAGTCTTCCTAAGGAAAGTTCATTAGATCTTGCATGGCCAGGACACAAGAACTTCCCAAAGTAAATGTAATATTTCACATCAAGGCTGATGGTGATGGTGGGCGTGGGGAATTATTGACACAAGAAGAATTAGAGTTGGCTTTTCTACCCCACTTTTCTCACCCATTGAGAAGGGAATCAAAGCAGCTGACAAAGCTTTCTATTCTTCTCCCCAAAACAAAACACTCTGTGAGATGGGTGGGGCTGTGAGAGCTCAGAAGAGAGCTGTGACTAGCCCAAGGTCACCCAAGGATCCTAGGTCAGTGGTAGGCAAACCACAGCTCGGGAGCCACATGTGGCTCTTTGGCCCCTTGGGTGTGGCCCTTCCAGCTTAAGAGTACCCTAATTAAGTTAATAACAGTGTACCTACTTACTTGGAGACTAACCAGAGAAGGGTTGGTGGCATGAGCTTTCTTAGACATAACTACTTCTTTAGATGCTAGGGGGCCCAATGGGCACGTCTACTTCTTCAGATGCTAGGGGGCCCAATGGGCACATCTACTTCTTTAGATGCTAGGGGGCCCAATGGGCACGTCTACTTCTTCAGATGCTAGGGGGCCCATTTGAAGAAGTAGACAAGTCTAAGAAAGCTCATGCAACCAACTCTTCTCCTGTTAGTCTCCAAGTGCTACTAACTACCTTGCTGGGCAGCTCAAAGATGTGCATCTGAAGATGTCTACTTCTTCAGATGTACCTACCTGTATAGTTCAATACTTAAAAATTTGGCTCTCAAAAGAAATTTCAATTATTGGACTGTTGATATTTGGCTCTGTTGACTCATGAGTTTGCCAACCACTGTCCTAGGTTGTACAGTGAACTATGTGGCTGCAAGCAGGAAGGAAGGGAGGGAGGAAGGGAGGGAGGGAGGGAGGGAGGGAGGGAGGGAGGGAGGAAGGAAGGAAGGAAGGAAGGAAGGAAGGAAGGAAGGAAGGAAGGAAGTCTCTGTTTAAAGAGAAGGCTGAGTTTCTTTCCTATTTGAAAAGGTTTATTAGTAAGGTTTATTTTGTCTTTGGGCAAATTAAAAGGCTGTTCTTGCTTCGAAAGGAATGTGATGACTTACATTTGACAGTTTTTTGGCAGGTTGTATGAAATTAGCTTCTGGTGGTATTTGCCTATCTCCTCAAAGGATAACAAAGGATCTTAATTGGTTGTGATTTGATGGGTATATCAAAATGAAAGCAGTAGAGGGACATGAAAAAGACATTTCCTCCATCTGTTAAGGAATGGTCCACCCAGGTAAATGTGCAGATGTGCCCCCCTGTATCCAGCTCCTGAATGTATTCTCTTGGGAACTGATGGTTTAAAATAGGGCAACATTTATCCCGGGGATACTAGTTGTGAAACTGGGTCTTCAGCGGGCTGTTGCAGGTTTGTGTCAATAAAAACAGGGAAGAAGGACTGATCCTGTAATCTGGTCAAAGAGAGATTCAAATTCAGATGACCATTTGACCAACCTTCCCTAGAGAAGCAACAGTACACAAGGCCATGCTGGGGTCCTGAGTAGAGATGCACACAAATGCTATTTTCAACATTTTATTCAATTCAAATTGAATATTCAAATATCCAAATTCGTATGAATAAAGAATAACAAATTTATGGACATTTGAACCAAACGAATACATTCATATCTACTTGTTAATTGATATGTATCCAATGATACGAATCTCATATGCATCTGTAGGCATCCCATTCTCATCTCATAAGTATCTGTACGGATGCGTACGGATATGTATGCAATACATATGCATACACATATGAATGTCCAAATTATTTGTATGAATAACTCAAAATATTCATATACAGATACTAAAAAACAAATCTCTGAATATTTGATTTGTATACAAATTGATCCAAATTGATGCAAATTTGTCCAAATAATATTTTGAATATTTGTGCTCATCCCTAGTCCTGAGGTTTGTTAGAGATCTCAAAAATAGGACCTAAGAGAGATGAGGAGTCGTCCAAACCAACAAAATGTCAGAAATCACATCTTCATTCCCCACCTGTACGCTACACCTGTCTTCCCCACCTGGACTACACAACAAATCCTGTATTACCCAACAAACGTAGAAATCCATTCACCCTTAGCATATTCATTTTAAAATGTCTGCTAGGTTCATCTTCCCCCTCCTAAATGCTTATGCAAGATCATTACATTTAATAAGCTGTAAATGTCTTCATGTACATTGCATGTGATGGAATCGAATATGAGTCAGTTCCTCCTTTCTTTCTTTCCTTTTGTTCAGAACTACCACAGTTATGGAAAACTGCAGATATTATGGATGCTGGTAAATCCCAGGGAAATCACACAAAGGAATTGTGCAAGCCTTCCTGCAATTTCCAATGAGAGTGGCTACTGAAGAGGTGCCAGCGGGGCAGGTGGGCTGATCCGGTCATCCACCTGCACACATTTCCGAACAAAATTTGAGAAGTTTGCTTGTCTGGGGGTGAATTCACACTTACCTGCAGGGGAACTCCAAGGACAATCCCAGATATTGCATCCACATTACGCAGAGCTGCTTCTTTACTGGAACTCTGTACGTCCAGACTAGACGCCAATAATAGTATGCCAATCATGATTTCATATATACATAAAATCATATATATTATATACATTGCAAGTGTTGTACTGCCAAATGAAGATTGACCATGATGTGGAACCTGCCTGAATTTGATTGCACAAACCTTGTCCACATGGACGAGCCTGGATAGCTTTAAGAAAGGATTAGACAAATTCATGGGGGACAGGTGTATCATGCCTAAGCATGCCTAAGTTTCACCTCCAATTTGGACAGATGCGCAGAATCCTCCACTTGTAAGCAGGGGAAGGTTTTGCCTTTGTCTTCTGCTTGAGATGCCCAGAAGCAACTGGTGGGCCATTGTGTGAGACAAGATGCTAGAGTGTATGAGGTGTGGCCTGATCCAGTAGGGATCCTTTTAACTTAGAAGTTCAAGTGGGACATATGAGAGAGCTTGAAATTCAAGTTTTTGTTCCTTGTTTTTGTTTTGTTCTTGTTTTTATAAGTGCCTGTCTCCCATCCTTGCAAATGAATATCTAAATCTAAACTGAGTGTGAAATTATAATTATGCCTTATTTGTCTCAGCTCTTTCCTCTGATACTGACCTGAAACTTTCACAGACAGGGAAGTTCATGCTCTCGAAGTCGAGGGGCTCCTGGGAAAACATGAGGAGCAAATCTCAGAAGCACACCAGCCCTCTACTTCTCTGTCCTTTGGTGATGGATTTGAGTGCCCCTTATCTCTCAGCCAACAGGTCCCACTTTCTGCAAATGGTGTGTTGTGAACTTTAATCAGTGTTTATACAGAGCCTCTTTAAAGAGGAAATGTGTCCATATACATGTGAAGTGTTATTAAACGGCACTGAATTGGAACTACTTATGAAAAAAAAAAATATTGGCAAGATCAAAGGTTCCTATTCAAGGAGGTCTTTGACTGTGGAAAGCAACCATTACACAGAAGGTACTAGAAATGATTTGAAGATCAGGTGTTGCAATATGTAATAAACCTGATCAGAACAGGAACCTTTGAAAAAGAAAGGCATGTCTTCCCAGAGGGCTGCTGCACAGATATCTGTACGACTAAAGGAGGGCTACTTCACCTTGTGATAACCTGAAAGGGGGTGAAATGAAATAGCAAACTTCAGCCAAAATAGAGGGAGGGAGATAAAAATTCACAGGGGATAAAAACCAGGTATTTCTTATGATGCATTACCATAAGAAGGGTGTCGCTCTACTTCAGCAAAGAGCAATGGGTAAAAATGATTCATTCACCACATCACTGGGTATCCCCATGGCTCCATTTTGGATTAGATTTATTAAATTGTTAATAACTAGCGTTTAATTCAGTAACATAAGGGCAGGATAAAAGATAATGCAAACAAATAAATGAATAACCTTGCTAAAATAATAAAAATCAGCTGATAAGATTGTTTTATTGAGGAGAATCTAAAGAACTATTTTTTATTCATTTAATTCATGTAGCCACAAAAAAAATGATGAATTTGTTTCCTTTATAAGGTTCCCCCATTCTAGCTTATGATACGTCTATTAAAAACATCTTGATTTTAACCAGTGATTTTACACAGATGTATGTTTCCCTTGGCTCCCGCAAAAGATGGCCACATCTCCATTTCATAAGCTTAGACACCTTTCTCATAGTGGCGTGAAACAGGTGCTTATGTCCTGGGGAGCAGGAGGCATGAGAAAGGTGTGAGGACAAATCTGGAATGGTGAGGAACAGCTCAGAAATTGATCCCTTTTCCAATCACCCCTCCTGTTGAATCACCATAGGCCTCCAATACCTGCACATGGTGGCTGGCAGACTGTGAAAAGGGTCTCTGATCTCTGTGTATGCACAGATGTCTGTCTCTATGCTTGCTAATGGCAATGGAGATGAGGAGTTGCATTAACCAAGCTGCTATCACAAAGGGTGTTTTTCCACCGCGTTCCTTTAATCCAGATCTAAGAAGATCTGGATCTAGGGAATGGGTACTTCCCTTAATCCAGATCTAGTAGATCCAGATTAAGGGAAGTACCCAGTGTGTTTCCATGGGTGGTCTAGCACCCAATAGCAATGGGTGCTAGCCTCCCTGCCATGGAAACACCGGAGCACCCATTTGGAAATCCGGATCTACCCATGAGGGGTCTGCCTGTCACCCCAGGTGTTTGGGGGGACAGAGGGTGCAATCTCCGAAGCGGCTCCAAAGTCACTTCAAAGTCACTTCGAAGTCTGTGCAAAATAGCTCTGGGGCGTCTTTGAAGTCTGTGCTGATCTTCGGAGTAAACTTCAAAGTGACTTAGGAATCACTTCGGAGTCACTTCAAAGTTCAGTCTGAAGATCAGCACAGACTTCAAAGACACTCCGGAGCTATTTTTCACAGACTTTGAAATGAATTTGAAATGAATTCAAAGCTTAGGTTTTGGGGCTCCCCCCCCCAAGCGTGCCCCCTCCCCCTAGCTTCCTCTAGACCCCATTGCCAAATTAACATGGAAACAGGCTCCCTTTAATCCAGATTTTCTGGCTGAAGACCCCATTGTAGACCCCATTAATGGGGTCTACAGAAAATCTAGATTAAAGGCCAAAATGTACCCATATGATCCGGATTTCCCAAGGCATGGTGGAAACAAATGTGTTCCTAATGGGTGCCGTGGTGGAAATGGGGTCATCCGGCTCTCACCCAAATCAGTCCTTAATGGGTGCTAAAATGGGTACTAAGTGACCGTGGAAAAGCACCCAAAGTCTCTCCTCAGATGCCTTAGGCTGCATCCAGACATCACTTACTTATCCTACTATATCTGGAATTCCAGAATAAAGCAAGGATATTCTGGAATATCCATATCTTATTCCAGAATATTTAAATATAGTGGAATAAATATGTGATGTCTAGATGTAGCCTTAGAAAGGTGAGTGGAGCTGCAGCCATATTTGAAGCAAAAGGTTAAGAACCTAGTATCTATCCTTCCCATAGGTGAAAAATATATGCTCCTTGGTCATTACTACTTTCATTTTTTGCTGTTAGAGTCACTTGAAGAAGGAAGTTAGATTTAAGGAACATAACCTTAAGCAAATTCAAGAGGAGAACTAGCAAGAACACACCTTTGTGCGAGAACAGGAGGAACCTATCAGAATGTACTTCACCTGGAGCATGCAGGAAGGGGCTGAGCATGTGAATGGAAAAATCTCACCATTGTGATGTCATGAAAATGCTAAAATGCATAGCATCAAAGGCTGTGGTCACACTTAAATTTAATCCAGCTTCACTTTCAGAGAGAATATGTCAGCAAAGTGGACAAGCTTTTTTCTTTCTGTGTTAAGTAACTCAGAAAAAAAATCACCTCTGGGATAAATAACATGAAAAGAAAATTACTGGTCACTTTACTGAGGTGTTCTCTCACTAGGAAAGTGGACTGAAACTGGATTAAACCTTAGGTGTAACCAGAGTCTAGGTGAACTGTTTTCCCTCCAGAATCATTTTACTTCAGACTATTGACAAAACACACAGGTTTGTAAAGCCAAGTCTGGAGGGCACCTTCAGTTCCCCTGGAGTGAGGGCAGGGGACATAACATAGGTGCCCCCCCTGCCCCCGGGCACTCAAAGGCAGTGCTCATATGCCTAAAGGGAAGCCAAACTACATCTGGATGAGAGGAACCTGCTGCTACAACATCTGAAATGGGCCTTCAGCTGTAAAGCTGGCTTTCTTCGCTGATTGTAAGTCTGTCTGAACTTAAACAGAGGACAGTTCCTTTGGAAGCCCACTGCTTATATTTGGCATGACTGGCACATGTCCCTGCAGTTAGAGATCCTTACGATTTAATGGAGTTTCCTTCAGCTGCCTATCAAGAAAATCTTTGTTTTAGTCTCACCAGAGTCACAGGGCACAGTATCCCAATCTGTTCCTTCCATACTAAGAACTGTTTGATTTGCTTTAAAGGAAAAAAAAAAGACTAGAAGAATATTACTAACCAGAAAAAGGGGAAGATCTTACACATCAATCAAAAGTCTTCTTTCAACTTCCCATTAACGATTTCTTGGTAATATTGCAAAAATATTATAAGCCAAATACGTGTTTCTGTTAATGAAATCTTCTGTTTGCAGAGGAATTTCTTTCTTTCTTTCTTTCCTTCTTTCTTCATTTTTGTGGCATGTGCTGTAAGTTAAAACCAAATCATCCATCTTAGGTTCAAGAAGAAACAAACAGAAGTCAGAATATATTGTGTTTGAATGTATTTAGCAGTTCACGTAGTACGAAGAGCTTTGAGGTCATATTATTAAAATAACAATTCCTCTTCCCTATTCCTTGTCCCCAAAAGCTACGGTATAAAAACAATGGTTTAAGTTCAGGGTTTTCAGTCTTAGGCTGTGGTCACACTTAGGTTAGGTTCCCACTAGGCCAGTGGTTCTCAACCTGGGGGTCGAATTACCCTTTCAGAGGGGTCTCGACGAGTCTCCCTCCACCCTTTCCTCCCATCTCCCAGCTATTCCGCCCCTGTGGTTGGGGGTCTCCACAACATGATGAACTCCATTAAGAGGTTGCGGCATTAGGAAGGTTGAGAACCACTGCACTAGGCAATTTAATCCAGTTTTAAATGAGTTTTTTTTATAAAAAAAATCAGCACAGAGGTCTAGGTTTTTGCATTCAGTTTGAATGCAAGCTCTGCTTTCAGACAGGCAGGGGTTTGGATTCAGACTCAAGACGCATTGTATACACCATTCAGTTTGATCCAGCTGAAATCCAGACCAGTTTGGCACATCTCCAGGGGAAACATCATGAGTCTGCAAATGCAAAGACTGGAGAGTGGTACAATGTATTGAAAGGGAAACCTGGGCCATTTTTGCCCTAGGAACTAAAACCCCATTAGGAGCTCTTTGACAACACAATTGGTACCAATCAGGCAGGCCCTCTATGCGTGGAATATCCCTTTAGGGCCTCATCAGGACCCCACCCTGAAGGCCCTGTCTCCACAACTGCTGGGGAAATCCAGATTTAATGGGTCCTTAAATCCAGATTCATTAAGGACCCCTTTAACGGTGTCCACAATCCAGTCTTCAGCTGTGAAGACTAGATTGGAAGATGCACATCCGCACTACTTACTGGGCCGATGGGCTCCAGGGGCAGATGCCACCAGGTGCCATTTGCAGCAGGGCAGCTCTGGCTCTGCCCCACCACTCACAGCTACAGAGGCCTGCATGGCCTCCATAGCTCTCTACGGAGTTGAACATGGGCTTTGTAGTTGCTGTATAAGCAACGGCGAAGCCATGCCTCTCCACCCTACCCTCTCTTGATGGGCATACACCGTGAGTGACGATGGTGCTGGCCAATCACTCTGCAGCACTGGTGGCCTTTCCAGCTTTGGGAAAACAGAGCATTGTGATGGGTGCTACAGTGTCCACACAGTGCCCCATGTAGCACCCCTTCCAATCTAGTGCTAGAGGTATCATGCAGAAACATGGGGTCCTCCCCAAGATCCAGACCTATGTGCATGATACAGTGTGTGTATCCTTCAGCAGATACACCGACCTGTCCAGTCACAGTTGGATATCATGAATACATTTTTGGTTCATTCAGAAAGACCTGGAAAAACAACAATGCTAAAGAGAATGAGAAGTGAAAAGGAAGAAAAGGAAGGACGCTGCATTTACAAAATGAATTTATCTGGTTCACCTCCATTTGAGGCGTCTTGAGCCTATGATGTGCATGAGACAGATTTTTGCAGTTTGGTTCAAATCAAACCACCTCATGTATGAACCGAGGCTGCTTTTTCTCTTGGCTTCCCATCCACATGTAGTAGATTTGCACCTGGGAATGGTAGTACACAGCACACTAATCCCCATGTTCCCAGAAACTTACCTGTGTCTGGGCACTTGTCCAATTGCCGGGAGGGCACCACCATCTTGGCTGTGAAGTCTGACGCAATGGTGCACGCACTGTCATCATCACCATCGTGACGGTGACCCTCTGCACACACGCGGCCACATTTGAAGACATTTGTGCAGCGCCTGAGATGGCCCCTCATACCAGAAATGGTGTGAATGTCTGCGGCACTGGACCTTTCAGGTAAGCAGCAGCAGCAGCAGCAGAAGAAGAGATGGCTTTTCTACCCCACTTTTCTCACCCATTTAAGGGGATTCAAAGTGGCTGACAAAGCTTTTCTATTCTTCTCCCCACAACAAACACCCTGTGGGGCAGGTGGGGCTGTGAGAGGTCAGAAAGGGAGCTGTGGTCCAAGGGACTCCCAAAGGTCCTCCAGCAAAGGAGCACCCTGGGGCTTTCCTTCCAGATATTTGGAAAGGTCTTTAGTATGCTCATTTCTAGCCGTTTTTGGGATATAGCTACAATATTCATCTTCAGAGGATATCCAAAAGCTTAGGTTCACAGAAGAAGAAACCTGGAACATGGCATAACAGCCCAAAAACTGCCACAAATGAGACTGAATCTGGCCATGAAAGCCTACATATGACCATCTTTAGCATGCTGTTGCACTTAAGAGTTTGTTTTAAAGAAAACACACAGGGGAGCCAGGATACAGGATGTCCGAAGGACGGGTTTCATTAGACCTTTTCAATCATGAAAGATACAAAACAACCTTTCTGTCGGGTCCAATAGATTGCTGTCAAACCTCTTGTTCAACATAGGCTGAAAGGGAAACCCAACACTAGCCAGTTTGGTCTAGTGGTTAAGGAGCCAGACTCTTATCAGGTCTGATTCTGCACTTCCCCCATGAAGCCAGCTGAGTGACCTTGGGCTAGTCACAGCTCTCTTCTGAATTCTCACAGCCCCACCCACCTCACAGGGTGTCTCTTGTGGGGAGAAGAACAGAAAGCTTGTCAGCCACTTTGAGACCCCTTAAATGGCTAAGAAAAGTGAGGTAGAAAAGCCAACTCTTCTTCTCTAGGTAACTGATCCTACTCTCAAACTTTCCTTACTGGAAAGAAACCCCTCCCCCCCCTTCACCCAGACTCACCTTTGCTCATTTCACAGTGCCTTATAATGTCCTAACAGGTGTTTGAAAAGAGTGACCATATGCCTTCTGGGAAGAAAATGGGCATAAATTCACCAGACATCTTCACCAAATAGTTTCATATTGGTCAAGAATACTTCATCGTCTGGAGGGATCATAGTGCAGGATCCCTTAGGCCACAAAAGGGTATTACAGTTCGAAGGAGGAGAACAAGAATGAGAATGAGAATGAAAACAAGAACAAGAACAAGAAGACAGCTTTTATACCTTGCTTTTCTTACCCATTTAAGGGGACTCAAAGCAGCTGACAAACCTTCTGTTCTCACAGCAGACACCCTGTGAGGTCAGTGGGGCTGTGAGAGCTCAGAAAGAGAGCTTGGACCAGCACAAGAAGAAGAAGAAGACTCGGCTTTTATACCCCACTTTTCTCACCTGTTTAAGGGGACCCAAAGTGGCTGGCAAACTTTCCGTTCTTCCCACAGAAGTCACCCTGTGAGGTTGGTGGGGCTGCTAGAGCTCAGAAGGAGTGCTGTGACCAGCCTAAGGTCACTCAGCTGGCTTTGTGGAGGAGGGCAGAATCGAACCGGGAGATGGCCAGATAAGAGTCTGACATTCTAGCCAGAAGACCAAACTGCCCCACCAAACCCCACCTATCCTTTTTCCAGTGTCCCAAAGCAGGGCTTCTCTGGTGTTGTCTTCTGAAAACAACCCTCCAGAACGAACAGAGCTACTGGAGCTCTCAAGTCCTTGAATTTAGCTACCCCCCCCCCTTTCCTTTTTGTAGTAATGTATCAGTCTTCCTCTTGAAAGGTGTTATAACAGCAATTCAATTAGGGTAAATAGTGTACATCATACTCGCAGCTGGAAAATCTGGTGACTAACTGTGACCAAACGCTGAAAAGGAATATAGCTTATAACCGGTATTACCTCTTTCTCTTTTTTTGTTATTGACCACAGGTTAATGAATTTCAAGGAGCTTAGGATATCTAAACAGCAGCATACTGAGACGCTGGCGAGAAATTATACAAAGCCAAAATGGGGGAATTACAAAGATCATATGAAATCACCACCGTTGGGCCTCCCATCTGGGAATCACACTTGAAGGGGTTTCTCTACCTGCTCTTTTCCACCCTGATAGAGAAATTGGTGGAGCCGCAGAGAACTATTGATGTTAAAGTATATATCTCCACATACAAAAGGCATGTTGGGAATGTTCTTATGCCTGCCTGAGAAGGCTGGAGTGGGGAGAGAAAGGATAAAGGAGACGGAAGGTGTACTGTACCACAAGAGATGATTCAATGAAAAGAAACAGAGAGATGTAATGTAGATGCGTTAATATTTATCTGTTCTCTCTGTGTGTAAATATAAATGCTGAACAATCTTATGAAGTTGCTACAGCAGTCGTATATATACCGATCCATCCTACTCCGTAGATTATTTTAATAATCCATACAGCTTCGTAAGATTGCGTGGATTATTAAAATAATCTATGAAGTGGTACAGATCAATATAAATAGGATCGGAGTCACAATAGCGGCAGGATACTAAGAATAGGAGTCCAGTACAAATAGGTTTGGTCTGGTGGTTTGAGTGTTGGACTCCTATATGGAAGTCTCCCAGCTTGATTCTGCACTCCTCCACGAGGTCAGATGGGTGGCCTTGGGCTAGTCACAGCTCTCTTTCTGAGCTCTCATGGTAACACTTATCTCACAGGGTGTCTGTTATGGGAGAAGAACAGAAGGTTTGTCAGCTGCTTTGAATTCTTTTGAGTGGAAGAGTGGGATATGAGAGCCAATTATTATTCTTCCTCCACAAAGGCAGCTGGGTGATCTTGGGCTAGTCCCAGCTCTCTTTCTGAGCTCCCACAGGGTGTCTGTTGTGGGGAGGACAGAAGGTTTGTCAGCTGCTTTGAGTCCCCTTAAGGATGAGAAAAGTGGGATGTAAAAGCCAACTCTTCTTCTTCCTCTTCCTCCAGCCTAATCTTCAAAGTACATTAGTTAATACATATCTGTTAGGCCATTTCCTTCAGTCACATTTGGGGATTTTTTTTAAATAGCCTCTTGAAGCAAGCTTTATTTATTTAACTAGTACTCCCCTGGAATTGTACCAAATTGCTTGCTTAGTCAAGAGCTAGATGGCCCATGCATGGAAAGCAATCTGATCTGTTTAGGAGAGAGCAGCCATTCTGCCAGTGGGCTGCAGGAAAAGATGACCTCTTCCCTCCCAGGCTCATTTTCCTTGTGTGCTGTGGCTTTTTAGATTATAAGCTTGAAGGCATAACACTGTATAACATTACATACTGTGAAGCACTCCTATAACCTTTGTACACCAACGGGCAGGCTAAGCATAGGCCAAACAAACAAATAACCCTCTACCTCCTCTCTAATACACACCTGCAGACGAACATCAATTCATAATATTAAATACAATACAGTATTTTACTTTGAATTTTGCTTGTACTGTAAACTTCCCAAAAGTAATTCCTGAAAGAGTCACGCAAACCAAGGACTTGAACTGAAATCACCATCGTCACTTTAACAAGAACAAAAAAGACAAAAGAATGAGGAAACTATTTGGGGGCGCCCCTTGGTGTGCGCGTGTAAAAGCATCTATCGATTCAGACTTTTATTTCCTGGTACCTTGTGTGAGAGACCACATCCCTATGCTGTTTGCCTTCAACTCTTTCTACTTTGTTTGCCCATCCCAACTGATCTATCTTAGTTAGTTTGTCTTTCCTCTGAGGATGCTTATTTTCACTCAACAAACAGAATTCAAGAATTGCTCCGAAAGTTAAGTTTGAGCTGAACAGAGAAGGCACAAGCTGAAAAGAAGAAGAATGGATGGAGGTGAATTGGCAATTTTGGTTGTTCAGTCTTCCAACTCTTTGTTACACCTGGGACCACAGCTCTTCTGTCTCCTACTGGTTTCGCAAAGTTTGTCCAAACTCCTACGAATTGCTTTCATGAATTCACCTATCCATTTCATCCTCTGCTGTCCCTTCTCCTTTCGCCTTCTCTCTTTCCCAGCATTAGGGTCTTTTCTAATGAGTTCCGTCTTCTCATTATGTGGCCAGAGTATCTGAACTCCATCATCAGTGTTTGTCCCTCTAATGAACACTCAGCGTCGATTTCCTTTAGTATTGACTGATTTGATGCTCTTCCTATCCAAGAACTCTCAGAAGTCTTCTCCAGCATTCAAAAGCATCAATTCTCTGACACTCAGCTTTCCTTATGGTCCAAATCACACTTTCCGCTATATGAATTTTCAGAGTAAATTATAATAAAGGCAACGGAAATTAAGTGTAAGGACATAACTTTGGGGCAGGAAAATTGATTTCCCGTGTTTGTCATCTCTTCACATTTCACCAGCATAGTCCACTTCTATTACAGGACTTACAAAATTCCTGAGCTAAGACTAATATTTTCAAAGCAACCTATATTTCAGTGCAAAATTACAAAGTTGAGAGTAGTCATGATGTGGAAATTACAAACATTTCCACGTCAATGTGCTGCAGAAGACCAGGATAGAAATTTACTTTTGCCAAGAGAGATTCATCATAAATTTCTTTCTTTCTCTATCTCTCTTTTCATTCCTTCCTCACTTGATCTTTTGGTCATCAAATTTTGTTGATTAATATGCCATTTTGATGAGAGAAGGGAAGAAAAAAAAAGATTCACTCCTCTCCCCTTTTGTCCTGGGGTTCTGGGGAATATAATTTCAAAGGTGGTTTTTAATATTAGGGTTGTTTTTTTTTAAGAAAGAGTTTGGATCTGTGGTCCATCTCCCAGTTTATCCATCAGGGAGGGAAAAGGAGGTGAGCAAAAAAGTGAATATTAAACTCCCATAGGAGATGGGAAAGAAAGGAAAGGAAAATATGTTCTTGGCATAAAAATTAAGGACCTAAACTCGCTCTTGGGATATGTACAGAGTCACCCAATACCTTCTTTTTAATTGTTTAAAGAACTCTACAGATGTGAACATCTCATAATTTTATATTAAATTTCAACATGATTTCTGTGCAACTTGAATTCTACATAAAAAAACATTATTAGGGTTGGGACAGCAAAAGAGTTTTCATACCCACCAGTTTTTACTTTTGGTTTCTCCCTTTTCCTCTTACCTATCCCCTACTTCTAGGGTTAAGTTCTTTTATGTTTGATCTTTCCCTTAATCCAGGTCTCCCTCTCTTGAAGTGTAGGTAGTATGGGCTTCAGCATAGGATTTAATTTACTCTCTCCCTCACACACACACACACCCGCTTTTTACAGCGTTATAATAGAGAAATAAATTCTTGTTGCCTTATTCTTCCACCACCGGACCTAGCCTGCTCTGCTCCTACCTAGATTTGTTTGCGTTTTCATCCTGCCATTTCCACAGGTTATGACAAGAAAAATAAAATATAAAATGAACGCACAGTAACAGTGTCTGAAATCATCGTCGTCGTCTTTTATTTATAACTCCCCTTCCACCAAAGGGTGGAACAAGAAACATATACAATCACAAGCAGTTGTGTAACCTGGGCATTCACCTATTCTTGCCTAAAAATCCTGAATAAAAACCCTTAACAAATATTCTCCCCTTCAAGGCTATACTTCTTCCAAACCGCCTCCTCAGCCATATTCCACCAAACCATCGTTTCCATAAAATGTCCACCCTTTTTCAGAAATACTTTGCCTGCGTTCTTTCCTTCCCTCCTCCTGAAGTTGGCTTTGTTGGTTTGTTTGTTTGTTTTGGGGCCATTGAGTCCCACATGAGGATAAAGGCATTCCACCCATCCCCGAATGAAGCTCTGCGGCTTTCAGCTTCAACAGAGATCTTTCCTTCAAGGTCATTTCCAGACCTCACCGGGATCTAACCCAAACTCCCATCCAGGTACAGAGCGTGAAGGATTCGGAATGTTTAGTGCACCTCCGATACAAGTGGGCTTCACTCGGGGCATCGAGATTTTTCAGGACCCTTCAGCTCCCTTTAAACTGCAACTTGAATCTACCGGCAGCCCATAAACTGCTGGAACTTTTGCAATGATCCAAACCTCTCTGGGTTTCTACAGAACTCTCAGCCACCACCTTCTCTACCTTCGTCCTTACACCTGGCCTTAAAAGCGCCTTAAAAAAAAAAGAGTAAATCCTGCGCAGATTTAGTCGGTGCATTCACACACACACACGCACACCATCCTATAGGCAACCTTTTGGACAGATGTTCCAAAATGACTCCCTAAAATATCTCTCCTTGACTTCAGCAGGTTTCTTTCTCTTGAACACGGGCACCCGACCCTGTGCGAGCTATTTATTCTCTTACACCATTTTATTTTATTTTATTTTATTTATTTGCTTTATTTGCTTGCTTGCTTGCTTTATTTATTTATTTATTTATTTCCCCGCACCGGTGTCCCCTGTGTGTTCTTGTTAAAATGTCAATCCTCATTTGAGCAAGGTGGGAGCCGTATTTAATTGCGGGTTATTGGCTAATTATCTGGTTCGTTCTGACGGCGGCGTGGAGGGGGTGGGCGAGGGGAGAGCGAAGCAAGGAGCCCAACACGTTTTTTCCTCCGCTAATTACAAAAGATGTCATTCTATCTAACACATATCTTTGACGTAGGTAGCAGAGAGCAGAGAAAGTTGGATGAAAGGACGAGAAAGGGGGGAAAGAGAGAGAGAGAGAGAAGGGGGTGGGGGCTTGGAAACGGCCCTTGCCCTGAAATATTCTCTAACAGACATTTCGAAATTTAAAAACTTTAAGCATCTTCAAGTATTTACGGGGCGGGGCGAGCCATCTGTGCCATTTCGAGGGGGAAAGGGGGGAAGTTTTAAATAACCCGAGGGAGGGAGAAGTCGCGCGTGTCGATCCCACCATCACCCTGCCACTGATTTCCCTGGGAGGCGTTGGGACACACGTGCGATCGGCTTAGAACCCGCTTGGCACCCGGATGGGGGGGGGCGCCTCCAGCCTTCAAGGAAACCCGTGCCCCCTCGCGCCTACTGGACGCCGTCCAAAGAACCCAGTGGTTTCGCAAGGGGATCCCCAGCTCTGCTGAAGGGACCTCACCTTCTCTTTCCTAGCCTCCAGGGCGAAGTTCTTGAGATCTTGGAGGGCTGCAGTAGGGGTCCTGGGTTTTGGGGAGACGCTGGATCCCTCAAGAAGTGGGGGAGCCGTGTACACCTCAGTGTCTTGTGGGCTATCTGTCCATGCGAAGTGGAGGAAAGGGGAGTGCCTCTATCCTCAGATTAAAATTTAAAGGGTCCTATGCAAAGCTTAAAGTGTTCGCTGTCACCCAGATCAGCCCGTGTCTGAAGGCAGAGCTATGGAGCGGATGGGCGAGGCGACCCGGTGAGGAGCCAGAGTAACACAATCGTTAATATAGATTATGATTCTGGACAAAGTTCATCATAAAACTTCCCCTCTTTTTCATCCAGGGGAAGGAATCTTGGCTGTTGCTATTCAGGCCTAAAAACTATTTCCTTCCCTGCCACTAAACTCGCCTCTTTGGGGGAAAAGAAATTTATTTTTTTAAAAAAACACACCTTAAACAGCTCCTGTCACTTAAATTGAATGAGTTTTTTTAAAAAAATCTCCCAACAAGGGTGTAGGAGCAGAAAAAGAAAAGATTCCATGGCAGAAAGGGGGGGGGGGGGAGAGAAAAAGCTGATGTTGAATTTAAAAAAAAACTTGGCTGCTCGTTTTTCTGCCCAAGACCGTAATTAAGGCAAGGCAAGCTCTGCCTAGATGTGAATTTGGGCGCTAAATTAATTATGGAAATAATAGTATAAATTACTTTTTTTTACCCCAAACACCTTGCTCATTTCCCAAAGTTGTCTGCATCAAATTATCCTTTCTTTAATCCATACTTCCATAATCTTCAATCAGCGAGTTTAAATCATGTGTGATATTATTCGGTAAACCCAAGGCTGATTTATTAAATGTAATTAAAATCCTAATCAAACAGGAATCTCGCAGCTGATTTTGCCAGCCAGGTTTTCAGCAAGAATATCTAATAGGAGCTGTTGCCGCGGCTCGATTTCGCTTTCTGCCCAGTCTCTGTCCCTCCAGGGTTAGGAATAAAATACTGACACGGGATACGGGGAAATAATATTGTTGGGGGAGAAAATATGTATATCACCCACCCACCCACCCACCCCGCAATCACCCTCAGGATCGAGGAGGAAGGAAGTTTGGCACAGTTCTAGGGATACTTCTATGAAGGAAACCAGCCATTAAAATGTGGGGTTGAAGTTAAGTGTACATTTCCTTTCCAGAAACACAGGATTTTTGACAGCAAACACACAAGCATCCGTCAGTTCAATCGGCATTGTTTGAATATTTATTTGAGGACAGAAGTGGAGAAAAGTAAAAATAAAAATAAATAAATAAATGATCAGCATTAGAAACTGGGGGTGGTGGAGAAGAAAGAGAGGATGGAAACAGAAGGGCTGAATCCTTACCCAGAAATAATATTATTATTATTATTATTATTATTATTATTATTATTATTATTATTATTATTATTATTATTATTATTATTATTATTAGGCAAAAATCTGTGAATACCGTAGCTACAGAAGGGAAAGCTAAAGCTGGTTTTGTTTTCTTGCTGTGATACCTTTGCAACCTCACCAAGAACTCACCTTTCTTTACTACCTTCCTCTCTGCTGGCCAAAAAAGGAACAGAAAGGACAGGACAGGCCTCCCTAAACTCTTTCCGAGCGGCAGAAAACTGGCCAGGCCAGAGCCGCGCTTCCTTCCCTTTCCTACCCGCCCCCCCCCCCGACGGCCCTGTCTTGCCAGAGATCATAAAGATGTCAGGGGGGCTGTCGAGGGAGGGGGAGAGGGAGGGGAGGGGTTGACGGAGGGGGCCTCTTGCCAAAGCCTCTGACCGTCTTTTCCATCCAGCTCTCCTCGCCCTCCGGCGGGTCCGTCCCACGACCACCGTCCGAAGGCGCCCCCGGCCAGAGCCCGCCCGGACAGCCTTCCACTGAGCGCTTCTGCCCACCTGGCCCATAAGATCTCCGGGCGCGATTCGGGACCCCCGGGGACCCTCCGCTTTCCGCACCTCGCTCCGGCCGGGCTGCCTTCGGGTCTTTTTTGGAGACCAGAGACCAGACTTCCTCCCCCCCCAACCCGCGGTCCCTCACCCAACCCCGCCCCTTCCAACTCCGTTTTCGAACTGGTTGATCTTTTAGGTAGGGGGGCGGGCGGGCACGGGGCTGTGATGCGGGGGCGAGAGAGACCCTAGCCTGGGTGGGTGGGGGGTCTGTAGGGGCAGCGTCGGGTTTGGGCAGCTCTTGGGCTCGGCGGCAAAGCGCTCAGTCCGGCGCTCGACGGGGCGAATCCCTCGCCGGCAAGAGCCCTGGGTTTCCCCTCCTGGCAGCCGGAGAATGAGAGAGAGGGGGGGGGGAGAGGGGGTCTCGTTCATTTCTCAATAAAACCTTTTACTCTTGGGCCGGCTGCGGGGGGGGGGGTGTCTGGGGGGGCAGGGAGAAAGAATCTGGTGTCCTGCGAGTGAGTCTCGCTTTGCTGACGCATCAGATTCCCGGGTCTCTTTCGCCACCCACATCTTCGGTGCAAAAAGAGAGAGAGAAGAAGAAGAAGAAGAAGAAGAAGAAGAAGAAGAAGAAGAAGAAGAAGAAGAAGAAGAAGAAGAAGAAGAAGAAGAAGAAGAAGAAGAAGAAGAAGAAGAAGAAGAAGAAGAAGAAGAAGAAGAAGAAGTTCTACCTCGAAGCCTTTGAAGCCCCTGAAGTTCTCCTGCCCGAGACGGGTCTTCTGCACCCACTTCTTCCCCGCTCCCCCTTTTCGGGTTAAAGGTGGGGTGTCGGCTCGGGCCGCTCCCGTGTTTATTGGAAGCCCAGAAGGGGCAAGCTCGCCCTTGCAAAGCCGGGCAGAATCAGGAGGTCGCCGAGCGTTGGACGGGGCTCGACGGGGCAAATAATTCTCTTTATTTCTCCCCCTTTTAAAAGTAGATCCTTTTTGTGTATCCGTTTGCTTGCCAGTCTTTTACAGGCAACTTGTGTGTGTTTGTGGCGAATGTCTAACGTCCAGATTTCTTCCCGACCTGACCCCCTGTTCTTCTGAGCATTTCCGGGAACCTTATCATGGCTTTCGCAAGGGTGTCTTTAAAGGGCAGGCACCCCCTGGCTGTCTCTCTCTCTCTCTCTCTCTCTCTCTCTTTCTTTCTTTCTTTCTTTCTTTCTTTCTTTCTTTCTTTCTTTCTTTCTTTCTTTCTTTCTTGGGCCTAATCATTTCCTCTAGAATTCTCCACCATCTGCAGCGTCACCATTTTATTCTCAATTTCCTTCCAACTCCCCTAAAAATATGTTACTCTTTCCCTCGCCCTCCCCTTCACTTTCTTTTCTCACTAGAGCCTGTATATATACATAAGATTTTTTTTTAAGCAATAGACCTCAGAGATTGCCATTAGATCGCATGGCAGGGCTTTATAGAGAGTGTTTTGCATAATTACATACCAAAGCCAGTATAGCCACCCCCGCATTTTATGGGTCACAAACCATCAACAATTGACACATTATATTCCAAGAAACCTCAGTCCATTCAGCAATGGAGAAAACTATTCTGCCTAATCTAGAACTCAAGGAGAATGAGATTTTTTTCTAATAAGAAACCCCAGAAGAGATTACTAACCAACTAACACGGTGTTTACATATAGTTATAAAGTTCAGAGGAGCTGGCGAAAGAAGGAGGCGGGGGAGAAAGAAACTTCCAGGGGTAAAACATGACACAGGTGCCCACAGGACCTCCGGTGGCTTCCTCTTCAAAAAGAAAGAGACTAGAAAGCACACTTACACACACACACACACACACACACACGGTGCACCCCCATCAAGAGAGGCCCACACCAGGATCACACCTCACACCACGACTCTGCTTAGCCCAGGCATTACCCCCCCCCCCTTGTCCCCAAATCAGGGATCATTGCCCCCCTCCAACATCCCCGCCTTCCATCTTTCTTAAACAAGCTTTGCCAACCGGTAATTAAGATATTCTAGCCAGACAAATCTTCTGGTAACTGATGCCCAGGAGTTACCTTAGATGTCAACCTTCTGACACTTGTCACAGTAGGCTTAGCAAGGTCAGCCCAGCCCACCACCACCACCACCACCACAGATGAACGCCCTGGTGTACACAAGCAACACACATACACACACAACTTTGTTTCTTGACCCAGGAAGGAAGGCGAGGCTGAGCGGGGAGGGGGAAGCCAGCCACAGCCAGCAACACGAACCAGGCGCCCTGCCCATCTCTATTGCTCCTAGATTGCAACAGTCCTCTAGGTGCAATGGCTGGAACTTTGGCCCATCCTTAGTTTGAACCTAACCAATAATTTAGAAATCATCGAGGTACCTCTGAAGAATACAGATTATTCCAAGCAGCACTGCTGTCCATCCTGTCCTCTGTGCCTTTTCTCACACCTAAGGATTTGATTGTTTTTTTAGTTCAGAGAATTTCATCATGGTCAGATATGAATCGAGGTGCCACCCCTTGTGAGAAGATGTTCTTGCAGACTGCCCTGTACCTTCACAAGAGAAATGATTTATTTATTTATTTATTTATTTATTTATTTATTTATTTATTTATTTATTTATTTATTTCCACAAGCTAGACTGAGTCTTTAAAGGTGATGTGATTTGCTCAGGTTTCATCAGACCAAAGACTTTTTCCAAATTCTGTATAGACTCCGAACTTTTCAACAAGGTAGGTGGTGCATTTATCCTGCACCCTAGGGCACGTTTTGCCAAACTGGAACCCTCCAGAAGTTTCTGACTGTAAATTCAAAACCAGGAGAAACCTGGTTTTAAAACTGACAAGACATCCTAAGAGGAGCCCACAGTCCATCTAGTCCAGCATCCTGTCTTGCATGGTGGCCCACCAATTGCTTCTGGGCATTCTTGTGCTGTAAGTTGTCCTTCTGCAGTCTCCATAGTCAAACTCTCTGCCTAAGGGTGCAATTCCTGGAAGTGAATGATTGCCTGAACTCTTTTGGTGAGGTACTGCTGTTCTGCAGCTGAATTCTCCCAGATGTCACTTAGGATATTTCAATGTACAAATTAATTGCCCAGAAGTCTTCAAATGAACCACATGGGAGCATCTGAGGTTGAGCTAGAGTTGGCAGGACATGTGTTCAAATCCACTTTCAGCTCTGAAGTTCTCAGGATGGTCTTTTTCTCTCTCTCTCTCCAGGATGGCCATGATCCACATTCTTCTGCACTGGGCCTTATTCTGGTTTATGTCTTGGAATAGGGACCTGCCCTCTGCATGCTGGTACAGGCGATGGCATATCCCAGGTGGTGTCTTCATCAGCATGCGGATGGCAGGTCCCTATTCCAAGACATAAACCAGAATAAGGCCCAGTGCAGAAAGAATGCCAGTCTCCAACATACAGTACATCCTAAGCTATGAATTTAAGAGAGCAAAGGAAAGCACAATCTGGAAACGTTACTCCTATTTTGGGACTAGGTGATTCTTAAATAATGGTGCTTATGGTCCACGAACAGAACTCTCCCGAACTTTGGAGGAAAAGATATAAATTTTGTCGAACTCCTTAGAAAGAAAGCCAGATATAATGCAGATAGTTTTGTTTTGGTTTCAGTCTGGTCTTTGATCACAATAAGATTTAATATGTCCATTAACAGAATAGAAAATCTAGAAGTTCCCCCAAATGCCCATTTGGAAATGTTTGTTGTGTGATATACAACACTGGAAAAAACCACAAGGACCTCCAAATTTGGGTCCAACGACAGAGAGAGGGTTTGTTTCCAGGAGAGTTAGCTCTTCCATTCTGGGAAAGTCTAGAAGGGATAAAGTGTTGAGAAAGAAGGGCTTCACTTCATTGCAGTCCTTGCTGGCAGGAGAGAGCCTGTGTTTCTTCTGCTTACAGAAGAGATGTGACAGAGTGGTCACAAGAAAAGGGCATTGGAATGCAGCAGGGGGCACTTTTGGCCACGAGGAGGGCGCCCGTGGTGGTGGTGAAGACAGTCTTCATGCTTTATTCTTTTCTTGCGAGATCTGCAGTAATTACCTACATGAAAGCCGCCTCTCCCACTGCTTCCTGTGCACACCCTCTTGGAGAATTCCTTAGGAATCAATAAAACAACTATAATGTTCTTTTATAATCTAATTATCTCCTAAAAAGTCTCTGTGGAGGCATCTGCTGCGGGGTTGGAGAAAAGCTCTGTGGTTTCCAGTGTATGTGTGGGGAGGGGAGAAAGGAGCAGATAGTCCAAAAAAGGGTGTGAAAATATCCTGCTAAGGCTGGTTACTCTTGCAAAAGCAGAAAGTTAAGCCCTGACTAAGTACCTAATGGCGAGAAAACATGAAAAGGAGTCTCTGTCCTGAGGTTCTTCATTATGAAGCTACTTCTGTTTGATCCTAAAGCCGCTTGAGGCAGAGACCAGTTTAATACATCATCATGGGAAGCAAACCCACAACACTGTTATTGTCAATATTACAGCCTCTACTGTCTACCCTTGTCTTTATTATAAGTCCAGGTGAAATGGGTCTGCAAGGTTTATTGCATCTCATCCTCAAAATAAATAAATAAATAAATAAATAAATAAATAAATAAATAAATAAATAAATAAATAAATAAATAAATAAATAAATAAATAAATAAATAAATAAATAAATAAATAAATAAATAAAGGGCTCCTGCTGGGTACTTGTTGATTTGATCAAATGTAGCCCATCTCCCTCATTGTTGTGGTTCTTGGATAACACCGATGACTGCGTGGGGACCTCCATGGGCTCCTCCATGCAGTTTTCTTGGCAGAGACACAGGTGTGGTTTGCCTCTGCCTACTTCTAAGGAGAGACCGGGGATTGAACGGGCAACCTTCTCTTCTCCAGCCAGTTTGATCTACTTCAAAAGTGCAAGAGTCTGCATTAAGAATGGAAACCACGAGTATTTGTTGCCACCCTCTTGGGGCAGTACAAAACAAATGGGGGAAAGGTGATAGCACTAGTCTGACTGCTGTTTCTTGGCTGCCCAGAGGGACTTTGGTTGTCTGGAAAGCAGACTGTGGGACTAGACAGGCCTTTGGCCTGAACAACCAGGACGGCTCTCATCTTCTAAAGTAGCTGTTCCTTCCATGCCAGGGAAAAGAAGAAATCTGATCACTGCTAGGAGGTGTGGAAGGAAGATTTCATTTTCCAATAACACAGCTATCTGGCCGTCTTCCAGCCTACGTAAATACCTACCTGTCTAACGTGGTGGAGTACAGAAAGCTAGTAAATTCCTGCCACTTCCACAGTTCCAACGGTTGGGTTTCTTATCAAGTTTAGCCTTTTTCTTTTCTTTTTCTAGTGGCCTGTGTGGAATTCATGGCAACTGATTAAATGAAAAGGATTGTTGTTTGTAAAAAAAAATGTTTTTATATTATATTATTCTATTATAGTTACTCTTAGAGGTTACAGCCATGGACAGTAAGCCTAATCTCTGTTCCTGGGTATCATTGCCTCCTCCAGTTCTCCTCACTATTATAACCCATTGCTCACTTTGGTCTAGTGGTTAGGGAGACGCACTATTATCTGGGAGTGGTTCGATTCCACACTCCCCCATGAAGCCAGCTGGGTGATCTTGGGCTAGTCACAGCTCTCTTCTGAGCTCCTACAGCCCCACCTGCTTCACAGGATGTCTGTTGTGGGCAGAAGAATAGAAAGCTTTGTCAGCGGATTTGACTACCTTTACATGGTTGAGAAAAGTGGGGTAGAAAAGCCAACTCTTCTTCTTCATATTGGTCCAAGCAATTTGACGAGCCGGTAGTATAAAATACGGGAGTTAACTGCACTGAAAGCAACCAGGAAAGACTTCACTGGATTTTTGACTAAGGTGTCAGACCTTTGAGAGCCGACCTACTGAAAACAATAGATTTAAATCTAACGTTTCCCTTTTCTCTCGAGTATAAAAATGGAGCTATGTGCACTTTTGGAGCAAGCGAGTGAGCAGGAGCCTAGGGTTTGAGCAGATTTTACTTTGTGGAATCAGGACGCATCATGTAACCTCACGCAGCTTGGTCTTCATAGGGCCCTTAAGAGTGTGTGGTGCTTGCACCACTGTCTCCATTCGCCCCCTTCTTTCTCCACCCCCAACTTCTCATCTTTACTTAATGTCTCTTGGAAGACCAAGAGTTTTGGGTTAAGGTTTGAGTTAGCAGAGTAGGCGCTTTGAAGAATTACTCTCCCTCGCAAGAAAGCCTATTGGAATTGGATGAATGTCCCACTGTGATTTCTCTCTTTAATATTAACATTATAAGTGCAGCTACTTTTGACCTGAGTCTTCCTTTCCTTGGAACCCATAGGAGTCTTAGAAGGGGGCCATTTGGGTCCTGCAAATGACTTCGTGCCAACTAATGCATCGTGTTACAGAGGTGTAAAGGGTATGTACTGTTATTTTGAATTAAAATGCTGCAGGCAATAGTAACAGATCCCTCAGTTGGTTTTCAAAGGGGATCTAATTCCAAACGTTTCCCCTGCCTCTTCTTTTTCACTCATGACCCAGCACGACATTTTACTTGCAAACACGTTTATGCTACGACTGTGGATGTATATGTGTGTGCACTAAATTATACAGCCTGTATAAATTTGCTGAACTTTTAAGTGTTTTTAATCTGTATTTAATACCTATATTGTTTTTAATCTACTTTTCGTGTTTAATGTGTACCTTGTGATTAATTTGCTGTTACTCACCCAGAGACCTTAGGGTATGGGGCGGGATGGAAATGTAAACAAACAAACAAATAAATAAATAAATACCAGGGTACGTCTATCCAATTGATACATCACTCTGTGTGTGTGGTGGTGAGGATATTTATAATTATCTCACAAAACAGATTTCCAGTGCCCAGTTTTTGGATACCTTCCTCAGCATCTTGGAGAGGTAACCTATTCCAGATGATCCACAGCGTTTTGGACAAGGAAGGAGAGGAAAGCACAAGAAGGCGGGTGAAAGAGAGAATTACTTTTCTTCCCCATTGACCGAGGCATCCCCGTTCTGCAAGCCGCTCTCCCCAAACAAGGCTTTAAGCTTTTCAAAGCATTTGGGTTCTCCTGACACTCAAAAGGACTGTCTCCTAATGGAGTTTGACAGCTTTTTCAAGCAAATCGGTGGAAAGGGAAGAGGGAGGGAGAAGAGGAGGAGGAGGAGGAGGAGGAGGAGGAGGAGGGAATCGATCCCCTGTTTACGACAGACCAGCCCGGGGCTCAAGCACACGCATGGGCGCTGCAGGATTCCCTTGTGAGTGCAAATTGAGGTTCAGCCCACCGTCAGGGTGGAAGGAAAGGGGCAAGGAAGGACTTGGCACAGTCTTAGATTTTGTACTTTCTAGCCAGCAACAGTTGGTCTGGAGGCGAAATCTGAGCCCGTTGTACACTGGGCCTTATTCCGGATGGTATCCCAGAATAGGGACCTGCCGCCCTCTGCAGCTGGTGCCAACTACAGCGGGCCCCGCCTAAGGTGCTAGGTCCCTGTTCCGGGATATCATCCAGAGTATGGGCTAGCAGAGAAAGAGGCCTTTAGGAAGCTGAACACTCCTCTTTACTCACAGGGAGTCATGGGGATCAAAATAAGCTTTTTTCCATGCCCCTGGATCCTAAAAAGGGATCTAGTCAATTGCTTTCAACCTCCCTATTTTTCCCTGCCTGAATATTAACTTGCACTCTTATTTACCCTTAAAAAGATCTATCTGTCTGTCTGTCCGTCCATCCATCCGTCGTCTATCTATCAGTCTATCAGTCTATCAGTCTATCAGTCTATCTATCTGTCTGTCTGTCTGTCTGTCTGTCTGTCTGTCTGTCTGTCTGTCTGTCTATCTATCTATCTATCTATCTATCTATCTATCCATCATCATCATCTCATTTGTAATCCTCTCTTCCCCCAGAAACATATTTTTAAATATATATAACCCATCTTCAATTCCTCCCTCCCACCCTGGCAAGACTACAGAGGAACTAAGAACCCGACCCCCCCCCCCCATGAAAAGGTATGCTTTAACCAGGCACCAAAAACAGTATAAAGTTGGTGTAGCTCTCCTGGGAGGCTGTTCCAAAGCTGGGGCCCCTTACAGAGAAGAGCTTCTCCTGTGCTATGTCCCCTCATGTTTCCAAGGGCAGCAGAACCACAATAAAGTCCTTATCTTATTAACTTATAGGCAAGTCTAAAAGGTGAAAAGGCCCCAAGCCATTCGGGTTCTATATGTCAGTGTCAACCGCTTGGATTGGGCTCGGTAGCAAATTAGTAACCCTGCATTCTGCCCTAGTTCCAGCTTCCAGACGGTATTCAAGGGTAGCCCCCTGTAGAGCGCATTACAGTAGTCTAGTCTAGAAGCTACCAAAGCGTTGCCAAGTTGTCCCAGTCCAGGAAGGGCCCAAGCTGATGGTACAGTAGGAGATGAAGGTAAGCTCACCTGGCCAGCGCTGTCAGGTGAGCTTTAAACAACACCAACGAATCCAGAAGTAGACCCAGATCAAGCGTCCCTTTCTTCAGGGGCAAAGCAACCCCATCAAGATTCAGGCAAACTGGTGCTCAAGGTGACAGCAGATGTGGAAACTGTGGATCTAATATTTCATATCTGCCCTTCCCGCCCCCGCCAGGAACTTTGTGCCTTCTCCATCAGATGCCTTTTTTGCTCCTCCTGTTTTCACTTCTAGGTGAACTTCCCTCCCTTTTCTTAAACTGCTAAGATTCAGGCCACATTATTCGCAAATGAACCTGTGGGACATCAACACCCATCCTCACACCTCGATCAACCGCAAAGAGTGTGGTCCAGCACTTGAGTTTCAAGCTGACCAAAGAGACTTGTGAGAATATCTTCAGGAAAGAAAGAAAGAAAGAAAGAAAGAAAGAAAGAAAGAAAGAAAGAAAGAAAGAAAGAAAGAAAGAAAGAAAGAAAGAAAGAAAGAAAGAAAGAAAGAAAGAAAGAAAGAAAGAAAGAAAGAAAGACCTGCCAAGGCCCTCTGGCCCATTCATAAGAGAGTCCACTTAGGATAGCGGCTGTGGTGGAGGTCAAGGGTAGCGGTCCCTAGTTTCAAATCCTCTCTGCGCCATGGATGCTACCAGAGTGACCTCTGGGCCATTCCCTCCTCTCAGCCCCACCTACCTCTGAGGACTGCTGAGAGCACAGAATGGGGGGGGGGAAGCGAAATTGTATGCACAGCCTTGGGCTCTTTGGAGCAAAGGAAGGATAAAATGTCATGAATAAACAAAACAAATAAACAAGTCTGGAAGTGTTCGGCTGGGGAGATTAATCAACTAAAAGTGTCTTTGATTAATCAGCTCCGGCTAGGGGCCTCCTTTGATTTCAGAGCACAATTCGCTGGTTCTTTTGCGGAAGACTCTGATCCTAGTAGGCAACCATTAGGAACATGAGAGCCTTTAGCAAAGTCCCATCTTCTGCCATTTCAATTGTAAATCATCTCCCCTTATTGTCTTTCTAAGGAGCACCTGTCTCTAGTTTTCAGAAGAGGCGAAATGCTTTCAGGGTCACCTATGAATTCATCGATTATTTATTTATTTGGCTTGTGAATCAGCGTCTTTATTTTATTTCATTTGTTCTTATTTTATTTCCCGCCCCGCTTTCTTTTGGAGTGAGTCTTGTAAGAGAAGTTATGGGTATAAACTAGGGCCTGGTGACCTAGCCTCGAAGAAGGAAATTCTGGGAGTTAAAACTCAACCTCTCCATGGATCGTTTTCTTTTTCTCCTCTTCAGAAGCTCCCTCATCCAGCATCTTCGAGGCCAAGTGCCTGAAATATCCTACTCCGAGGGCCCTCAGAAATTGTCCACCCCATCTCTTCGCATGCACCGCAAAGAAACCCTTTTCTTCTCTCTGCGGTGACAGCCAATTCTCCTGGACATGGATACAGGAAGCACTTCTAGGAGGGACCTTTTGGGAAAGTCTGAGCGTATATATATTACCAGTTGTGGTTTCCACGCAAAGATCTGTGGAAGAGTCATTCCACTGGATTGGATTGTGGTGGTTTTCAGTGACGTGGGCTCTTGGAGGACAAAGCGGGCTTCCGGCAAAGTTAGGTGTGTCGCCTTCTCTACAGCGTAAGAGTAAAAGTAAAAATAAAAACCAACATCCGCTTAAAGGCAGAGACGGTCCATTTGTCACCCACACAATCTAGGGAAGGAGCGACGAAGGGGGAGAACAGAGATCCAAAATTCTGAGCGTGATGCTGTCCCCTCCTGTCACTTATACTGAGATGAGGTCTCGATGGTTCCTTTTGCGGAACTTACTCTCTCTTCGCATCCACACGGGCATCGAGCCGGAATCGCCAAAGCATCTGCCCCTGCGTTGCGCGCCAACTTTCAGCTTCCTTATTCGCTTTATTCGAAGCAGAAGGAAAACCGAGGGAGGAAGCGCTCTGGGGCTACAACCTGCTGACAGTCACACTTTGGTTTAAATGGTCACTTTTAATCTGGGTCCCTAGCAGCTGGGGTTTCCAAACGGGCTCCCCGATCTCGCGGCTGAGTCGGCCCGTGGCCTCCTCGCTTTGGCGATCCAAGGCACGGACGCGTTCGTGGCGCGATGCGCAGACGGGTCGCACGGAAACTGGCCCGAGCGGCTCCGAAGGAAGCGCCCCGCCATGCGCGGCTCAAGATGCGGAGGTCGGCTTAAGATCTCGCGGCTCGGAGCGGCTTCCTTCAGCAGGGAAGAAAGAGGAGCTGCCCAAAACGCGGGGACACGCCGAGGGCGCGCGAAGAGGCCACGGCGCCACCGTTTCGTGGGGCCCCTTGCTTTCAGATCCAAAAACGCGGCGCCCAGAGCGAGCCCTCGCCTTTCAGTCGTTCCCAAAATGGGGAAGGAATGGGAGGTGTTGATGACCGGCTGGAAGGAAGGAAGGAAGGAAGAGAGAAAGAGTGAAAGAGTGAAAGAAAGAAAGAAAGAAAGAAAGAAAGAAAGAAAGAAAGAAAGAAAGAAAGAAAGAGAGGGGGGTGTTTTTCATACTATCCGTCGCTTATAAAGCCCCTCTGGAATCCTTATGGCTGCGTTTTAAAAAGAAATGCCCCCCCCCCACCCCAAAACCTAGAGGAAAAGACCGCATGCAATGTCTGTCTCGGTTCCCATGCGGCTCAAAAATGCGGGTCGTTCCCTGTCGGGACGTTGGTGAGAAAAGGGAGAAGCGAGCCGTTTTCGGCTCCCAGTGAAGCGAGCAGGCGCTGCTCTGCGCCGGACGCGGCGTTTATTTGGAGCAAATCGGCGGGTTAAAGCCGCATCTGACTTCATTACTTTGAGAAGGCGTCTATTTGGAGAGTGTCACTTCACATCAGGAGGGGAAGACAAACTACTCGGAGAAATGAAGGGTGAAAGATGGCCCGGAGAGGAATCGCGCTCGTTTCTCTCCCAATGTTTCACGTTCTCCAAAAGGCCCGGCTCCCAGGCCGACCGATCTAGTGGGTGTGTGGACGTTCAACGTGTTTTAGGGGAAGCCAAGCCGAGATGATCGCTTGTGACCACGACGCAGAGAGAGGGGTGCGAAGGAGGAACCCCAGAAGCCCCCACGGGGTCTCCAGAAAGCCTGGGCAGTGGGGAATATTCTAAAAACCCGCTTGCACGCACACCGCAAAGTGGCCCGGTGGTTCCTCGGCTTCCTTTCCAAATCGATTTCAATAGCATAGGAACAGTTGCGTTAGGGCCTCCTCCCGCACTGGAGCCCAGAGGAGGCACGGAAGGAGAGGTTAATTAGAAATCATTTTGGCCTTCATTTTTAATAACAAAAGTCCTTGGAGCAAATCTAGAGAGAGAGAAAGCGACAGGCTTCGCCCTTCCTCGGGTGCTCCTGCTCGGCTCCGAGGACGAAGAACGCAAACAAAAGTTTCTGGGGCAGCCAGTTTGGAGATGGTTCCAAAAACTAGCCCCTTAGTTCACTTCAGTTTCTTGCTTGTTTGTTTGTTTGTTTTGTTAGGAAAGGAAATGAGCCAGACGGGAAACAAGTTCACCTGTCAAGAGAAAATAAAAATTAAGAATCTACCCGCAGCCGAGCTAATACAAACACAGAGGGTTTTGAGGGAAAAACAAAACAAATCCAGAGGTCAGAAAAAGGGAGGGAAAGTACTTACTTACTTACTTACTTACTTACTTACTTACTTACTTACTTACTTAAATAAATAAATAAATAAATAAATAAATAAATAAATAAATAAATAAATAAATAAATACTCAGCTGCTAATTTAGCCCCATACCATTTCCCTTGCCTACCTACAAGGCATCAAAATCAAATTTGGGAGAAAAATAAACATAAAACAGCAGACATGGGATAGGGCGTTCACCATGGAGAGCTCCTTTGGAAATCGTCCCCCGGCCAATTTTTCCCTTGCTCCTATCCTGATCTTCTCTGGCCCGTTTCAGAAATCAGAAAGTAGCCAGAAATGTTTAAAGGGGGGGAAGCCAAAACTAAAAGGGGCTTCAGGAAAACTTGTCTAGATTTTCCTCCCCCCCTCCCCTCCCATCTGTATCCAAACCACCCAAGAGGACTATTATTATTATTATTATTATTATTATTATTATTATTATTATTATTATTATTATTATTATTATTATTATTATTATTATTATTATTATTATTATTATTATTATTATTATTATTATTATTATTATTATTATTATTATTATTGAGGAGAACAGGTCTGGCTTGTTTCTATCCCATTTATTTATTTATTTATTTATTATTGGAAACTTGGGTGGAGTTTGTGCGCGTGTGTTTGTGTTCGTGTGAAGCCCGGGGGTCTTGCAATCGTATCCCCAAAGCACCGGTTTTGCTGTTGTTGTTTTCCTCCTTTTTTTACCTGCCGGCTTCTCCCTCCCCCCAGCTTCTCCCTTCCTTGTTTAAGGAGCCGGGGCGCTTGACGGCTCGTCTGCCTCGCTTGTCTTTTCCGCCGCGCTGCGCATCGGGGCTGCCTCCGCGTCCCGGTCTGCGCCGCAGAAAGCGGGCTAATAAGGGTTTCCTGCCTTAAACCTGTCACCTTGGAGCGCCACCTTGCCGCTGAAAGGGGAACTGCGCCGGGCAGCATCTTAAACCGTGACGCTGCTGGGCGGACGGGCTGCCTTCCTCCTTCGCTCCTCTCTCGCTCGCTCTTATAATCAAAAGGGGGCGAATAGAATCGGACCCTTGAAAGTGGCCCCTTTTTGGCTAAGGGCTGAAGAGACTCCGTCTCTTCCCCGTCCGTCTCTGGTGCGATCAGAATGCGTGCGTGCCTGCCTCTCTGGATGGATGCGTGAGTGGGTGGGTCGGTCGGTCGGTCGGTCTAGAGAGAGAGGGGCGAAATTCAAAACCCCGGTGTAAGGTTTCTCAGACCCTTCCAAGTCGTAACCCAAGCTGCAAAGTTTGCATTTAAGCCACACAATGGGAAGATAGCTTTTCACACCTCGCCTATAATTTAAAACCTCAGTCTGCATCCGTGTATTCATTTTTAAAAGTTTAGGAGGTAACTCAAACTCATCCAGCTATCCAGTAACGTCCAGCTATCCAGTAAATCAAACCCAGGCGAGGACCCGGACAACCCGGGTGTAGGGATCATATTCATATTTTTTGTTTCTTTCTTTTTTTTTTTTCGAAGTCAGAATCAGGACGCACAGGCTTGGCTGGGCATGCTTAGGAGCTCAGACAAACACCCTTCTCTCCAAAAACCCCTCAGAATTTAAAAACCAAGGACTCTTCCATGTAGACTGGCTCTCTTAAGGCTTGGATGCACATTTTTGCAGCTGAGATCACCCTGGCATAAATATACCTTCTATTTCTGCATTAATAATTGTACAGATAAAATAATAAAATTAAGGAAAATGGGTTTATAAGAACTCGTGGGGGGGGGATTTTACAAGCCTGAAATACTGCCGGTGTGTGCGCAATCTTTTTGAAATAATAGTAAAAGAAGCTATTCTGTGGGAGCAAGGGGGGGGGGCTTTTCTTAGGGTGAATTAATGTAAGAGATAAAATAATGCCCAGACTCTCTCATTCAAACAGCCTGAGCTGCACTGAGATGAACATAAAAGTTATTTCTCCTAGAAGTGGGGGAGAAAAAAACACCAGAGGCCAAAAAAGAGGCTGTTTCCGGGGAAATATCTTCTTAAGGTTTCGAATGAAGGTTATTTGGACAATCTGCGAAGCAATTCAAGGCGATAAGCAGAAAACACAGAGTATTAACATTTGTTTCCCTGAGCAGTTTCCCTTGATGTGTGTTAAATATTTCACAGCGTTCCAATGTTTCTCTTTTCCTAATACCCACTCATCATTAATTTGCGGAGATATTTTTATTTTATTTTATTTTATTAAATAGAACTGGGGGTGGGAAGAGAAGCAAAGTAATAATAAAAAATAAATAATAAAAAAGAGTCTAAACAGCATCTACCCCAACAATAGAAGCAAACAGCTGCGACAGGTGGAGACCCCTGATAACTGAAGAAGAATTCTGTCTTACAATTTTGAATATTAGAGGAGAGATAATACGTAGACCCACTTTTCTTAATAACAAAGGATTCCAAAGGCAGCCAGAATTGAAGAGCGAAGCTTTGATCACATACACATAAAAGGGGATGAATTTAAACGCGGGCGCGCGGACACACACACACACACAAATCCCTGCCTACACACACACACACACACCCCTTGGGGACCCTCTATTGCTTCATATTAGTTATTGTTTTGAAAAACGCACCCCAACAATTCATGGAGTAAGTGTGTTTTTTCTGCCCATAAATATAAACAGAGGAGGCCACATTGGGGTGGGGGTGGGGGTGGAGAGACATAAAGAAGGGGGGGGAGGAATGGGAAAGTGTGTGTGTGTGTGTGGTGTGTGCGTGTTTTAATATTGCTACTTCATCTCCTACCGCAAAGTAAGACTGTGGAATTTGTATTACAACGCTATCATAATGTTTCAGCGGCAGAAAACATGTAGCCAGAGGGTATTGCTAATGATTCTTGGATTAGAGAGAGGAGGGGGGGGGGAGAGAGAGAGAGAAATGGAAAGGGGGGGTGTAAAACTGGTTTCATCAAATAGGCAGCCTGAAATTTAACCATTAATCCCAGCCACCGGGATATATCAACCCATCCCACACAACCGCAGGAGGGGGAGAGGAGGAGGAGGAATCTGTCATTAGCTCATACCCAGGCGCCCGCACCCGGTAGGATTTCTCTACTTTATCCCCCAGCCTGTTCGCGACCCCTTCCTTAAAGAGGGGGGGGGAGGCGGAGGGCTGGGAGGGCGCGCGTGGCCGTCAGTGAATGAAGTGGGGAGCCGGGAAGGGCCGGGCAAACTTTCCGACGAGGGAGAAGATCTGGAAGGCAAGGCGGAATCGGTCGACCTGCTACCGGGGGTCTCCTGCTAAACTGAAGTGTGGAGAGACCCATCCAGAAGGAGACCCCTCACATACACACAGCCACCGTAGGGAGGGAGAGAGGAGAAGGCGTCCCCTCTCCTGTGAAGACAGCAGAATGCACCCCATCTTCTGAAGGCCAAGCGGGTCTGTTGGTTCCCTGCCAGGGCGCGTGAATAAAGGCAAGAGCCTGAGCTCCAGCCTATAGAAAATCCACCTCCCTGGCTGGAAGACCGTTTGGAAATGTAGGCCAACCGTGAGCACACGCATACGCCATCACCATAATTGCGTGTGCATTCACACGGCTTCCTCACTTTGATTGCGTCCGGTTCCCCCAAATATAGAACGATCCAGTTTTGGAGTGTGCTTGTTTGTTTGCATTGTTATCCTGCCCTACACCAGAAGGTCTGGGGTGAGCTACAGCAATAGAACAGAAGGTAGTCAATAGGATTAGGCCGTCAAGGGAACGCACAGAAAGCAACAACAGGGGTGGAAAGTGGGGAGCCATTTCCTTAGCAAAAGGCCAGGCTCAATGTCTTCATGGACCTCCCGAAGGCCTGCAGTTGGAGTTGCCTGTTGCCTTGCTGTTTTCTTTACAATAATGCACCAGACCACGGAAAGAACCACCAGGCCTCATCAAGCAAAGCCATTGGGGCGGCCCATTCTCTTCCCTAGCTCTTTGGAGACTAACTGGACCCACGTCGCACTGTTACAGGACCCTTAAAGGTCTTTTGCTTTGATTTTGGGTCCAGGTGGACTAAGACACCTTTTTGAAAACGGTAGAAATCCACAGGATGGCCTAAAAGGTCTAGCCAGAAAGAGGCTGAGATGATTATCAATGTTGGTCCCTAGGGAGGGGCAGAAAAGCTGTCTTCGTGTCTCCAGAATTGGTTGACATATTGATGGGAACATAGCTGAAGCCCTTTCTCCATCTCATGTTCTTAGTGTCTCTCACCACTTACCTTTTCTAGTAAAAAAGGTAGTTTGTTGAAGCTGCCATACCCTAGGATGAAAAGATTTCACAGTCCAATGTTTCCTTTCAAGATATTCCCATCCTCAAAGTCACTCCTTTCCTTTCCTTTCTCTCCCCCCCCCCCAATAACTTACTGCAGGGATTCTTAATCCAATTCAGGTCCCAAAGATATCATTGAAGAATTAGGCAGAACAGGGTTTTAAATAAAGCAGGCACTGGTCCAGAATTCTGGCCCAAATGGTATGTGTTTTTGAAGCAGTGGGTTGTGGATTCTAAGGACTGAACATTCATCTTATGGGAAAAGGCAGAGGAGAATAAGAGGGAAATTGGCAATGATGCTGCTTAAACATGGAAAATATAGGTTCCCCCCCCCCCCCGTTTGTTTCTCTAGCACCATAGTCAATAGGATTAGACTGTCAAACTTCTCCAGGCAGGAGATGCCAAACTGCTCTTTAATGGAACAGAAAAAGTATCCAAGAAACTATCTTCGATTTTGGAGGCTAGCAAGGTGGAACAAAGTTTATCTTTTCTTGTCCTTCTCATACTTTGCCCTGCTCTTCCATTCATTGTTAATGGAGTGGAAATGCCCAGATTGAAATATGTGGCCCTTGAAGGGAAGTGCTCTTTCCTCTCCTTCCATGCTTGCAGGAAAGGTATCCATGGAGGTATTTTTTAACCTTCAATAAATCCGTCCTCTTCACCACTAAGTGGTCCCAAATCACATCAATGGGTGGCTGTATCTCATATTTGTGAGACTAAACGTCAATAAATTAATAACTGGCCTCCTCACAATGAATACTTCCTTTCCCCCGCATTTCTCCCCACTTGACCTCTCTGCTGCTTTACCAGTCTTGGTCTGTGTTCACACGTGCTAAGGAAAATGACACCCCTCAGGTGGTTGACCGAGAGATCCTTTGCTGGAGGGGATCCTTCATCTGCCATCCTCTCCCTCCCCTTCTCATGAGCATTCTGGGCCACGAAAGGTGGTTAGAGATGGGTGGAGAACGTGAAGGGTCTCATATCGCTGCCTCAAAGACACTTTTAAGCTACTCCACCCAAAAGAATTAAACAGCTCTCCCTCAAAATCCTGTGCAGCTTTGCTCCTCCACAGGCATTTCATACTGAATTTGTTTGCAAACTATGAAATTCATAAGGTTTGCCTCCCTACCCTCATATACACCAGCACATTTCAATTTTGTGTCTTGCCTTTCATTTCCTAAACCCCAAATGTAATAAAGGAGCAAGGTAAGTAGACTTGAGGTTCTTTGTTGGCGTTTGCAATATCTGATGGGATACACAGACATCTGGTTTCCAAACAGAAAGAAACAAGCTGGTCTGCAGGAAGCCAAAGGGGAGGAAAGTGACAGGCCCTGTTCTCACAGGCTCTTCCTCCCGGCTTCCAGAAGAACTTTTCCATACACGTGTATGTGTTGGTTTCCCTTCTCCCACACCCTATGCAGAAGTATTTAGGATGTAGCACGGAAGTACGGAGTCTCCTGCAGAATTCTGTGCGTGGTTTTGCTTTTGGGAATGGTTCGTGTCCTTGGTTGCAGATGCTGATGTACTCTGCGGAGGTTGTTGTTGTTACTTTTTAAATCAAATCAACGTTTTGTGTTTTTGACTTAATTCGGAGTGCAGCTTCTTTGTTTGTGAGCCACTGGATTTAGGAGCCCTCCACTGTGTCTGGGGTCGGATGGGGGAATGGATGGGGCCATTAACTCCCCTGCCCACGGTAGCCACAAGGTCTCCCCACGCTGTGCCCAGAGAGAAAATGCAACCAGGTCTTGGTTGCCATGCTCCAAAGTTGCTCTCTGGAGCCCACCAGGTACGGCTGGAATACTCTCTCTGTCTCTCTCTCTCTCTCTCTCTGTGTGTGTGTGTGGCAGCCCGGGATGCTTGCAGAGGGTGGAGGGACTCGCTGGGCGAAGGATGGAGAAGCCAGGAGAGCTGGTGAAATAAACAAGGGACCCCTGTGCAGATGCCCAGGAAAAACTTGCTGATGTGGCGAGGGGGAAAGCGGTCATTCCGTAGAAGATCTCCTCCCTCCCTCCCTCTTCAGACGATAGGCCAAAGGGAAGAAGAGACCCCCAAAGGTCGCCCATCTGCTTTTCCCGTCTCCTGTTCGATTTCATGGCAAGACCCAGCGCCGCGCAGCCTTCGGAAGCCCCCGCCCCTCTGCGGCCGCTTTCCCTCGCCCCCATCCCCCCACCCCGGCCGATCCGTGTTGACGTCACCCGTTTTGGAGGCGAAACGGCCGCGGTCCCTAAGCCTCGGTTTCCAGGGAGGGCAGAAACAGGTGTGTTGTTGGCGAAGTAGGTCCGGGAGGCGTGGAGGGTCGGGCGGGGATTCAGGACCAGCGAGGTGGCCACCTGCCGCCTTTCATCTGGGGGGGGGCACTCTCTTCCCTTCCCCCCTCCCCGCGCGGTCTCTCCAAGGGCCCAATCCGGAGGCGGAGAGCCTCCGGACGGGCAGAAGCAGCGGAGGCGACGGGTGGCGGCCACACGGGCCGCGGGGTCCTGCCGCCTCGAGGGCGGGGGAGGCTGGAAGCAAAGGGAGCTCCGAGGGCGGCTCCTCGCGCTTTCTTGCTTCCTGCCTGCATCTGTATCGCTTTCGCCCTGCTTTCCCTACGGCGCCATCGAGACGGAGAGCGCCGTCCGCACCTGGGCGAGGCTGCCCGCGCCCGTCCCGAACACACTGTAAACGCGCCAAGGATCGCGCTGTCGATCTACCCATCCCTTGGGTAGATCATCCGGGCCTGCCTTCAGGACTGGGGCGGGGGGGTGGGGGTGTTTAAAATGCCACGAGCACAGCCGAGCCGGCTGGCCGGCTTCCCCTACCCCCTTCCATCCCTCTTTCTCTTCTCTGTCTCCTTCCTCTGCTCAAGCCCCGCCAAGATGCGTTAACGCACAACCGACGCCCGCCACCCTTTACCTCGGATGCACCTGAACCGGCCAAGGGCGGGCGCTGGAACCGCTGCTCTTCGGAAGGCGTCTCCGTTGCTCCGGAGGGGAGGCCGAGGCCGAGGCCGAGGCCGAGCCCCCCCCCCCCCGCCCTCCCTTTGCCTTTCGGCGTCTCCCTCGGTCTGTCTTTGCACCCCTGGAGGCAAAGGGGAGGGCCCGATCCTGCCTTGCTTCTGGGTCTCCCTAAAGCGCCTGTGGGTTATTTTTTATAAAAAATAAAAATAAGCGTTTCTGGGGGTGGAGGGAAATATTTGACAACACCCCCCCCCCATTTGCTCGTTCATACACCTCTCTGCGCCCGGTCGCCAGGATGCGGGCTCGCTTTGTGGTTTTATCCAGGCCCTGATCATATACGCTCGGACCAGTCGCCTAGCGCGACCCTTCCAAATCCCCTTGCTTTCGGGGTGGGGGGGGGAGAGGAGCTCAGGAAACGCATCCTTCTAAAGGCTAGAGGGCTTGGCTAGAGCAAAACTTTCGGCCGGCCGCATCCTGTAGCATCTTCCGCCTTGGTTCTCCCGGTGCGCCCCCCCCTTCTGTTGTGATGGTGCAAGTTGACACGAACTAATGGACGGTGGGGTCCAAAGGTGTCCGAAGAGCGTGGACGGCAGATCCTGGCGTCCGTCGCTGGGAAGGAAAAGGAAGGAGACAGAGGCCATATCGCAGGCTCTGGGCGTAATAGCCGAGGGAGGGAGGGAGGAAGGAAGGAAAGAGATACTGTAGGTATTTATCGTGAACGCTGCTGCACACGGGTGGGGTTGGAGAAAAGATCCCGGGGGGGGGGGGCGGTGGGTCTGAGCTGTCTCGGCGACATATTGATAGAGGCCCCAGGACGGACGAACAATCGAAGATGGGCCGGGCGGCCCTGCGCCTGCGTGATGCCCGGTCCTGCTGCTCCACTTAATATAATTAAGATGGGAAAATTCAAGTGGCGTTGGAAGGAAACAGATATTAATGGATCGCAAGAGAGAACATTGGGTGAAGCGGGGGGGGGGGGTGGAGAAATCCGGATGGCCAGAGGTTGGGAGATTTTTTTTAGTTATTTCCTTCCTTCCTTCCTTCCTTCCTTCCTTCCTTCCTTCCTTCCTTCCTTCCTTCCTTCCTTCCTTCCTTCCTTCCCTGGGATGCAATCCTGCTCGCCAGTCAATGGGAAGCGGGCGCTTAGACAGTGGCCGTTCTGGAAGGCCAGCTCCTTTCTTGGTCCTCACCTGGGCCGCTCCGCTCCGTGAGACCCGCTGGACCAAGATGACCCAAAGATGCGGAGAGGCGGGTCTCTGAACATCTGTGTGCGCCGAGGTGCCTGTCACACCTGATTAAGCACCTTGGGGTGTCAGGGTCTGAACACTCAGGCAAGGAAATTGGGCTCGGGTGGCTAGGTGTTTGTCTCTTCACACATACACACACACACACGCACAATCTAATTAGGCACATGGTCTCCACTGGCTCCATCCCTCTTGTCCACAAAGGAGACTCCAGAGCCGCAAAAGCCAACCCAGTCCAGCGCCTGGTCAAACACGGTTCTTGACCTAATTAGGATGCCGGGTGGGGGTGGGGGGAGTAATGTTGTACATCGCGGGGCTTCTTATTGCCACCTTTCTGCTTCCCAGGGGAGTCGAGGGAACCCACGATGTGGTCAGGCTGGAATGGGCCAACCCAAAAATTCTGCCTTCAGTGTATCCTTCACTAGGCAGGTGGATTCTGTTCTGATCATTCTGTTTTGTTACTCCATCTGCTTCTCTCGCTCACCACCACCGTTAATGTCTCCCATCCCCCCCCCTTATTTATTTATTTATTTTTTTACAAATAAAGTCCAGAGTTTAATTCCACAAACTTAGAGAAAGGGAGCTCTCCTTTTCCCATATCCATCCTCTACGGATTTTTTATTTTTATTTTTTTAAAAGTTCTAGCAGAAACGGAGTCTGGCTGATTACGACTCTCAGCTTCAAAATAGTCACCGCTGGTGGAATAGAAATCAAATCAGTCAAAGGCTGAGAAATTTGAAATATCGGCGAGAAAGTGGCGATTTGCAAGTTTGTGGTTAGTTAAGAATCTCCGCCCCCCCCCCTTGTTAGGGTAATTAATAACTCCCATAGATAGAGGCAAGTTGGAGATGAAAAGAACAGGTCAGGGTGTTTCAAGGAAAGACGGGAGAAGAAGCTCGCATTGAAAGGGTGGATGGAATCGAGCGATGGAATCTCTCTTTTAAATGATTTTTAAAAAAGATTAATTCTGGTGTAACAAGCTCACGGTCATGGGTGGTGAAGAACATTCTGTACCTTCACACCATGGTCGGCCCGTACAAAATGGAACATTTTGCCTGTTTCACCTCCCTGCAACTAACCGCCTAACGAGGGAGATCCGGGGGGGGGGGAAACCCGAGGAGAGCCCCCCCCCAAAATGTCATGTTCTCACGCCAAAGTTCAATACGGAAGAGGAATTGTGCCCTCGAAAGAAGGAGGTGGGAGCTGCAAAGCCATAGGGCATAAGCCCCACTGGACTCACTGGGATAGACTTCGAGGGGGCATGATGGAAATCCCACCTTTGTTGCTGGCTGTCCCCTTCCTTCCTTCCTTCCTTCCTTCCTTCCTTCCTTCCTTCCTTCCTTCCTTCCTTCCTTCCTTCACACACAGTATCCCAACTCAAGTCCAACGCACAGGAAAAGCCTTTTTCTTTCGGACACATGAATCAAGGGGGCAGATTCCAAGGTTGGGGTCTAGGAAATCGGCTCACTGTGTGCAAAGTTCCCAGCCTCCGGATGCTTCTTCCAAGGGACATCCAGATTCCCAACCAACTTCATAAACAAACAAACAAACAAATAAATAAACAAACAAACAAAAACCCCTCCCAAGCGTGGAAGGCTATTCTCATCGGGTGAAACGGTGTGTGTGTGTGGGGGGGGGGAAACAAACAGCACCCAACTTTTTATTTCTTGTGTGTATAGACCTATCCAGCGCCTGCCAGCCCCCGTCGCTTTGAAAAGCCCGCCCGGGCCCTGCGAAAGGTCTCCCCTCCGATGGAGATTTATTGGCTCCCAGCGAAACGATCCCTGGGACAGAAGAGTCCCTTTAAACCGTGACTGGGCATCGGCCAAGGGGTTCCTGCCCACGCAGCACAAAAGCAGCTCAGAGCTGCCCCGAGATTCCCCCGGCCCCGCAAAAGCCCCGCAAAAAAAGCCCCCGCGCGCTCCGGCTCCGCCGCGCTTTCCTTTTCGCTCTTGTTTCTTTCTGCCATCTACAAAGGCGGAATCCAGCCTCCACGGGGGGAGCTGGAGGGTTCTTGTTCTGCAGATCCCCCGTCCTCCCACCCCCCATGCTGAACTTTGCCACTTCGGTGTTGACCAAGCCCGACCCCCAGCCCGAGCGCCCGCTTTTCTCCCCCCCCCCGCTCTCCGCCTGCATGCACAAACACACACACACAATCTCCAAGGACGAGTAGAAACAGAAAGGCCGCACAGATTATTAATAATAATAATAATAATAATAATAATAATAATAATAATAATAATAATAATAATAATAATAATAATAATAATAATAATAATAATAATAATAATAATAATAATAATAGACATAAAGCAGGGAGGAAGTGAGGACGGCGTGGGAAGCGATGGAACCACGCAGAGAGACAGAGAATCGGGTCCCAGGCAGAGGTTCGCATTGCGATAAAAGTTCCCCTCTCCGAATTCACTCCCGGAGCTCCTCGTTCGAAAAGAAGGAGTCTGGGGATCTAAAAGAAAGCGAGGTGTGTGTATGTGTGGTGTGTTGTGTAGCCCTGGACCCCGGTGCGTAAAGTCTGCTATGGAAATGCAAATCAGGTATAATTAACCCGTCTGCTTGCTACGTTGGGAGCAGACCTCGGCCGGGTGAGGCCAGCTAGTTCAGCAGAGAAGAGACAAGCAGCCAGGACGCAGGGTTGAAAATCCGATGTATGCATGCATGCAAAACGCATGGAGTGAACCAGGAGTAGAGCTCAGCGTAGCTCTAGGCCCTGTGATCATATCTATTCCTCAGCCTTCCTGGCCAACAGCTTCATCTATCGCCTTTCCCAGTGGAAAGAAGAAGAAGAAGAGTTGGCTTTTCTACCCCGCTTTTCTCACCCATCTAAGGGGACTCAAAGCGGCTGACAAGCCTGTTCTTCTTCTCCCAACAAGGACACCCTGTGAGGTAGGTGGGGCTGAGGGAGCTCAGAAGAGAGCCATGACTAGCCCAAGATCACCCAGCTGGCTTCGTGGGGGAGGGCAGAATCAAACCCGGTATGCCCAGAGAAAAGTGCGGCTCCCTAACCACTAGACCAAAGTGGAGGAAAGAGGTGGCAACGCCTTGGAAATTCACAATATGGACTTTCTTCACTGGCCTCCACCCCACCTGCCCTCCGACTCTGCTGCAGTCTGGATTCTCTTTGCTCCCTGGAGAAAGCAGGAGAGCAGGCCGCGTGGGGCACACACTCTCTGGAGCTTTTCTCTGGACGGCGTCTGAGAAGGGACTGATAGGCAAAGTGGTTGGAAGTCCCCTTGTAGTGGGGGAGGGGAGAGGGCAAGATGTCCAAAGTGTTCTCCTTCTGATGGTTGTGGCGATTATGGATGGGAAGAAGGAAATGGCTGACACTGAAAGGGATCCTTGCTGATGATAGGATTGTCAGACTAAAGTCTTCTGTCGTCTGGGATCTCCTAGTTTTCTCTTCCATGGGGACGACAGGGAGCTATGGATCTCTTTGGGCTCCAGGCTGCACGTCTCGCTTTACCTTAAACATCAGACATTTGGGGGGAAACGTGGCATCCAAGCCAGTAGGTGCACAGGACAAGATGGATGAAGGTCCAATAAAGGCTGGTTGCTATGCAGGGAAGAGCACAAGAGAAGATAGAAACACGTATCTTGGGAGTGTGTGTGTCTAGGCTTGGAAGGTACACTGTTCATCTGAGACTGGCAGGAACGAAGGAAAGAGGAAACTAGTAAAAACTGGTAATTTCAAGAATCAATAAGTGTACAGTCCCCTGCTGTGGAGCGTTGCCTCTGATTGTGAAGGTAACCAAGGTGAAGAAGGTGTTGTTGCAGACCTTAACACAGCCCATTTGACCTCAGCTGCATTCATATCCATTGTGGCCCTGGGCTTTGCTTCTGTCCATCCGGAAAGCCAAAACCCCACAGGGTGGATTTTTACACCTTCAGCATTTCTCTTGCTCCAAAGGAAGAGCCTTGCACGAAGGAGAAACAAAACAAAACAGAACTCTTGCCTGGAAACTTACTGTATCCGTTTTGGGATGGGGAAAACAGGGAAGGAGGGCTGGAGGTATCACAGGGCAATGAGCATGCTGTCGGGCCCCATTGAATTTTGCAGGCTCTGGTAAGATCTTCACTGTTATGTAATAAAACTTCCCCTGTCTTTTACCTCCTTACCAGGTAAAGGGGGAACAACCAACATCTCACCTCAAGCCAAATGGAATTAAAATCTACTTTACAACTTAATTTAGATGTGTGTCGTCTCCCCCTTGGAATTCTCAGTAATGAATATATATAGTGAGATGATAATGGCTGCTATTTTTGCCTATTTCAGCTCAGGCCAGTGATTGAGAAATGGGCAAGGTGTTACCAACCTATCTTTCCTTATTCAGGCAACTTTGGCCTGTATATTTTCCCCCTTTTCCCACACACAGTCAAAGATCCAGACCTTTGAGATGTCTGGATCTTAAGGATGCCTGAAAACCCCATTGTGGACACCTTTAATCAGGTTCACGTGAAATCCAGATTTAAGGGCCTGAAGGACCCATTAAATCTGGATTTACCCTTCTCTCGAGGGGACAGGGCCTTACAGATGGGGCCTTCAATGGGATCCAGGTGAGGACAGGGCCTTCCCAATTGGTACCAGGCAGGTACTAATCTGATTCCTAATGGGGTCTTAGAAGGGTTCTAAGCATTAGTAAGGCCCTTTAAAAGCTAAATAAAGCTAAAGCCTTTTTGCTTAGCAGGAAGTTTTAGGGGAAGACTCACAAACTGCCTTTCCAACTGACATTGGGCTCCTTCCTAAGGAGAAAAAAAAGATAGTACTTTACATCTTTTTTAGAATTGTGCAAGGTCTTGTAGGTTGGCTGAGGGTAAGTATGCACCTTAACTGGGGAAATATATTTGAAAAGAGAAGAATGCTGGGGGGGGGGGAATCAAGGTGACTTAATGATGAATTTTATTTTCTTTATTTTTTGTGGGGTACAGCAAGTGGGAAAGGTCCACCTTCCAAGAGGAATGCCAAAGTTAAACAGTGGCGGTACTGAGCAGCAATGGTTTAGCCATCACCCACCCATTTCTATGTGTGTGAACTGAACTGGTCTCTCCACCAGACAGACACGTTCATTCCAGCCACAGGAAGGCCAAAGGGACCTACCACACCTCTGCTACATCTCCTGCTCTTTCAGGGTGAAAATCAAACAAAATACCCAGCTGAAGGAGATAAAACACCTGTGTGCAGACATACCCAGTGAGTGAAGCAATAAACAGCTGTAAAGGGGGTTTCAGGTGGTGAGCGTTAAGCGCTGCTTTTAAAAATAATTAATGCAAATAAATTGAGAAGGGTGCCAATAAAAAAGCCTCCTTACTCATAACTATATTCTTCTCCTTCCAACTCCTTAGTAAACAGTGCAGCAATAGACCCAATTTTGAGGACAGTTGAAGAAATGTCAAAACTCTTGACTCTTCAACTGGAAGGAATGTCTGAAAGGGCCTGGATTTACATAAGAATTTATATCTTGCCCTTCACCAGAAGGTCCCAGGGTGGATTACAGCAACCACAATAATAATGCATTAAAAATATAATTAAAATATTTTTAAAATATAAAGCTTAGCCTAAGCACAAATCAGAATGAGGCCCAGAGGTGTCCAGCTCTGCGTTAAAAAAAGATCCTCTCCTCCTTTCAAAAGATGGTTTCTGTCTCTTCCACGAGGCGCTCACTTCCTTTAAATCCTTCTCTAGATGAATGCATATAACTAACGCTGAGCTGTGGGTTACCTGGTGTGTGGTCCTCCCCCTTCCCTTTTCAACTTCTATATAGTTCTGCTCAGGTGCAGACCAAGAACCAAAACCAACTGCAATAAAGCCCCAACATTACTAGGAAATAAGAAGGGTTGGAGGGGGCATCTACTTCCTTTCAGGGGAGAGGAATCCACATACTGAAACCAGCCAACTGTTGGACAGAAAAACAGACAGCCCAGGATCAGAGAAACTATGCGTTCTATAGCAAGATCTGGAGTCCTAAGCTTCTATATCTATGCAGTTGCACAAAATACTGGTGAGATGCCATCCAAAAGTGAGGTTGGTGTTGGTTAACTTGACTACAGATACGCATTTCCCCACTTTTTTTGGGGGGGGGGGGCATGGACTTGGCCATTGCTGACTTTCTATCTACCCTCAGAGCCTTTAAATCCAGCTAAACTGGATGGAAAGGACATTTTAGTTGGGGAAGCCATCAAAATAAATATTATTTTTAAAAAACATCTCACTTGCTTTATTCTCCTCATCTCCTTTTCTTCCTTTTAAAATAAAGATACATGGACTAAAATAAACCTTTTAAAAAATAATAATAACAATAATAATAACTGCATTAAAGGTCTAAAAAAAAATCTCACCCCCTTTCACTCCCCTCCTTTTCTCCACGGCCTACCCTTTGACACGGCTGTATTGAGGCTGGGGGGTTCAGAGGTCGTCCTTAGAGAGCGACAGTACTTAGAATAGCTGGTAGATGGCAGGATTTTCTAAGGTTTCGAAAAAGAAGGAGAGCAGGAGCCAGAAAAGTCCATTTCAAAGCCCTTTATTTCAAAAGAACAAAGATCACTTGACAGGCATGGTACAGCAGACATCTCAATGAAATTTCTAGAGGAGAAGTTTAAAAAAAAAAACCCTGGAAAGGAAAATGGATGTGATTACAAGGTTTAACTTTTTACCATAAAAGAAAAGAAAGGTACAGTAGAAATTCAGATCTGATCTCCTTGTTCCAGCTTAGCATGATTTGGACATACAAGGGCTGAAGATGAAATATAACAGCTATTAAAAGAAATCATCCCAAATAGTGTAGATTTAGCTTTAAAAAAACAAGGGTGCCATGAAAATAAATGTTGATTAAGAAAGGCATCAACGTGGACATACAACACTGTAAATTGCTCCTGTTCAAAGGAAGAAACAGTCCATAATGGGGGTTCAGCATTCTGTGCACACCTGTGTACTTAAAATGATTTTTTTGCACGCTTGTGCACCGGCAAGTCACTAAATTTGGGGAATTTACTCCCCATAAAATGTAATGTTTTTCCCACTTCAAATGTACAGACACATTAACATGATTTGGTAACATCCAGCAAATTTGTAGGCCTGACTTGTGAGTAAATATCCACCAATCTGGTTTGAGAAGAGTTTGCTTTCTTAAAAGGCTCTTTGAATGAAGACACTTTTCAGATGAGTTTGTTAGGCTTTGTGTGCCCATCACGTTGGTCTGAAACCCGTTTCCATGTATTATTCTTAAGGAATTCCTTATTAAATTTAAAGACTCTTTCTTCCGTGTCAATAGGCATTGGATCCCTGAAAAGCTGAACTTGTAGCTTCCAGAATTCACCCCCAAATTTAACTTCAGTTAGACTACATCATGTTAAGCATTGTTTACTTATTTCCGCTTAAAAATATTCTTTAAAAAAAACTTTTTCATGAGATGGAAGAAATTGGGGGAGCAGAGAGACCCAAATCAGGATGAGTCTAGTGATCCATTCCAGATTCGAATTGGTTCAGTAAAAGTATTGTGGAGCGGAGGAACAGAAGAATTCAGAACAGGGAAACTTAAGACTGAAACTCGAACAGAGATGTTACTTAATCTGCATCTTGAGAAGCTAAGGAAAACAATAACTGGACACCACCACCATGTTAGGAGAGAGAGGCCTCCCCCCCAAAAAAAAACCCCTCTAGCCACAATCACAACTTCATTTCACTCAAAGAAAAAGAACGAATGAATGAAAGCTGATCTTAATGCAAAGCGCTATATACAAAAGGGAATAAGTCCTGATTTTAATTCAGATTAATTGATGCGGATTACAGTCAATATTCCCTCCTCCCCACGTAGAAATAATGATATGTGTGCTGAATGTTTTGTCATAGTTATTTGCTGTGTAGATCTTCCTTACAGCATTTCCAGCCGCGTCCCTGTTGATAAATTCATCATTAGTACCATTTGGAAATCGGGAGACAGTAAATTCACCTTTCGTTTGGAGAGCTCTAATAGACATTTATTAAATGCTTCAGATGGGAGGGGATGCGGGGGGGGGGGCGTCTGGGTACAGGCAAAGTCTGAATCACAGGGTGACATCCATTTGCAGGAGGCAAAAAAAGAGAGAACAGAGTAACGAGACTGAATGAAACATCAGCGGAGCGAAGTTGCAATGAATCTAAAATTGCATTAAGTAGTTTTCCCTTTGCCCATTCCAGTGAATCTCCTTTCTTCCGGAAAGCGTCGATGCCATGAATTAATATTATTAATAAAATCTATGTTATTAATAATATCACTACCGCTAACATTTCTAAGAGCTCCCATGTGTTGTGACGATTTCCCCCATCCAACCCTTCACAGCCTTGTTTTACCAACCCTAAGCTTTGAACTCTAATTTCAGCCTCCTCTAAGGGAAGGATCCCCACGGATCTGAGCAAACTTCTGCAAAATAGTTAAGCTGAGCCTATTTCAAGGAGGATTGCACGCGCACACCTTGGCCACGCTCACCAGCCTGCAGAAGGAAGAACATGATAAGAAAAGAGAAGAAAAAACCGGGCAGGACCCAAATCAGATGAAAGAAGCCCCCCTAACCCCTGGGCAGGAGTGGGGACCACCTCTCCTTCACCCTTTCCTGCTCGTGTTTCAGTGACGCTGCTTGATCTTCATTCCATTTTAGCTTGGCGTTAGGGAAATGAAGGTTTGCTTGTGCTAGATTTTGTTTTCGGCCGCTTTCCTTGATGGCTTTGGGGAGATATTTACCCTCATTCTTTCCCACCCTGGATCCCTTCGGTTTCTGCCCCCCCCCCCCGCCGCCCTTTTCAGTGTTTCTGGTCTATTACTATTCCTGGACTTCCCACACCAGTAGAAAATATACCTCATGATTTTCAGCCTGGGAAACCCAAGGTAGAAACCAAGCATCGAACTAGGATGCCTGGCCCTTTGCTTTCCTTACTGTGGAACAATTCACTTATATTCAGGGGCCATGCAATTAAATTCAAAGCTCACGGGTTTCCCTAGGAAGCCAACCCTTTTCTCTCTCTGGCACTCACTTTTTATTTTCTGGTGCTCAGAAATCACTATTGGGGGTCTCTGCTCTCTCAAACACAATCACTAGAGAGTGAAAAGCCATCCTAAATCAACGCGGAGAGGCCGGCTATGGGTGTTTCCCATTCAAATCAATGGAACTTCGGGTGTATCTTGTCTGGATTTTGGCTACCATAAATAAACAGATTAATAATGCCAGTCCTTCTAAGGCCATCGGCAGCTATCAGCTAACGCCACTCTCTTGAAAGAAAAAAGAAAGGAAGGTGGATTTTCTCTTTCTCCAAGTTTTCAAAGGGAGAAAAAATCACCCAAAGAAGACCGGCCCTCTTCCGAGGGAAAGCGAGCTCATTAGGTCCTTGCCCGAGCCTAATAAAGGAACAGAAGCGCATGTTATGGGCGCTCAGCTTCCACACACGCTCTGTCAACCAGAATCAACCCCTTTGCAAAGCTTGATCCAAATTGGTGCTAACTTGGACCGCCGTTGTCTGAGCATCTCCGACCAACACATTTCCAAGGAAGGCTCCTTCGCTCCCTTCCTTCCCTCCTCTGGTCTACACGTGGGAAAGGCAGCTTCCCTCTTCCTTCCCGCATCCCGACCCAGCGGACAGATAGTTCAAGGCGATGGCCGGGTGGGGCCGGGTGGGGAGGTTGGAAAAGCCCCCTTGGAGGCGCACCCAGCGAGAAGGTCTCTTGAACGTCCAGCCGGGCCTCAGCCAAGGGAGAGAATCCCCCGGCTGGATTAGATCTAAAAACAACATTTCCTTCCCTGCTTTTCTCTTCCCCTTCGGAATAGTTTTTAAAAAGGAAGGGGGCTGTAAGTGACTTTGTTTGGATAATTAACTGCATCCCAAGCAGAAAAGCAGATGTGTTTGCTCAGTTAATCACCTAGACACACACAAACACACACGCACCTATAAAATGCCCCCCCCCCACAATGAAACCCAGGACAGTAGTAAAACCTTCCGCTGCCCCCCCCCTCTGAAACCTCACGGACACTGGTTCTGAAAAGACCCCCGGTGCCATGGTGGTGGTGGTGGGGGAGCTTCAAAGGAAGGGGTGCCCGCTCTTGCCGACACCGTGGCGGGGAGGGGGCAAATCTCTCTCTATTGTCCGCATTCACAGCCCTCGCCACGTCCACCGCCACGACCCAGCGGTGCATGGCAGCCACGCAACGCGTCCCCCCCCCCCCACTTGCAAGAGACAGTAGCAAAAGGCTGTTGACATTTCGCTCCCCGAGAAGAGGGGGCGAGGGAAAGAGAGAGAGAAAGAGAGAGAGACGTATATAAATATATAAGGTTTTAATGGCACATATGACATATTAAATTAGGCAGTTTTACAATTGGGCCCGACTGCGATGCTAACTGATTACAACTGCGTTATCAAAAGCGCAATACGATTTATAACTTGCCCGGCACGGGCCTTTATGGCGAACAATGGGGGCGATCTGGTTCGTATTAGGAAGGAGCGGAAGATCTAAAGGGAGGCTGGCACAGCGAAGGGCGGCGAGGCGAGGCGAGGCGAGGCCCGCCGCTGCTCGCTGCGAAGGCGCGGACTGCTCCCTCCGCGAGGTTTCCAGCGCCTTTCCCCCAGTTGTCACCTTCTTAAGGGGGGAATTATGTACCCGCGCTTTGAAGCCGGCTGCTTCTCCGCTTCCAGAGGCATTTCGGGCGCCCCTTCGGGGAAAGGGTCTCTTTTGCTTGTCTCGGGTGTGAGAAAAGGCCCAGGGAATAATAATAATAATAATAATAATAATAATAATAATAATAATAATAATAATAATAATAATAATAATAATAATAATAATAATATCAGAACCGAAATCGCACCGCATTTCTGCAAGCACACAGACCGCATCCTTCCAGCTCTCTGACCGATAAACAGATAAACAAATAAACAACCCCGGTGGAGGCAGGTGAATAAATACTGTGAACTGCTTTCCAAACAGCGGCAGAATCGATCTAGGGGATCACACGCAGGTTTCCCCCCCCCTCTCTCCCCCCCCCCTTCAACCTCTCCGTTCTGCTTCCATTTAAGGAACACCTATTTTGCACTGCAGGGACCCCTAAAAGACAGGGGGGAGAGGGAAGGAATCAGAGGTCCTGCTTTTCTCTCATCCATTGATGGTTTCATCTCCCCAGTCACACCTTCTCTCCTTCCACCTTCATCCAGAAGTTTCTCACGCCCCCAGGGACAATATCCACATTTAAGGTAGATTTCTTACACACACACACATATATATGTATAAAATTGGCAGCCGATGGTTGGGTTTCCCTAGAAAACGCCGGAGGATGGGTGCCTTTTTGTTAGCGAAACTGGGACATGATCACACAGGGCGGGATGCTATTTCACCCCACTCCACCCCACCCCCGGGTGATTTCAGTGGCTGAACAGGGAAAGAAGAAGGAAGAGCCTTGGAAGAAGCTGTGTGCACGCGGGTCATTGAGATTCGGATGCCTACTGTAAAATGAGCCCCCCCCCCCTGCATCTCAGCTTTGCCCATGGCCATTGGAAATCTTCCCGGGCAGCCACCAAGCTGAGGGCATCTCGTTTCTTTTGCAGACCTTCCCCAGGCCTGAGAGGTATCCCAAAACCGAGCAGACACGGAAACACTTCCGCGCTACGTGGCGCGCGTGGGAACGCAAGACTCGTGTTTCCCTTTATGCCGCTTTTCCCTTCCTCTCTCGAACCAACAGTCTAACCCAGCCTCCTCGACGGCTATGGGGTTCGTCCACAGGGCAGAGGGGGGGGGCTGTCCATTCCGTCCCGTGGTAGAGCCACGGGGTGCCAAACAACGTGGACACGTGTCGGCAGCTCCGTACGGACGGAACCTCCCACCTTCGGCCGCTCATCCTTTCCCTAAAGCTCCTTCCTCGCTTTGCGGAGGGCTCGCGTTTGCATCCCGCCTTGCGGGGTACCCGAAAGCCGCAACTTCTCTGCAACTCTGTGGATCGTGCAGGGCATGAAAGGGAGGCGGGGGGGGGGGGGGAGATGCTGCGGGATCCTCCAGGCCGGAACTTCTCCAGCTCTCCGCTAGCCTTGCCTCGGTTGAGGGTCTGGGAGACTCACCCCCACCCCCACCCCCTGCGCCTCGCCTCCTCCTCCTCCTCCTCCTCCCCGGGCCTTCCTCTTGCGGCTTTGCCTGCAGCTGTGCGAGAGGGTTCCCCATCCGCTCCTCTCCGCCTTAGACCTGGGGGTGGGGGGCAGGCAGGGGGAGGCCCTCCCTCCCTCCAGCCCGGTCCCTCTCCTTCGGCCCTTCGCTTCCCTATTAGGATTCCCTTGGCTCGGCTCCCCCGGCCGCGGCTCAGGCTTTCCTACGAGACGCCATGTTGGCCGCGTTCACAAGAGCGCCCAGCTGCCCGAGCGCCGCAACTCCGAGTGCCCTCCCCCCTTCCCCTCCCCTCCCCCCCCGCCTCCGCACTCAGGCCCGCAACGCGCGTCCTTAGGACGGACCCGCGCCGGGGACCGGCGATCTGCCGCTTTCCAAGCCGAGGGGAGGGGAAGGAAGGGGAGGAGGCTCCCAGCACGCGGGGAACACACAATTTCTCACCAAACCCCCTTTAACACACGCACACAAGTCACCATAGATGCCCTGGCCCATCGCGGGCGCATGTGTGGAGGCGTGCGCCGCTATGCGTGTTTGGAACCCCTCTTGGGTCGGGCACGATTCTCGCGGGGTGTCCTCGGCCAGGCCAGGCCAGGCCAGACCAGGCCGGCTCCCCAGGCTGCCTTTGTGTGCGAAGCGCCGAGATAGGGTTTCGCCATCACCATGGCCACCTCCACTATCTCCACCACGACCTCCACCGCGGCTGCAGCCCCTCGAAGAGACCCTCTTCGCCCGGCCCTGGGGAACTGGATTGCTCCAGACTAGAGGGTGGGGTGGGGGAGCTTCCTCTTGTAGACGCATTAATGATGAGGAAGAGGAAGAGGAAGATCATGAACCTGAAACTGCTGCTACAACTTCCCCTGCTCTTGTTTAGGTGGCATTTAGCTTCTATCCAGCCCTGGGGCTTTCACACACACACACACACACACACACACACACACACACACACACACACACACACACACACACACACCACGGACGGACGGACACACCACGGACACAAAGGGGAGGGGGAGGGCAGAGCAAGCGAGCAAAAGAATCAGACACTTCAAGGGAAAGAGTTACCCGTATTTAGCAGCTCTTTAAAAAGAGCTAGTCAATTTCACACAGGACTCCTTCGGAGCCCGGGCCCACCTCCTTTGTACACTTCAATAGCTCGGGGGAGCTCTTTTGTTCTAGCTCAGCATGCCAAGAACAACTTTACTTAAATGCCATAAACTCACACCTATCTCGGCTTCCAAAGGTTCACTGCACCTCGAAGCCTCGCGAAAACGTGCATAGATATAGACACAGGAAGGAAGGAAGGAAGGAAGGAAGGAAGGAAGGAAGGAAGGAAGGAAGGAAGGAAGGAAGGAAGGAGGCTTGCCAGCAGGGGAGAAACAAGAAGGACGATACTGAACCCTTCTTACATGGAAGGTCCTTCTTCTCTTCCTCTCCTCCTCCTCCCCCCACCCAGTACCAGCTCCATAAAACATTTAATGGATAGGGGGTGAAGGAGGAAGCCGTGCTAGAAACGGGAAATCACTAGGTAGGAAGGAACTTAAAACCTCTAGCAAAAGCAGGACACGTGAGTAAACAAGGAAGGAAAAGAACGGCATGGGCCCATCGTGGATGGAGACGTGGCCTTTTCGAACATACCCAACGAGCGCCTTTTGCACCAACCATCGCTTATGATACTGGCACAGAGAGAGGAAAGTGAGCAGCACTAGATAGTTCCTCCCACCTAAAGTTAAACCAAGCCTTGCTCCGGGCTCAGGTTTGCCCTTGCGAAGCCCTTGACTCCTGGCAGGAATAACAACAAAAGTATCTCGAGGACTGGGGACCCTTTCCCCTGACCAGGTAGCATGCCTGTGTATACACACACTGGAGGAGGTTTAGCAGCCCTGTCACAACAGCCCAAGGAAGAATTCTCAAGAATGGCAAGAAGAGAAGTAAATAAAGAAATACAAAGCCGTCCCTGCCCTAGATACTTCCAACTGCAGCAAGCTGGAGGTGAGAAGCAGAGAAATCCTGGGTGGGATAGATGACATGGAGTGATACCCGAGTGTGTGGTTGCTGAGGCCTTAAGGTCTCACACAGGGGCAACCTCTGCAGGGCTTCAGAGACCCACTCACTCACCCACCCACCCACTCACCACCACCACCACCACCCCAACGAGAGAAGCTGGGTGGCATCTAATTGCTCACCCTTCTCTCCACTTTGGAGTCACAAATCCCGGCGAAGAACGTACCCTGGAAGGCTTTGAATCCTGGGGGGGGGGGGAGAAGAAAGAGGGGGGTGCGAGTTTCGAGTTTCGACAGTTGAAAGGTTTCAAGGGCAATTTTTATGCTGATTCATTTCACAGTAATCTCATCATGACCCACGGCATTAAAACCCAAGTAGGCAAGCAGAAGAACTGGGATCTAGCACCACTGGGTGTGGGGGGTTTCTGGTGGTGGTGGTGGTCCTGGGTACAACCAGTGGTGCTTCTTCTCTGGAGTCATGGGCAAGGTCAGGGTCCCAGAACTTGAGATCTTTCCATTTCCGTGTTTAAGTGCACGCTAGTTAAATATCCCCTGACTAATTCCATCTCATGGTCCAAGAAACTCTGGCTCACCAGAAGGGTAAAGGAAAGAAAGGAAAGGGACCGAGTCAAATATGATTCCCAGCTGGCAAGTCTTTGGGCAACAACCAACAAAAAAAGCAAGTCCAACTCTCTTCATGCCACAGACATTGGGAGGAGATTCCCCAGCCAACAACTGACCTACATTTCCAAGCCATGTCCCTTTGCAGAAGCTAGATGATATTTGTTCCATTCATCTGCATATGCAGATACCAAGGCCTTATGGCTCCTCCAGCGCCTTTACCTTTCCCCCCTTCTCCACCATAGCAAAGAACCTATGTAGCTACTTAAATGTGACGGAAGTAATAAGGCAGGTCTGCTCCCATCACCCTGCCCCCAACGGCCAATTTATTTATAATTAACAAGAGGGGAAGCGAAAAAGGAGAGGTTTCCATCTCAGGTTGCAGTACTATAGACAATCTATACCCCGCACGAAATTTGTTTCAGGGCACCCATTCTGTGGATGAGATTATGGAATCCTTCCATGGAAGCCACAGGAAAACCAGGGACCCCAACAGACTTCCCCACGATTACCACCGCACACTCTACAAGTAAAAAGGTACACTACTGTTAAGATGATTCCAAGGCCTTTTCTGCACTGGGCCTTATTCTGGGATATATCTGGGGAATATCCCAGTTGGGGGTCTGCCAGAGTCTGCACTAGCATGTGAAAGGCAGACCACCATTCCAGGATATATCCCAGAATAAGGCCCAAAACAGAAAGGGCACCAGAAGCCCTCTACCTCCACAGGAAATCAAAAATCATAGCAACCTTTAAGACACAAAGGAACAAATCCGCCCCCCTCAAAAAGACATTTAGGCGAAGCCATAAAAGTGGTCAGATATCAAATAATATTTTAATTTCTGAATACTTTCAATTTTTCCTTGGAATATAACACACAAAGACTGGACCAAACAGTTTTCAGTTATTATAACTTTTACAGTATACAGAAATGTTGCACTTAGAAAAAAAAAACCGTCAGCTTTTTTTCTTTAAAACACAAAAACTGTAAACTCTAAGATACTGTATCAACCACGTTTATCTATAAGTGCCAACAGTAGTGTTATTTTTTTTTTGTCATGCTGAATTCAATGGGTTTTTTCTTTTTTCTTTAAAAAAAGGGAAAATATCAACAAGTATTATAATACAAAGAGCTTGCAAATATACAAACAGATAGAGGAACAATTCAGGACAACTAGGCGGAACCCAATTTCATTCAAATTACAAAAAAAGTTCACTTTGTGATATTTTCTTGTGTGTGTTTTTGTTTCTGTGCGTGTAAGTTTGTGTTTTCATCAAAACTGTGTTGTGTCTTAGACACATTTCCGTCTCCCTCCAAGAAATACCCATTCCCTTCCAAAATCCACATTTTGTCTTTAAAATATATATATATATTTATATGTATATATATGAAAAAAAAACTAGTCAAGAGTGAGTAGGCGGGGATATTGTAGTTCTCTTCATTCGGGTCTCTGTGATAACAGCTGTTGTAGCTTGGAGCTACACTTTTGGAGCTGGAGTTTGGCTGACCAGTTTTTAAGTGCACTCCCTTATTTTTTGGAAGTATTGTGGAAGATACTTTTTAAAAATTTATTTTCCTTTTATCTTTTCTCATAAATCTTTCCAAGACAGTTTTAATTCTTTCAGAACATATATATATTTTAAAAGGATACACAGATTTGTTTGGGTGTATGTCTGCTGTTGCTGTTGTTTTTAAAAAAATGAAGCCAAGATTATATCAAAAATTATTATAGAACCACAGAAGAAGAAGAAGAAGAAGAAAACTGGTTTGGAACCAGGAAAAAAATGCATCAAAATCTTATAGGTACAGAGACATCATAAGACAAATGAATAATTTGGAAAAGAGGGGGAGGGGCAAGAGAGAAACCTGCTTCCATTCTGTTGTTTCCCCCAAAATTTCCTTTAAATGCACTTTTGCCAGAGATTGTTTCAACGTTTACCACCACCACCACCCCAAAAAAGAAGAAAAAACCAAAAACACCTTCTCTTCTTTTTTGGGGAGCGATCAAGCAAAATACAGATAGAGAAGGAAAGAGCAACTTTTCAACAAGGAAGTTTTCAATGCATTCTGTAAAAAGTTCATTCTGTAAAAAAAAAAAAAGAACCAAGAAAACAAAAAAATTCACAGTCCAGTCAAACTAGTCTCCTGTTTTCTTCTAAGCCAAGATGGACCATCCTCGCTTAAGCTGAAGAACATTCTAGAAACCGCCAGACCCCAAATGTCACTCACAAAATCCTCTGTTCCAAATTTTCCCATGTTTTTTCCTGTCCAAAATTCTCTGATCTTTGTGTGTGTGGTTTTTTTGTTTGTTTGTTTGTTTTTCCTTCCTCTCTCTCTCTCTCTTTCTCTCCAACTTTTTCTTTCTCCTTTCCTTATTGGATGGCCATGTAAGGCCAGTTAAAACTGCTTCCGGACAGTAACATATCTCTGATAAGGGTTTCTATGGGGGTTTTACCTACCAAACGGACGAAAAACAATTGCTCTATGACTGAGGAAGAGACGGTGCGGAGAGATGGGAGGCGTAACAACAGTTTTCCAAAACGCGTGGGCTGGTTGGGATATTGACTCCTTACGTACTCCTCCAAAGCGCACTGGGACTTCTCTTGTAAACTTTCAACGTGAGCTACATCGGAGAGACCACACGCATCTGGAAGAAAGTGGGTTGCAAAGAGAGGGGTGGGGGGAAAGAGGGGGAAAGCGTGGTCACTATCAAAGAAGCCCAGACCGCAAGAATTAATCATCATCATCATCATCGTCATAATAATAATAATAAGAAGAAGAATGCATGCATCTTTGGGCACGTTCCATCCGCGCCTGAGCATGGAGCGATTGCATAGCGATTTAAGTCCAAAGCTGCCCCCTTAAGCCCGGTTCTCAGGACCCTCCGGATTCTGCTCCCCAGCAGAGAAGCCATGCTGCTCCGGGCGAGCGATCCGGCGCCACTTCGGAGCGGCGGCCGCCCGGCCCTTCGCCTTGCAAAGACAGGACCGCAGCTAATCTTCCTTGGGAACTGAATACATTTGCGCCCGCAAGACACGATCCGGCTCCCCGGCTAGGGGGGAAGGAAGGCGAGCCCGGGCTCGGCTCCCCAGGACTTCCTCGAGAGTAAGACAGGCTTTGGATCGCGCCTGCTTGGATCAAGGGAGAGTCAAGGCACGTAGGGGAACCGGGACCCGCCAGATTTCGCTCCCCGATTCTGAGCTGGGAAAATCGGTGCTTTTAAAATATTATTATGATTATTATTATCATTTAAAATATATATATATATATAGCTTCCCGCTCCAGAAGGTCTGCAACCTCCCTCTCTAGCCGGGGCCTGGGCTGGGGGAAAGCAGCGTCCCTTTGAAAATGGTGCGGTGGTCGGAGGTTGGTGGGGGGCCGCGAGAGAAAGAGGGAGACGCATTTCTGGCAGCAACGCGCATTGGAGAGTCCATTGTGCTGACTGCTCGCCATAGAAAGAGTGGGGAAAGGAGGCAGGGCAAACCCACACACGTTCAGACCAGGCCCGGCTAAAGATAATGGAGCCCTGAACCCAAAAAGCGATTCTCCCCTAAAGGAGACACCGCGGTTTCCCTCCGTCTTTGAAAGTGATTTAAGTGGTCCTTTAAAACTGATCTTGTCAGTTTACTCCATTCAGGGGCAGCCAAGCAAAAGCTGATCGCTCTCTTCATTAGAGGCGTTTCTCCCTGGCCTCCTCCTTTCGCTTTTTCCTCCCTTTTCTTTGCGGTTATTCATATATTTTTATGCGCGCGCACAGGCACAAATAGCGGGTTGCTCTTGTTAATATACGTTAGTCTTGGGCGTTTTGCTTTTGCTTTTAATTTCCCTTATCTTTTTTTTAAATTATAAATCGCACATGCAAGAAGACAAGGCAGAGTATTTTGGTTTTAAAGAATCAGTTTCAAAGAAAGCGCAGAAAGCGAGGGGGGGGGAACCCCACAGTTGGTTCCCTTTTTTGCAATAATATATTTTTGCCCCACTTCTGACAGGCTAAAATACAATGAAGCCCCTTTAATCAGAAGCTGCCTTCGCCCAGGTTGTGACCCCAGCTGCCTGAGCAAACTACTAACACATGCATATTTTGAGAGCCTTGAGAATCGAGGTGCAGATTCTTTAGTTAGTCCAAGTAAATATTGCACTAAAAGTCTAGCTGCAGACAGCGTGGGGTGCCATAATCGACAAACCCTGGCGTTATTATTATTATTATTATTTATTATTGCTATTGCTATTACTATTATTACTATTCCTCCCCATGTTTTATAACTCCTACGACATAAGATAACACAGGCTTTATCTAAGCTGGGAAGGCAATTTACATCCAGAGTCACATCTTGCAAAGAGTCATAAATTTTGACCCTTAAAGAACGGAGGACAGGAGTTTCCAGCAAAGATAATAATGCAAATACTTAGGGGTCTGGGGTGGGTTTGTGCATTCCTTAAAGGAAAGGCTAACTCCTTGGAACAGTAGACACACACCTCCTTTGGTTCACCTTCTACAATCGATCAAGTACAATTTGGGTGAGGAATTAATATTGGGGGTTGGGGGACAAGAAGGGGTGTGACGTGGAAAGCAATAATATATAAAAGGAAGCACAGGTCACGACCTAAATTTTGGACAAAGTCCAGGAAAGCACTTGGTTTCCTCAAATCTTCCATAGCGTAATAAGGACTAGATGGTACATTCCTGTTTGTTTGTTTGTTTTTTCTATATAAACTACAGTTTTCTCAATCTGTTTCCTGACTTTGGGACATTTTCTCTCTCTGTTTTTTAAAAACCATTCCCCCTCCTCCTGATTTTACAGTAAATATATATATATATAAATATTTACTAGGAGGCCATTTCCTTAATATGTCTCCTTGCTTATGAAAGAAATGAAAATATCTATAAGAACAGGGAACTGCTTTTTCAAGTAACTCTGGGCTGTGTTGCACTTAATGGCCTGTAATTAAAAAAGCTACAAGAAGAGAAAAGAACAGGATTTAAATATAGTTGGAAATGATTTCCCCTCCAGAGTGAGTACCTAGGTTGAACCACGACTGATTAATTTCATCATGCACTCTATTATTGTTTTATAACTGTAGCGTTATTTCTGCTCAGTCTAAAGTTGGCACGGGAACCTCCTCCCCTCTTTTATTTGTAGCATTATCTAACATCTTTATAGGATTTCCCAGGGCAATTTTTTACACACCTTCTCAAAAATAAGGCCTAATGAGTTGAAGGCGCTTACTCACATATAAAACAGCTACTGAACTGCAGCTTCCTAAATGTGCATTTTATTGCGGTGCTGGTGGTGTGTGTGTGTGGGGGGGAACCACAGAATTTTGCAGCTCAAACCTTGCAAGTTCTGTGCCCCCCCCCTTCTGAAGCCTTAACCAGGCTCCTGTTGGTGGTGAGCATTTCTACAGCAGGAATAGCGACTTGAAATCCTCACTTTTTAAATTTTATATTATTTTTACAATCCTGCAGTCTGTGTCACGTAAAGAGCAAACCTGTATTCTTTCCCCTGACTAACCCCCCCCCCCCAAGGCCACCAGGTTTTAGCCTTTTTCCTTACCCACCAGTGCCCAATCAACTTGTTTATAGGATACTTTAGCAATTGCCAAACCACTCTCCCTTGTTCTGTTGTTACCCTTAAACCCACAGCAAGTTTTTTGGCTGGGTTAATCATTCTCCTAAGCCCTTCTTTCAATCATATAGAATCCAACTGCCCCCTTTTATTTATATTTCTTTCCTTTTTTTTAAATTTAAAAAGGCCAACAAAACACTGGCCACCTTCTTGCCACTTTTAACCAGTTATCAACCCATAGCTGTTTGGATTGTGGATGGGATTCCAGCTCCTTCTCATATTAGGGGGGCTCCACGTGGCTCAGGGCAAGAAGAAGAAGAAAGCAGAAGCCTTTTTTTGGGGGGGGGCAGAAATAAAATAAAAAAATAAATCAAAATAAAAGCACATGCTTCCTCGCTGTCCTTTGAAGGCTGCGGCCTTGGCTTCCCGGTTAACCACCCACAAGTCCTCCCGTCCCTCTGTTGGGGTGGGGGTCTTCCGGGCCCCTTCGCATCTTTCCAGCCCTTCGCCCCCTTCCCCCTTGGAGCGCCCCCCCCCCCGGGGGAGCAGCGCGGGCTTACCGGAGGTGAAGAGGACGATGGCCTTCAGGCAGCTGTACTCTGCCGAATCCACGTGCAAGGCCTTGAGCTTCTCCACTTGCTCCTGAAAGATGCGTATGTGGTCCATAAAGGCGACCACGCGGTCAGCGGACATGGGCGACGCGTGCAGCCCGGCGGCGGCCAGCAGAGGCGCGACGTGGAGGGGCATGGAGCACTGCGCCGCGTTGAGGACAAACAACTCACTCCACGTTAATCTGAGCAGGGCCACCTGGTCTGTGATCTGGAGGTCAGGGAAAAAGGGGATATTCCGGGCCCACTCGACGGCGCTGAAAAGCATCCGGGCCGCCAGCTCGCAAATGTTCTCGATGCCCATAATGTTGTTGGGTTGCATGCACTGGCTGCCGAAGCGGGAGGTCGGGTAGGGCTCTGCCCGCAGCAGCAGCGAGATATATCCGGAGAGGTACGAGTGGCAGTTCAGCGGGTCCCCGTTGGTTAAGGCGAACTGCCCGTGGGTCGGCTGTGTGGGTGGCATTCTGCCCCGCTGGACGGCTGCAGTAAATAAAGAAGAGACTACAGCAATTAATACCTGAATTGCAAGGAGCCCCGAGACGGCGTCGGGCTTCGGCCGTTGGCTCGAAGCTCCAGCCGAAAGAGCTTTCGCGTTGGGGGGAGAGGGTGTGTTTGGGGGGGGGAGGGAGCAGACGGAGGGGCACACACGCATGCATGCACCCCAGGGGCGAGGGGAAGGGTGCGGGTTCGGCAGACCTCGGACGGGCCACGGAGGAGTCCCTCTGCTTGCAGCTCACCCACCCCCACCCCAGAAACTCCAGCCTTCGGTCTGTAGTAAGTTTTGTAGTGGGGTCGGAGGGGCAGAAGTTGATGCCAGATCTAAGGCTAGTTCTAGAGCAGATGGGGGGGGGGCACAAGGGGACATGGATAAGGGGTAATCAAAAGGTTCAAACGGAGGGGGGGGAACGACCCCTTCGCTCACCCTGCTCCAGGGGAAACATCCCTGCATTCACTCGGGCCCCATTCCTGACTGTCCCTGCTTTTTCCCCTCCCGGATTCCTCCCTCTCTTCTCCTCTCCTTCAAATAATAGTCAACTGGCCAGCAAGGGTTCGCCACCCCCCTCCAGCCAGCCAGCCCCCCCTCCCCAAATCTCCAAAGGCTGCTTTCTCTAAAGGGCGGAAGAGAAAGAAAGGGCACGATCCCTAAGGAAAGGGGGAGCGAGGGAGAGAGAAATACTTAATATTGGAACTGTTCACTATCTAGCACACGCACACCAACTGCACACGCAGGGACCCCGGTGCCCCCGCGTGCCCCCGCGCCCACACGCCGCCGCCTTTTGTTCCATGCCTGCGCCGTTTGGGCCACCTCGGGGCGGGAGGCTTCGGGGAAAGGCCAGGCCCGCGCGGAGGGCGCTTTCATGCCAAGTGGGCCTTTCAACTCGCTCCATAAATTTACATGGTGACACAGAGAAAAGAGCCGGAGAGGCAAAATGAAAGAGACGCGCGGGGGGGGGGGGTTGCGGGCGGGGGGGGGGGAGGGCTGGGAAAGGCGAGGGGACGCCGGGGGGGTCGCGGGAGGGGGCAGAAGGGGGGGGCGGCGGCGAGGAGGGCTTTTTCCGGGGGTCGACAGCTTGGCTCCACCAGGGCCCGAGTGGGACGTGGACCTCGTGTATGATTATTATTATTATTATTATCCTTATTATTATTATTTTAAAAATAAAAACAGACGTGGAGACAGGGAAGAGAGAGGCCGAAAAGCGCCGCCTCCACCGCCATGGCGAAGCAGCCTTTAACCTACAAGCACCATCCGGCCGCCAATGCTGGGAAGCCGGGAAGGAGCCGAGCGCCATTAGGAGACGCCGAGCTCCACTTCCAGCCTCGGCATCGAGCGCCGGGGAACTCCATCTTGATCAAAAGCGGGTCTCTGCTCCCTCTCGGGGGCAACGCTCTCGCTCTCGCTCTCGCTCTCCTTCCTTGCCTTGCCTTGCTTTGCTTTGCCTTCCGGGGCTCCCACCCTCCTCTCCTTCCACCCGCCCGATTTCCCGCGCGGGGCGTGGGGGTGGCTGGCTGGCTGGCTGGCTGGCCGGGAAGGTTCGGCGGAGGAAAGAGGGAAGGGAAAAGGGAGGCAGAGGGAGAAATACGAAGCGGAAAATAACAATGACCATCTTCGTTTTCTTCCAGCCTCTCTTGACCCTCCCAAGCCGGAAAGGAGCGACCCGGGGAGGCAACTGAAAGCGAATTTCTGGCCCCCACGACCCCGTCCCCCCCATAACCATCAGGGCTGCCTGGCCGATCTTCCCCAAGGAAGGAAGGAAGGAAGGAAGGAAGGAAGGAAGGAAATCACTACCTCTGGCGATTGATTGATTGATTGATTATTTATTAGGATTATTGGCCGGGGAGCGGGGAGGAAAAGGAAGCGACGAGGAGAGGAGGAAGTTACGGAGCTGGCTTGGGGCTGCGTTGCACGCCAATAAAGGGGCCACCGGCAGGAAGGCAGCGTTGTTTCGATGCGGCCCCGGCCAAGGGCTCGGAGAACGGCGTTGAGAAGCCGCCTGCCGGCGTGGAAAAGGTCCATGGATTTCCAACCCGCCGCCTCCCCCCCCAAAAGATTTCCTGAACCCCATTAGAAGCAAGCGAAGGGGAGACTTCCCAGCCATTTCGTGAGGCGTCAAGGGTCAGTGTGTGTGTGTATGGGGATAATATCTCTCAAGAATGGCATCTTAGTGCTCACAAGCAAACAGTGCTGGTTAGGAAAGCTGGCATCCCCCCCTCTCTCACACACACCAGCAGGCACACATACTTTCTCGCCCTCTCGAAGTGCACCTCATCCCACTTTCTTGCAGGAAAGGGGGACCCCGCAGCCATCGGTGAAGCCTGCTCGGAGAGCCCCAAGACACGAAGCAGAACCCGGTAGCCCTTCCTCTCTGGACCTGCCAGGCATCCTGGCGTCTCCATCCCCGGCAGCTTGTCCTCAGCTCCGACATCTCCCCCCCTCCTCCCTCCCTCCCTCCCTCCCCCCCACCCCAGCGCCTTCCCTGCCCCAGGCTGGTGAGAAGTGGAAAACAAATGAAATTCCAATACCTTCCCGTCTCATGCCAACCTTCAGGCATTTTTTGAGGCGACAGTATTGGCACTGGTTGCGGTGGTGCTGGTCAATGGGACAGTTCCGGTTGGCTCGGCACGTATAGCTGAGGTTCCTGCGGACGCTCCGCTTGAAGAAACTCTTGCAGCCTTCACACGTGAATTGCCCGTAGTGCTTGCCGCTGGATTTGTCCCCGCAGACCACGCACTCGATGTGCTGCTGCTGCTGCTTGTCCCCTTGGCTTTGCTGGCTGCCCGGGTTGGTCTGGGCCGGCGTGCTGGGGGGGCCCCCTTGGCCCGGCGTCTGAGGGGTGTGCGGGGCGCCCGTCGGGGGTCCCGGCACCGGGGGCGCTTGCGAGGGCTGCGTTCCTTGCGGGCCGGCCACATCGTCCTGAGGGTCTCGCCACGCGCCAACTACCATTGCCATATCTAAGGGACCCCTGGACCAAATCGCTCGCCCCCCCGTCGCTGCGCCGTGCTCAGGCGACCCGCTGCTTCAGACGCCTCGGCCGCGGGGAAGCGCCCGGGATTGCCAGCGGCCTCGAGCAAGTCCTGGAGCTTCCTCCACCTTTCCCTCGCTTCGGGGGCTCTCGGCGCGGTTCGTGTGTCCCCGGGCGCGGAGCTGTCGTTCGGGTCTCTTCCCTTCCCGGTTTCGTCTCCCCCCTCCGCCCCCGCCGCAACCTCGGGTATCCTCACAAGCGGCGGAGTCCCGGCGAGCGAGAGGAGGTCGCTTCCCTGCCCGCTACGGTCCTCGGGCTCGCCACGAAATTCGCCTTCGCCCCTCGGCTTCCTTGGCTCTCCTTCGGCGCGCGTGCGGACGCGTCTCTCGCCCGGTCTTGGCGGGACGACACCAAAACAGTCAGTCCGGGCGGCCGCCAGAGAAGGGGGGACGAAGGAGAAGCGGACTAGGGAAGGAAGGGAGGGAGGGCAGAGACGGGCAGAGAGAGAGAGAGAGGGAGGCGAGGGGAGGGCGCCGGAGAGGCAGCTCGGCGGCGATCGTCTGGCGGCAGGGGCGAAAGGAAACTTTCAAAACCGGAGAGCGCGGGCGAGGGGGGGACGGAGGCGGCTCTGCTCGAGGGTCTCCCCTCCCTCGCGTCCTCGCAGCCGAGACCTCGCGGGGCAGGAAGGGCGCCTGCTCTCCGGGGGCCAGATCCAGATCCAGCGGAGCCCGCAGTCAGCCATTCAGGAAAGCCATGCGAAGGGAGGGCGCGGGAGCTCGCAGCACCTCGGACGGGCGCCGGACGCCCGGGATTCCGGAGAAAGTCCCCCCCGACGCCGCCGCTGCTGCTGCCGCTCCGGAGGCCCGTCCTGGCTGCTGCTTCTACTGCTGCTGCGTCGTCGTCGTCGTCGATCGGATGCCCCGCTCGGAGTTTGGCGGGGCTGTGCGGACATCCACCAGGCAGGCAGGCAGGCGGGCGGGCGGGCGAGCGGGCAGGGGGAAGGAACGGACGGACGGACGGGCGGAAGGGGGTGGGAAAAATAAATACGAGCGGGCGAGGGGAGAGCGCGAGGGCGCCCGGACCAAAGAGAAAGCAGGCGCGCGCCCGCCTGTCCCCACACACCGACTTGCACGCGCGCAAAACTGGGAGGCTCGCCGGGCTGCTTTCTTTTGCCTCCTTCCTTCCTTCCTTCCCTCCTTTCCCCTCTCTTCTTCTGCTCCGGCTGCCTCGTCTTCTCTTCTCTTGGCTGCTGCTCCTGTTCTTCCCCTTTTTTGCTCTGGCGGGGATGATGATGATGATGATTGTTATTATTGCTGCTGCTGCTGCTGCTCGTTGGTCGTCGGTCCTTCTGCGATCGCGGCTCTTTCCTCTCTCTTCCCTCCGCGCTGCTTCTCCCCTTCCCCTCGCCCTGCTCCTTCTCCTTCTGCCCCCTCCTCTCCCGCCGCGGCGGCTTCTGCGAGATCTTCTCCTCCGCCTCCTGTTCCTCCTCCTGCCGCCGCCGCCGCCGCCGCTCGCGCCTTCTGCTGCTGGCGCTTCCCTCGCAAGTGGGTCTCTTTAGCAAAGCTGCTTCCTCGCGCGGCACATGGGGCGATAAGGGGAGGAGGGGAGGGGGAGGGGAGGGGAGGCGGCGAGGGGGAGGCGGCGGCACTGGCGGCGCAGGGGGAGGAGGAGGAGGAGGAGGAGGAGGGGTGGGTGGGTGAATGGGGGAGGGAGAGAGAGAGAGAGATTGATGGGGGGGAAAGGGTGAACTCTTCCCAAGCTTAGGAGCGCCCCCCCCCCCAGGAAGGGAGAATGATAAAAGGAATGGAGGGGGAGGAGGAGGAGTGAGGGGGAGGAGGGCTTGAGGCGAGTGGGGGGGTGAGGTGGGGTGGAAAAAATTAATACGAAATATCAGGAGCAAAGAATACCCGGGGATTTTGCATGCATGCGAAAGTAGGCATGGGGAAGGGGCTGGAGGTGGAGGAGAACAGAGGAGGGGGGGGGTCGGGAGCCACGGGAGAGGGAAGCCAAGGAGAGCTGGCGAGAGAAAGAAACTGGAAGGAGCCGCGTTGCACGCGCCCTCGCGCCCTCGCCCGCACACGCACACGCGGACACAGGAAGGTAAAGGGGGGAGGGGAGCCGGAGAAGCGACTCCCGGGGACCAGACACGCTAGGCAGGGCGGGCCGGGGCCTGGGCCGGGGCCTGGGCCGGGGGGCCGGGGAGCGCGTGCGCTTGATCGGCGCGGGCCCGGGGACAATCGGCGGCGCCGGGCGCGCTTTCTCCGCGATGCGCTTCGCCCTGCTCCTCTATATAGTGAACTTTGACACGACGGCTGCAACTTAGCGCACGTTGCCATGGCGACCGCTCGCCTTATAAGGCGGGAGGCCGCCTTTGACTGGTCAGGAGCGCCCGGACCTCCCCTCGGCCCTCATTGGGCACCCCGGCCCCGGCTGCGCGGCTGGGATGGCGGAGCGCTGCGGAGCCCGCCGGGTCCTAAAGGGAGCGCGCTTCGGGGCCTGGCTGCGCGGCTCGCTCGCTCGCCCCTCTGCCCGCGCGCCCGCCCGCCCGCTTTCTCGCAGCCCCAGCGGCTCCGGCTCCCCCCCCCTCTGATTTCTTCCACCCGGCTTTGAAACTCGAGAGCAATTCAAAACAGTAAAGATGCTCCGGGAGCGCGCGCTCGCGCGCGCGCCCGTCTCTCTGCACACGCAGCGCATCGGGGCCGCATAGGGGATCCTTTTCCTTTCCTACGGTGTTTCTTTTTAATGCATAAATATATTTGAAATGAGAGTAACGCAGGGCCAGAGCGGCGTCGGCATGTGCACGTGTGTGCCCGAGTTGCAGAAGCAAAGCCCTGGAGAAAATCGCGTCGGAAGCCCCCTCCCCCTTAGGCTGGCGGTGGGGGGGGGGGGGACGAGGACGCTGCCCGGGGCTTTGTGAGCGAACGGACCTTCTTGAACCCTTGGCCGGCAGAGCAGACCTGCCCGCCGCCCTCTGCACTTCAGAGGCCGCCGGCTGGGCTCCTGGAAAGAGGCGCAGCCCCGGTTGTGGGCAGCCGCAGTGGCCGCGGACGCTCCGGTGGCTCCCGTGGGAAAATGGCACGCAATGGCACCGGGCGGGCGACGGGTGCCTTGGCTTCCGAACGCGGCCGGGCGGGGAGGGGGGCGTCGGGCTCGAAGGTGTCCGGAGCAAACCAGGCGGCCGACGCGAGAGCGCTACCCGGTTCGGATCGAAGTTCCACACGGGTCGAACTTGCAGTGGCTTCACGAAAGTGCGGCGAAAGTGCGGGCGCGCGTGTGGCCGCGTGTGTCTGCGCGCGTCGTCTTAGCTCTTCCCTCTTAAATGGTCAACGAGAACGGAGACGGAGGCGAAGTCGAACTTGCCCGCACTTTTCAGGCGGGCTTCGTAGATGCGGGTTTCGAACGCCGAAGCCAATTCGGTTTCCCAGACGCCTTTGGCTTTTATTCTCGTGAGATCTGGTCTTTCTTTTGGCCAAGGGGCCAACGCACCGGCTGGCTCAGCTTTTGCAAGGATCTTTGAAAGGCTGCGATACCAGACATCCGTTAGAGATCTACCGACTCGTAGGGACCCAGGGATCCCGAAGGGTGTCGTATCTTAACTTAGACCACTTCATTGTTTCCTAAAGTCTCTGTCACTCCAAGAACCCAATGCCTTTGATTCCGAGATCCCAGCTGAAAAGAGGTGGGGAAAAAAGCCAGTATACAAACACAGAGAGAAATCCGGTTTGTTTATCCTGAAAAGCCCCTGAAGGGAGGCATATATATCCCCGGCTACCTCCTGAAGATGATGGTACAGAATTTTACCCCGCTTTCCCTGAGTTTAGCAGGACAGATCTAATCAAATGCAGAAACCATTATTTACACCCTTTTCCTTGGCTGGGTTGAGCAAGGCTTCCTCTCCCTTTTAAGAACGAATATTCCCTTCATGTTCACCGAAAGAGGGAAGGTTGCCATTCCAGACAAAAGCAAGCCTTGGGGTGCACTTCTGAAGCTCTGCAATTTGATTTCATTTCATGGTCTTGGGTGGAGGTGATAATAAGGAGATACATCAGTAGGTAAATACGTAAATAAACAAAATGAAGTCCCCGTCTAGTCATGGTGAGGAAAGAGGCTTTGAACCTAAGGCAAAGCGACCTTATGTTCTCACGAAAGTCTTTTGCCGGGAAAGAAAGAAGAACATCTAGAAGGCTTTGAAACAGACTGAAAACACCAGAGTGTATATTTATCTCAGCCACAGAATTAACTCAACGTTTTGCCCCAAATCCATGGAAACAGAGCTTCTTCCATGAGATCACAGACCCAGTTCATGCCTGAAACTGTTTGCAGTAGCCCTGATGTGATCCAGGGCTTTTCTCTTTCTCCTCTTCCCACCCCATAATATTCCCCTTTTCCCTCTAAGAAATACATGTCTGTTGTTAAGCTCGCAGGTGCTGCGCACGAGGTCAGAGAAGTCGTAACCCGAACTCTGCTTGTTCCTGGCCCTGCTGAGAAACCTACAATCTTGCCCGTTTCATATGGTCAATTTCAAAGCGGGCGGTGGAATGTTCCATTGATCGGAGCCGCCCTGGGTGACCGAAGAGCCGGCCAGTGGCCTTTAGGATTCTGGCTGGACCAGCAACGCCTGGCTGGTCCTGCCCTTTGCAGCGCCCGCTTCTCCTCCTCCTCCTCCTCCTCACCACCCTAAAAATAAATAAATAAAAAGAACCGAAGACTTTAAATCATTTCCCTCTTTTATATTATACAGCCAAAGGGGGTCCCAGGCGTGGGCAGGCGAAGTGCTCTCTTTGCCCTGCTTGGAAGGAGCAAAAGCCCTTGAAGCGCTAGCATTTTTTTGCGCCAGATGCCAAGAAAGACTAGCGAGGGAAAGAAACAAAGAAGGAAGGAAGGAAGGAAAGAAAGGAAGGAAGGAAGAAGGAAGGAAGAAGGAAAGAAGGAAGGAAGGAAAGAAAGGAAAGAAAGGAAAAACCATCTTATAAACGCCCCATACGCATCAATCATTTCATCTCACCATCATAATAAGAGAATCCAGCAATCTATCAATAATAAAAAAATACACTGATATGGAAGCCGGTTTCTCTCCTTAAAGCAGCGCTTAGGCGAGGCACATTTGCTCAGCCGGACGATACAGTGACCAAGGTCTGGACGAGAGCGAGGCCGGGCGAAGAGGAACGAGGGGGAGCTGTATACACGCCCAGGTCCAACTTCACATGTGTACAATGCGCATGTTGTACACGCGTGAACACTGCCCACTTACATAGGGTTAAATCTCCGTGGAAAATCCTCGGGACAATTCTCGAATTCTTTTATTATTATTATTATTATTAAGAATAATTGTTTGGGGGGGGGGGAGAACGAAGTGCCTTATCTTTCTAACTGGATCCTACTCCTTGTGCGTGACTTTTGGGGGGAATAAGTGGTTGGGGCGTAAAGATCAGGATGAAATGCTAGGAGGGAGTTGAACCTGGTCGCCGCCACCCTTTTTGCAGGACAAGTGCACATTAAGCACCAGCGTGTGGACTTTCAGTAGACCATTAATAATTATAACAACACTAAATAATCATGTGCAGGCAGCGGTCTTCCAAGGAAAGCTTGAAAACATAGCAGGTAAAAGGAAGGAGGCTCTCCCCTTTTGCCAGCAACAAAGAGGGAGGGAGGGGCTGGTTTAAAAGGGGAACCAACGAGCCTGCAACTTCCCATTAGGTCTGAATTCTGGGGGAGCCTCCCTTATCCCCACTGCAAGGCGGCCCCGTGGCGGGAGACGCCGGCTTAGCTGGGCAGAGGATCCCCGCGCTGTTGCCCTGGCTGCTCCGCGCGCGACGTACCCCGTACACCCCCCGTACACCCCCTAACCCCAACCCTCTCGCCGGCCGCCCCGTCCGAGTCTGCCCAGCCGCTCCCTCCGAGCAGCGCCGAACGGGCCACGGCGGACGGGCGGTGTGGCGCTGAACTTCCGAGTCAGCGCACTTTCGAACCACTGGCTGCCTGGCGGTCCTCGGGAAACCCCCAGGGGCCGTCACAGTTGGGCCCTGCAGAAAATTTACGGGGCTAAATCAGAGCATATGCCGGGAGAGGGAGAGAGGCGAGGCAGGCGCGCGCGCGCGTGTGTTTCTGCTTTTTTTCTTTGGGGGGGGGGAGAGAGAGAGAGAGAGAGAATGGGTTGGAAGAGTGCAGAAGTACAGTATCCGTCTGCCCCCTAGCGAAAGTCTCTCCCAGGCCTGGCATTGCAACTTTCAAAGAAACGCGGCGCTCAAAGGGGAAGGGACTTTCGGGGCGGGGGGGGGGGCGGCGGCGGCGGCGGCGGCACCCACGTAGGCAAGCCGAGGCTGGAGAAAGCGACGGAACGGGCGGGGGCGGTGGTGGTGGGGGACACGCGAAAAGCGGGCAACAAACTTCCCCACGTTTTTTAATCTGAATAATTCCTCCGGATTGGCAGTTTTAAGGAGCCACGGTGGATATATCCCCCCCCTCCCCTTCTCCTTTCCATGGGCGACTTTCGGGCTCTCGGTGGCTTGCAAAAGGCATCGAAAAGGGGGCTCGCATCTGTCCCTCCCCCCTCCCCCCATATACTTTTAATCGTCACCCTTATTTTTATGTTGCAAACACAAAAAAGGAGGCGAGGGAGGGTGAGTAAGGAAACGCCCCCCCTCCTCGCCTTTGCTTTTTTTTAACCGCGTATGTGCGCACGTCCGCACTTGTGCAGGTCTCGGTAGGGAAACGCCGGGAGCTTTTCCACGCCGCTTTTTTTTTTAAGTGACATCGGCGTCACGACCATGGCAGACCCCCCCCCCGGTAGCAATTAAAAAGGACAAACAAAACTTTGCGCCTGGAACTTGGATTGGCCGCAGACTTGGCTACGGTGAGTACCCCGACTTTTTCATCCGTAAGAAATTCTAAAGTGGGGGGTGGGGGTTTGAGGGTGGGCGGCTAGACTTGAAACCCAGGATTTCTGCTCGAGAGAGAAAGGGGGGGGCGGAAGAGGAAAACTAAAAGCTACACGCACGTGGCTACAAATTCGTAGAGTTTCATTCCTCTCCGCCGCTGGAGAGCGAATTCTTCTCTCTCCTCCTGTCTCAACTCCACCCCCCCCCAAACCGAACCTACGCCTCTGCTCACTAAGCGATACGACCTTCAGATATTATCTTTCTATTCCGGCTCATCTGATCCGAACCGACTTCGGAAGGAGAGACGGCGCGGCTTTGCTTTACCTCCGCCGGCGGGGAAGGTTAAGAGAAAGAGGTTTAGTTTACTCTCGCAAACATCTCGGCGCGTTCACACGTTACTTCCCTACACTTTCCCCTCATGAAGCATTGAGGAGCAGTCCACCTTGGGGTTCCCCCCTCCCTCAATTCCGCCTCCCCCCCCCCCCGTAACCTTGGGCAGACAACTTTTCATCTCCAATCCTGGAGTGCGTTCACTTCCAAAAAGTGAAGTTCCTCGCCTGCCTTCCAGGGTGGGAAATTCATTCTCCGTTCGGTGTTTTGTTTCTTTTAAAGGATTTCAGCCTTCGAATTATAGATACTAATAGAGAGCAGGAGAGAGAGAGAGAGAAAGAAACCGGTACGAACCCCAAACGCCGCGCAAAGAAAGAAGAGAAAAGGAAAGAGAGAGAGAGAGAGATTAAAAATGAGTGTCAAACATACCCAGAGCATATTTCCCTTGTTCAAGATCCCAAATGGATTGCATCTTCTTCTTTAGTCTGGCAGCTGATAGCAAAGTAGTTTTTAATATATATATAAATATATATTTAACTCTGAGAGGGGGCGAAGAAACCCCTCCTAGGCAATTGCAAAGGTATCTTCCTGGTGTTTATCTAGGCGATTGTGCAAACTGATTTTTAGAAAGAGAGCGAGGGGAGGGTACTTGCCGGTGTGTGTGTGGGGGGGGGGGGAAGAGAGAGAGAATCGAAGGGATAAAAAAAGCAGAAAGGATAAGAATTTTTCTCTGTCTACAAAGCAACGTGGTTTTGCCCCCATGTATTATTAGCGAGAAGCGGGGCGGGAGGGACAGAAAGAGGAATAATATTTATATATTCGAAAATCCTGTATATGCACACGCGAAGTTTAAACAGAGAGGGTTGCGCGCACGCGGGTTGGGGGGGTTGTTTTCTCCACAGCAGTAGAGGAAGGCACGCCTAGCCTTAAAAAGGGGGGGGGAGAGGAAAGAGCCCCCACCCAGGCGTTAAGGTAGAAGATGATTCTCTTCCCATTCTTTAGAAGGGAGACTGGCTGCTGGTTACACCTTGTCTGGGGATGGAGAGAGGAGACTTTGGAAAATCCAGCTCACCCCTCCCCCGGTGGGAAAAGGGAGGGGGAGCTCGGGGAGAGGGAGAGCAAAGTGAAGCAAACCCTCTTGCCAAGGAGAGCCAGGATTCTCTGTTTTCTCCTTGGCAAATTCAGGGGAGAAGAGACGCGAACACCGCTGCGACCACACGGGAGCTCGTCTCTGCCTCTTCTCCCCTGTCTGTTCGCCATTCACCAGAATACCCCCCCCCCCATTTAGAACTTCCAAAGTGCCCCCAACCCCCCCTCCCACCGCCACCCCCACCACATTGGCCACCCTTTCCATACCCCTCACTGGCTTCTTGCTAATTTAAACCGGTTTTGGGGGGGACATGCCAATTCCTTTGCTCCTGGGGACCCTGGAATATTTCCCAATTCTGCATGGCCTGAGATGGTGGGCAGAGAGAGGGAATAATCGGAAGAAATCAGGGCAGGGGGGGACCATAATATTGATCCTACCCTTCTTTCTTCTTTTCGTTTTTTTTTTAAATTGAAGCATTTATGGGGTAAGAGGAAAAATATTAGGAGCATGAGAAGAATCCCCTAAGGTATGCTGAAAATTTGCAGTGAAAGTAAGTGTCACAGGTAACACACAAAAAGGTCACACCTCTCCTACCTCTTGCTTATATGCCTATCTTGGATTTTCTACATCCAGGAGGTAAAATGTTGCATTGTTCTTGCCACCTCCTTGAGTGCTAATTGTCTGTTTACAGGGCTAATGGAATTTATAAACGGCTTTGGTTCGCATCAAACTGTGATGGAAAACTAGAAAAGCAAGTGTAATTTGGGGATGGATGGATGGATGGATGGATTGGAGGGAGGGTGGGTGGGGAGGGGAGGGAGGGGGGCTGATGGGGGAAAGAAGAGGCTCCCCCCATCCACGGATAATCAAATATTAAGGCCATCCTTGAGAGTGTGGTAGAAAATGGAGATGTATTGCAGTCAGGCGAACTGTGCCTGTGATCTGAATTTGTTTGAGTGTTGCGGATTGGAGGGCGAGGGCGAACGGACCTTCCAACAGGTTCCACTTCGCTTTTTCCGGGGAAGGATCAGTGGAGAAAACAAAAGCCCCTAAGGCATCCGGGCAGGAAGTGAAGCCGCGCCGTCTCTTACCCACACGGCCCTATTGTTATGTTTGTGTCTCCTATGATAGGTTTATATCAATAAACTTCTTAAAATGGAATTTCTTCTTCCGATACATCCTCGGGATCTTTAACACCTCCACGGGCCCATTCTTCAAAAAGAACCCTGCAAGGACCAAAGTTTTCCGCTTCTGCGTTGGGGGGGGGGGGGAGAGAGAGAGAGAGAGAGCTCATGATGGAGGGGGAAAGGAAAGTAAAAGGGTAGGGAATTTTCTTTCTCCAGGGGGTGGCGAAGGGGATCAATGAACACCCCCAGCTGAAATGGTTTCAGTCTCCAGTCTCAGACGGCACTGATCTCCCTCTCTCTCTCGCCCCCCCCCGCACCGCCCCCCTTCCTCTTCAGAGATCAGCCTTTTCCAAAGTTTGACTGAAGTTGTCAGGATAGCTGCATCTTTGCTATGGAAAAGGTCAGAGGTGAAGGGAGAAAAGTCATCATCAGCCCGGCCCTGAGGGAGGGGGGGAAGAACCCGATCCAAATCCTGGCCTGTTTTGAAACGCGCGCAGAGGCGCACGTGAGAAACCAAGTCGGACATCATCGCAGGAATCATATGAAGGAACTCCCAGATCTCTGAGATTTCTTCACCCTTCTCTTTCTCTCTCTCAATTTCTCTCTCTTCCCGCCTCCCCAAAGTCTTTCCAAGCTGGGGTTTTGTCTTAGAAGGAATAGTAGGAGGGGGTCTTTGAATGGTCTGAAAGGGACGGATCGATTTTTCTTGTTCCCTTCTGTCTTTTCGGATCAGTGCTCTTCAATGGCTATATAGGTGCTCTTTCAAACCCAAACTTGTGCGACATTTTCTGCCTGTATTCCTGCTAAATACAATAAATGCCAGGCAGATCCTGTGCTCACACACCCTTCTTCCTTCTCTCTCTGGCTAGAAAGCCCTCTAATTAAATTGTTGGATGTGCCCAGTTGAGACAGAAGAGTTTTAGGCTGCGAGATTCCTCGCCGGAGCCTTTCTCTCTTTCTTCCCTTCTCAGCCCCAGTGTGAACGGGTGTCCTTTTAGACAGAGAACTTTGCAGAGGACTGTGCCTGATTTTCCACCTCTTTCTTCCAGGCACTAAATGCCCTGTTTTACCTGGATGGGAAAATATATTCTGTGATGGAATATTCTCATCCAGGTAAAATAGAGCATTTAGTGCTCTAACTTGGAAAATTCACCTTTGGGATATATATATCTAAGAGGTCTAAGGGAAACCCAGAAAATGTCCGGGTTTGGTGGAAGAGGGTCCTAGTCAGCCTTGTCTGGAAATACACCCTATTAAATGTTGGGGGGGGGCGCGCGCTTAATTGCCAAGAAGCAAAGGTAGGTCCCTGAACTCAAAAGGAAGCTACGGACTTTGCCTTCCCGAGGACAACCGCCTCTGTCCTGTCCTTTGTCCTTGAGAAATGATGGTGGGTTCCTCTTAGTTAGCCCAGGACACAGCCACACCTTCGCACCGGCTCGTCCTTTGCGGGGGTGGCGTGGGGTGGCCGGTGGCCTTGAGAAGCCCATTTAGTGAAGGAATTGCAGGGAGGCGGATCCGACCATTTCAGGCCCCTAAAGAAGCATTTATCTTTGTTTTTGATGCGCCCGGCCTTACGGTTCTCTAGACGGACATCTGTCACCTGGCGAAAGCCATACCTGGGTGCGTTTGCGCGCGCGCGCCTGCGCCTGCGGACACGATCCATCCAAAGCCCGGGCCTCTTCCGCTTGTCACCCTATGCCCGCTTTGAGCAGACGCACGTCTGAAGAGCGCCCTCGTGTTCCTCTGCGTGTTTCTGATCACAAGTAACGCGGCCTGCGTTGGCTGCAGCGAGCAGAGGATCGCGGCGCTCAGGGTGCCTTTCTCTTTCTCTATAGCGCCCGTCACTTCGGCTTGGTCTTAGGTTTAGAGCCCAGGGCTTTGGATTTCCCGGCCCGGCCCGGTTTCCACGACTCCTCTGAGTAAGGGGTGCCAAAGGGGCGCCATTCACCCCGCTCTGCGCGCCCTGGAAACTGTCCGCGGGGCGCGGGCGGGAGCAGAGGAGAAGGCAGCCCTCGGCCGAAGAAACCTGGCCCGCTTACCACGCATCGACCCGCCGTCTCTATCCGCCTGCCCGGTCCCGCCTGGTGGGAAAGGACAGCGCTGGGTTCAACAGGGCAAGAGACGCCCCGCGGCTGAGCGATGGGCATTTAGGCGATCCCAGACGCCCTCTCCAACGGCGGCGGCGGCGGGGGGGATTGTCTTGAAGTGCGAGGCAGGACCACGGGGGGAGGGGGGGCGGATGGACAGGCGTCCAGGAGGACAGGCGAGACCCCTCAGAGTGTCTTCCCATGGGGCACCCCTTTCTCGAGCGACGCTTCGGCGCGCGTAGCCCCCCCCCCGACGAGACCCTCTACCACGACGAGACCCTTCCTATAGCGCGCGCTCCTGGGCTGCAAGCTTGGAAGCCGTTCAGGCGGAAGGGTGCCCAGGAATCTCCAAGGTCTAGAACACCCCCCCCCCCGGCCTTCCTTAACGACCCCTTGGGTCCCCTGCCTGGAAGAGAGGCCCGCATTGTCCCAGCCATCCCTAGGGATGCTTTCCCCACCGACTTGGGAGAGTTTCAGTGCTGAGGATTCCACTACTGCAAGGGCAGATTTCGGGGCAGCCCTTGGAGGCTGCAATGGACCTCGACGTTTCCCCCTTGTTTTCTCGAGAGGAAACTATGCCCCACCCCAGAGAGGATATTTCTTGGTCTCTCCCCCCCCCTCCCCTCAGTTGCTCAGGCGTCTCTGTGCACAAAGCTTTTCCTGGGAGCTAGAAGGGCTGAGATCTGCGGGGTTATTCTTATTTGTTTCAAACAAGGCACCCTGCAAATTTCACCTACGACGGTGAAGGACTTAGGATGGCTGAGAGCAACGTTGCCTTGGGCCAGGCCTATAAGCAACCTACGTTACATGCTTGTGCTACGTGTGAAAGGAGAAAAAGGCCTGTATGGGGCTCTGGGAATTCGCCCGCCCTGGACTTTAGGAGTGCCGACGTTTCAGGGGTTTCCCTTCTCTGCCCTGGATTTCACACTCACACACAGACACACAGACACACACACACACTCACACACTCACACACCCTTAAGGCCAGACTGGGAGGGTGAACGAAAGCCAAAGCGACACTGGAGGGCACCAGGTTCTGAGTCCCTTCCACGGACTTTTGGTTCTCCATGCGCATTTCACCGTCCTGATCTCGGTGACAGGCCATCTCTGGCCAAGGCAGGCGCAGGGTGGGTCGGCTTGCGACCCCCTTTTCCTTAGCAAGCGAAGGAGAGAGGAGGGCAAACATGGTCCCTTCCTTTGGCCGGCCGGGCTGGCTCTATTGATCTTCCGAGGAGGTAGCGGGCTAAATGTTTACTATCTGCACGCAATCATCGAGGTTACTCCAACGATTTTCCTTCCTTCCTTCCTTCCTTCCTTCCTTCCTTCCTTCCTTCCTTCCTTCCTTCCTTCCTTCCTTCCTTCCTTCCTTCCTTCCTTCCTTCCTCCCTCCCTCCCTCCGCAAGGAGAGGGGAGCCGAGGTGGGCTGCTATTAGCGCGTGCAAAGCAATTCCAGTCAGGAGCGTCTTAAGATGTGTCTTTAGCGGGATGAAGAGAGTTAGCGAAATCGATACGGAGTGATTAGGAGCTCCTGGTGTGTCTGTGTGTCTTGGGGGGGGGGGGTGTCGAGAAAAGAAGCCAGAACCATCGGTATCTCTTTGGATTTCTCATAGTTGGTAAAAGACGCTACAGCGACGGGGCGAAGGCGGGACACACACACACACACTAAAAGCACCCATGATGCTTGGAAGATCAGCCAGGTATTTAAAGAGAGGAGTCTGAACCAGCCACCCTAGTCCGGAGGACTGTCACTCGCACCCTCCCCCCCCCCCCAAATAATGAACGGGATCTTTCTCCGCTGGAGGCAGAACAGTGGTCCAAGGACGGGAACTGGGGAACCTAAATTTGCCGTCTAATGTATTTATTCCCACGCCCACGCGCGCAATTGTTTCTCATTTTCCACGGAGGTCCTCGCCCGATCTCGGTTTCTGCATCTCCTCCCTGCATCTCTCTCCGTCCCCGTGTCACAGAAATGAACCTGGAGGGGCGGATGGGATGCGCAAAGCGGCCCGCGCCGCGCCGGAGCCTTCTCGGTCCTGGCCCCGCGCAAGGCAACGGAGCGCGTCAGACGGAGCCGGGCAAGGGTCGGGGGTCTGGAATGGCCGCTGGCCCGAGGGCTGAACTCGCCGGCCGTTTCCCTGCTAACAGACCGGGTCCAGAGGGCTTCGTTGGGAAAAGCAGGGCAGGGATCGGCCAGCGGGGCTCTCCCCGTTCCTGCGCTTTGTTTTTCTTTTCAACCAAACAAATAAACTAGCAAACAAACAAACAGCCAGGAAAGGAGGCAGGTTAACCGGAGGCAGGCAGCGACGGTCTGAAAACCGGCTTCTTATTTCTCTTTACGGGAGCTGTGGTGTGCGTGTCTGTGTGTGCGTGTCTGTGTGTGTGTGTGATCTTCCTTTCGGCCCAGGAAGAGAAGATGCGGGAGGAGGCAAGACAGGCAGCCTCAAAGGTCTTCGGAATAGGGGGGAGAAAATAAAGGGGCCACAACTCCCACTGCAACCTCCGCCAGCGATAGACAAATAGATGCCAGCATCTACCTACCTACCTGCCACCTGGCTACCTGGCTACTGAACTACTTAACGACTAACTTCGCGCGTCCTTGCTTTCAGAAAGCAAGAAGTAGGGACGCTGAGCGACTCCAGAAATTCCTCCTCCCCATACAAAACCTGCCTGTGTGAACAGAAATGCCCTCTCTCACAGCAGCAACCTGGAGTGAAGCAGCTGATTTATAATGGTGGTCACAGTAACAGTAGTTTGCTTACTTACACAAAAATGGTGAGGGTGTGGACGCAGGGCGAATTTCTGTTGAATTGCATGACCTTCCTTTCCTACTTGTCCTTTGCATCCTCATCCTTAGTGGGAGACAAAGTTGTCTGAGGAGGGAGATATTATTATTTGATGATGATGATGATGATGATGATGATAATACAGACTAACCCTTCCTTTTAGCGGTTCTGTACAGGTACAATTTCTGCCAAACTTTGGACTAACTCTGGATCACCTTCCTAGTTCACTTCCTAGTTCACCTTCCTAGTTTATTTCTCCTTTTAAAAACATACACAACAACAACATTGAATGATGAGAACAATATGCTGGGTGCCAGTCACCTTTATCTCTCTCTCTCTCTCTCTCTCTCTCTGCAAGCTGGGGTACCCTTCAGTTCTCCTATAATCTTAAAACCTCTTTACCTAATTCTTTATATTGAAGATAGGAAGAGGGTGACCCTAAAGGTCGGATGGAGCTGGAGTTCATTAACTCTTGAAGCCCTGGCATAAAATCAGGGTTAACTACTCTAATTTAAGATGTCTTGGCGCAGGGAAGACATGAGGAAGGCCAGGATCATTTTTAAACTGGAAAGGAAAAGGAAGAATAGCTGGAAGACGGAGAAGGTTATAATATTAACAATTTTCTCCCCTCTTTTCAGAGCCCTGGTACTACAGAGGGGAGCTCCAAATACTCACACCAAAAATGAAATCAGCTGGACACCTTTACCTTTACCTGTTTCATGGGGCTTGGTTATCAGACACGAAATTTGTACCCCTAATTATCAGTGAGTTATGACCACTTCCAAGTTCTATTTTTAATACAGATTTAAAACTGTGCCAGTGGACTGGATGAGTTAAAAAAAAGAGAAAGAGAGAGAGAAGAAAAAGAGATAAAAAGGAGAAATATATGGATAGCTTCCTGGCACCAAACTTAAGCAGATTGAGAGAAGTAATGAATAGCTATGTCAGATAGCTGAAAAAGATGGGGAGATATGTTAATTGAAGAGTGATCCTCATTTTATCTGTACACAGCAAGTTCCCTTTATTTTTTCTTTTGCAAGTTGATAGGTATTGCTATCAATTCGTTAATAAGACAAGTAGAACAAAAGTCAATTATTAGATCACTTTTACACCTCTGTTAAGTAAATAAAATAATAATCAATGATAATAAAAGTCTGTATAACTGAATGCACACAAGCAAACACTCCAGGGTCTCTGTTCTCAGAACCAGCACATAAAGGGAAGCACATAAAGACACAAATGTGCTGATGAACATTCAAACATGATCTATAGTATGTACTGAGTCTGGATACAAGTGCTTGCTCACAAGTATCAATAACTAGGTAGATGGACATTAAATAAAGCATGCACAAGAAAAGGATAGCGTTCCTTCTCCCAATCTTATTTGAGATTAGATACCCTACAGCGTTTGGACTTTAAAATTATAGCTCATTCTGGATCTGAAATTAGAAGCAAAGTTGGTGTCTTCAAGTGATCGAAACTGTATAATAATTGTGATGTTGTTTCATATGAAATCTCCCTTAGAGGAAATACAATCCTCATGTAGCAGGAACTAGTATGGATTCTGGATACTAAATTGTGCAGCATTTTGAATCTGTTAGGATATCATTGTTTTGTATGACTCCTTTTGTTAGGCACAGACATGCCAACAATGTCAAGAAACTAAGTATTTTTTTTCTATCTGGAAAACATTTTAAGAATTATTTTACCTATTCAAATCTTCTGAATTAATTTTTTGATTACCACTTTATGATTTCTTTTATGTGCTAAGCCATGAGGTTTTATTCCACACACACAAAAATTATCCTAGAAGAGCCCTCATCTGCATAACTTAATGGTTTTCTTTCTCATTTGGAAAGACAGATTCAGCAAGTTAAAAAAAGGGGGGGGAGCTTGCATATTCAAAATGCTGAAAACTGTGTAGTCAAATTATATTTACATTTCCTCCCCTGTTATTTTGGTCAGATACATTTCAAGAATAAAACTGCTCTCTTCTCCTCTCTGCTTTTTATCCCACTGAAAATCTCAGCTTGGAAAAATGAAAATAAATTGGCTTGCAGCAACCTATTTTAAACCATGCATAACCACATAGTAACATTTTCAGAGACACAACGGGAATTTTGATCAGTATGTTACACAGTTAAGGGCAGAAATTGCTCCAAAACAATTTTTTTAAAACAACCTGTATTTCCTTCCTTAAAATTAATTAAATGCACAAAGATGATTATGCTATCACATACTATGGTCAAAATTATTTTGAACTGTTTTCCAAACTCATCTTGAGCAAATACTAGATCCTTCACTTTATATTAGTTTTCAGGCCCTGTATTCTGTCTAAACATACATGTAGCATTTAAATAATATTTTGAGCTTGTCTTGATTTATAGTCTGAAAGGTATAAAAAGGACACAGATGCAACTCTGAAAACTCACAAAACCCTCTGTGTGTCAATGAGTCTTATAATTATCAGTAGTTAATCCTTGCTCCTTTTGTCTGCAAAAGTCCCAAATTTCTTTGTAAACATTTCAAGTATCCCAAAGATAGCATCTCCTAAAAGGTTATTGGATGAGCTACTCCCAGAAAAACAAAGGCTGGACTCTTCTCTGAAAAAAAAAAACCTTTAAAATCCCTCTTGTTCATAGATTATTATTATTTTTTTACCCAGTTTGAATTTTTTATTTTCTCATTTCCAGTGACACAAACTTCTGTCTTTGGGGTGTTCTTTTCAAAAGAAATTAATCAACCTTATCTTCCATAATCTCGCCTGTTCTACTGGGGCAAATTGAAAAGAGATGCTATCATCCTGAAGAGCTGAAGGTAAACCGCAAGCATTAAAGCTACAGGGGTATCAAACACGACGGAAACATGGCTCTCGGTCTCAAAGGACATTTTTTTATGGTGCCTGATACCCCTTAACTTTACTATGGGGCTTTCAGCATGGCCAGAGTTGTGTCTTTCTGCTTGCATATGTGTTACCTGCAAAAACCAATTTCCTTTTCAACAATAAGATCAACTCTGTGTACTGGAGTATTTTTTTTAAAAAAATCAAGGGCCTCTATTTATATGCTGAAGAAAATGGGAGAGAATTTACAGTTACTAATATATGAATAAGCATATGCTAAATTGATGGGATGCGAGTGAATACATGAAGGCACATGTATGTGCCAGGCATAAACATGAATCCACACAGAAAGTTATCAATGCTTCCTGTACGGTTAAATACTTGAACCAAACAGGCCAGGAAATAACTCTATAAGCCTTTAACCTATAACCCTACTGATTAAAACTGGTCCTCACTTTGGTTAATTAATCTACCAATTAAACCAGTATTCTAATTAAAGCATGACCACACAGTGGTAAAATAAACCTTCTGATAACATTTGGTGTGTATTCCTGCTCTCTGTTTTTCAGCATCATTTTCAGCTTTTCTGCGTTCCGCTGTTTACTTCCAGAGATCTTTGTGTTCATTGGAATGGGCAAGAGATATTCAACAGTTCTGTTTGCTGAGGTTGACGGAGGAGAACTTTACAGATATTTCTATCCTTATTGATTAATCACTGGACTCTTGTGTATGGTACTTCCAAAGATGGTATCACAAGATGTGTTATTGCTACTTCCTAATTTTGCTTAAAATCTACTGCCTTATGGCAGGCACATTTAGACCTTCTCAGTGCCAACATTCTTCTCTCTTTAGAGTTTAGTAGTTTTGCTGGAATAAAAGGCAAATTAAAAGCGCTGATTAGTTGAGAGATAGAATAAATAAAAAACCAAGGGCTCTTTTGTTGTTGTTGTTTGGAGGCAAACTAAAGGCTTTGCTCATAGGTTACACTTCAGATGTGTATAGTGTTGTCTTGCCATATAAATTCTATTTTTAAAGCTTTCACAACTTATGACTTTGGGGGGGGGAATCCTAATTTTGGTCCACTAGAATATTTGTATTCCTCTGTCTAAGTGCCCCCCCCCCCCAATGTAGGAGAGGAAATTAAGAAGTCTTGACTGGCAGAATTTGAGCATACGACTATTCCTGAAATGAAGTTCAGGGGACAAAGGGCAAAGGGCTGTTGTTGCTATTTGAATATTTTTAAAAATTTGTACAGCGATAAGCCATTTTGACAGTGCTTCATGCATTTCTAGACGGTGAAAGGTTTAAGCAATTGATAAGCAAAATAAACAAATGAAAATAAAAATGAAGCCTGCAAAATTAAAAGCAGGAATACCGAAGATGGTTTATAGTGTGAATCTTGAAACTCCTTAGCTATAGCCAACATCTTCTGTGGACTGTTTATAACAGGAAGAGGTGAGGCTCGATATTTTAGGTTCTGCTACAGGGTTGTTTCCCTGAATGGGGAAGCAAAAGTCTTGGTTATGGAAGGTCTCTCAAGCAACGTACAACCCGTCTAACTCAGAAATTATTCCACATTCCAGCCTTGTGGGACCTCTCATCAGCTGGGAACCCTGTTTCTTGCCTGTCACAGGACCAGCTGCACTGTTGGAGGAATGTAGGGATGTTTACCAGGACATTGCCACCAGCTAGGGGTCTGTAGACCAGACCTGGCCTGAGTCTGAGTTGCTAGATTTTAATTAAGACCATCTATTGAAATTTTCACTTAAAAAGAAAAAGAGGAGGAGGGGGGAAATGTCTGTAAGAACAAAGAGGTTCTTCACTGTCGTGAGTGTTGACCTTATGTGTCACATTTATTTTTAAACCCTGTTATACCCTGCTATGAAATTACAGGTGCCATTCATTTTGCTAAAGCTGGAGTAAAAAATAAAAAGTAGGTAACAGCAAAAGTCAACTCTAAAAGCAATGCATGAAGATGTGTGAACGGCAACAGAAAAGGACACCTTCACAAATGTTGTGCAAGTTTATTATTGGGCAAGAGTGGGGAGTTGTTCAGAAGCTGTTTTGAGATCTTTAAGCCCTTTCCATATTCAACTCTTTTTGAGTGGTCTAGTTATCCTAGGCAGTAAAAAATGAGGCACTGTCTGCATTGCCATTTGTCCTAAGCTCAGCAAAGTATGGATGGATGCACCATAGCTGTTCTGTTCCACCCAACTGATTCCCGCTCGAAGACATCACCATCCCCTGCCAGTGACTGGACCCATCCTGGTCATGTCTGGTGCACACGCAGGAGGCTCAACAGAACAGTCTTAGAAGGTGGTGGGCCTACCTTTTGGGGTTTTGTAAATGATCTTTGGAAGCTTGCACAAGCTTTGAAGATGAGTCTGTGGCCTTTTCCTGACTGTGAGAACCATGCTCAGAAGTGCCAAAGGCTGGACTGGAAGAAGATGGACTAGGTCTACAGCTAATCTGTGATAGGGACCCCTTGGGTCAGCTCTGGGCCAGGATAACATTACTCCTATTAGAGAACTGATTGTCCTGGGAAAACAAACAAGTGTGGAGTAGAGTTTTAGTCACCAAAGTCAAAACATTTGTATTCTTTGTTGCAGCCCATTTTGTGTCTGAGAAGGAGGGAACCTTCAATTACTGGACAAGTTGATGGGATAGCAGATAGTTCTTTACATATCTCTAGCAAAAATTGGACCCAGAAATATGGTATTATGTGATGGGCATCCTAGCAGAGAAGCTTAGGTTTCATAAGCCTACTTCAGACCTAGGAAAGCTCTTAGCTTTCAGATTATATCCACTTGGCCCTAGAAAGACATATTTCTAGGCCTGTGCACAAATGGTTTTTTGTTTTTGTTTTGTATTGATTCATATTGAATCAAATGCAAGAAAATTTGTATTCGTTCAAATACCCTTTGAATGTGTTATCTGTCTTAAAGTATATCTTTCCTTTCCCTTGGTGGGGTTCAGTCAAAAGTTTGGAACTCAGTGTCATTTTGAGTGTTCAAATAAGAGAACAATTTAGAACCTAGAGGTCTTCTTCTGAGTATTTGGATTTCAATGGAAGGCAAATGACCAATGATAGGCAAGGTGCTCCAAGAACAACAACAACAACAACAACAAAAACAACTTTCTTTCAGAGTTTCTAACTGAATTATTCTTAAGCTGAGAACACCACTGTTTCATTTATTTATTATTTGTATTTCTATCCCACCCTATACCCATTTCAGGATGGGTAACAACACCTTAAAACAAACATATATTTAGGTTGCATTTGCACACAGTAAAAAAAAATGCGGTTTGAAAGTACCTTAAAGGTGGTAGCATCCATACACTATGGTTTCTAATCTACCCACTATCATCTGAGGTGCTTTCAAGTTGCTTTTTTCCCCCATGTGTGTGGGTACAGCTTTTATAACCTCATATGACACCAATCCTCAAATGCTGAAAATTAGGATTGAATTCCTTTTATCAGTGATCAAACTCTCTCTCTTAGTGTGAGTGTGTGTTTGGTGATGCGGTTACAGCCGATGCCGTTCAGTAAATAATAACTCCTGTGATTTCTTTCTAGAAGACATGTGTGTGTATGTGCACACATGTATTGTGTTGGAAATCAAGATCTGAAGGGCACCAACGAGGAACTCTGGACAATTATTTGAGCAGAGCATCAATATTCTTGTCCTGCGAAAAGGCATATAAGCAAGCATTGCCCTGCAAAGAGTGACCTAAGCTGTTTTCCTTCTTTTCCTCTTCCTGAGGCATTGCTAACTTTTATGATTTTTCTTCTTCCCTCTCACTCTTTTCTACTGTCTGCCTTTGTGCCTTCAGGGGCAGTGAGGAAACACTGCCGATTCTAGATTGCTTTCAGAGTTTGCTTTGCTGATGATGGATTACCATGTCAATTTAAACAGCATAGGATTAATTTGTTTCAATGATTTCTCTTTAGGCTGAATGCCAGCGTTTTCCCCTCCTTCTATCTCTCCCCTTGCTCATCAGAATAAGAATAAGGGGGGGGGGAAGAGAACTTGGGCAGCATCAAAACCCTTTCGATCTCCACCCTCCTTTTAAGGAGACAATAATAGAAATAGACAAGTTATGTGTAAAGTTGCAATGGAGTTTCAGGTTTGAGTGCTTTTATCTCATTTGCAAAGGCCGAATTCCCCTGTCAGTCACGTTAAAATGAAATTGGATCTAACATTTATTCAATAAATACTTCTCTTGTAGGTAATCCAAAGCAGAGTGCTTTTGACACATAAGGACTTAATTTGTCTTGGATAAGAAGTTATTAATATGGCACATTTAAACTTGCCACCTACAATAAGGTCATTCACATTTTTAACGTGGTTCAGAGAACAGGTTTGAGGGCTCTTGAGGGAAAGATGGAGACGAAGTTTGAGATGGGCCTTTTTTTGAGAGAGAGAGCCAGGAAGGATGACGAGATGTGGTAACTAATTAGGGATGGAGTGGTGGGGAACAGACCCTGGTTTGAAAGTTTGGGCAGTCTGCTCTGCTCGGTCTGGATCCATTGCTTTCATACCTTAACCGGAACCAAGCAAAACCAAGCAACAATTCTTTAATTCATTCATTGCGCCACCCTGCTTTGAATATTGGCTCATTGTCACCCCAGATTAACTCAGAGGCATGTTTGCACTAGTAACAAAGAACCCATTAGGGCCCTGATCAGTACTCAGTTGGTACAGATCAGTTATGTACCTTCCACACACAGGATCCCTTAAAGACCCCATTCTGAACACACTGAACTCATGAGCACCCGTGAAATCCGGATTCAATGGGGTCTTCAGGCCCTTAAATCCAGAAGAATGGTAGACCTCTTTAATGTTGTCTTCAATCCGGTCTTCGGCTGTGAAGACCAGATCAGAGGCTGTGTGTCCGCATGTATACTGGGGCAATGGGGTCCAGGCCTGGGCTTAGAGGCCGCCATTTGCAGTGGGGTGGCTCCAGCTCTGCGCCTTAACACACATAATATGTAAGCCTGGATGTCCTTTGTAGAAGTCTACAAAGCTGAGCAGAAGCTTTGTAGTGACTACGTATGCAGCTACGGAGCTGTGTTTCTCTGTTTCACTGTAACTGGAAGTGACCCTCTGATTGACAGCTACATAGGGCAATCAGAACTTCCTGCTCCGGCCTAATCAGGCCTTATTGGAGCCTCAGAGTGCATCTGCATGGCAGCCCTCTTTGGCCCCCATTCCAATGGACTCATGCAGACACGTGGGGTCTTCACCATGATGTGGATCTTCAAAGGCCGGATTAAACGAGGACCGGATATCAAAGATCTTCCAAATCGGGATTAACAGATATATGTGCAAAAATAGAAACCTGATATAGCACAAGGAAGAGGCCTTGCGCCCACGCTGTTACGGCTCCAGCATTTGAGCTTTTGCTGACCTGAGAACCTACTGTAAGGGGAGTCCTGCTGGATCAGGCCACATCCCATCTAGTCCAGCATCTTGTTCCACATGGTGGCCCACCAATTGCCCCCGGGCATCTCAAGCAGAGACAAGGACAACCTTTTCCTCCTGTCAAATCCCAGCAAATAAAATAAACTTCTGGGAGACAAAATGTGACAAATTCCTTCATTTCTATCTTCCACTGAGATAGCATCTCTCTATTAATTCTGTCTACACCCAACACGGAAGCTGAATACTATATGTCTGATATTTATCAAATCTCTTTGCTGACTAAAATCATCTGCTCTCCAGAGCATGTTTTTCTGATAGTTGTGATCCAAAGCACCCGGAAGATGACAGTTTGGGGACATGGTTAGTATACATGCTAACAATCAAGGACTTATCCTACTTACTCAAAAATTTCTTATAAGTGTCTCCTGATGTATATTTAAATCAAACAGACGTACAAACAACTCCCACAGTTCAGATTAAAATACAGATTTTTTCCCAAGCAATTTTCTCTAACAAAACACATTATTTTATGTTTCCTCCACTAATACAGGGGGGTTTTCCCCCCCTCATCTTTTCCTGAGGCATGCTGCTTCCAAAGGCAAAGCCTGTCTTCTGTACTGATTTCTTCTAGATCAATCCAATGAAGCCAATGGGCTGGAGCAGTTCACCAGCTGGGTGGGTCCATGTGCCCCAGAACAGGGGCATCCTCACTGGGATGGCTGTTCCAGTCTAGATGCCGTGTTGGCCCCATAACTTACATGAGCTTTAGAGCCAGCCTCTGCAGACCCTAATGGGCTGGAACAAAAGTTCTGTACATAGATGTGTGAACTTCTGAAATAGGTCCCCAGAACATGGAGGCAGCCACATACACCATGGTCCAATTGAAGACCATAGTCTACGCTCTATTCAATGTGGATGGAACGTGCTAGTGATGGGTGAGTCTTCCTTTGGACTCCACCAAGGTGTGGAAAGGAAGTCACTTAGTCACCAGGCTACAGGTAAGTGCAGAAATCTCTATAGTAAATAAAACCAATGCAAATCCAGACTGGAACTTGGACTAGCAACATGTTCACTGTTTAAAACTTCTGTCCTGCAGTCTTATTCATCTTACATAAAAAGCAGCTTGAGCAAATTTACTGGGATTTACACTATAGTAGATTTGTTTAAGATCATAGTTGTAGCTATTGAACCATATTGTTGATGAGAATGTTGATCTCTTAATGCAGAATGAAGAAGGAAACCATTTAAATAAATTTTCTGTTTTTGTCATAGAATTTTCGAGGGAGGACTTTTGCAAAAGAGGTCCAAGGGCAGATGATAAGCTTTTAAACAGAGCAATGAGGAATGTTTACACACAGAAGAGGATCTTCTCCCTGTACATAAGGTAGTGTTTACATTATTTTCACAAGTTTCCATGTGCGTTCATATTCATGAGAAGGGGAGAGACCTTGTGACTTTAATCTGTGAGCCGGTTTGGTCTTGTGGTTAGAGTGTCAGATTCTTATCTGAAAGTCTCCTGGTTCGATTCTGCACCCCTCCATCAAACCAGCTGGGTGGCATTGGGCTTGTCACAGCTCTCTTTCTGAGTTCTCACAGGGTATCTGTTGTGGGGAGAAGAACAGAAGGCTTGTCAGCTGCTTTGAAGCCACTTTGGGGTGAGAAAAGTGGGCTATAAAAGCCAGCTCTTCTTCCTCTATGTGCTACTTTGGTTTTTGTGTGAGGCCAGGAAGAAGAGGTATGGAAGGCTGGAAGAGTTTGTATCTCTTGCCTTTTCTTAGCTCTTAGGTTGCATCTGCACACAGGGAACAAAAGTGTCTCAAAAGCACTCTTGAATTGGTAGTGTTTCCACGTGAATGCCTTAATCCACTGCGGTTAGATGGGACCACTAGTACCTAAATGCTGCCAACTCTAAATCCCTTTTGAGTTTTTTTGTTTTTTAATGTGGGTACATGCAGTCTTATGCTGAGGATTTTGATGATTTGGTCCACATAAAGTCTAGAAAGGGGGCTTTGCATGGGGATGGTCCTTACCAAATTCAGATTCAATTCGGATTATATAGTGCATGGGGATGCGGCCTTAATGTCTTCATCTAAGGCTGAAGTATGGATGGGCAGAGATGGGATACTGGACTAGATGGGTTATAGCCTGATCCTGGAGGACTCTTTTACATTATTATCTAGAGAATGGATGTCTAGGTACCCCTTTGAGGTTGGAGAGAGAGGCAAGATGCCTCTAAAGAGCATTTGCAGGGAGTTGAGAGCAGGTGAAGGTTTTGCCTTTGTTTTCTGCCCAAGATGACCAGAAGCAAGTCGTGGGCCACTGTGTGAGACACAATGCTGGACTAGATGGGCTGTGGCTATATCCAGTGGAGCTCCTCCTATGTTCTTATGGCTGCATCCGCATGACAGGACAAAAGATTCCTTGTGCGGCAGCCAAAGACAGAAGACATGATGTTCCCGCTGATATTCCATGATCTGCAATTTCAATTTGCTTAAAATACCAGTGAGAAGCACAGAGAGAAAGAGAGTTACTTTCTCTAATCTGGTGGCACTGAAAATCAGGTTTCCTCAAGAGCTCTCAGTTCACCTATATGGCTGGGGCAGGCTTGAAAATAATGAATAAGTTAGTACATAGCTAGGGCCTGTTTGCACATGACCATATTCTGGAATATATCTCAGGATAGGGGTCTGTTCTGGCTTGCCTCACTTGGGGTCTGCTGTAGCTTGCACTGGCACGTGGACAGCAGGCCCCTATTCTGGGATATATTCTAGAATAAAGCCAAATGAAACGAGGGCCCTAGTCTTCTACCATATGGAAAGGGACTTTAGGTAAAAGATTCTGTGAAAGGGAGAAGGGCTAGTTGCGGGGTGGAAGTCTTTGTGTTTCAAATGTCGCTTATTTGATGCTGGAGACACAAGTCCATCTGAACTTCTACAACCTTCAGTTAGGTTTCCAGCTTTCTAACTGAAGTTCTAAAAGGCTTTTTATGCGATTGGACATAGCTGTATAAGGATTTGATTTATATGTTTAATGGCATTGTTTGCACACAGTTGCACACAACTATGTACAAAACCTATCTGGACTGCAATTTCTAAAACCAGATGTGGCCTTTGAACTCAACAGTCATTCAGAGAGAGCCTAACATTGGAATGACGATCAGAGATGCAGTTTCTGAAAATCTGCTCAAAATCTCATGTCCCCCAAAGTTCAGACCATCCTCAATACAAACATAGCTTTGTTTCTCATATTACTTAATTTAACATCAGGGGCGAGTTCCTATTCAAGGAATGAAGGGTATTTACAAGGGTATTTACATCTAGCAATTGGATTCAACCCCGATTTTGTGTCCCCACTCTTAAACACTTAAAATGCTTCCAAAAACGGATTGGGGAAAGTGATTCTTTCCCCTCCTCAGCCTTTCCCCACCCTTCTCTCCCCAGTGCCCAGGGCCCAAGGCAGCAGCGGCAACTCAAGCCGTGTTTGCCTGTCCCACCTCCACAGCCACCATCCCCAGCAGGGATTCCCTCTGAAAAAAGCTCCCTGGCTGGCTGGCTCGCTCTGCTGCCGCCACTGCTACCTGCGTGCACACTCTTAAACATACACACATCTCCCAGTTCCTGCAGCAGCTTCACCCCTTTCCTTTTTTAAAGATCAAGGAAGGAGGGAAACAGCCAGAATTGCGCAGGATTGCCTCTTTCAATCTTTAGGCTTGTGTGGGTGGAAAAGGAAACACTATCAGGTGTGAAGTGGCTGAATTGTTACAATGAAACTGTTGTATAGGGGAATACTCTAGCGTTTCCACAGCACTAAGAAAGAAAAGTTTTAAAATCAAAAGCAGAAAAAAACACACTGGAAAAGTTTGGTTTTTATTTATTCCCTTTTTAAGCCAAATAATCCTCAAAATACCCCTGAAACTGATTGGGGATGGGGACGATGAGGATCCAAACCGTTTTGAAACTGCTTTAAACTGGTAATGGGAACTCGCTCCAGGTTTGCCAGACTTCTATGTTAGACTGCAATTTTCTTGCTAAAAACAACCTTCTTCAAATATTTTGGGAAAATGTTCTCTGATGTGCATTTCTGGACACAGCTACCTTGATATTTGTGAGAGTTACATTCTACCAAAATGGCACAAAGCTTGCATATATTATGGGATTAGAGAAAATCCCCGAAACAGCAATGTCGTGGGTACCACCAGGTGGTCGCAGTAAAAGAGGAAGGCCCTGTAACACCTGGCATTGAATATTTCTAAAAGATCTTGAAGAGATGAATGTAAAATGGGATGAATTCGCAAACCTGGCTGCTGACCAGAGTTGCTGGAATAATCTTGTTGCTCGATATGTTACTTAGCATAAGAGGAGGTAACTAACCAACCAACTAACTAACTAGAGAAATGATCCCTCTAATTTGACCCCCCACCCCACACCTACCCAAATTACATGATTGTTAGAGAGTCCCATCATAAACTTCAAAGAAGTGGGCATTTTGAAGGATTATTTCCAGTTTATCTGTTGCTTCTGCAAGAATGAATTTTGTAACTTTGCATTTGTAAATAAACTGAACAAATTGAGCACCTATCCCTGGAATGAGGTTGTGACTTCAGACAAGAGATGCCAAGGGGAAGGAGTGTCAGTCCCTCTCTAGCCATTTATCCTGAATGGGCTGAGTTCACACATAAGTTTTAATCCAACTTCAGTCCACTTTCAGGGGGAGAGAGCGTATCAATAAATTGACAAGCTTTTTTCTTTCTGCATTATCTGACTCAGAAATTCTACCTTTGGGTTAGATAAAGTGGGAAGAAAATGGCTTAGTCGCTTTGCAGGTGGGCTCTCTAATTCTGAAAGTGGTCTGAGACCAGATTAAAATTCAGGTGTGAACACAACTCTGCTGCTTTTTGCAGATAAAATAGGGATGTGGACAAATATTTGTAGGCATTCTAAATCCGATCGAATGTGCTGAATTTCGACATTCAAACTCAAATAGAATGTCCTGAAATTTGAATGTAAACATTAAAATTGAATTTCAAACTTTGGATCTATCCATTCGAATTATCTGGACATTCAAATGTGTACGGGTCTGTACATAATGTGTACTTGAAGATCCGCGTCTTTCCCGCATCTGTACGCATTTGTATGGATCCCGGGGTAACTACAGAATGCATACGCTTTTATCATGTTGGTTTTTAATTATTGTGTTGTTATTATTGTTTTGATATAGTTTTATATGTTCAATTTTAAAGGCTGTTAGCTGCCCAGAGACCCTCAGGTACAGGGTGGGATATAAATCTAAATAAATAAAAATAAATACAGATGTTTATGGATGTGGGGAAGATGCGTACATGCACATACAAATGTTGTTGACATTCGTATGTGTAGGTTCGAATAAAAAATTTGAACGAATAGGTTTGAATTTGGTAAATACAAATCGACTCTTGTTAAATTCAAATTTAAAAGATTTGAATGGAACTGGATTTTTGGATATTTTATTCGATTTGAATAGAACGTTAAAAAAACATTTGTGCACATCCCTAAGATAAAACCTGTCTGTGCCACCTGAAACTTCTGAGCTGCTATCAAGGTCAATTCTGCTACCAATGATGAAGTAAGACGCAGCTGCTGACCCAACCTATGCACAAAATGAAAGGGAGAGGGATTTGATGGTCCAAGCAGCAAAATGCCTGTGAGTCCTTGGATGACTTGAGTTTCTGATTTCCACGCTTCTTTCAGAGCAGAGGTAGGTTATCTGTCTTTCAGCCATTGCAACCATCAGCTAAGAGAGCAAGTTCTATGGGCAGCAACTGGCTTAGATAATCGCAAAAGTATTTTGAGTCATCTTTTTTAACCAGGCTGGCCCATACTGGATGCTGCTAGAGGTTCCTTTTTAATTCACATCATCCAGTCTCTGGGCTTTCTATGGATGGTAGTAGCAATGGAGGCCTTAGACCATTTGCACCTGGGTCAGATTGCGACCCTCTGATCTTCAGCATAATATGATGATATCGGGAGCAATCCTCACTGGGCAGAAAGAGGCTCATGGCCTCATAAATATGCAGAACATCGAGCTACGTGAGCGAAAGGCAGAAAACAAAGATCATGGAAGAGGCCCGAGGTACAGATGAGGGAAAGAGGCAAGACAGAATGCCACTGGGAGGTTTCTTGCCAAGTACCCGGCCCAGACAATTTCCTATGTCTTGTTTCCTTTGCTAACAAACTAACAAACTCCAAATGACCCCATTTAAATTCTGAAGGGTCTTTGGCAAAACACACACAGCCATTTCCCGTCCATATTGTTTGCCCACCACATGGAACCTGAAGCATAATCCATCTTTAAATATTATTGGTCTAATTTGACTGAGCAATATTTGTTCATGCATTGGCAGCTAATGTAAGGAAAACAAAAAATGGAGAATCCCGGGAGTTTATACAGTTAGGATCCATGTAGCTGCATTAACCTCAAGTTGCTTTTTGTAACGAAGTTGGGGCTTAGAACTCAAGCGCCATTTGACAGACATCACTTAAGAGACGATAAACTAGAAAAAGGAGGGTTTGGATTCCTGACACTCATCTTAACCTTCTGCTATGAGTAAATCATTCTGTTCCAAAGACCCTGTTTCATAGACCCCATAACAATGTATTTTGTATTTTGTTTTTTTTTTCTTTTCACACCACATCTCTGAAAAACAAGCTATAGAGCAGTGATGGTGAACCTTTTGAGCTTGGTGTGTCAAAATTCGCAAGAAAACCTAGCTTAACTTGGGTGCTGTGTTACATCTAGAAATATCCATAATTTTGTGATATTTGTAGCTCTAGTAAAAAAGCTATATTTTTGATATACCGTATTTTCCGGCGTATAAGACGACTGGGCGTATAAGACAACCCCCATCTTTCCAGTTAAAATATAGAGTTTGGGATATACTCGCCGTATAAGAAGACAACACCCGGCGTATAAGACGACCCCCGACTTTTGAGAAGATTTTCCTGGGTTAAAAAGTAGTCTTATACGCCAGAAAATACAGTATGTATTTTATTAGTGACTTTTGTTGCTGAATTTCATTTGCTAAATCTTCAAGAGAAAGTTGGTATTTCATACACTTCAAGAAAAAGCAAGCACTACATGCCCAGGTGCCAGAGTGACCAGGTGTGTCACCCAGAAGGGCTTGGCGTGTCACGTGTGACACGCGTGTCATAGGTTGGCCATCACTGCTATAGAGTCTGGGCTAATGCTGATTCCTCCACCCACGCTGCGATGCAATTGGTCCACACCATCTCCAAAACTCAATGCAATGAGTCACACCTTCGCCAATCAAAAGCTGCATCTGGATAGGAAGGAGGGGTTCAGTGCCTTGATGCAAGGGATCTTCATAAAGACACCATTGCTGTCTGTGTGGTCACTGTTACCTAATTGCCGTGAAGGTGTCTCTGCATTTGCATTGTGACTGTGCATGCCACAGTTTTTCCTATATTCAGCCTGTGTGCGGATGCCCATTCCTTGATCCGGATCAGAGCTGCTAGCACAGATGTAGACCACATTTATATGGTGTACCACTAATCTGGATTAGTCATCTCTTCTTAGCACGATTCTAATCTGGATCTACTGTATTCCCATGCAGATGATGCATTCTTAGCAGCCCCTTCATCTTGATCGCTGTGCAGAATATGTCTTCTGAGCAGTTCTTTGAGCAGTGCAAGTAAGTGCAGAAAGGGGTCACTTGCCATCCTCAAGAGTGGGCCACATGATGGAACAAGTCAACTTCACCTGCCTAAAATGGGGTTCTGTTTATGGTCAATCACCCTCTTGTTCTGTTAAGGTGGAAGAGAAGACTCCATGTCTGGCTGGCTACTCTGCCCGTGGGGCAACAGGATGAAAGGAACCTGCCTCTGAAATCTCTGTAGAAAAAAAAATAAAATACAAGAGGAGGGAAATAATGGCCCTTTCTGCACTTGGACATATTCTGGAATATATCTTGGGATATGGGTCTGTTTGCATGCTAACACTGGCTATGGTAGGCCACACTTGGTGCCTGCCATAGATTGTATGATCATGTGGACAGCAGGCCCCTACTCTGGGATATAATCCAGAATAAGGCTAAGTGAAGAAAGGCCCCATGCCTCTTGCTCCAAACGCCTAAACCTAGGGAGTTCCTGGTGCCTCAAGACTCTCCCAAAGGGTCAAAATCAGCAAGGCTAAAACTCATCTGGCCCACTCAAGAGACCCAACAGTGTTAGAAATCAGAATCTCCAGAACTCAGAACTGCCAAAGTTAGCAGTGTCATAACTAGGGATGTGCACAAATGGTTTTTTGCATTCGAATTTGAGTCAAATCAAATGTCAAAACATTCTATTTGATTTGAATGGCTAGAATCCTGAATGCAACAAAACCCAGTTTGAATCCAGTTTGAACTCTCCCACCTGAAACATCCATTGGGAAGTAAGAGCCTGCCTCAGTTGCAAAATGAGTATACAAGAATCCCCAATCCTATATAAATCTACAGTCATGGAAACCCAAGTGCCGTTAAATAATGAGGTTCGGTTGTGTTTATTTACTAACTTCTACATCAGCCCCTCCCCATTCCAAATATCTGGAGGGTCATGCATCAGATCTTTAAATGCAATGCTAATAAGACTTGAAATTAGAGTTTCCTGGCTTACCGTTCTGATTTGAATCTGTATTACTGTGCACTATTACTCTCCAGCATGAGTTCCCAAGCATAGGCCCATACTAAATTACTTCTGGAAGCTAAATATTTTTTAAGTTCTTTGCAAGGCAAGGAAAAGCATTGTCACACATGAGTAGGAAAAGACTGGCAGAAACTGCTAATTAAATAGGTCTTTTTTTTTAAAGTGTACAACTCCAGTTTCCCATTTTCACTCAAAGTAGATCCTGTAGTGAAGATGTCTCCAAGTCTCTGGGCGATGCCCAAGTGTGTTTAGATGGAGGGCTTAGATGGAGAAACCTATTGAAATCTGTCTGAAGAAGATTAATAGGACTTGTCAGTGTTGGGAAAAGCAGTGCTTTGCGGTAAATTTCTACTAGGAGAAGATGAATTACCGATGAATACTGAGTTATCAACCTCATCACTATCATGCGACACTAAATCAAATTGAGCAGTTATCTGCAATCAGATTTCCCCCTCCTTTTTTGTTAACAAAAAGGCAGTGTATACTCCCCAACCCCCAGATCCAGCCCTTTAGTCACGCATGCACACACATGCACAGAAATAACATCTACGTTGCATGGAACAATTCTTTGCCTGCTTAAAGCATGAGGCAAAGGGGATCGCTTTTAAGGTGATAATTCAGAAGTTCTTCCATTGGTGATATATTTCAAGATGGAAAGAAAAAGAAACCAGATAAAGCCAGTTCTTTTACTATTTCTCTGGTTCCATTTGTGTGGGCACTGTAAAGCTGCCCCCCCCCCCAACCCAGGAACATGTCATTCAATTATCTGGACACCCCTGAAGCGGTGAGTTTGTATTTACCAACACACACACACACACACACACACACACACACACACACACACACACACACACACACACACCAATCCAATTTTGGGGCTGCTCTACCTACTCCATAAGTCACTTTATCTCCAGAGTGGTTCTAACAACTCTCAGGGCTGATGGCTGTTCAACAGGTGCTTCTTCTTCCCCCAAGGAGAAGGATGGAGGGCGCAGGCAGTGCCTTACAGGTTCAGCTTCTGGGCAAGGCATTTTTGCATCCCGTAGCTGGAGATTTCAGGGGGGAAAATAAGAGGAAGAAGAATTGACTTTTTTCTACCCGGCTTTTCTCACCCATTTAAAGGGACTCAAAGCAGTTGACAAGTCTTCTGTTCTTCTCCCCACCACAGACACTCTGTGAGGCAGGTGAGGCTGTGGTTGCTCAGAAAGAGAGCCGTGACTTGCCCAAGGTCACCCAGCTGGCTTCATGGAGGAGTGCGGAATCAAACCGGGTATTCCCAGATAAGAGTTCCCTAACCACTAGACCAAACTGGCTCACTTTCATGCTGGACTGGGAATGACTCAAGAAGCTGGCTATTTTTGATGGAACACAAAGAGGTCCCCCACTAAACCGGGCCTGTTGCATGGCTTTCTTGCTCTCAATATCACTGTGCAAATGGCTATCTAGGTTCAGAACTTTGTTTACTTTCGAGTAATTATTTTCTTTCTGGCTTGGAGTTCTCATGTTCTACTGCAACTGGATTCACTGCTGCCTGATAGAAGTCACAATAGGATTGTGCTAATAAACCAGATATATACCTGCTTTAAGGAGGCAATGATTTAAAATTAATAACGAGAGTGTGGAAAGGAGAAGGAAAAAAGCATAAAACGTGCAGGACTTCAAAAACCCCATTTTTGGAACAGAACTTGATATTTCTCAGCTAAAGCAGCCAAAGTGGTTATTGCATTATCTTTATTCGTCCATATTTAGTGGTGATATTACTTCTGGATCTGGATCTGACATTCTTATATTGCCATCAGCCCCAGAAACCATTGAGAAGAGTTCTTTTCAAGAGTCAAAATGTAGCCCAGTACTTAGATTTCATCCAAGTGCAGAAGGGTGGGGAGTTGATTTCAGCCCCTGAAGCTCTGAAAGGTAGTTTGGAAAGATCAAAGTGCGATTTCCATTGCAGCTTTTCCCAGTGCCTGCTGACCCATCTGGTTAGCCAAACGGGTCGCTGCTGGTTTGATGCTTGGCATTTCTTAGGCACCACTGGTTGACCCCATATGCATTTCTATGCAGCTTTCTTGGCAGCAATACAGAAGTGGTTTGCCATTGCCTACTTCTGAGGAGAGGCTGGAGATCAAACCAGCAACCCTACTCCAAAAGTCTTCTTTCTGGAACTTTGGACAGATAATACTAAACTACATGGGCCTAGTGATTATATTTGGAACAAGTAGCTTTCTGCTTTCATCTACTTAATCTCCTCCATGTAGCCTCTTTTTGAAAGATATATTTGCCAGTGGCTGAGTTCATGCAGAGCCAGAAAGATGTAAACAAGCAAGCAAAAAAAAAAAAAAAAAAAGAGAGAGAGAGAGAGAGAGAGAGAATATTAATAATTGATTTGGGGACCGTATCCAGTTTATCCATTTATTTATGTACATTTGTAGCCCATCTTATGCGAAAGGTCATAACAATAAAAAAAAATAAAATAAAAAAGCCGTAAAGTACTACAAACAACTGAAAACGAATAAAAGCTCATGGTGCAATTCTGTACTTTCAGAAACTAGGAGGACAAAAATTTCCTTGTTGGTTAGCAGTTTGGAACAAGAGGTGTATCTCAGGCAATTTAGCATTTCAACCTAGCCAAAAAAAAAAAAAAAAGTGGATTAAAAGTATCTTGGGCCTTTCTGACTCACTAGTGATCTGGATTAAGGGGCCCCTTTATTCAGGTTACAGACTTCCTGATCCTCATGATAATGTGGATCAAGGAGGTCCTACCCGCATTGGTCTGGCTCTGTGTTTTCTCCTTGAGACTGGTTCTATGAGCACTCTAGAAGAAGGGAGCAACTTTATGGACGGTGTGTCTCCATGCCTCTTGGTTTGAGGCCAGAGTGGACCACTGATTGTGATCAATATGGCCAAGGCTGAGGATTGTTTCAGGGAGCCCTTGGATCTCCTCCTTGGGGCTCCAGTAGTGAGTTCACCATAAAGCACCATTTTAGGAAGGCGACGATCCTTCATCCTAGAGACATGCCCTGCCCAGCTGAGCTGTGTCCTCAGCAGCACGGCCTTGATACCGGTGACCTCTGCTAGTTTGAGGACAGCAGCGTTTGTCACATAGTCAGACCAGTGGAAGTCTAAGACTGTGCCAAATACAAATCAAATACAAACAACAACATTTGCACGTATCCCTATATGTCCCTAAAATAATAATAAAAAGTTCCCCTTTCAAATGTCAGGTTCTTTCGGTAGGACTTTGGCGAGGAAGGCTTAAGAATGCACCCCAACATAGAATAATGTTCCATTCAGAGTTTTAATAGCCTTCATTCTGTCACAAGAACCAAGTTCATGGACAGCATCAGAGAATTACAAAGCATAGTACATGATCCATAAAGTCCATTTGGCTAGCGTAATGTGCCAAACTGTATTTATTACAGCCACCCTCTGCTGCATATACAAGCCAAATGGCCAGATTTATATGCTCTAATGGCTTTGCAATAAGAAAAATCTGTTTTTCCCCCCCTCTCCCCTTTCCCGAGTAAAAGAATCGCATCACATATTTGTGAGACACCGCTGGACCTTGTCTGGGTTTAATCACAACCTCCTTGTTGGTGGAGGAGGAAAAGAAAATGTGCATTATTAAGAAATAGAAGTATTTTCAGAAGCAAAGGGTCAAAAGATTGATTTGACATTTTGATGGGACATAACATGAAGCAGGATTTCTTTCTTTCTTCCTTTCTTCCCTCTTTTTTAATGAAGACCATTGAGAGACCGAGGCAGTGGAGATCCTTAAATCCACCAGCTGGGAACGTAAGGGGAGCTCAGCTATTCCACGCGGCCGTAGGATGTTTGCTTCTTGTCAGTTTCTCTCAGCAAAAGGATCCATCATTGTCCACATACACAGGAACGACACAGGAAGGGAAGGTCTAAGGATTTATTTACACTTGTGTATAAAGTCCAATAAACTAAGGCTGAATCTTGACAAGATAAAGCCTTATGGGGTAGGAAGTCCTCAACTTCAGGAGAAATTTGCCTGCTTTTGATGAGGCTGTGCTTCCTCAGAAGAAGAGTTGGCTTTTATACTCAACTTTAAGGGGACTCAAAGCGGCTGACAAACCTGGTTTTCTCCCCACAACAGACACCCTGTGAGGTAGGTGGGGCTGTGAGAGCTCAGAAAGAGAACTGGACCAAGGCCACCCAGCTGGTTTCATGGAGGAAAGAGAAATCAAACTGGGAGACTGCCAGTTAATAGTCCAACTCTCTAATCACAAGACCAACCTGTCTTACAGAAGGAGTAGGAGAAACCTAGCCTGAGGCTTTTCCGCACTGCAACGCGTTCCAAACGGAACGCGTTCAGGCGGAAAGCTTAAGACAGCTCCGGGCGCTTTCCCCGTTCACACACAGACGCGCCAGAACGCGTGTAAACGCGTTCCGGAGCGTCTGTGTGCGAATGCTCAAAGCGCCGGGAGCTGTCTTAGCCGGCAAATGCCGGCCAGGGGCGCGGAGACAGCCGCGGAGGCAGATCGACAATCAGCTGATTGTCAAACAGCTGATTGTCGAAGCCGCGCCGGCGTCGGAGGCGAGCCCGCAGCTGTTCGGGAGACAGAAGCAGGCGCGAACGCTTCTCCTCCCGAACGCCTGCGGGCGGCTCGTCCGCGTTGGAACGCATGTAGAGCACTTTAAAGTGCTCTACATTTCGAACGCGGAAAAGACAGCTGCGGACACGTCGGAGCGCAAGCCGCGCTCGGGCAATGCGGATGACGTGTCCGCAGCTGTCTTTTTCGCGTTCCGTTCAGCCCCGTGCGAAAACGTCTCTGGAGAGTACTTCTGGAGCAATCACTGTCATGGAAGGTTCAAGTGATCTCTTTAGCAAGAGGTGCTTATGCCTCTAGCTGGATAGCCTTCAGCCGTCCATTGTGGCTCATGGCCTAGTCATTTCATGTTTGGATTACTGTAATGCACTCTGTGTGCAGCTACACTTGTACACACTAGGAATGTGCACAAATATTCATAACATTCAATATTCGTATGAATTCGTATGATTTGGACACTCGTACAATATTCATACATTAACATTCGTACAAATAGGAATGCTTTGGAACATTTGTACGAATAGTTTGTACATTCGTTAAACTGGGGATATGTATCGGATATGTATCGGATACTTATGCATTCATATAGGATACGAATCCGATATGTATGCATTTGTATAGGATCTGTATGCAGGATCTGTATGTATTTGATATTCGTATGAATTTGTACTAATACATTTGTATTGAATAGAATCCTACCACATTCGAAGAGGATTTACTTGAACGAATATGAATTTTCTAACATTTGATATGTTATGAACCTAATGCCAAAAAACCCACTTGTACACATCCCTAGTTCACACGCGCAGTGCTTAAGCAGTTGGACAGGCTGTCCATCAACTACCAGTCCAGATTCAAAGTATTAGGCTTGGTACCAAAGGCGCTAAACAACTTTGGGCGAGAGTATTGGCTGGATCACCCCTCCCTCTTACTGACCACTAGGCCCGTTTCCACAATTGATTTCCATAACCTGAGACAGGGTGGGCTGCTCCATCCTGGGATACACAACTTGTCCCAAGCGGAGATGGAGATGGTTGTTGCTGGCATGGGACAGGTCCCGCTCCATGGTCCCACACCAGCTTCCACTGCTGGCTATCAAAAGTGTGACCGCTTCAGTGCTGGTGTGAATCCTCTGAGCTCCAGAGGAGAGGAATGAAGGTTCGGAGAGTGGTTTTGGAGGGACGGTGTGAATTATGGAAGCTGTAATTCTTCCAAGGATTCCTCAAGAAGTAAAGGACTGGGAAATTAATTCTTTAAATTAGATGTTCTCAATAATTCCCACCCACACACATTACTTGTGAACTGTTGGCACACCTAAGGGGGCACTTAATAAACATTTTATTCAGTAATTCAAAGCACATACCACTCCCAGTTTTAAAAAATTGTAATCTTGTCATTTCTAATGTGAAGGATGAAAAATAAAGCATCTCTCTCCGGCTCCTGCCCTCAAAACTGGCATTATCAAAAGCACTGCTGTATTGAAATTCCCAGGCTGCAGAGAAGGGTCCCTTTCATGAGTGCCCACAAGAATTTTTCCTGAGGGCATAGGGACATGATTGACCCTGTACTCTAAAACAAAACTAGGATCAGGGCTCAAGCCTATCAAATACTACTGTTATTAACTGCAGACACTATTGCTTTTAACTGTTTTTGTATCACTTTAATCATGTGGGATTTTAAATGCTGTACTAGTTTATTGTTGTTTTTGATACAGTTTGACATGTTTGTTCTTAAAGGTTGCTAGCCTCCCAGGGACCCTCAGGTATGGGGCGGGATATAAACAAACAAACAAACAAACAAATAAATTTGGGATAGATCTGGTGGATTTAGGCAAGGTTTTCACAGAGAAACCAGAACCCCTACTTCTCTTTTAAAATTCAGCCATGTTTATTCAAGGTGTGCAAAATTTGTTGTGTTCAAAAATTCAACGGAATAATTCATTTTGAAGCTGTTGTTTGAATATCTGAAAATTCAGTCGAACTGAACCAGTTCTCAGCTGGCAAATGTGAATTTGATCAAAGAGTTTATGTTTGCTGTTTTTGCTTTTTCAGTAGGAAAAAGAATTATTTTGTGTGTTTTTGTTCTGGAACAAGTTCAGAATTGAACGCAAACAGCCATTGGTTTTATCAAACAGGTTGCCACTAAGCTAAGTCAATGGGTGTTCAGTTTGATTTTGAACCATACACTTTTTTGTGTGCATCTCTAGTGTTCAGTGCTTTGCACTGAGAGAGATCAAAGAGCATGGTGAGCAAGCATTTTGGAGTGGTATCCAAGTCCAGTGAGAACAGCAAGGATGCTTCTGAATACCCATTGGTCTTTGTTTCCCAAGAACAGCAGAGTTCTCTGAGCGGAATTTTCCATTTGCAGACATTCCACAGCTCAGCTAAGGCAGATCTCTTCTTATATGGTGAGGCAGCTTCATTCTAGGTGGATGGGGAAGGTACCACTATCTACCACTGTAAGAGATGCCTCCCGCATCATGTACATATCCGCACAAATGTGTATGTATACGAATAAAATGCGAATGGACACATATGAAATGCGTAACTATCCATACACATACGAATGTCTGAATAATTCATATGAAAGATTTGAAAGATGAAAAAATTCATTTGAATGTTAAATTTGAGTTTAGAGACATCTGATTTGAATTCAATTGAATTTGATTGAACTTTGAATGTTTCAAATATTCATGCACATGCCCAGTAGTACACCTTAGTCTCTTATGCACTCTTCCGGTCCAGTGGACAGGAAGCCAAGTGCAGAAGCACCCTTAATCAGAGAAGAAACCAGAACAAAAAACCACAAACAGTGTGAAGTCCAAATAGTCTCTTTGGCCACCTGCCCATTTAGAGTTCAATGAAGAGATGTTCACAGATTGAAATTTAGTGGTTCAGTTCAAATCAAGCTAAACTTCTTTGGTGCTGTGTGAATCCCATATAACACAAAACATGACTGGTGTGTCAACTGATAGGCAGCCTAGATTGAAAACCTTCTTTGCCTCCTACAGAAGGCCACTTTTCCACCTTCTGCAGCACAAGGCCACAAGAAAATGCTGCAGTCCATTTCTTTTCATCTTACGTGGAAATGGTCCACAGATCTCCCTCATGCTTGAAGAATGCATTTCTTTGTTGGCTAGAACTTGGGCACATGTTGTTATTATATCAGGTTGGCCTGATAAAAGCTATCACACAATCTACACTGCCTACCTGGCAGGAAAACATGGAAAACTCTGCAACAACAGCTTGATAAGAGACATCATTATGAAAACAGACACTCTATATACATTCCTCTCTAGAAAGCCTTGAATTTGGACAGCAGAAACATTTTGAAAATGAAGTGTAGCTTTGATACAGCCTAGAAAGAAAGCTCAAACTGTCAACCATTTTTAAATTGGGCCTCACACGTTGAAAGCATTATTTTTTGTTGTTTACTTATTTATGTTTGTAACAAAGCAGCAGGTTTTAGTCTTCCAAGGTATTTTTTAAATTGATTTTGTTAATTGCTCCTGAATATATATAAACTCTGCTCACCATTCACATGAATCTATTCATAGAAACTTAAATTGTTCAGGTCCATCTGAATGCATGACCTTCCTGCAAACCCAGTTTTGCTCATCGCTTCTCAGCATTGATGGGCATAGCTACATCTATATATTCATACATAAGCAGCATATGAACGCAGACACCCCCTGCATGGTCAAGATGTGGAAACGGTAGACACACACAGAAATGTGCATTGAAATAGCCACCAAACCAGCAAAACTGTCTATTCAAATGAAATTTGCCTGTCTCGTCTCATGTGTGGGGTAGAAGACAGCATCACTTAGCCAAAAAGAAATGAAGGGAAGAATGACCCCCGTACTCTGAGGGATAGATCTATCTATGACAGCAGCATGTTTATCCCTTTTTTTTCTTGGCCTGTAACCAAAGTGGAAATTGCGAAAGTGCTTTAATGTGTTCCTCAAAATATATGGGTCCTTCCTTCCTTCCTTCCTTCCTTCCTTCCTTCCTTCCTTCCTTCCTTCCTTCCTTCCTTCCTTCCTTCCTTCCTTCCTTCCTTCCTTCCTTCCTTCCTTCCTTCCTTCCGGCATGGGACTAGAGACGTTCTGAACTACTTCAAACTGCTTCAGACTGAAAGTTTGAATTCAAACTGAACACCCTACCTGTTTGAAGTGGTTGAATTCAAGCTCAACAAACGGTATTCAAACAAACTTAGCAAATGCTTCTGTTCAGTTACAATTTGAAGATACTGAAAGAAAAAAGTTCAATTCAAACTGAACACAAAGTTCATACACATCTCTACATGGAATATCCAAATATAATGGAATAAGTAAGCGATATCTGGATACAGCATTAGTGAGTTCACTTTTCTGTGGATTTGCACGGAACTTTAGGCTCTGACTCACCTACCATTAATTCTCGGTATTCTGGCCACTCGTATTGCCCTCCAGCCTTCACCATTGTGTGTGTACTCTTATTAAAAGGTGAATACCTGTGCATAAGAATGTGCAGGAATGAAAAATTGCACATTCAATTCACCATTGAACCAAACACCTCTTCTTTCATTGAGAGACCCTTAACTGAGCAATAGGGTTGTTCACATTTGATTCCAAACTTGTTCAATATAATAATAATAACAATCTCAGCAAGCACCTAAAAACCATTGGCACTGACAAAATATCCATCTGCCAGCTACAAAAAGCCACCTTACTGGGGTCTGCTCACATAATTTGCCAATACATCATGCAGTCCTAGGTGCTTGGGAAGTGCCCGACTAGTGATATAATACGAAATCCAGCATAGTGATCTCGTTTGCTGTGTGTAACTGCTGTTTTTAAATAATAATAATAATAATAATAATAATAATAATAATAATAATAATAATAATAATAATAATAATAATAGATTTTAAAAAAGCTCCCTTCAAGGGCAAAAACACACTTTTATAAAAGGGAAAACAAAATGTTCATTTCAATAATTTCTGTTTGCAAAAGGGACATGTGAACCACATGTTTGGTTCGATGCAAACACCTCAAGACATGAACTGTTTGATCAAATTTTTGAAGATGGATCAAACTTTGCACAGCTCTGCTTGTGTATCTTGATTTGTGAAATAGTGGCTTTTGATAGAGCGTCTGGCTTTTCATTTTTGCGTGTTACAGTTTTGAGATACACAAATCTCTCTCTCTCTCTCTCACACACACAGAGGAAGACATTACGAAGTACACACCAGAAACTCAGGATGCATTTTTTCGGTTGACTTTACTGGTCTACACCTGGGCCCCCAAAGTGAACCAAATATTGCTTCAAGAATCAACAGAAGAACAAGTTTTCCTTTGTTGTGGAGGGTACAGAATTATTTTCTGCAGGTTTTTTTTTTAAAATATACATTCTAAATTAGGCCTGTGAAGGCATGCTTCATCTTTAATTCATCACTCTCAGCTGAAAGAGATTAGCAATGTCTAGCACGCACCCCTTCTTATGGTGCTGACCTCATCAAGTATGGCCTGAAATTAATTAGCCTCATTCATTCCAAATGGGAAAAAAAGGATAATGGAGCTGCATTTTTAAAGATGACCATCACAAATTGCATGCAGCATTTTAAAAAAGCACCCCTCCCTTACACACATCTTTGAAGCTGTCAAGACTAACATACTTTCTAGCATTTGCAAAAGTATGCAAAACTTACTGAAAGAAGAAGGGAAGTTGGTTATATTTAGGAAGTTGGTGAACCTTTATTTACTTGTAAAAGTGAGTTAAAGATAGAATAGCTGGAATCAATGAAGTGGATCATGTTGCTGTTTTGACCATGTAAGGCACATATAAATAGTTTGTTAGGAACTGAGGGGGTTTGCGAGTCTGAGCAGAAATGGGAGTACAATTGAGGTGAAACACAAGGCAGAGACAGACATGTCAGGGCAAAGTGTATTGCAAGCCATGGTTTCTTGGTTGATCCATAAGGTAAAGATTCACCATAATCTCCTGGACAAAATTTTTACTGTAACTCAGGTTTAGAGGGTTGCATTGTACCAGTACTCTGAGCTGAGACTTGTTTATGCATGAATTTCACCACACTCACCCAGAAAACTCCTGCAACATACAAATACCTCTTTGTTGTTGTTCTTATGTAGTTAGGTGCCATAAGGTTTGGTTTGACTTTAGCCCTTTCTGCACTTGCCTGCCATTAATATGCATTAATCAGACCAGAATAATATGCATTAGCCAGACCAGTGGGCAGAATAGCCCAGCCTACTGATCTGGATTGCAGGAAGGCATGGGCTGGATTAGCACTATTTATATGGACAGCTGTTTCCCCAACCTATCCTTCACCATCAACTCTAAACTCTCCCAACTATTTGTACTTACAATATCTCATGTTAATGTGGGTGTTCTATCCTCCACATTTTTAACGTCCATCATTTCTGAACCTCCTTTATTTTCGGCTAGGAGAAAGGTGTTGTTGGTGTATGAGATCATTTCCACCTAGGATACACTGATCCACGCAATTTAGGATGGGTCTTGGTTGGGATTGAAAGTCAGCCAACTTTTGCTGGGTCAGTTTGGGGGGCTATTTTTGGAAGCCTTGACAAACGGCACCAGGTTCCATATACCAGGTGTAACAGATCAGTGGATAGTTCCAATGGTATTTGCCTGCCACTCCAACCTCTCATCTTATCAGGTTGACAGCCAATTGTTCCTGGTGGATCAGTCTGCTGATCGGTATTCCACGAGCGCTGCTGGCTTGGACCAGTAGTCCAGTGTGAATGTTACCTCAGTGGGACAAAATGGCACAAAATTCTGGGTAGCTTTAAGAAAGGGTTAGGCAAATTCATGGAGGATGGGGGCATTAATGGCTACTGGAATGGATGCCAAGAAACCTCCTTTAGGTTGGAAAGACAGGCAGGATGTCTCCAAAGGCCATCTGGAGGGATCTGAGGGGAGGTGATGGTTTTGCCTTTGTCTTCTGCTTGAGACAGGATAGTGTAAAAGATGGGCTGTGGTCTGATCCAGCAGGGCTTCTATTAGGTTCTTAAATTCATGGAGGATGGGTACACCAATGGCTACTAGAAAAGATACCTCCTGATCGGAGAGACAAACAGAACCCCTCTCAGGGCCATTTTCAGGGAGTCAAGCACAGGTGAAGATTTTACCTTTGTCTTCTGTTTCAGATGCCCAGAAACATTTGCGAATGAAAGGTCTGTTCAAACACATGGAACTGTCTTTAAGTATTCTCTCTTTCTTTATTTTATAAAAGATATGCAAAGTTCTTAGCTATTTTCTCTCTCTTTTTGTTTTCTTTCAGACCTTCATAACCCCCTTTTTTTTTAAATTGAGCAAAGCCCTGGAAAATTATCAGCAAGAAACTGAAAGCAGCCTCTGCCATCTTTGGTTTAATTAACCCAGGTATTCCAATTGAACTCCATTTATCAAGTGATTATGGATTAAACAGTAACTCAGAGGCGACAATGAAAATGTTACCAAGAGGGTGGTGAAAGGCAGTTTGAGGAAAACCATGCAAGTGGCTTTTCCATTGTGAGTGAGCGCACACTTGTGCAAATATTAGCCAGGAAACACTGCCCCTTTATTCCCATGGAGTGACTGTTTTGTGGTCTGGAAGTTTGTTTGCTGGCTGATGGAACTATTCATTAACACAGTGAATAAGGATTCTCCCCAAATTCCTAAATAATAATAATAAAAGAAACACAAGCAAAAACGTGTTATGGTTTCTCACAGTTCTTTTCCAACTGTGTCTGAAGGAATTTTGGAGTTTTATTCATAACAGTTTCTCAAATATCCTTCAATGGGAAGGTCACTTGTGATTAGAAAATCTTATTCAAAGCTGCTTCCCCAACCTGGTGCCCTCATAGTTCACTCTTGTCCTAGACTACAGGACCAATGGGAAAGGGGAGAACGTTTAAGTTCCCACCTGGCCATGAAGGAACACTGGTGGGTCACTTTAAACCTTCTTCAGTCCATCTTCAGGTCTGATTGCTCACACCTTTTCACTTTTATCAATTTTATTTGTTGGTTTTCCATTCAGTGAAGTCCAAATGGAAGGTGGAGAGTCCACAAATAGATAACGGTTGTGTCTTTATTTATCTCTCCACCACCGCAGCTGTACTGGAGTGGGGGAACTACCTAAGAATTACAGAGAAGGACAGTATAGGAACTCTAAAAATAAAATAAAATACACAAATGGAACTGGGTGGTTTTTTTTGGGGGGGGGGAGGGCTTTCCTTCCTTAGGATTGATCCTTAATTGGTTGTAACCTTTGGGATTCCTCAGTGACTCTCATCAATCAGTTCCCTTTTGAGGAACATTGGTCCTATTTATTGGCTTAAGCAATGACATTCAAAGCCCAAATGTCAGAAACAGATGAACCAATAAAGTCCAACTTAATATTGAGATAATATTGAAACTATTTGTGTGTGTGTGTGTGAGCCTTGCCCTTCTCCTGAAGGTCCCAGAACCATAGGGGTGAAAAATAGTTAAAACATAATATTTAATGGACACAATTGACCCTGGGGGGTGACAAATGGTGCTAGAAAAAAAGAAGAAATAATGGACTGGGATAGACAATCTTGTCCCAAGGTGGGATGGATTGGACGGATGGCTTCTGGTGCGGAACTTGGCGATATTTGGAACAAGGCTATATTTACATTTGGAGCTGGGATTGGGATTTGGGGACCCATTTCAGAGAGCTTCTAGGTTGTGCTGCAGGACGGTTCCTGCCATAGTATACTGGATAGGGCATGTATGCAGTCTGCACACCTCTATGATCTGTTAGACTCTCCCCTAGTATGTTGGTAGAACTTGAGAAAGAATTTCATGCTCCATTTTGGGTGGGCGGGAGATACTAGAGAAGGGGCGGGACTTCCTTTAGGATGAACCAGCAATGCAGAAGGGAGGCCCAAACATCCATAGTGTGAGGGTATATGGAGGCTTTGTAGGATCACTAGGGATGCAAAGGTGACACAAATTCATACCCATGTGCATACTCTTCGTTTTGACCATTAGCATATTAGTTTGTCATAGGAACTGGTTCAGCAAACTCAGCTTTATCTATCTTGAATTGCAACAGATGTCCGGGATTTTATGAAAGAGTCTTTTTTTGTTTTTTGCTTTGCCAAACCTACCTTATGATGCCAGGTATGATGACGCTGGGATATTTTGCACACTGAACAGATGCTCTCCTACAGCCCTATGGCCCTCTCTATGACAGATATATTGAGCAAAGGCTATCAAACGGTGGCTTTATGTTGCTTTTAGGTTCTGAGAAAATGTGCCTTTGAATATCCTTTGCTGGAGAGGCAAAATAAGTGAAGGCTTTTGCCCCTATATTTTTGATGGCGGCCTTCCAGGGGGCATTGGGTTGGCCAGTGTGCAAACACGGATGCCGAATGTTTAGGCTTGACCCAGACAATCTCTTCTTCTTTTAAGTCATAGATCACAAGATGGACAGTGTCAAACTGTTCCACTGAAGCTTTAGAACCTTGGCTTTTTGGGGAGGAAAAAAAAGGAATACCTGGGCAAGTATTTCCTTAAAAAATGGGGGAGGAATCATGTAATTTGGTACAGAAATTGAACCTGATGAAACTTCACTGCAGATTAGCAATGCTAATGATATATCCAGTTCTTCTTTTTTCCTAGACATTGAATATCATCTATATGTAGTATAAAAGCTAGTATCCAAACAAAGAGAGAATGGTACTTGGTGAAGCATTAGGGAATAGAAGTCCATTTGAAAGAGAGTGAAAGGGGGGAAAATCTACATTTTAATGAAAATATTTTCAAGCCATTTCAAATAAGGGTCCACAAGAAATAATTACAAAAGTTTGGAAAGAAAGAACATTAGCTTTGATAGCTTTCTCCTCTGTGAAGCAATTAAAATGAGCCATTTTTCAAATACTAAGCAGAAAATTACTAATGGACAGACTCAAAAAAGCTTTCATTTCAATCTCATGTCCTTTATTCTTCTAAAAAAAAGAAAAGAGAAAAAAATAAGGTGGTTTTCAGACAGATTACTACATAAAGGAGTCACTAGCTAGATGTCATAAAAACTATGGCAGTGTAGAATGGTAGAGATTAACAGGAAGATTTAAAACACGCAACAGTCCAGTTAATAGCAATGTCTAATTAAAGAATGCATTATAAGTCTGTAATGTTGATTTTATGGAGAAAACCTCATGTTTGGAATTTTCCATTGTGATGACTGGTCAGGACTATTTGTGTCATGTTGAATGGCTACATAAGTGGATCTATTCCTCCTATGTATGTTAGGGTCTTGGGCTACCATTAATCAAGACCAGTGGCCCAAGAATCCTGAAGAGGGAAAGTGAAGGAGGCCCTTAGCCAACTGGAAAAGGGTGTCTGTGAATGTTGTTATTGCAGGAATTGGTGTGTCTCTTCTCAAGTTAATCTTATCCTATGATCAACAGCATTATGAAACAGCATCCTGGTGCCGGTTGCAATTTTGGCAGTGTGAGCTCACAGAGGAAACATAAGAAGAATTCCTTGTGCAGAAAGTAAATTAGAGTGCACAGTGTAGTTATGTTGGTCTGGTAAAAAGAATGAGAACATCTGCAGAGTTCTGTTGGACTGGACAGAAGGGTAATCTGGTCTTGCAGTGTTCCCATGGGGGCCAACCAGGTTCCTATGGGAAGTCCGAGAGTAGGAAATAAGGATTCCTCAGGTCCCAGGTGAGGGTTTTGCCTTTGTCTTCTGCTTGAGATGCCCAGAAGCAATTGGTGGGTCACTGTGAGAGGAAGGATGCTGGATTAGATGGGCTATGGCCTGATCCAGCAGGGCTCCTCTTGTGGTCTTATGTTCCCAAGCCGTGGCTATTAAATTGAGAGAACTGTAGGAAACACAGGACCTTTGTGCACATGAGCTAGCATGGATGAGAAATGGATCCTCATCAAAGAACCTCTGGTCAGAATCACAGAGCGTCATGTTTAATCGTGACTACAAGGGTCCCAGCACTGTCTGATACCAAACAAATGTCTGATAACAAATAAATGCTGCCACACATGGATCAGAAGAGAGTCTAAGTGCGACACCAAGGGGCATGTGTCGTTCATGCACTGTCACAGAGGCCACCTCTGTCCTTGTTTGACCATCTACAGCCTGACAGTGCATCACCCCTATGGTTCTGAGCTTGACATGGAGAGAACCAGTGAGTGCATCTAATCATACTGTCCCAACCTGGAAGCAGTGCGTGAGAAGCAGGGATGAACTTTTGCAATGGTGTGTGGGTATAGCTAGTGCTGGTGGTCCACAACACATGATGTGGAACAGGGTTGGCGCGTATGCATTAAACCCACTCTTGATGTTGACTCACCCACATAATGCAGACAGCATCTGCTACGGTTGATCCTGAACTGATCCTGAACTAACATGGTGAGTGCAGAACGGGTCATATCAAGAGCACTACACTAAAGCTGTGTCCCCGTGTCACCCAGTTGGCACCTTTTGGGTGCTTTATTGGCACGCAGGGGCCAGGCGCAGTGTTGGGCATGCATTTTGGGCATCCGCACGGGATGCCTGGCAATGCACGCCAGGTTTGGGGCTCGGCAGGGATGGAGGTGTCTCCAAGCAAGCCGTGCTGAGTGCCAGCATGGGGAACTGCTCCCACCTTTCACCCCTCTCTCCTCACCCCCCCCTCTCTCCCTCCTCCAGCCCAGCCCTCCTTCTGTCTCTCTGTCTCTCTCTCTCACACACACACTCAGAGAGAGGGTGGAATCCCTGTCGAACCCCATTAAAATGGTTAAGAGCAGCGAAAGCGCTGCTCTCATTTTAGCAAGGCTCTGAACTTGTGCACATTATCCGCAACCCCTACGTGAAACCTGCTCAGCTGTCAAGGCAACTCTAAGGCACTCATCTGGGGTTGTGTATGTGTGTTGTGTGTGCGCGTGTGATAGAGAGGAGGGCTCGAGCTGGAGGGGAGAGAGAGGGGGGAGGGAAGGAGGAAGCAGAGAAGAGGGCAAGGAAAGAGTTAGGGAGATGTATGACTGCAGAGGAGAATCAGAGACTCCGATGAGTCAGTCAGCCTCCCGCTTGCCTGGAGCTAATTAATATGCACCTCTCCTTCCAGGCTTGAGGCAACAGGCAGCTTGAATCCTCTGTTCTGCAGCCCCGTGAGCTTGGCTTTTGCGCACCTGTGATCCAGCAAAAAACCACGGGAACGCTGTAAACTTAAAATCAAGCCTGCCTCATATTGCCTAGCAGATCAGTGGTGCAAAAGAAGCTAAAAAACACACCCCGACCCATGATGTGAGCTGGAAACTCCTCCCCATTAGCCCGCAAGCGTCCACATGTGGATTCCCGGCTTGCTAAGCAAGTGTGTTGGGGCCCCCTTAGGGTGCTGAGACTCATTTTCCAGGGTGCCAAATTTGGTCCCCTGTTGGCGCTGTATGGAGGGATTTGGTACTCTTTTTGCGTGCCAAATCAAAAGCCCATGTGGACAGCCAGTGCCGATCCCACTCTCGGCACCGTACCAAATTGGCATACAGATGCCTCCTAACTGCCTTTATATCAACTGGAATTGGATGCCACATCAGTCCCAATTATTCAGACCTTTGAAGTTGTTCCTGGAGCTCAGGGGTGCTGGAAGAGACACAACAAACTTGAAAAAATGGCACTGTTCCTACAATGGGCCAGGTGGTCTGGCGTTGTAAGGCAAATCAACTAATTTGTATTATGTCACTTTTGTTTCCTTGTTTGTTTGAAAGGTTTTAATTAGGAATAAAGTTAGGAACAAAGCATCAGAATAATTAGGGCTTTTTAATCTGGTAGCGAGATTTCTGGGGTGCAGGAAGATATTCTTAGGGAAGTGGTCTCCAGGAAAAAAAAGGTTATTCCTCAAATATTGGGTCTATTTGTAAGTGCAATGCACATGTTTTCATCTTGAGGACTAGTGTATTGATTTTTGCCTTTAAAGGAGAAGATTCTATAATTTTATTCCAGCTTTATTGCAGAAAAACTGGCATGCAAAAGAAGTGTAATTTTAGATCTGTGGTTTTCTTGTTGGCCTACCAAATCCTGGGGAATACTGTGATCTGCCAAGTCTAGAAACCTCCAAATAACACCAATGACCTTTGAAAAAGCAAGCCAGGAAGGCATTTTAGCATTGGCTAGGAGAGCATATTAAAATACAAGGCGTTTGCTGTAGTAAAAACAGGGTGCCTCATTCCAGCTGTCTATATATATTCCTTTCCAGCACTAAATCTGTCCAGGGACCTTTCAGAAATACAGCATTAAGCCTCATGCCTTCGCTTAGTGAATAGAAATGTGAAAAGGATGGAGATAAAAATCAGAGGGACATACAATAGCGAATGTTCTATGATTTAATCACCATTACAGCTTAAAACAGCACAGTCGGCATTCACCCTTGGTAAGTCAGGGATAAATCTCTGTCTCTTGCTGCCTAAAAGAGTGACGATATGGCAGTGCCTGGTCTTTTGACAAGGCAGAGCCCCAGAGGCTGAGCAAAGGCAATAGATGAAGGGCATTGGAAGAAGGCTCCTTTCAGAATGGTCCTTCACTAGAGGACAGAGCCCAGAGAAATTATGGACGAGATGGGTGCTGCATCACCCTTTCTGCACTGAGCCTTATTCCAGATGATATATCAGAATAGGCACCTGCCATCTACATGTTAGTGCAGACTATGGGGTTTCCCTCCCCCCACTTACCTCCCTTAATCTGGATCTAAGATGATCCGGATCAAAGCAATGGGTCCTTCAACTAATCCAGATTTAGTAGATCCAGATCTAAGGAGGCATCCGATGCATCTCCATGGGGGATGTAGCACCCAGTAGTGGAAATGTCAGAGCACCCATGTGGTGAATCCGGATCTACCCACATGGGGCCCACCTGTCACCTCATGTTTTTTGGGGGCGCAAACTCCATAGATGCTCTGGAGATTCTTCGAAGATCCTCCGGAGTGGCTCTGGAGAATCTTCGAAGTTTGTGTCAAATCGCTTTGGAGATTCTCCAGAGCTTTGGAGAAAGCTCCATAGAAGTGGCATTACTCTGATGGGTCATCTTTGAAGCCTGTGCCATTCTCTGGAGTTTCCTTTGGAGCCATCTTCAGAGTTGTCTTCAGAGATTATGCACAGGCTTTGGAACTTTGGGTTTTGGGGCACTCCCCAGGGGTGTCCCCCCGGAGCCCTCCTAGACCCCATTGTTCAATCACGGTGGAAACACACTCCACATAATCTAGATTTGATGCCTAAAGACCCCATTGTAGACCCCTTTAATGGGGTCTACAGGAAATCCGGATTATAGGTCCTGAAGGACCCATTTAATCCGGATTTTGCTAGAACAGGTGGAAACAAGCATGGCTCTAATGGGGTCTGCAGTGGAAATGGGGTCTTCCTTCTCTGAGCCTAATGGGTCCTTAATGGGTCTCTAATGGGTCCTTAATGGGTACTTAGTGCTAGTGGATAAAACCCCTATGGCAGGCCCTGGGTAGAGTATGCCATAGTCTGCAAAAGCATGAGGAAAGCAGGTCCATAGCCTGAGATACAGAGCAGAATAAGGTGCATTCAGAAAGGGCCCTGGTCCTCCAGCTGACACATCCTTAGGCCTTTCCCCTCTTCGCTCCAACTGCTACATTAAGCAGTATCAGCTAGTGGCCTCAGCACCTTTGTTAATAAATCCTACAATACCCCAATTGTGGAGATCTGAATGGGTGGCCAGACACCCAGTTGTTTTTGCAATGCAGTGTTAGATAAGCAAGGTCTAGGTGATATTCTACGACAGCTAGGGATGTGCACAAATATTCAAAAACTCGAATATTCAATTCAAATCCACCAAATGTTGACATCCGAACTTGAATCTTATTTTCAAAAATCCGAATTTGACAGTCGAACTTGAATAATGGTTTTTGAAAATCCGATATGGATTTTTGAATGATTCAAATGTGTAGATTCGTATCTGTCGTATACGAATCTGCCCCAAAATTATCTGTATCTTGTGGTTAAAATAAGGGATCAAAATGGGATATGTACAGGATAATACACCGGCATCCACACAGATAAGTATAACACGGAATGGGCACACATGGGACTGAGAGCGGGTCGGACATCAGACCTTGCCAGTCCCCATGCCGTTGCCGGTGATGCGGGCTGGGCGCAGGCCGGGCATGGATGCAGCTGTCCCCATGCAAACTGTGCCAAACCCTGGCACAGGAAGTAGCGCCACCTCCTCTCCACCCGCTTTCTCTTTCTTTTAAGAAATCCTTCTGAGTGATAAATTGGGGTGCAACACAATGACATCTGAAGCTATCATTTAGGGGGGGGGGAAACCTGATTGTCTGCACTCCCAGTCCTGGATATTTTATCTGGAAAAAAATGCCAGAAGAACTGAATCACATCAGATATTGCTTACTGAGGAATATTTGGTACACATACCTTGGAGTCCTTTTCCATTATCAAACAGGATTCCCATTTTTGGAAATTGAAACATGTGCCTTCTTGGAGAATTGCTCAAAGATACAGCCTGCGCAGGCTAAAGAGCTCGTATTTCTAATCCTCTTCAGAATGGTTTTACTTTTGGGGGGAGGGAGTTGGGGAAATGAGAAACAGCAGCTCGTACTAGAAAGGAGATGGAGAGAAGGCTGAAGGACTGCTGGCTGGAGAACCGAGAAAGTGTGGAAGAAGTCAAACAATCTTGTACAAGATGAAAGCAGTTGCAGACAGAAGAAATGTCATTTCCTCCAGGGAAGCCAAACTACAAATTCAGTGTTCAAAGTTCTCATGTTTCAGCCTAACAAATTCCATTATATTAGGAAGATTAGAAAAATTGCATTTTGTTTCCTTGGGCTGTGAAAATGTAAGCAAAGTAAACCCATTGGAAAGGGAAGGAGCCCCCACCCCCAACTCACCACGATTAGGTCCCGGATATTTCCACCCAGCGTAAGAGATGAGCGGGGAAAATGGGGATATGTAAGTGAGCCAAAATATTTTGAAGTTCTCCTTCGACTGTCTTTTGCATTAACAAGCATGAAATGGAAGAACATGGGCAGGATTATTAGCTTCTGTTGAAAGATGATTCTTTTGAAAAATTGGCCATATTTTTGGAAATGTTCAGTGGGAAAAAAGGGGTGAAAAGAAAGAAAAGGAACAAGGAAAAGATACAAGGAGGGGAAGGAATATTCTTCCAAGGCAAGTGTTAACGAAGGATGCTAGATGCTGAAATGATGTTAGTCAGAAAGGCATACATTTTCCCTGCTCACAGCTTATGTTGAACATTTTCAGAAACATTTTCTTCTAATGAGTTTCTAGTACTGCTTTTAATAATGTTTGCTTTCTAGTATATGCATACTGCAGTTTCTTTTAATTTCATTGATCTAATTTGCTTACAGTGATATTTCGGAGCTCCAGTTTGATTGACTAGGGAGTGCAGTAGCGTCGCCAATTTCAGCTCCAGGATCCCTGATTAGAAAAACCATCCCAACCAATCAGGGGAATATTTAGCAAAGTGACAGCAGTGGGCCCAAACAGAAGCACTAACAGGGGCTAAATCTAAAGGGGCTGGATTATAAATCAGGATAGCGGTGGCCAGTACACTAGATGATGCAATGGTGATGAAAGGCAACAGTTTGCTACTGAAATCTTTGAAGTATGCAGGACGAGACTCTGATCTGGTTCAGAACAAAGCATTTCTGTGCCACATCAAAGACCTTATTCACTGCACCTTAAAGACGTCAAGGGGGAATGGCAAATTGCCCTCCTGCCTTCTTGTTACCCCCCTATGTACCAGGTGCCAGGGAATCAGGGTAAGAGTATTTTGGAGGACAGAGACACCATTGGGTAGAGATGTGCAAAAATAGTGGTGTTTTCTTTTCTTTTTTTTTTTATAGATTTGTATCAAATTGAATGCAAGAAAACTAGTATTTGTTCAAATAGATCCCCTTCAGATGTGGTAGGATTCATATTCAATACAAATGTTCAGTCCCATACGAATGCATACAAATAGCATACAGATCCTATATATGAATGCGTACGTATAGCAAAGGTGCGGTGAATTGCATATGGATCCCATACAAATGCATACACATAACGTACAAATCCCATATGAAGCTTCATATGAATGTTATCAAAACATTTGATCTGAATTCGGCCAAATTTTGAATGTTACGAATATCTGTGCACATCCCTACCATTGGGTAGGACTTCTTGCTCTAACAGCAGATGCTTTTAGATGATTCAGATCAAACCATGAGCCAACCAAGAGAAAAAAATGTCTGTAATCATACTGATCACGCCTTGAGGGCATTTACTTGGACGTTTAGCTAGAACCCCAAGGAACTTTGGCTGGATTTAATTCTATTACGGGGAAATCAGAGAGCTACTCATTGGAGAATGCCTTTTGGGTTTCTGCCATCCATCCCCATCTTTAGAAGGATTTAGGGACAGGAGAAGCCTGTCTGAAACTCTACAGAGTTATAGGCAAGTCTTCCTAAGCACTGCTGTAGGCATGTGCTAAATTAGATTCACGTTTGCAAATTCAGTTGAATATTTTGTGTTTGCAGACCATCAGCATCAGATGAAAATCATTTTATTTTCAAATATCAAAAACTTCAACTGAAATGAGCAAGTTTCCTGCACCACCAGAAATGGGGCCTCCCAGGAAAACCTCATCCTGGCCTGGGAAGGTCTCTGGGTGGTCTACAACAGTCAAAACAAATTAAAATGGACCCACTCAAAAGCAAGAGTGGATGAAAGGAGGGAGAGAAAACTGTTTCCTCATCCAAAGGCCTACGATTGGAGCTTTTCCTTTTTCTTCCTCTTGCCTGTTCGAAGTGAGGTCCAGAGAGATCAAAGCTTCCAACCTGTAGAACTTTCCTCTTTTGTCGTTCTGCCAACTGGGTTGCCACTGATGCCATTAAAAGAAATCAGGTTTGGATTTGCCTAAGGTGAGTCCTTCTTTGGTTGAGAACCTCTCTCTTTAGAAATCCCTTATTTTAATGGATATACAAACGTGCTGAATTCTAGACTTGTCATCCAGGTTGCGTGAAACCAACCCACAACAATGTCTCTTGCAATATATATCTTCCTGGCTCAGCTGTCCACACTACACTCAGTGTTGTAATCATGCAAATTAAATACAAATTTTAAAAATTGCCCCCATTAAAATGATCTATGAATGTTGTAAGACTCCAGCACTTATGGGGAATGATTCTAATTGCATGATCTTGCCATTGGCATATCTTAAAAGACCTGGCAGATCGTGAAGATTTTTACACCTCTGGGATTAATTTTATTGTAAGATATTATCTTTTGGCAAAGCTCTGCAGTTGCCACTGGAAGAAGAAGGAGAAGGAGAAAGAAAGGAAAAGGTTGCTAACAGCTGCTTTTTAAATTACTGTATTGCAGGGGAGGGAGGCTGGAGTGGAACATACTGAAAAATAAGCGCCTGAAAGAAGCCCTTTAAGATTATAACTGAAATACCAGCGAAAATGATGATCAGATTGAATCTGCCTGTAAAATCCCACTATAGCTGATAATGTTCTGAACACCCTGCTAGACTGATCTGAGCACAATAGCTAAACTTCGGAGTCGTAGCATAACACTTCACTGAGGCTTGGAGGAAAAGCCTCATTTGTGTTTTTTCTTCTTCTAATGCCATCCTTGGCCGATCAGGTTCATGCTCCAGGCTTATACTTTCCTTTTCATGCCGGTTGATTCCAGTGCTGTTCAATCATTTGTCCTGAATCTGGATACTTTCAAAGGCTCTAGCTACTTTAGTGGGCAGCTCTGAGGATGGTGATGAATCACTTACTGTTAGGCCGATTCGGACTTTGGCCCATAGTTCATGATAGGTGAACATCTGAGCAAGTGCGTCTACACTTTCAGGAAGTACTTACAGCCCACAAGCGCCCCTTGCCTTCCCAGATGTTCACCTATTTGAGCCACAAGCTCACCAACCCTTACCCCGTATGGCCAGAACGTACCTGACAGCATCCAGCCAGTGACCATTGACACCTCAGCTGGCTGGGGAGGTCATTGGAGCTGTCATGCAAGTGCGCTGGCAGCTCCACTGACTTCTGACACAACTGCGACTGTGCAGAGCATTAGCATCGTCATAGGGGGACTCAAGTGGCTACTTTCTAAAAGCTGCTTTTCGGGGCTGCCCTGCCCTCTTCCTCCTGATGTGAACATGCCACCCATAAGGGACCCCTTCACGGAGCCTAGCTGGGTGGTTGGGTGGCTGCCGCTTGCCTGGATGAAAAATGGCAGCGGGCAGCCAGCAATTCTTTCCTCTCTCCCCATTGCCCAGGGCACACAGCAGCAGTGGCAACTCAAGCCCCCTTCACCTTAAACATTCACACATCTCCCAGAACGTGCAGCTGCTTTCCTTTCTTTTCCCTTTCTAAAGGTCAGAACTTTCACAATTGCGAAAAATTGCAACATTGTTATCAGGTGTGATGTGGGTGGATTGCTACAGTGTAGCAGCTGCTTTAAGGGGTGGATTTTTACAGTAAAATCACTATCTTTGGAAGCAAGCTATTGGGGGAGGGAAACCCTAAACACGCATTCTCATCCCTTAACACGGTACCGTTCCCACAGTAAAAAATGTAAAACGTTTCAAGCGCACGAACCGGAGCGAGACCTGTTGAATTGAGGATTAATGTTTACAACGCTTTGGGGTGATTTAACACGCGGAAAGCGTGTTAAGCCAACCCGACGTGGGAACTGCGAGGATTGAAACCGTTTTGAAACTGAAATAAGCTTATCATGGGAATGCGGCCTTTCAGAGTGTGGATATGTTACGGATACATATCAGATACGTAATCATTCTTATTGGATATGTATTGGATATTCGTACAAATTTGTGCAAGTACATTTGTATTGAATAGAATCCTACTACATTTGAAGGGGATGTATTTGGATGAATATGGATTTTCTAACATTCAATTTATTATGAATCAAATGTCAAAAAAAAAACACACAAACACAAAACCATTCATGTATATCCCTACACTGAGCAGCATTCTGTGGGGATGCACCGAGCATCTGTACTTACTTGGCATCTTTTAATTTTGGAGGGGGAAGTAGCAGGGGATACATTGGTGCATGTCTGGAGGCACGCTTTCATCTGCTTGAGTACGGGACTTTTTTTCCTAGCCCAAGAGGAGGGTGAAATCAAACCTGGGGACTACAAGATATGGGTCCAGCACTCTCACTGCAACACCAAACTTCAATCTGGAGGTACAACAGCTGACAGTGAACTAGATCTTCATTCTGGGTTGTCGGACTTTCATTTGCACATTTTTTTGGATGGGTATGACTTCCATGTATTGTCAACCTATTCCTTATCATTTAGGCACATCAGTGCAGTTATAGATTGTTTTTGCACTTTGGTATGTTTGCTATATTGGTTATTCTTTATTATTTTATACACATGAATTTGCATAGATCATTCTTTCTGGGATTTGCAAAACACAAAGGCAAAATTCCAGGCTCAATAGTCTTTAAAAATGTATTTATTTTTGCTCACGCCATCAAGGAACCTTGAACACAGCTCTGCTGCCGGTCTGCTCACCACACACAACTCGCCAGTCCTGATTTGCAGCATATTTTGCTGCTCCTATGCGAGTACATTTCTCTCTCTATCTCCCCCCCCCCCCATTCCTTTCCCCTGAGCAGAAACTGGAGCAAAGTTTAGTAGAAATGCATGTTTGTCATTGAACAAGGCTCAGAAGAAAGAAAAGGCGAACGATAAGATCGCAGCCTACAGTGCCTTGTTTATGAGAACATCCTCTCTGTGATATATGTCTGTACCAGGTGAAAGGATTGTGTCACCCGCAACATATTTTAAGTGCTGTGACTGTCAGGTAAGAAGACAATGGTGAACAAGTTTATACAAAATGCAGAGCTTAGCCTGTGAGATTCCTGCTTCATTCCGTGCCTGGTGCAAAGACCTTAAAGGCTGTGTTCACACGTTAAGTGTTAATTCAGCTTCAGTCCCCTTTCAGAGTGCATCAGCAAAGGGACAAGCTGCTTTGCTTTTGGCAATATCTAAGTCAGATAACCCGCCTTTGGGTTAGATACATTGGAAATAAAATTACTGGTCACTTTGTTGATGCGTTTTCTCATTCTGAAAGTGGACTGAAGCTGGATTAAAACTGGGGTGGGAATGAGACAAATCAGAAGGCTCATTTATGTCACAGAATTTCTTATCTGTTCTATTTATATATCTTTTTCCAAGTACTAGAAGAAATACAAACAAACAGAAGTTTGTTGCGTTTGCCTAAATAAACGTCAAAAAAAAATCCATTTTGCCTATACTTGCCTTGAGTCATGGCCAACTCCATGTTGACCACATGGGCACTTCTATGCAATTTAATTCTTGACCTTGGCCACAGGGGGTTATTTTCAGCAGAATGTAAAGGTATGCCACCTAATGACTCTGGATCACAGAGTTGTGCATCTGCATACCTCCGTGATCCGGTATATAGCCCTTACTCCAGATTGTAGACCTGATATATCACGTCTACAGTAGTAGTAGAAGAAGAGTTGGCTTTTCTACCCTGCTTTTCTCACTATTTAAGGGAACTCAAAGTGGCTGACAAACCTTCTGTTCTTCTCCTCACAACAGATACCCTGTGAGGTGGGTGGGGCTGTGAGAGCTCAGAAGAGAGCTGTGACTAGCCCAAGGTCACCAAGCTGGCTTCATGGGGGAGGGCAAAATGGAACCTGGTATTCCCAGATAAGAGTCCAGCTCCCTAACCACTAGACCAAACTGGATCCTGATCAAGGGCTACTTGATCTAGATTTGGCCCTGGCTTGTGCAAATGGAGCTGGACTAAAGAGAGCAGGGCCTCCTTGATCTGGATTAATGTGTGGATCAGGAGGCTCAGGATTCAGATCAGAGGCCGATTGATTTGGATCGATAGCGTAGTGCAGAAACGGTTTCAGTTTCCAACGGGAAAGTAACACCTATAGTTTACACCTGAGCTTATTTGAAGACACTGAGCAAGCACTGCGGAGCCTCTTTAAGAACGAGTTTTACGGTTAGTAAATGTACCAGACAAAGCATTCCATTAGTTATGTATTGTCCCCCCCCCGCCCCTTTTCCCCATACACAAGAAGGTGAAAATAATAGAATAAACATCATATACTTCATTATGATATCGGTTTACACTTCCAGCATCCACAGAAAGAGGCCATTTCATCAAGCTAATTGCCTGAAAGTAAAAGAGAGAGAACTTTGGCTATTAGTCTATTACGGGGCTTTTTTCTTAATCACAAATAGGGGGCTGTGGATCTCCAGGGAGGATGTGTATTCTAATTTACAATTGAACTACAGATCCAAGCAATCAATCTAGAGCAGCACTTTTACAGTATAATTGCTGCAACATCACAAATAAAAGAGAGAGAGAGGGAAAGTCAACACCAGGTTCCAGGTTGAGGCATGGATATTTACCAGCCGCTGGATTAGAGTGGGAAGGGAGAATAAAGTGTGTGTGTGTGTGTGACACACACACACACACCACACAGCTATGAATATGCAATGAGGATTCATTAGTGCCCTTGTGTTGCCATGACAAATGGCATTATCCCCAGACTGGTGCAGCCTAAACATGAGTTTTATAATGACCTATTTATCATGACTTGTCAAGGATTCTTTACGTATCCTGCTAAAGCTTCTGTACCTTCCTGCAGTTTAATGTCTGAAGCCCTCTCCTCTCCCCTGTTGTAGATCCAGTGGCTTCATCCCTTCTCCAAGAGATGGCGCTGCTCAGGAGAGGGGGGTGGCTGTTCCTCTATGGTCGACCAACTGCCGGAAAATGGAGGATGTACCATACTGGCACTGAAAAGGGCCACCTATGTGGTGAACAGGTCCATGTGGTTCCTGTCATTCCAGGCTTTGAGGCTTGGGAGATGCAAAAGTTTCAAAGTTTTGACGACAAGAAATGGCCATACTGTATGTCTGCCCAGGTGTTAACCAGGATGGATGGAACGTGGAGATAAGAAGTTGCTCATGCAATTGTTGTGGTGGCTACAGGCATAGAAGAAGGTGGCAAGCACACTAATAATTATTTCCCTCCCCCCTACATTATGAGTAGAGCATCTGTTTTGTACCACTTTATGGACCTTGGAGGTTAGCTGAAGGCCTGAAGATAGTGCCTGCACGTGGTCACCATGCACCATAGACTTTCAAAGTATCTTCTATTTTGCTTCTAAGATGATAGGTTTGGTTCCTAGCATTTTCACCTGTACATGGCTGCATTCAAGCCACTCATATGAACAAGGTTTCTGTTTCCATTCTGCTCATCTAGAAGGATGTTTATGATAAGGAAAATATAGAACAGGCAAACGGGACAGTCTCTTTCCTTGTTGTTCTTAGCAGCTAGTCCTTAGAAGCAAGTTCCGTCTGAGGCCATTGGTGGCATCCATGAACCTCTCCAATCTACTTTTAATGCCATTCACTACATTTCATGATTGCAACAATCTAACAGAAACAAGGTCCATTCCTTGACACTCATTGGAAATTTCCCATCCACACAGTCAAGGCTTCTTCTTATGGTCACATATAGATCAAGGGTCACTAATTCACAGGTCTTGGGGCAGTAAACTGGCATGTTTTCATGTGGCAAAACCAGGAGACCATCCTCTTACATTCATAGAGAGATGCCATTGGTCCAAGCCAACAGACCTATTCTTATGAAAACAGAACTTGAATTATTTTCAAAATATTCATGTTTATCAGACTTCCTGAAGTGCCTCCTGGTATTTGTGTTCCTTTGCTATGTTCAAAGAAATATGCAGACCTATTTAGAAAGACACCTCTCAATACATCTTTATGATTCACGTTATTTAAAGACAGATTGCTGTTTTTAAATATAAATAAATAAAAAATACACAGTACACAGTTTCTAAAATCTTGTGAATATTCCTTGTTTTCCAGCTAATAAAAAGGATTGTGATTATTTTTTTTTCTAAATGAGTGAGTTATTATCTCAGCTGGCAGGAACTTTAATACATTTTCAGGAATTCCTAAAAATGAAAATTGTGTAATTGTGTGGCACAACAGCTTTCAAACACAGGAGTTTCTTCAGAGTCATTCTAGTGGTAACTTGAAGCTGTTTGAGCAGCAAAATCTAAACACATGAATAAAAGTGAAGGGGAGGAAATGAAGAAACTATCTGTAGATAATTCAAGCTTCAGATTTTAAAACAAATAGAAGTATTTACAGCTAGGTATTTGGTATAAAACGATACATAATATTTTAGATCTCTGGGACTCCAAGATAAAGGAATAACTTATTCTGCATCTGGTAATAAAACACACCAACAAGCTCTTGGTATAGTTTTCCAACCATTCCTTCTTTCTTCATGCCTTAAAAAATAAAAACTTGTATCCCCCAAGCTTCTTTTCCATTCAATTTTCCTCCATGATTAATTTCAGCAAAGTAGAACCATGTTTGTTTCACGTTTTTTTCTGAGTGCCATTTGGCAGAAAATGTGTGGCCTGTGAAAATATAAAATAAATAAATGGTGCTTTTTGACGTTTCCCAGAGCTCTTCAAAAATCCAAATGATTTGGGTTATTTTATTTGACAGGAGTAACACTCCACTGATTAGAAAAAGAAAAAGAAAAAGAAAAGAGGGGGAGAGAGAGAGAGAGAGAAAAGGAAGACCTAAAGACAAGTCGGCAAGCTGTCTTTTTTCCCCCTTTACCGTCTTTACTGACATCTTCAGTCATCAATGAGTTAATAAGAATCTCGGCTTCATCTGAGGAGAGATAAGGCCAAAGAAAGAACAGCATTGTATGCATAATGACAGCTTCTCTGCTGCCTCGTAAGATGCCATGGGTCAGCCATGTTAAGAATGTGTGTGTCCAATCGTTTTCTGATGCTTATCAACATGGCCTGGAGCAGAAGCCGGTTTAGAAGTCACAATGAACAGAGAGGAGCTCCCTGGTTTGTTGGTGTGTGTGCGAGGGATGAGGGAGTTATATATACTAAAACATGATGACATGAGCAATCAGTATACCAATTACAAGACAAGTTATTGGATGAAGATGCCACAAGGTTTTCGGAGCACTTTGAACATGCAATTTGCAATGGCAGCACTGTTCTTCATTATAAATGTATCTTAACCCTTCACATGCCAGTGCATGGTAGCTGTGAGGGTTGCCCTTTGATTCACAGTTGCACAACTTCTCAAAATCCACCCCAAAGGAAATTCCCTAGAAGTCTCCAAGCACTTTGCAATGAGGCATGGCTTTGGGCGCTGGGCCGTCTATTGTAGCATGCATGCGACCTCAACAAAGTATCCAAAAGTGGTCCAGTTTGCATGCCATTGGGCAGTTTGTAGCCGTATTCCATTGTGGCAACTGAACCTTTGGAAATCACACTGATCGGAGAACTTCTGCCATGGATTTATGGCTCTTTCTGAACTGGGCCTTGCTCTAGTTTATATTTCAGATTAGGAGCCTGCCATCTGCATGTTGGTGCAGACTGCTCTTGTAGTTGGCAGGGTTCTATTCCAGAATATAATCAGAAAAAAATGAAGAAAGAAAGAAAGACACCCCAATGCAGAAATCTCCTTGACTTTGCTCAACTCTGGGCTTAGCCAGAGACAAGTTTCTGCTGACCAGTTTTATTCCAAAGAAGAAATACTTTGAAACACAATGGCTGCCTCCAGACTGCAGACTTAAAATTTGCAGCTTAAGGATGCTCCAATGTCTCCTTAGTGCGAAGGGAAAGTTGATCGTCTTCAGACACAATCATCTTTGCCTTTTCCTCATCAGAGGAATGGGAGTTCAGGTTCTGCGCACTCTCAGCCATGTCATGTGAGAGTTCCTGAAGCCAATCATGTCCCAAGAAGCACTTCTGGGTTTCCTGTTAGTGCTTCTCCTGCTTCTTCTCTGTTGACAGAATACTTCGCTCCAAGCCAATACTGCGCAGGGAGAGTTCTTTCTCCCGCATTAAGGAAAATGTGCAATTTGGCTAGAAAGCTCTGAAGTGATGATAGAAAACTGTGAGTATGGTGTGATGACAAGATCTGGACTGCGAATCCAATTCCCAGTTTAGAACGTGTCTGGAAGCAACCAATATTACTCAACACAATTTTCAATCAAAAGTTGCAACAGGTGTTTTCAATGAAGTTAAAGTACTTGCTCTTAGAGACCAAGGATTTTGGGCCAACTCTGGTAGCTACATCTGTATCCATGGCCGTTTCTTGACAAATACAGAAGAGGTTTGAAACTACCTTCTTGCAATTCTCCGCTGTTCCGGGCAGTAGGAGGGCAAGCATAGAACTTCCTAGTGTTTGATCTTCATCAGTGCTAAAACACAAAACAAAATAAAACAAAGAAAAAAAAATCTCTGAAAACTACTTTTTTGGGATTACTGTAAATATTAATAAAGACATGCTACTATTAATTTTATTTTAATTTAAATTTTGGATTAAATCAGCAGCATTTCTGATATATCTCAGGTTTGCTTTGTATTAAAGCATTTGCAATGCACTTGTTCCAAAGTATTACTGTATGTTAAGAAAAGTAAACTGATTTTATTTTTTCGCCACTTGGGTTTTCATCTTCCCATTTTGAGCAGCGCTGCTTCCTGTCAGTGGGGCTTCATTTGGTTGCTTTTTTGAAGCAAATGAGAAGCGTCTTCCTTGTGGAGTGGAGAATTTCCTGTTGGATAGCATCTTTGTATTGCCGTATTATAAAGTGAGAATCCAGTTGCAACGACTTTGCATTTAATTTCACAAATTCTTCAGTAATATTATGAAGACAAAAAAAAAAGGAGTTTGCACCAAATATGAAAAAAAAAAAACCAAAACCCTCAGTTATATCACAAAACTAAGAAATTTGTTATTAGGTGAAAAATTCAGTATTCTTTCCCTTTCTTGTTAATTTCCTGCCCATTCTTGAACAAGTTCTGTATCACAGCTTGTGATTCTCTCTCTACTTTTCTGGGAATGGAATTTTGCTCATGGCCTGTCTGTGTCCGATGAATAATATGCAAAATATTAACTCACACCTTTTTTCACCTCCATGCTCTTATAGCTGTTTTAACTTTTTTTAGTGCTGTTATGGTGGCACCGTATTAATAGATCAAACCTTGATAGAACATTTCAAAAGAAAACCAAGGACTGGGAGCAAGGAATTGGAGATTGAGCAGGAATGTTTGATAGAGTCCATCTGCTTTGCTGCAACGATACCTTCTTGAAGCCTTTCCCTCCCCCCCCCCCCGCTACCAAAACAAAAGGAAATTATCTGAAGGTTTAAAATTCCTGTTTTCCTAACATATGTCTCCCTTTAATGCAAATCCTGCATGAAACAAGAATTGCTCATTATACAAAACAGTACTGTTGTGAAGTGCCCCCACCTTTTAAAAAAAGAAAGAATCCCACAGCTTAGGCACTCCTTCTTTAATTTGCAAATTAACTTGTTGCCTAAAGGTAACACTTCTCCGTTGACAAAGTAATGGTAAGAGATTGACCTTTTCATGAATGGATTAAAGGCAAGAAATAATATACTTTGTCACAGAGCATTAACTGTTCCTGTTGAAAAGGTAAAGACTGTGTGTACAGCTTACAATGTCAATGGTTCCCTTAAAAATATTAATTATGTCAGTTAGAGCAGTTGATGCAGTAAAATCTGTGTCCTGTCCCAAAGATTGGCATCTCTAAAGTCTTCCACTTATTCAAAAACAACAAAGGGAGGCGATGAGAGAAACCCCTTGCTGGTGAGTCCAAATGCCTCTTGGAATATGGGCAACAAATGTGGAATTTTTCTACAAGAGGGATTAGCTCTGATTGGGGATGAATATCATGTTACATTCCCTTGCACATGTTCGTAAGATTTATAGTTGTTATTAGTTTGAAGGAGCTATTTTCCGTACAGAGCTAGGTTTCAGAATGAGAACAGCCAAGGGGATGAAAATCGGGATCCATTTCGGATTTGTTTTTAAGAAGCCAATTTCGTATCCATTTATTTGAGTACCATCTTTTCAAAGAGAAGTGCTCAAGGCTCTTTACACACACACACACACAAAGTTACAATAATTAAGCATCTGCATTAATTTTGTGTGTGTTGGCATTTGTGCAAATAGAGCCATTTCGAATACTGTAGAAATCCAATCAGCTGCGAATGCTCTTCAAGTGCTGTTCTAATCCGATTTGGATCCCTGCTGCCAGTTACACCGCTGAAACACCTCTGAATCTATTCTAAATCTGCCTTGCTCTGAATCTTCTCTGAATCCACTATAGATGTGACTGGGCAATCGATTTGCTGCCTCCCCATCTCCCCAAGTATCATAGAATCAGAGTTGGAAGGGACCTCTAGGGTCATGGGGTGTTTTTCCACTGTCACTAAAATTACCCATTAAGTATCCATTAATGGGTACAAAATGGCATTTTTGTACCCATTAATGGGTACTTAATGGGTACTTCTAGTGACAGTGGAAAAACACCCATGAAGTCCAACCCCCCGCTGAATGCAGGATTTCCTAATATGACAAAGCAGTGAACGAGGGCACGAAAATGTTTGCTTCACATTGTAAAGTCCGCCTTCAAATGTAGTCAATTTTCTATTTGAATGCAAATATTTGAATTTGTATGAATTGATACAAATTGTGATCCTGACAAATATCGGTGCTGTGGATGTGCATTAATTTTTTGGGGGGGATTCGATTAATACTGAAACAAAAACAAGAATATTTATATTCATTTGAACAGATCCCCTTCAAATGTAGTAGGATTTGTATTCGAAACAAATGTTCAATCTCATACAAATCCCATATGAATTTGAATCTCATATGAATCCCATATGAAGCTTCAAATGAATGTATCAAAACATTCGATTCAATTCGAATGTCAATCATTCAACGGGCCAACATTCAATTAGAATTCAAATGTCTGAATTTGATTGAATTCATACAAATTTTGAATGTTACAAATATCTGTGCACACCCCTAATAACTAATAATATGTTTTTATCTTTTTTAAAAATCTCTTTTTATTGTTATTTTATTTTAACTCGCCTTGCATTCCTTGGGTATGGGGCAAGGCAGAAAATAAATAGTAACAAAGATAAATATGGTTTATAGCACCCCATCTTTTCCTGGCATTGCCAAAATGTGACCAGTGATTGGAGACATGCCAGTTCCAATTTCATACATCACAGTAGGGAAGATGATATAGATTTCCTTCCTTCCTTCCTTCCTTCCTTTTCCATCTGGACTTCTGCAACTTCCCATAGTGGACAAAGAAAGAAAGGACGGAAGGATAGCATTGGGGGAGGAATCAGATGGGAGTCCGCGATATACAGGGTTGAAAACTGTCAGATACTTATTGGCTTCGCTGTTTGGGGTCAAGGTAAACACTTCTGCAGTCCAGCAGTGGCAAGAAAATGGAGCAGAAGGTTATTAATTCATGGATTGTCACAGTGCCAGTCTGGTCTTGTGGTTTGAGTGCAGGACTTATATCTGGAGGATTCCTGGTTTGATTCCACACTCCTCCACAAAGCCAGCTGGGTGACCTTGGGCTAGTCCCAGCTCTCTTTCTGAGCTCTCACAGCCCTACCAACCTCACAGGGTGTGTGTTGTGGGGAGAAGAACAGAAGATGTGTCAGCTGCTTTGAGTTCCCTTAAGGGAGAGAAAAGTGGTGTAAAGAAGCCAGCTCCTCCTCCTCCTCTTCTTTCCATCGCTCTGAACCCTGCAGTGATTTGCTATGCACCGCAGCAAAGTTTGTTCTGACCAAAAATGTTAACCTTTTGACCTTCAGCCCCTTTCTTCTTGATGATGTCCCTGGCCCCAGCTTCCAGTCTACCACCTGTCCTCTTGCTGTTGAGTGGCCAGTGGCCATCTAGTTAGCAAATAGTTTCAGACCCTTCCACTTCATAACTGTATGGTGCAGCATGCTTTTGAAGCATTAGTTTTTTTTAGTTTTTAGTTTTTCCCCCCTTCTCTGCAGTGACAATAGCAGGTGCAAGAGCATTGCCTGTCACACTGCAAACAGTACCAAAGGTCCTTCAAGCCACCTGTTGCCTTGATTCAGGCTTGGGTGTCCTCCACTTGAACAGTGTCCAATTGCTTCCTGCGATGGATTGTCTGCTGCATCTGATTGTTTGAAGGGACTCACTTAATTGTACCAAGATTATCTGAAGCAAACACATATCTGACCATATTTTCACTCCAACTGCTTCATAGAGACATCAAATCATTCAGCAGAACATTTAAAGAAGTTTTATTTTCATCTCCTGAGGCAAGGTGTCTCAGGCAGTTTCCACACACTGTGGACTGTCCACACTGTGCTATTCTAGGTAGGTCAGACTCAGCCCACATTGGATCAAGGGCCTTCTGTACTTTAGGGGATCTTCGCCAACCAAGCCATGGCTACTAGCTTTGAAGTTTGGGCCTATTCCTTGAAACTGGTGCTTCAGATCTGAAGGCCAGGAATGAAAGCTGTAGCTCTAGCCTTCATATTTTCCAGGACTGCTTGATTTGGGGAGGGGGGAACTGATTTCCAGCAACTACTTCCTGCTGCACCACTGAAACAGGTCCACTATTGTGTTCGGCCCAAAAAGCTGTGCTATCTGCGTGTCTCTGTAATCCATTGATACACCTCATTGTCAAGATCTAGTGCAGGACCAGAATAGGATGGCACTTCAGCCCCATAGCTTCATCTGTGGCAATTGAAACCTACTAGGAGGACCCACGCCTGCTCTGTCCTGAACTAGCATGTGGACCCGTTCATGGGCTTCTCCAGAGGTAAGTGCCTCAGCTGTGTCAAGTTGCTGCCATGTCTGCAGATCTGGAAAGAGCTCTCTGTGCTAATCATATCTCAAATCCAAGTTTATTTAATTACAATATTTATAAATTACCAGGTGGCTTACAATAACCACTACATTTTGGGGGCACCATCTAAAATAGCATTAAATGGCTGACCTCTTGTCATTAAGAGAGTGACATAGCAAAATGGTTAAGCTCCAGATGTGTCAACTTTCTGTCCCAAATGATGCTCAGCATCTTGATGGGCCAGTGAGCACAAGGAAGCCCTGGATGATTATCCTGACCCTGTGCTGATTGAAGACCTGGGATATTAGGCCTCATGACCTGATGTAATGATTGGGCTAAGGCTGAACTGCATCCTTTGGAACCTAGATTTCCCATTTCTGGAGAAGAGGGGAATTTTACTAGGCATCTTCTTTATCCTCCTATACCTAGTGCCATTTTCTCTCTGTCCAATGGGGATATGCATGAACGCTTTTGTTGTTGTTGTTGTTCAATTCATATCGAATCAAATGCAAGAAGATTCATATTTGTTTGAAAAGATCCCCTTCGAATGTGGTAGAATTCGATTTGATATGAATATTAGATACAAATCCCATACATATTCCATACCTATTCGCTACATGCCCCATATGTATCCCATGCGTATCCCATACGTATCTGCTCAGAATGTGTCAAATCTGCCCTTGGAATCCACTCTCAATCCACTTCAAATCCACTCTGGATCCATAGCAGATGTGACTGGGGCAGCCACTCTCCCACCTCCCAGGTTCACGAATGTAATGCAGCTTGGTACAAATGTTCCGAAGCATTTGATTTGAATTTGAATTACAATCTTCGAATGTGTCAACAAATCTGAATGCCCGAATTATCTGAAGAATGAATAATATGAATATTTGTGCATATCCCTCCTGTCCAAGTTCCTTGAAAAAGTGAGAACTGATTCCGTCTCTTCTCTATGTCCATGGGTGTTTTTCCACTGTCAAAAAGTACCCATTTTTGCACCCATTTAGGACCCATTTGGGTGTGAGCCAGATGATCCCATTTCCACCACGGCACCCATTTGGGACCCAAATGGGACCCAACTGCCGTGGGGGAAATCCAGATCTAATGGGTACATTTTTGCCTTTAATCCAGATTTTCTGTAGACCACATTAATGGGGTCTACAATGCGGTCTTCTGCCAGAAAATCTGGATTAAAGGGAGCCTTTTTCCATTGGAAACAGGCAATGGGGTCCAAACGAGGCTAGGGGGAGGGGGATACACCTACTGGCCCCCCCCTAAACCTAGGCTCCGAAGTCAGTTCAAAGCCACTTCGAAGTCATTTCAAAGTCTGTGCAAAATAGCTCCGGAGTGCCTTTGAAGTCTGTGCTGATCTTTGGAGTGAACTTTGGAGTGACTTCGAAGTAACTCCGAAGTGACTCCAAAGTGACTTCGAAGTCATTTCGAAGTTCACTCCAAAGATCAGCACAGACTTCAATTGCACTCCGGAGCTATTTTGCACAGACTTCGAAATGACTTCGAAATGACTTTGAAGTCAATTTGAAGTGGCTTTGAAGACTGTCCCCCCCCCTGCCCCCCGAAACACCTGGGGTAACAGATTGACCTCTTGGGGGTTGATCCGGATTCCCCACATTGGTGCAAAGCTGTTTCCATAGCAGGGATGTTAGCACCCATTGCTAATGGGTGCTACACCTCCCATGGAAACACATTGGGTACTTCCCTTCATCCGGATCTACTAGATCCAGATTAAGGAATGTACCCATTCCTTAGATTTGGATCTTCTTAGATCCGGATCTAAGGGCTGCAGTAGAAAAACACCCCATGACCCATGCTAACTGTGCAAATGCCCAACATTCCTTCTCCGACAGACATTCAGAAAAAGTTCTATCCAGCGATTAAAGCACATGGGTTGGGACTTCGTATGCAGATGGATTCCACACTCCTCTGCCCCCTCCCTCCCTTTATCCACTTTGAAATGTTTTGAATTAGAATAGCTTACTCAAGGTCACTGAAGGCATATGGTCCTGCTCAAAACTTTAAACAAAACATTAGTTTTTACAACCCTTTGTAATTTGGTATTGTATACAACACAGCCATCGACAGATTCACTGTAATCTTTTTCAGTGGGTGACAGAAATATGAGAAGCAAATTTATAAGCCATTTAGCGAAGCATTTAATCAATTTCATGCATAGGAAATAACTCCAATTGCTTTGCTTTATGAATCTTCCTTTCTCTCCCACCCTGCTCCACCCTACAGAAATGTCATCCGCCTCTCTGCCGTCGAGGAAGAACTGAAACGATCAGTTGGGGATACTGAAATGGCTCAGTGTTACCAGGCTTTGGAGAGTTGGCTCAAACCTGACCATTGTCCAGGGACAAGCATCTTGCGCTTTTGGATGATGCTAATAGGTTTCAGAGGCAAGGAAAAATGTAAATGTTTCGAAAGAGCCACATAGCCTGAAACCAATAAGTTATTCATTAAATAGCCTTTGCTTTAACTAACCTTCTTGCGCTGCTGAGACTTCCCAATAAACTCACATATGTTATGGATAGTTCAGACAGACAGGCAGCCTTGGCAGCTCTTTGTGTGTGCATGTGCATGCCATGTCCTCACATGCGTGTGCCCATTCTAATCAATTAGCTAGAACATCAGAGTAGAGCTGAGGATTTTGGAGTTCCAATTCTCCTTTTACCACAAACTCAGTGGGTGACCTTGGGTTAGTTATCATCTCCACAAGACTGCTGTGAGGGAAAGATAAAGTGAACGACAAGAAAATCCTGCAACTTGTGTTGGGTTCTTTGCAGGAAGCACATGGACTATACACTCAAGAATGAGAACAAAAATAAATACTATAGGACGTTACGCTGCTTTCCAAGATTGAAGAAAACTGGAAAGATTTATTTTCTTTCTCAAGAATCTTTGGAATCTTGGTCCAGCTAAATTAAGGGAAAATGAGAAGAGTAAATGATGATGTTGCAGAAGGATGCTGGACTAGATGGGCTGTGGCCCGATCCAATAAGGCTCCTCTTATGTTCTCACCATGCAGAAGAGGCCTATGGTTGATCATGGATGGAATTTAAACCTCCTTCCCTGTTGCACATTGCTTCAGGAAATCAGGAGAGTAGCTAATGGAGGGAAAGACATGCCTTTAGGAACTAGACCTGTAATAATTTACTGTGACACTTTTACAGCTCAGTCTTATGTCCGCTCAGAAGTAAACTTCTTTGGGTTCAGCTGGGTTTATCCAAAGGCTCATTGGCAAAATAGACTCTCTCCCTTTCTCACTAAAAGGTAGTATTTTATGGAAGTAATTTATACATGGGAAAGAAGTTGGCTTTTCTCAATATTACTTTTATCTTCCAGACATAAAATAACAAACAACTCCTGTAATCAAAATTTACAACAACTGTAATAGTTTTGGGCACCATTTATGTATTGAAAGAAATACTAGCATATTTGTTGACTTTCAAGACCAGGCTAAAGTGTCTCCCCCCGCCCCTTAAAACTCCCAATCTCATTATAAAAACATATAGTACTATTGTGCTTTATGGTGTTGAAGAGATTAATTCTCATAAATAAGATTGCATGTAACATCTTTGATTAAAAAGGCGACGCTATCTGTGATGGTATGCATGCAAAAATGGGAAAATACATGCACAAAACTTGATGGGGAAATACATTTAATGCCATTGTTACAATATGTGGGGTGGTTTCTTACCCCAACCACTCTATAATACTGATCATTTTAAGATTTTTAATTGGAGTTATGTATATATGTATGGAATTTGTCACCTCTCCACCCTCCAAAAAACTGTACAAATTTCCTTTCATTTCCATCAATGGTTTGGTCCTCATGGAAAAATAAAAAAAAAATCATAGTCTACATAATGATCCCACCTCTTGTTAATCCAGATCAAGGAGCTGCCAAAAATACATAATCTGCATGGCAATCCGGATCAAGGAGCCGCTAAGAGTACATCGTCAGCATAGCAGTAGAGTAGGGGTGTTTCACACAGGCTTTGTAGACCCCATTAAGCACCCTATTGGTGTGCATTAGGTACCCATACCCTATGTTCCTTCTACAGTGTAGGCCCCACTAAGACCCCATTAAGGCCACGCCATACGCACAGCAATGCAGAGATCCAGATCTAAACAGGCCTTCCCAGACCTCCTAATCCGGATTAGCCCTAGATGCCCCCAAAAGGGAGTCTCTCTGCTCCGAAGACCAAATTTCCCAGTGAGCTTCCACATGGTAAACCTATGTGGTCTACATGCACCCTACAAAGCCCCACATGTCCTACATAGCAGTTTATATAGCTGCCCACAGCCCATGTAGCCATACATAGACACTACGTAGGCAACTACACTCCTGGCTTTCTGCCATGCTCACCATAATGGGATGTGACCTTTGAGTGAGACAGTTTATTTATTATTTTATTATTTACATTTCTATCCTGCCCCATACCTGAAGTTGAACTGACCAATCACACAACACTGCAGGTGGTACTTCTGGAACGGGGCTGTTCTGTGCCTAAAGAGGTGTGCTATGGTGTCCACACAATAGCCCCGTTTAGTACCCATTGCCATCAGGTGCTATATGACTCATGCGGATCTATGGGGTCTCCAGTTTGATCCAGAACTACATGAACCAGATTAACCCAAGACCAGATCCTGACAATCCAGAGGCATTTCCGCACTGAATCGCGTTCGAAACCGAACGCGTTCAGGCGGAAAGCTTAAGCCAGCTTCGGGCGCTTTCCCCGTTCACACACAGACGCTCCGGAACGCGTGTAAACGCGTTCCGGAGCGTCTGGGTGCGAATGGTCAAAGCGCCCGAAGCTGGCTTAGCCGGCAAACGCCGGCCAGGGGCGCGCCGGCGGCCGCGGAGGCAGATCGACAATCAGCTGTTTGAAAAACAGCTGATTGTCAAAGCCGCGCGGCGTCGGAGGCGAGCCGGCAGGCGATCGGGAGACAGAAGCGGCGCGAACGCTTCTTCTCCCGAACGCTTGCGGGCGGCTCGTCCGCGTTGGAACGCGTGTAGAGCACTTCGAAGTGCTCTACATTTCGAACGCGAAAAAGCCAGCTGCGGACACGTCGGGACGCAAGGCGCGCGCGGCCAATGCGGATGACGTGTCCACAGCTGGCTTTTTCGCGTTCCATTTTCCCCCGTGCGAAAACGTCTCTGATCTATTAAATCCAGATTTACAACAGTAAGTGTGGAAAGGGACTAGATCAGAATCAGAAATGCGGTCTACATCTGTACAGCACACATTTTGCTGTTCTAAAGCCCACTTGATGAAGATTCCGCTGCCTACAACTGATCCAAATCTAGTTGATTCAAATTAACCTAGGTAAGTGCAGAAAGGGCCATACTTGTCCTTATTTACACCGTAGGAGAACTCATACTCTTGCTGGTCCCCTCAGCTTCTGGGCTGGTTGTGCTTTGGAGTAGCAAGTATGCTGTTCTCACATTGACTGCCGCTACTCCTGGCCATGCAAACACTGAAGCTTGAGTTCTCTAGCTTTAATGTTAATCAACCACAAAATAGAGATGTCCACAATAAATAAATAAATCCAAACTTTGATTGAAATTTTGTGAAGCTGGATGGGGTGTCTCTAGTTTATTGCCTTTTCAGCCTTTCTTGTCGCTTGTTCAACAAAATGCTATATTTACCGGATAGGTTAGTAAGTTTATGGTTAATAATCTCCCTAAACATGTAGGAGAGTCATACAAACGTAAGAGGAACCTTGCTGGGTCAGGGCACAGTTCCTCTAGTCCAGCGTTCCATCTCACAGTGATCCACCAATTGTTTCTGGGCATCTCAAGCAGAAGACAAAGGCAAAACCTTCACCTGCTCTTCCCTCCCTGCCAGTGAGTTCTAGAGGCCTCCTGCCTGTCTCTCCAACCTGGAGGATAGTATGTGCGTATCCATTCTGCACATGCTCTCTATGAATTATGAGAAGCACTGCTGCATCAGGCCACAGCCCACCTCCCACAGTGGCCCACCAATTGCTTCTGCTCATCTCAAGCAGAGGCAAAGGGAAGGTCTTCAGCTGTTCTTGACTCCCCTGTAACTGGCCTTTAGAAGCATCCTGCCTCTCTCCCCAACCTGGGGGAAGTCATAATAGGTCTTGTATCAACTCATCAAGATCATCTTACAGAATGTCCATTGTAGATCATCCTTTTGCCCAGAGGCCTCTTTCCTTTCTTTGGAATAGCCCAAGTCCTTTGCCATCAGAAGGAAGCTCCATAAATTTGGGTTATGACAGGGACACTTCCCTTCCCATCTGCTGGGCGGAAAAAAATGTGCAATGAATTAATGTCGACTGGCACTCACACTTGGGAGTGCTAGTCAACATTAGGCTTCACCCCTGCAATCAAACACTTACTCCCAGTTCGGTCACCGGGCCAGTCCTCTTCAGGGTGTTGCCACCTTGAGTGCAGTGCCCTCTGCACCTGCATGCACATCAACATGAAGACGCTGATGCTCTGCACTGTTGCAGTTGCATCAGGCGGTCAGCAGAGCTGCCAGCATGGTTGAGCGTCAGCAATGCTGACCTTCCCATCCAGCAGAAGTGTGAATACTCCCCAGCTGGACACTTCAGGTAAGTTTCTGGGGAAGGTCAGGTAGCTTTTGAAGCACAATCTAATGCCCCACAGCTAGTTGATAATAAGGGAACTCCTGGGCAGAGAGGGGGCATCTGCATGCTGTAAATGCCTCCTGCAAGTGCAGATGCTCCTGCCCAGATGTTGCCTAATTATCAGCTACCGGCGGAAGTGCAAATTGGCCCCAGCTTTACTCAGAGACTAATGGTCGTGTCTGCTTGGCTCTCCATTTTAGCCGTTTAAAGTGACACGGTCCCAGTATTCCACTCGGCATCTATCAAAAAGACACATTGATTTCCTTTCTAGAGAAAACACATATTTCTTCCCTCCTCCCAAGCAGATAAACCTGACAGCTTTTAATCAAATGTAATTGTTCACAAGTATAGAAATGTTTTCAGCATGTCAGACAAAAAAAAAAAAAGAAAAAAAGAGAAAAGTTTTTAAAAGAAAGGGAAGGAAACAAGTCTTGATATTCGTTTCATTCCAGATTTCATTCTTTCCCCCCATGGCATGCACCTGTGTGCCAAAATTCAAGTGTATGCACAAGCTGTTAACATTTCAGAATGCCCCGAAGGCAGGTTTAACTTTACTACTCTCCCAACATAATACCTTCCTTGTAGTGGTAACCATGAATACTGCTATAGTTAAGGTCTGCTAGTGGTTCTACCATAAACTCTCCTGTTTTCCGGGGTTTTACAACTTCACCGTAAAAATTCTGCCCAAGCAATAATGTAGTAAGAAAGACTGGATTCAGATTGGTTAAAGGAAGATGATACACAAGTTCATCTAGCTTGTAAAATTAGCTTTTCTTGCATAGAAATGTGTCTTTTTCTTTAGACCATCAGCTCCAAGAGGGTTGTGTGTGCGCATGTATGAAGGAGAGAGAACGAGAGAGAGTTTGCATCTTTCTCTTTCTACATATGTAGGAAAAGCAATCAAGTTGCCCTCTATTAAAACATGATAAAAATTTCGGATAGCTAAAAGCGATTTTCTAGCTGTTGCTGGATTAAATGGGAGCTCTGATAGTTAGGCTAAACAGGCTTTTCTGCTTTCTTAAGATGCTCACTGCATAGATCTGGATTTTGCTGAATGCTTTGATATGGCACTTTGAAGGTTATCAGAGAGGATTTTTGCCTGCCTTAAAAGTAAGAAATTGAGTAGCCAGTTTGGAGCCCCCAAACTGCAACTCACAGTAGCTATTGGGTCTCACATTGACAGATGTTCCTCAGGTGCAGGCTGGAGTCCAGCTTGTGCTGAAATGGAAAGTTTTCTACATCAGACTTACTGTGGAACATGATCCCCATTCCTAGAACTGTGCTGGAGGACTTGGCAAGAGACGGATCCTACAAACAGAATCCAAAGTGGACGTCCTCGAAGACTGGTTCTTTGTCAATCAATAAACAATTTGCAACATCAGGATTAGCCAGGCTTCTCAGCTTCAGTTTATTACACTGGGATTTAAGACGATATAATGCCATACCGCTTTGCTAAAGCTAACCCAGCGAAGGTAGTTACAGCTTTCATAACTTGCTGGTTTCTGAACATACCAAGCAGAGAAAAAAACAAATGTGAAATTGGACTGAAGACTTGGACTGCTTCTACACATTGGGGTGAGGCTGGCCTAGAGGTGCACTGGCCTTGGAGATGGCCGCAACTGCTGTGAGCATGAGTGCTACCCTTCGGGGGCCACCTCTGTGGTCTGTCACCAGGTTTGAGAACTCTTTAAAGAACTCATGAAGCCTATTCACCCCAAGCCTTCTGGTTGCCTCAGTGCACCTAGGACTTGGTGCAGAGGTTGCCAGGAGCATGTAAACATCATTGATCATGACCCTAGTTGGCTTGACAGAGTTCCACAACTGCTGTGCTGTGAACATGTCAGTGTGAAAGCTTTCAGTCATCTCTTTGTCTAGTGGTTTGGGTCCAGCTCTAGCCTGTTCCTTCATAACTCTAGGAATGAATCCACATGGCCTCTTTTAAGCAAATACGGAGCAACTAGAGGTCTAAGACAGCAAATGCTTCTTCCCCATTCAACAGCCTCAGCTCCCCGAAATCCCAAGTAAGGTACCCTTACCTTAATTCTGATTGAAGTACTGTCAGGTTGGGATGGGATATTGCCTGGAACTCCTAGTGCACACACCTGGACCCCATGATTCAAGTGAACTCCTTCCTTCCTTCCTCTCTCATCATGTCTTTCTTCTCCTTTCATGGATCTTATCTAGTATCACTTCTTAGTTTCACCTTACTTAGTATCAGCTTTTAGTTTTGTTAATTTAGCATATTAGCTAGATTGGATCAACCACCAGCAGGCACTTCTTCACTGAGAACAGCACATGTGTGCCAAAGAGCTCTAGCATGGAAGCAGACCACATTTATCTGGTCTACCGCTAATCCAAATTAGTGAGCCCTTAGCACAGTTCTGAGCTTGATCGACTCTGTTCTGTGCAGACAATGTGATCTGAGCAGCAACTTCATCTGGACTGACAAGTAAGTGCAGAAAGGCCTCCCTCCCTCTAGGATAGGAGACCTGTGATTTATACCTACTGACTAACCACCTGAAAAAGTTGGGGAAACTATTTGTATACTAAAGCATGATTCACAGCTATGGCATTGCTAAAGAATGTTTGCTTCGAACATCCTCTATCAACAAACACTCCAATGTTTCTGGAGAAGCAAAACCATATCAGTGATTTGAAAAGTAAATTTCAAGGCCTCTTTTTCTTGTTGTCCCTGTGGTTGGGTGTTATTCTCCCACCCTTTCAGTTTATTGTTAGGCACCTTGAATTATTTACATAATAATGCCCCACTCTAAATGGATTACATTGTAATGCCTTGTCTTATATTGGTTTAAATGTGCCTGATTCAAAAGTAATGGGGTCTGGAAGGAGTTCTAATGGTCAGTCACATCAATTTCTTTTGAGAAGCATGAGGCGATGAAGTTGGGAAGGCGGAGGAAAGATCTGACAAAGGAAGGACTGCTTTGAATAGGAAGTGTGGTGCTGAAAGGGGAGAAGAACATACTCAGAGACCAATGAGATTTCTGCCAGGGAATAAATGGATCAAATTTTGCATCTCTCTCTCTCTCCAGATGTGTTGGACCTGAATATAGCAGTCATAAATCACATCAAAGTGGCATGAAGGAAGACTTTAATAAGATTAGATACATTTCCAGAGAACAGGTGAATCAATTACTAGCTGAAGAACTATCAAACGGGCCTTCATGTTGAAAACTATCTATCTGATTGTTAAGTAGGGAATTCAGATCATGGAACCTGGTTCTCTTCATCATGCCCAACAAAAAAAGGTGAGCATTAAGTCAGGTACGAGTCCACTTAACACAGTGTGGATTATACAGGTTTCCAGGGTCCTGACACACATTCAGTTTGTAGATGCCTAGGTAGGAAGAGCAAATATCTCAAGTGACTTTCAATTTCCATGGAATTGCTGTGGATTTAGTGAATCAGCTTAGAATAGTGCTCAACCTGGCAGAACCCAGTTTCCAAAACATGTCTGGACCGGAAGATGATGACTGAATCAACACAGACTTTCAGGATTTAGTTGGAACAGTGCATACATGCAGGCTTGCCCAAAAACCAGCAGTGGAAGGGGTGCACAAATTAATGTTGTATGACCTGAACAAATGACCTACAGATGCCCAAGGACAGTGTTGAAATAAAATGACCTCTATGTGATTCTGATAAAGTATCCACAAGTCTCCCATCAGCTTTCACAGTGGCCATTCTATTGGTAAGTTTGCAGAATGACAACATTCTCAGTGATTGTACTAGTGAAAAGAAAGCAAGAACAGTCGTATTTGAACTTGGGCAGAGTAACTGCTCCATGTATTTTTCAGTGTGCCCCACTGTTGCCTTTGGGGCTCAGACTGAAGCTATCATCAGCAACCTACTCCCCAGGAGAAGGAAATAATTATGTATGTTGTGTATCCAAGCCGTAACTCCCTCTGTCCCCCAGCCACTGATGACCCAAAGAACAGCTAAACTTTCAACAGTATGAGCACAGATAAATAAAGCCCGTTGAAGTCAAATGGAACTCTTTGAGTAATTTATATCTGCAGCCAACGTTTGGATTTTGTGGGTTGGAGCAGTTCTCAATTATTTCAGACTGAGTCCTTCTGTATGCAAAACATCCATTCTGTTAGAGACCCACAGTCTTGCCTCTGTGATGCTCAGCATACTTATCATTTCATAGTTAAGAACATATGAACATAAGAGGATCAGGCCACAGCCCATCTAGTCCAGCCTTCTGTCACACACAGTGGCCCACCAATTGCCCAAGGGCAAACCTTCGCCTGCTCTTGAATCCCAGCAAATGGCCTTAGGAGCATCCTGCTTGTCCCCCGAGCCTGGAAGATGTACTTAGGCATCAATTCTAGTAGCCATTGTTACATCTGTCATCCATAAATTTGTCTAACCCTTCCTTAAAGCCGTCTAGGCTGGTAGCTGTTACCACCTTTCCAGCAGCAAATTCCATAGACCAATGACCCTCTGGGTGAAGAAATACTTCCCGTTGTCGGATCCGACTCTCCTACCCATCAGTTTCATAGAGTGCCCCCTGGTTCTAGTGTTGTGCAATAGAGAAAAGAAATTTTCTCTATCCACCTTTCCTATACCATGCATAATTTTACATGCTTCAGTCAGATCCCCTCTTAAACGCCGTCTCTCCAGACTGAAGAGGCCTAGCCGTTGCAGCCTGGTTTCGTAAGGGAGGTGTTCCAGTCCCTTAATCATTCTAATTTATTTATTGACATTTTTATCCTGCCCTACACCCGAAGGTCTCTGGGTGGGTAACAACATCCAAAATCAAACATTATTAAAACAACAACCTTATGTATTAAACCAGTAGCATCTGCAGCTGGGAAGGGAAAGTGTATCCCCATTTAACCCAAGGCCAGGGCAGAGGTGCGTCTTCACTGCCTTTCTAAATGCGTACAATGAAGGAGATTGTTGGGGAAAAGCTATGCTGATGTCCCGTGGGTCCTGGGATGTTGGGATGTGAGCAGGGGGAATAGAATCCTCCAATTCCTGTTCAGCCATCAATGGTCAGTGGATTGGTGCTGCTGTATCAGTCATGAGCAATGGGATCTGTCCAAGATGCTTCCCCACTCATTCAGTTGGATGTGGTCCCAGGAACAGAGATCCCAAGAATTAATTCAGGCAAGTGACTTGGAAGCTCAAAAGACAAAGCAGAACAGCGTGCGTCCCCTTGAACTCTCTGGGAGAGAGGTAGAATCTGAAACCAACCATAAAGTCCTGCCAGGTGAACAGCTACCCCAGGGAGTACCACGGTGAAGAGCGAATTGTGTATATTGCCTTGATGTTAGTGCAGAAATAAATTTAAGAGTTTCTGAGGGTGCCATGTCACGAGGGTGGCCTCCAACTGATCTCACAAAACAACCCTAAACCGCCTCCTGAAAGTGGTTTGCTTGTTTTTTCATTCCACGTTTGCTGCCTCTTGGCTGAAAACGTAGAATGGGAATCTGATGCAGATTCCCGCCACTGCCAGAAATAACCTCTCAGTGATGCTTCAAAGTGAGAAGGACTTATTCAGAACAGTGAAGCAGGGTATGCATTTGTTTCTTGTCAAGAGTGTCATCTTTATGTAGGCACACACCATAATTTATGCGATTTACAACATGTGTTGCACCAATCCGATTTCTACTTCTCTCTTCCACTTCTGTCTGTCCTTCAGCCATGCAGAGGATCTAGGTGACACAATAGAGGGAGACGAGGTCCCACAGTTGAGGAGGAGGAGGAGGAAGTGTGGGGGTGATAATTTGGTGTGGACCAAGCAGATTTACATTTGATTCAAGTCCACTACCAGCAAGGTAGTTAGTAGCACTTGGAGACTAACAGGAGAAGGGTTGGTGGCATGAGCTTTCATAGACACATCTGGGCCCCCTAGCATCTGAAGAAGTAGACATGTCTACGAAAGCTCATGCCACCAACCCTTCTCCTATTAGTCTCCAAGTGCTACTTATAGACCCCCTAGCTTCTGAAGAAGTAGACATGTCTATGAAAGCTCATGCCACCAACCCTTCTCCTGTTAGTCTCCAAGTGCTACTTATGGGTCCCCTAGCTTCTGAAGAAGTAGACATGTCTACAAAAGCTCATGCCACCAACCCTTCTCCTATTAGTCTCCAATTGCTACTTATAGACCCCCTAGCTTCTGAAGAAGTAGATGTGTCTATGAAAGCTCATGCCACCAACCTTTCTCCTGTTAGTCTCCAAGTGCTACTTATGGGTCCCCTAGCTTCTGAAGAAGTAGACATGTCTATGAAAGCTCATGCCACCAACCCTTCTCCTGTTAGTCTCCAAGTGCTACTTATGGGTCCCCTAGCTTCTGAAGAAGTAGACATGTCTATGAAAGCTCATGCCACCAACCCTTCTCCTGTTAGTCTCTAAGTGCTACTAACTACATTGCTGGACTTTTTGAATTAGACTAACATGGCTATTTCTCTGATACTGTCTTTCATTCTCAGTAAAAGATGACAAAGGCAGGCAATGGACTTATTGTTTCCTTTGCTTACTGGAACAGGTAAGAAAAATCCCACCAGTTCCAAGATTATATTTGAGTCTCCAGCAATCTAATAAAGACATTGAATGATCCACAATAAACTTTCTAGGGTTCTGCTACTGGTTCCGAAAGACCTTTCTGTTCACTCTTCCAGCAGTCTGTGATCTGATCCAACAAGGACATTCTTTAGCAATGTTTTCTTTAAATAACTGTTCACATTTCACTTTCTGGGATGGTTTCTTTCCCTTTACATGTTGAAAAAAGATTGTCTTCAAAAAGCACTTTGATCAGTGCTTTTCTAAAAATAAAACGGAGAAGTTTCTTTTGGAGGGAAAGAGTAAATGGAGGCCTTTGAAATTGTGGAGTGGAACTAAACTATTTGCCAACCTACTGTGTCCCATCACAAGGAAAGCCTGATCCCTTTTAAGCTCTGCCACACATTGCCAGAACACTTTAAATAGAACATGGAATGCATTGTTTATTTAAGGCTGCATCTCACAACAGCCTGGGCTTGTACGTGTGTACAGAAGGAGGGAGGGGAAAAAGAAAGGGAATCTTCTGAGCATCATTTCTTAAATTAAGCTCATATCCTGCCCCCTGCCAAGTGAGAGCGCTGCCTCATTGAAATCCATGGGACTGCACGGATGTCAAAGTAATTTTGGTCCTTGAATGTTTCCATCATTTGCTTATCAGATATTTTGCTCTGTGGAAACAGTCTCTCCAGTTAGATCTGCCTTCTCTCTTCCTCCCACCACAACTGGGAGCAGAAGAAAGACAATTTTTTTTTAAGTGTCCAACTTGAGGTTGAATTCACACATGCATACTTGCCTGCTTGCTTGCCTGCTCATGATGGTGATACCAAGGGGGCATGTTTAGTATCCTTTCCTTTCCCTTAGCAAGTGTTAGTGGCTCGTTCAATGGATTGGCCATTCACTTGCCATTTCTGCTTCTTTGGTCTGCTGGCCAAGGGCATATTTTTACTTTTTCTAGAAAATCTCTCAGCACAGTGCTGTGCAAGGGACTAAGTCTTTCTTTAAATCTTTCAGCATCTGCAATAAAAAACTAGTACATTGCTGGTGTACAGTAAAACCTCTGCTGCTAAAGAGACATGCAAATCCAAGGCCATGGTCACGTGCAAGTTTTAGGTCAACCTAAGTCTGCCCACAGGATGTGTTATTCACATTAATGTAGTCTAAGTCATATTCCAAGCTGGCCTACACCCACTGGACTGTCCTAAAATGTAGTCCTGTTTAAACAGGACTGACACAGACTCAGGTTGGCCTGGAATTCCAGTCCGTCCTTTGGTTCCTCATGTGTGAGTGGGGGGAATGGCCTAAAGGAGGCAGAACTGTGCTGTGGTGGGTGGTGCACAGTATTTCCTTTTGGCCAATTGGCACGTGTGGAGTTTGTGAGGCACCTCCTCCTATCATCAGGTTATGTGTATGATCCCCCCCCCTTTAGCATTTTTACACAAATTTACTATTATTATTTTTTAAAAATTTAATTGCAAGGAGAAGAAAAGCACATAAAAAAGGAAGGGGAGCATGGAGGGGGGGGAAGAGGCTTTAAAAAGAACTGCAAACACGCACCCTCGCCTCCCTTGAGTGACACAACAGCATCCAATCAAAAAGGACATAGATCTGATGCAGCAAAAGGGGTGGAGAGCCAAGAGTTCCATGGAGGGGTCTCCGGTCAACCATGGATAAAGCTGTGACCAACGTGGCCCAGAGCGAGGATGGCCTGAGGATGACCCGTAACAATCTATGTGTAAACACAACTGGCACAGCTCCAGTTCAAATTATGAATAGAACTTCCTGTCTCATACAGGTGTGACCAGGGTCTTGCAGTATATTTTCAGGAGTCCTGAATTGAATGTTCTATGGAAAACTGATGTTCTACTGTTTAGGATTGATGGTAATGGGAGAAAGTACAGGACAGCCGGGCAATTTCTTCATTTCTTGAGATGGAGTTCTATATGGCTGCTATGAACCTGCAGCTTCAAGTCCTTTCTGCACTGGGCATTATTATGGTTTATATCTTGGGCCCTGGACCTGCCATCCTCACACTGGTGCAGACTACCTGCCTGAGACCTCCCGTTGTCTTCATTAGCATGTGGATGGCAGGTCCCTAACCTGAGATATAATCTGGAATAAGGGCCAGTGCAGAAAGGGCTTAAAAGCTCAAAGAGATTGGGGGTGAACCAAATGCAGCAGTTTGTCATATTAGTGTCAGAAAAGCCCACGGCGAAAACCCACAATAGAAGATAAACTTCATATTTTAGCCAAAGGGAACAGCTGACCATTAGTGGACCACCCTTTTTTGTGACTTATTACTGTCTATCCACTTTAAAAGGTGAAATATGGAATTGACTAATTCCAATGTTAGAGTTCAGGGAAAAAAAACCAGCCCTACAACTTTTCCCCTCTCCTCTCTATGGCCATTGATGTAAAGGCCTCTAAATGGAAGAAAGTCAATAGCCCTGATGATATATTGTCCAAATGCATTTCTGTTGATGCGTTGAACAGATATTATGATGAAAGATCAATGTTTTGTGGTGAGGTGCTTGCTTCTTGAGGAATAGCAAAGCATTTTTCATACTTTTAAGCTACTGACATTTGGTGGGATGCTTGCAGCTGACTGCATCTCATATTTTATTTTTAATAGGTAAGACACTTTTGGACATCCTTTAATAGTGATGTGCAATAATTATCCTAATTTACTTAGATCTATGAAAGTATAGGCTACAGTTTGCAAAGCTTTAGGACAAAACTCATCATAGAAATAAATCCAAAGAGTAATGTGACTTTGGATGGTACTACTACAGTTATCAAGCAATCTGGAAAGTGTGAAGACTTTCTGATAGTGTATGAAGGGTGGGTATAATTTAGGAAGAATCCTGTGAAGGAGAACCCACAAATTGTGACACTTAAGAGCTACCTAGCGAGACCACAAATTTAGCGCTGGCAAAGAATGTCAAATATAAAAAGTTAAAGCAGACCTGTGAGTTAGAAATGGCACAGTTGCATGAACTGATTGGAAGAATAGCTAGAGTGCAAGATGTCTGTATAGAGATTGAGGTCGGAATGCTGGGCCATATGGTTGTTGGTAGACCTGACTTTGTCCCTCTGAAGCAAAGGGTGTTTCTGCACTTGCTTTCCCATCTGTTGGATGGGAAAAGTGGATTGTAGACTAACATTTACTAGCCCCACACAACTAGAGACTTACCTGGGTCAAGTTGAATGTTCAATCTTGTGCAGGGCACCACCATTTTGGTTGCAGTGCCTTGTGCGACTGCACTGGCACTGGCGCTATGGTGACGCTGATGATCTGTGCATGCACAGTTGTGTTAGGGGGCATCTGAGCTGCCAGCTTGCTTGTGTGGCAGCTCAGCTGATCACTCACATTGGAAAAGATGCAGAAGGTCACCGCTGGACACTCTCAGGTAAGTTCCTGGTCATGATTAGTTAAGGTTAATTAGCTTGTGCTTCAGCAAGTTGATAATCAGGACAGGCAGGGAACATTTGTAGGCTGTAAATGCCTCCTGCAAGTGCAGATGCACTTGCCCAGATGTTAACTAATTAGCAACCCAGAAGCCAAGTCTGAAATGGCCCGAAGTATCAGACTAAGGTGTTCAACTTTCACCAACATCCCTTATGACAAAGTATCCAAAAATTCCCAAAGAAACTAAGCACATCAATGGCCATTTTGCAGAAGCCTACTTTGGGAAAATTCTTTGGCTCCATCCCATAATATTTTGTAATTGTACCTGATTTGCCAGTGGTGACCACAGTGCTCCTGTTACAGTCCTAGAATGTAGGTCCGATTTTCCAAGTTTTTGTTATTCCAATTAAATTTACTATCGCGGTGCAATATTATGTCATAATTGCAGCTCTGAGAGTATGGTATGAGCTACTGGAACTTGGAAAAACCTCATGTGACGCTATAGGTCACCTGTATTGCATGATGGATTAGGGTTGGGTCAAGTGAAAAGAAGATCTCCACAGCTGTAACGTCAGCCCACTGTTGGGGCAAATGCTAAAAGGTGGGATATTGATCTAATGTGCGGTAATTCTGGATATGCTTTATATCGATAAAACAATAAATTGTGTAATAAATCAATAAATAACATCTGGAGGGGATCTTTGTGTTCTGCAAGGGATCAGGAATACCACGAATAGCGTGAATGTCCATAATTAAACACAACGTCTTTTCATCAAAGAATGAGGCCAATGAACTGCTTCAAACTCATTATGATGAGGTATCAGATAAGAACATAAGAGGAGCCCTGCTGGATCAGGCCACACCCTATCTAGTCACCTCAGCCTGGGGGGTTTACCTACTCACCCATTGCTGGATGTTCCTAGGGACCCATTGGATCCCTAGGACTTATGGATTTCAGTCTCAGTAGCAATCATAACTAGACCTACCACTGTTGCTTCTGCCGCTGCTGCAGTGGTGGTAGTGGTGGTTAAATCTTTGGCTGAACCGAAGCCATGACTTTCCCTCTTTGTTGGTCTGCTTTTAAACGAACCCATGATAAAGTGTGGAATGCTGGGTCAGAAACCAGAGGCAGAAACTGAACTCCCCTGGCAACTGTCTGGAGATAGGATTTCCACAGGCCACCAAGCCTTTAACTTTCACTGGCATAAATAACACTGGCCTCCTCACCCTCCCCCATAACTGAGCACTTCCGGAACAGCCGTTCATTACTTTCGCAACCGCCTGTAATTCATCCCAAATGGAGAAGGTGTATTCAAACAGAAAGATAACTGTCAATGATAAAAAAAAGGAAAGAGAAAAAGATAGCGCTCCCCTGTAACAGATGCTCCTTTTTACGATGGAAATGGGAAATACTGAAAGCTGCAGGTGCGGTTCTGACATTATGTCTGCGGAGAATCATTACAGGCTCCTTAGAGATCGAGGTTTACTCTGTGTTTAATCAGCCACAGTCAGAAGGAATGGCTTCATTTCAGCTTGATGGGAGCCAGATTATTTTTTAAAAAAGGAAACGAAGAAGATAGATGGTCAAAATAAGTCCCATCCTTATAAGCATATTGTCTTAATTTGAAGGAACAACCTGGCATTCTATGCTGGGGAAAACGGCAAGAAAGCAATATGGCCAGGATCACATGCCACTTGTTTTCAATCTTTTTGCTTTCTGTAATGAGGAAAAGGTTGTTTGTACTTCTTTTTTTTTCTTCAAGTCCCCCCCCCCCCTCCGCTTTCTCTTTTAACTAACAACATTTTCATTATAAAGTAAAACACAACATGCTGTCTCCCTGGTTGGCTATGCAGACTCTCAAAATGGCAGCAATGGAGGCAGGCAGCTACACACACATCTTTGCCCCCTTTCATTATAATCCCCCAGGCCTCTTTCCCCACCTCCTGGTTTCTTTAAACAAAAAAATTGAGTTGACTATTGATCAGAAAGGTTTTTGGTTGGAATTGCAAGATGAACACATGCATTCTAAAAGGGTCACAATGAAGATATATATCATGACCACTTCACCTTCCCCATGACAGCTGAGTTTTGCTGAGTAAGCAAAAACTGCCAGATAACTTGGGGGCATTTTCTTAAAAATTGCAAAAGGGGTGGGTTTCACTTTGGCTTGAAATTGCACTGCCTTGACTCTTCAGTCTGGCTTCTTTGAAGCAAGAGGGAAACTTCCTGCCTGGCGTCATCTTGGGTCATATATGAAGATTTCATGCCATGTTCTATTCTACATCTGCACTGCAAAATGTGTGAGCCACCAAGATACGGTGGTCCTCAGAGGCTTGAGGAATCCATTGGTTTTGCTCCCTACCAGGAGTAGAGGGAACATGGGGCCTATTCGCACTTGGCTTTATTCTGGAATATATCCTGGAATAGGGACTTGCTGTCCATATGCTAGTGCAGGCTTCAGCAGGCCCAAAGTGAGGTCTGCCAGAGTCTGCATTATCATGCCGACCACAGACCCCTATCCTGAGATATACTCCAGAAAACGACCAAGTGCGAATAGGCCCATGTTCAGCTTGGCAGGTGAACATCAGGGAGGCCTGCTCTCTCGGCTTTAACTTACCTGAGGATTATTTGAAACGGTGCATCTGGCAAAATGGGAATACCCGTTCTGGGCTCAAAGCCTGATATTCTGTGTTAGGCCAGGAATTTTGCTGGAATAAAAATGGGTTCTCTTCTATTTAGAATGTATTTAACAGGAAAAAAATTGAAAGCCATCTACTGACTGTAATTTTCAGTTCTTTTGCTTCTCCTAAACGTTGGGTTTCAAAACCAGTTTTGGTAACTAAGTAATGGTTTTGAAATTAAATAGCTGATTTAGGCCACCTCCAAACAGCATCTAAATATCATACTATTTAGAGACATTATGGAAGAAAGCATTTCCAGAGTAAGTGGCCAGAGCTGTACCAGAGCTGTCCTAATTGCATACCAGAGGCCTAAGCATGGATAGGCCCAAGGTAAGTCCAGAAAACTCAAGTTGGGAGTCGTTTTCTCCACAATAGCGATATTGTGGGGGGAAAACCCAAAACCTGGAGCTATGCTGGGATTACCGCAGGCATATGTGGCAATTTGAGCATGGCCTCCAAATAATCCTGGATTTTGTACCCCACCTAGAGAAAGCCTTAGTCAATACTTCACAGCAGGCTTTGGTTACCCAATACCTTTCCCACCTGTATCTTCAAACTCTTTGCTTTCAGCTATTCTGAATTGTAGTGTAATGCTTGTATAGGCTGAATTATAGAATAATGCCTCTTCCAAATTGCAGGTAGAAAACAATGGCTAAATATTCCAGATTTGAAGTTGGTCAGCTTTTAGGTGCTATGAGCTCACGCTTTCTGTACAACTCCCTTTACATCTCCACTGACAAAAGAAGACATTTGCTATGGCCTGACAACAGAGCCACCATGTTTGCCGGGCATGATTTTGCAACCTGAACAGAGGTGCCATGATCAGCCACTGGAAATGGCACCTCTCTGCCTAAACTGGAGATACAGAGAAACTTTTTCAGTAGTAGATCTGGACACCTCTCCCATACAGCCACAATGGATCCAACTCACTCTGTTTGGTCTTGTGGTTAGGGAGCATGACTCCTATGTGGGAATACTGGGTTTGATTCTACATTCCTTCATGAAGGCAGCTGGGTGACTTCATGAAGGCAGCTGGGCTAGTCACAGCTCTCTTCTGAGCTCTCACAGGGTGTTCTGTGGTGGGGAGAAGAATAGAAAGCTTTGTCAGCTGCTTTGAGTCCTCTTAGATGGGTAAGAAATGCAGGGTGGAAAAGCCAACTCTCCTCCTCCTCCTCCTCCTCCTCTTCTACTTCTTCTTGTTGCCTATGCTTCACTTAAATAAGGTCCAAATTTCAAAGGTACCATGTGGCTGGGAATGTCTCCAGTCTGAAACTTAGAAACATCTCTGCTGAACCATATAGATAAGTGCCATGAACCTGTGACTCTGCTATTGCTACAGGTTTACAGCTCCAGTCATCTCTAACCATTTTTCCTGTGGGCTGGAGATGGAAATGGAAGGACATCTCATTTGCTGACTTTGCTGTAGAGAGTCGGACCATGGAGATCTAGTGCGTCATATCTAATGATGTTCTTTGGAATTGTTCTTATGCTGTGATGGATGTAAACAGGAAGGAAGTCTCATGGTAATACCCAGTGTCTGGAACATGTAGAAGCCCTCATAAGTTATCGGAAGCAGCAGACGTGCCTTTTTCTTGGGTTAAAAATTATAGAGGGCTGATGCTCAGACTCTCTCCCTCTCTGTCTCATTTCTCCCTGGACCTCTGTACCTATCATCTTCACTTTCCAGCTTATTGTTTTTCAACATAAAGAAAGGAAAATGTCTGTTCTGAAGGGGAAGGAAACCACATAATCATGTTGTGAGCTTCCATTACATCATGGAGAATGAGGTAATTCTACGCAGCTTCCCAGACAACTTGGAAAAAGCAATGAAAGGTGTGTTCTCCTCATCTCTCTTTCTTCCTTCCTGCTTCCCCGCAGACAGGTGTGTGGCTGATAAAATGTAGGGTATCAAATGCCAGGCCTGACTTGTTTGTTGTGGGTATTCAAGGAGCACAAGAGGGAACACCTGTGGACCGGATTGTTTGAACACACCAGTGGCCCATTCTGGTTATACAATTACACACTTTCTCCAAGTGATCTGCAGGAGGAGATGGGTGCAAATGAAAGACCAGGGACAGCTTCTTACAGCATTATGTGGAAACCTAATCCCATTCTAATGCTTAAAATAGGGAGAACTGGAAGTAAAATGTAAAATATCAAGACATTTATGAACATGGAATGAATTCAGTTTTGGATGGAGAACCTCCTTGGTCCTACTGAAGCCTGGATAGATCTGGGCTTGAGTCAGTTTGCCTACTTCTTAGTTTGCTACTCAAGCTAGTTTGGTATAGTGGTTAGGGAGCCAGACTTTTGTCTGGGAATACCAGGTTTGATTCCACTCACCTCCATGATGCCAGCTGGGTGTCCTTGGGCTAGTCACAGCTCTCTTTCTGAGCTCTCAAGCCCCACCTACCTCACAGGTGTTCTGTTGTAGGGAGAAGAACAAAAAGCTTTGTCAGCCACTTTGAGTTCCCTTAAGTGGGTGAGAAAAGTGGGGCGGAATGCCAACTCTTCCTCTTCTTGAGACATGGGCATTTCTGCACTTGTCTTCATCCATTGGATGTGAAAGGTGCAGAAGAGGCTAACACATACTAACATTTGCATTAGAGAATGCTAGTACATGATTGCCTAAGCCTCATGGAACTGGACACTTACCTGGATCTGGTTGTGTGTCTGATACTCCACAGGGTGCTGCCACTTTGACTGTGGCATCCTGCATGTCTGCACGTGCATTGGTGTCACCCTATGGTGACAATGACACTCTGCACATGTGCACTTCCATCAGGGGTCATCTGAGGTACCAGTGTGCTTGTGCAGTACTTCAGGTGATCCCTTGCACTGGAAATGATGTGAATGATCACTGTGTGGATGCTACAAGTAAGTCCCTGGTCACAACTGGGGACAGTTAGGTTGCTTGTGGTGCACAATTTTGTGCACCACAGCATTTGCAATTAGTTAACATCTGGGCAGGCAGGGGATGTTGGTAGGCTGTAAACGCTTCCTGCAAGTGCAGATGCACCTGTGCAGATGTTAACTAATGGCAAACTAAGAGGCCAAGTGCAGAAACGCCTACGGTTACATTTGTACCCATATAGGCCTGGTTCCCGTTACAAGCTTAAAACGGTTTTCCAAAACTGAAATAATAGAACCGGATGCTAACACGAATTTGCCTGATCCCATTACTTTCAACTAATCACGTTTGATCCGGATTCTGAGGATTGTACGTGGCGTACGTGACTCAAGGGGGGACTCAAGTGGCTACTTTCTAATAGCCATTTTTCGGGGCTGCCCTGTCCTCTTCCTCCTGGCATGAATGCGCCACCCATAACGGACCCCTTCACGGAGCCTGGCTGGGTGGCTGGGTGGTTGCCGCTTGCCTGGATGGATGAAAAACAGCACCGGGCAGCCAGTGATTCTTTCCCCTCCTCTCCCCATTACCCAGGGCACACAGCAGCAGTGGCAACTCAAGCCCCCTTCGCCCGCTCACCTCCACAGCCACAGCCTTAAACATTCACACATCTCCCATAACCTGCAGTTGCTTTCCTTTCTTTCCCTTTCTAAAGGTCAGAACTCCAAAGAGCCAGAATTGCACAGAATTGCAACATTGTTATCAGGTGTGAAGTGGATATATTGCTACAGTGTAATGGCTGCTGTAAGGGGTGGATTTTTACAGTGAAATCACTATTTTTGGAAGGAAGCTATTGGGGGACGGAAACCCTAAACATGCATTCTCATCCCAATAAAACGGTACCATTCCCACAGTAAGAAATGTAAAACGTTTCAAATGCACAAACTGGAGCGAGACCTGTTGAAACGAGTGTTAACATTTACAATACTTTGGGGCGATTTAACATGCAGAAAGCGTATTAAGCCAACCTGACGTGGGGACTGTGAGGATTGAAACCGTTTCAAAATCGTTTTAAGCTTGTATTGGGAACGCGGCCATAAAGTCTTCATTGTGGAGTTACTGCCCTCATCCAAATTCTGTGTGCCAGTTTCTGTCCAGTTCCTAGCCTTTATGTAGTGATTACAGGGGTCTGAAAACTATAGATTTGGCTGAATGTAAGTCGGCTGTTCAGTTTGAATCAAACCAAATACCCCTTTGTTTGGTTCAAGCCTTTTCGAGCAGCAGGGTTCAGCCTTCCATTGCTCCATCTCTTAACATTCACTCACCAAATTGGTTCTATTAAATATTTCAGGTCTTCCCCTGGTTAAGCTTAAATCTTTTGCAAGTATCACCACCTGGGACCTATTCATATGTAGGCCTCTGGTATGCAATTAGGACAGTTCTGGAACAGCTCCGGTACAGAATATCTGTACCAGAGGCCTATGTGCGCATAGGCCCCTGGAAAATAGTACCTGTTGCCTTATCTTTGAAGGACAGCAATATCTGTGGGCCTCCTAGTAGATGAACATCCAAGATACCTTGCACTGACACATTCCAGACCATCAAAGTGGCAAAAGCCATGGGTCTACTCTGCTCTGCTCAGCAGCAAGAAGCTAAGCCCGTCTCCTATGAAGTTCCTCTTTTTCAGGAGTTAGTAGGGTCTCCTTGTTTCTCTATAATGTTCAGAATGAATTTTAATCTGTTGATTGCATTTACTGAAGAGTTTAATATTCCTAATAAATACCCCCCCCCTTCCTTAGAAATAATCTCATGCATGTCTTTTTGACAGAAGGGTCAGGGCAGCTAATGACAAGAACTGCAGAATGCAATCCAGTCAATTACTTTAATTAAATTTCAAACTATGTAATGTCTTCCCATTTATACAGTAAACTAGTAAGAGAAAAGGCTATCTTTCTCGTCAGCTTGCATTTAAGCGTGCAAAGTGTGGACTCCAGCCTGTTTCAGTGCGTCACTCTGGTGGGCATTCTGGACATTAAAGATAATTATGGGTTTTTAACAAATGCAGCATATTCTTCAGGGAGAAAAGGTTGAGGCATTTTTTTTTTCTTTGAATAAAAAAAGATCTTCCCTTCTGAATACACACAGCTTCCCAGATCATAATCTGGTGTTTACAGACAAGGCCAACATTTGATAGGACTGGCATTCCAGAGTAAATGGGGGAGGGAAATGTGTGTCTCCATTACAACGAATCCTTTTTTAATTATATTGTTTGAAATAGGAGCAAAATCAAGATGGGGAGGTTGAGATGGGGGGAAACAGCTGTCTCAAAGTTGTACTACAACATTTGGGAAGAGGAACAACAACGGGCAACGTAGAACAAAGGAGGCCTTGAACCGTGGATCATACCCACAAGTGTTGCAAACTAGTGCAACTCCTTACCTTCTGGCACTGCTGAGCTAAAGACTGTGGGGTAGAAATGGATTTCCTTCCACACTCTCAGCTCAGACCTGTTAACTAGATAGTTCTGATAGAACACACAATTGTAAGAAATTCACCCACAGTGAACATAAGAACGTAAGAAAAACCCTGCTGGATCAGGCCACAGCCCATCTAATCCAGCATCCCTTCGCACATGGTGGCCCACCAAATGCTCATGGGCATCTCAAGCAGACACAAGGACAAACCTCCTGCTCCTGCTCTCGAATCCTAGCAAATGGCCTTAGAAGCATCCTGCTTCACTCCCCCAGCCTGAGAGATGTACCTAGGCATTCATTCTAGTAGCCACTGATATATCTGTCATTCAGTGGTTCCTTCCTGCCTGCCACAAGGGCCAGAGCAAACTCTCTGGTGCTTAGAGTGGGAAGCATGCTATCTGCCTGCTCCCCCACTGTCTGCAGCAGCATAAATGTCACAGTCGAGGAACTTTTGTTGCCCAGCTTCGATGTTACCTCGTGAGACTATTTGGAGAGACACAGGAAAAGGGTTCTGGAAGTCAGACATCATCATCATCATCATCATCATCATCATCATCATCATCATCATCATCATCATTTTGTCTATGGAAACAGGGCAGTGATACTTGGTCTGAAGATACTGGGTGTGTGTGCAGGCAGCAATCCCCGCCCCTTTTGCCACGGAGCGTCCCCAAGGACGCTCTTCCAGAAAGAGCAATGAAACGCTTTAAAGGGCACATATTTTTTGTGGGTTTTCCTGCTTTTGTAGTGCTGGAAGCTTGTTAAAAACCCTGGCATGGGGGCACTCAGAGGCAAAAGAAGATTTTTAGCAGACTTTAAATTGCTTGGGGACAGGCCCTTAGTTTCATTCAGGTTACAACACTTTATCTTGTCAAACAGTTCACTGCAACATTAGGACCCTTTCCTATCTCTCCTCATAGGCTGTCAAAGGACCCGGTTCTGTTCCAGCCCACACTCCGGAGAGCTTCTCTGACCAAGAACAAAGAACACAGAACACTTTCACGCTCCTGCCTCGACCTTTTATAGAGTCCCCCTTGCGGTCTGTGGACTCTCATTGGTCTGGCTCCTGGGCAAGCTTCACCCGCTCCCTTCGGGATCTCTTAAGCCACGCCCTCTAAACTCATAACATTAACTTACCCTTGGCTATGATTTCCCTATTCCTACTTTCCTTGCCCAGGGGGTCACTACAATCCCTAAGTTGGACTAAACAGAAAAAGAAAAGTATTGATTAATTTAGCTTTTTTTTCCAGACAAAATTAGAAACACTGCCAACAATAAGACTTAACATTAACATTATATTAAAACCCACCCCAATCTGTGTTGGTTTTAAAGAGCAGAGAAGATCTGTCACTGTTAAAAAGTAAGTGAGGAGTGCAATAGACTCTGATTATGTATCTTTAGCCTTGCCCTGTTCACACAAACACATGCAAAAGGGCGCACATGGCTGCCTAAGGTCATATGGTTTCTCTCAAAATTCACTTGTTGAAGGATAATTTCTGCAGCAGGAAGCGATTTCAATCTCTATAGCCTCCTCAAGCAATTTAAGGTCTTCCCTGGCAGGAACATAGAAATCTGACTTCTTCTAGAACACAGAATTTTCATAGGTATTTTCATGTTAATGCTTTAATGCTTCTGACATCATCCTAAAGTAGCAGAACATATTTTGTTTCTTTGATCAGGGATAATCAGTTTCTCTTATTTATTTATTTATTTATTTATTTATTTATTTATTTATTTATTTATTTATTTATTTATTTATTTATTTATTTATTTATTTATATACCACCACGTACATAAGTTCCAGGATGGCAAACAGAAAGAGTAATAAAAAGAACAAACAATAGAACATACATGATTAAAAAAGAAATGCAGTTAATAATCCTAAATCACCGTAAGGCTGTGGTCACACATAAAGTTTAAGGTCTAATCCAGCTTCAATCCACTTTCAGAGTGAGAGGATACGTGAACAATGTGAGAAGCTGTTTTCTTTCGATGTTAAATAACTCAGAAAATTCACTTTTGCCCTCTGAGACAAGACAGTATGCAGATGATGCCCAGCTCTATCCCTCTATACCATTGGAATCAGGAGAGGTGGTTGAAATGCTTGACAGTAATGGGCTGGATGAGGGCCAATAAATTGAGGCTGAATCCAGACAACACAGAAGTGCAAAACGCATCATGTTAAAGTTTGAAGGGGTTTGAACTGAACCGAGAATCCTACGGTTTGAAGGAAAAAGTCTGAATTTAAACAAAACCAGATCCTGTTCAATTTGATTCCAACTCGGCACACACACAAATAGTTCATTCACATCTCTGGTGCTAACAGTATTGCATTTCATTATCAATCTTTTTAAATTTGATTTGTAAGCTACATATGAGCTGCTTTTTTGAGCAAAGGCGTCATAATGCAGAAAACAAGGAAGAAAACATGCTGTATCATCATCTTGGGCAAAATGCTCAAGGGGTCTGTAAGCTGTTTAAATTTACAAGGCAGAAGGAGACCGGAATCAGCAATGACATGAAAAAAATTGTGTTAGGGTGGGAAGTCTGGAACCTATGGAGGGCATACCATAGGCTCTTTTACTCTTTCTCTTCTCTTGAACTCTTCAGAGTCTTGATGATTGCTTGGACATCATGATGGTATCTTCAATGTGTTTCCATGTACTTTGACAACACCATAAATTTTGTTAGGAAGCAAAGACCAGAGGTGCAATTAACTCCAAAAGTGGTACAAAGCAATCACTTCATGATACCAACCTACAGTGCTTAGCACTTAACTCTGAGATGTTGATAAGCCCTATCAGGCCAGGGTTGTGTTTAATGTTCACTCCTGCTTACGTACCAGACATACAACCGAGCGGTCACAGTGTTAACACCCCCCAATATCTATTACAATTAGTTTTTGATTAAGAGGCCTAGCCTGCCTTTTGAAGACTTTTTATGTTGTGTCAACCAACTAGTGATGGAGTGAGATGAGCAGACACCTCCCAATAACAAAGCATCTAGTAAAAGGTTTCAAGTGAACTATTTTATCATTCTAATGGAAACCAGATGACTCCGACTCCCTCTTTAATTTCAACTACTTACTGAAGAGTCTTGTTTTTGAATTACTTAAAGATTTATTCAGAACACTACCCTGATGCATTAGGACTCCGTAATAGTGGACCTATTTTGAGAAGCAGGAGGGAAAGCTTTTAAAGAAGCTTGCAAAAATGTCTTTTTGCATGTTTAGCTTGTGGATTTACTGGGCTTTTTATATGCCCATTCAGTTGTATATGTTTACTGAAATTTTCTTTCCTTCCTAAATATCTTGGAGCTTAGTGTGTTATGTATTCCATATAATCGGCCTATGTTTTGTGCTTTCAAAAGCCTCAGATTCCTGCATATAAGAGCATCTGTCCCCCATTTTCACACTTGCTGTACTTATCCCAAGGTCTCTGAGAGCCAGGGATGAAAGTTCCTATCTTTTGAGTTCTGGAGGCCCTATTTTAGCAGCGGACCCTGTCGCATCACCACAATTGGCCCCTCTCCCAGTATCTTGGAAGAGGTAGGCAGCATCTCAGGAGACCTCATTGTCAAAGTCTACTGGTAAACCAGTTCGGATCTACTGAAGTGGTTCTTGGAGGGATTCCATTCTGGCACTTAATTTGGCCAGGTATGCAGCACGGTTGTGGCCCAATCCAGAATGGCTTCTCTGGGTTCTTATAGACAAATTCACAGAGGATAGGTGTACCAGTGGCTACTAGAATGGATGCCTAGGTACTGCCTCAGGGTTGCTTTCAACTCCTTGCAAATGACCTTTAGAATCCTAAGGGCCATTTGCAGGGAGGTGAGAACAATTAAATTTTTTTGCTGGACTAGATGGGCTTGATCCAGCAGGGTTCCTCTTATGTTCTCATCTTCTTAGGTCTCTAACAACAATGCTGGCTGTTTTGCACACACCTAAGACACAATTTGCATCAAAAATGAACAAAATAATTAATTTAGACATGTTCCTTATATTAACAATAACACCACCACCACCACCACCACTAAATCTGTGCCATCCATCCAGGCAAGTGCTTTCGCCCTGAGAGAGAAGTTGCCTTCCCAAAGAGGTCTTTGCTCCAGATAAATAAATTCTGGAGCAAGAATCACAGAATGTCACGTTTAATCATGACTACAAGGGTCACAGCACTGTCTGATACCAAACAAATGTCTGATAACAAATAAATGCTGCCATACATGGATCGAAGAGACCCTAAGTATGACATCGCACGTGCACACTGTCACGGAGGCCACCTCTGTATTAGGGATATGCACAAATGTTCTAAACATTCAAAATTTGATCAAATTCGATCAAATGTGGACATTAGAATTCGAATCAAATATCTTCACATTCGAATTTAAACATTCAAACAAATTTTGAATGTCCCAAAACATTTGTTCAAATGATCTGAAACACTCGAAAGTACAGATATGTGTCTGTACAAATCTCATAGGTGTACACATCTGTACACATTTGCTTATAATATGGGACAAAAACAGGATGCATACAGGATAAAACAGGATGCATATGGAATGTGTACGGATATGTATAACACATACAAATGTTGACATCTCTGTCTTCAAATATGGATGCTGTCGACATTCGTATCTTCAGATTCGAATCCAACATTTGAATGAATAGTTTTGAATGTATTTGATTCAAATTGGATTTTGTTGCATTCAGATTCTAAACATTCGAATTGACTTGAATATCTGGCTATTCAAATCAACTCGAATTCAAATGCAAAAGAATAAAAATAAAAATTCATTCACATCCCTAGTATGAACCTCCTTCCATGAAGGATTTAAGGAACTTATATCTTGGCTGCCAAGACTTCAGAGCCATTCTATTGTCAAGGCAGAAAACAGTAAGGAATTGTTCTCTTGAAATGACCCCGATATCAGTAGATTCCTAAGGTGTCTTTTTAATTGTGGTCCTTGCCCTTTCCAAAAAGGGTGTCTATCATTATTTCCTCACGCTTCGTCCAAACTGCCAGCTTCTCACTTGTGTTAATTATTAATGTGACCTGTTTATGTACCCATTACCCAGCTAACCATTAATATCTGTTTACACAATGATGACCTTTGCAGTAGAGTACCAAGCTCTTGGCCTGTAAATGTCAAACATTCTTTTTTAAATAGCTAAAATGCTCACCACACACTCTGATTGTAATCAGGCCCTATGAGAGTTTCGTCTGGAAGCCAGGAAGCCTAAACGAAATACTATTAACTCAACAGAGGATTAAAATTCACATATATGTAATGCCAAAAGTTGGTGAAACATCTGTACAAACTGAGATTTCTCTAAAGCTCTTTTTCTTCCTTTCTTTTTTCTCTTTTTTTTGCCTTTTCAAAACATCCAGAGGTTTGTGTTCCATCCAAGGAAAGGAATAAATTTTCTCAAAAATCATTATGAACGTATTTTCACAATTCCAGTAGATTTGTCTTGGTTTGGTTAGTCATTTCCCCTTATAGACCTCCCTGTGTATTGAGATCTCAAGGAGAGGGCTTTCTCGCAGTTCTTCCTCTGTCACATGTACAAAGGGCAGGGACATGCAAGAAAACCTTTTCTGTGGTGCCCTCAGACTCTGGAACAACCTCCCTCTAGATGTTTGCCAGACACCTACATGAAATAAGTTCTCAATGCCTGGTTAAAATGTACCTCTTCACCTAGATCTTTGATGCTTAGGTTCCTCTGGGTGTTGTCCTGCCAAGGAGGAAGAGAGGGTTATATTTTAAATAGGTTTTAATAGATTAGATACTATATTACAGTGACCTGCCCTTGGACAGGGTGGGTTATAAATTCTTGGTGAAGGGTGGGTTATAAATTCTTGAATAAATGACTGAATGACTAAATTCTTCATTATTCCTAACCCATGACCATTTTAGTGTTCTATGCTTGTTCCAGATGAATATTAGGCCTCATTGTTGATGGTGCTTAGCACTGCTGACTTGTAGACAACCCTGGAAATGTTTTGTTGCTTAAAAGTGAAAGTGGGCAGATAGAGAAGACTGTCTTCTTGCCCTCTGACGTCTGGTTACCATTGACTTTGGTGAGGTGGTGATAAAAGCAGCTAAAAAGAAGTATCAGAAGTCAGAACAGGTAGAGGTAATGGTAGCTAAAATGCTGTTAAGGCAGCAAAGACAGTATAATTGAAGACCTGGGAGACTGGGTACTCTTGAACCAATCACAGCAGATAAAACTCATAAAATAGCACTATAGGAGCGCTTGAAAGGTATGGAGACTGTGTGTCCCTCATCCATCAAACAAATATCCCACCATAAGTGACTGTCAACAGCACTTTAATGGCAGGATAGGAGACAGAATTCTCATAGTGCTTATACAGCCTTACTCCCTTGGCATCCTTTCAGCCACATATCATGACCTCTTTTTGGGAGACATGCAAAGTGCCCAACTTCCACAGCAACTTCCTGTGTATCCCAGAACAGTCCTGGGTAGAAATTTCAAAGCCTGGGAATGGAAGTTCCACAGCTTTGACTCTTCCGTTGCTGTGGGCAGGGAGCAAGGCTCGCAAACTGAACAATGGATGTGCAACATGATATTTGTATTTGCAAATTCAGTAAAATATTTCAAATTCTCTAACATTTGCATTGAATCAAACATGCCTCCAGTTCGCAAATATGAAAACTTTGATTGAATATTCGCATTTTACCATGTTTTGGCTGTGAAAAAGGGCTTTTTCAATGGGGAAAAAGTTCTGAAAACTTTCTGAAAATGTTTGAATGCAAATTTGAAAGCCTGGATGTTCGATTTCACGCAACTGGAATGAAACAAAATTTGGGGGTGTTTGATTCAATAACTGAACTGAACTGAATACTTCCCACTCTGTAGGATAGAGCCAAGCTCTGCTTCTGAAGTGGAAGGAGATGCGACTGGATGGATCCTGGCAACAACAGAGAGCCCGCTTTTTCAAAACCATTCCCCAAGTAACCGGTGTAGGTAGTCACAATAGGGCCAGATACGTTTGGCATTTCTAGAAGCCCGTTGTCTGTTGTGGAGAGCAGCGAAGCTTCAGCATTCTGACAGAAGGATTTTTCCCCATTTCCCAATCTGCTCCTCTGCCGCACGGAATAGTTATCCAGCAGTTCAAGCATATAAATGCCTTTCAGGTTCCTTGTATCAAATGATAACTCAGCTTGTCTTCCTCAGTGAGCTAAGCAATAAATAGAAATCTTGGACTAGAAAGGAGACACTCTGACTTAGTTAGATCTTCTAGTGTGCCAGAAAAGACAAGTAGGCTGAATTACCATGCCAGCTGCTACATAAAGATTGTCAAATTAAATACAAAAACCTATGTTTAAATAGCACTATGATGAAACATGAGAAAAGCCGACAAAAGCTATGGCTGACACTCTGACCTCAAAGTAAAGCTCTGTGAAAGATTTTTTTTTTAAAAAAAAAACATGCTTAACAGTGTGTCTATGGAAGTTTCAGTAGCAATTCCAGCAAATGCGAAGCTAGCATAGGTTAATAAGAATTTACAAACTTTCTGCAGCAACTGCCCCCTAAGCTGTTAGAATTCATCTTCCATTTTCCACATCACAAATAGTTCTACAGTTGATTTCTCTCTCTCTCTCTCTCTGTGTATGCTAAAATCAAGGCTTAACCCTCTATGCCAATAGTGTCAATGGAACAAAATCTGAGATCAGAATGGAGCAGATGAGATCAGAAATCGACTGCTATTTCCCATAGTCACCAGCCATTCTTAAAATGGGCCTGTTCATGTAACTGTCTATGCAGAAGGCTAACCCTTGGCATTCAGACTAAGGACACACATGAAAAAAATGTGTTCTGTTCACCATCAAAGTAATACAGTGTTTGTTTGGTTCAACTGCAAACATTTAATTGAACCAAAAGGTTGTTGGCTTTTGATTCTGAACTTGCTCAAAAACAAGCAAACAAAAATTACACTTTTTCTAATAAAAAAGGTCTTTTCAAGGGCAAAGGACATAAATAACATGAACTATTCAATGAAATAATTCATGTGTGAGGGCAAGGGGACCGGTCGAGTTCAAATTTCTGGATATGTGAATAACTGCATATTTGGTTGGATGAGAACACTCACAAAAACAAACTGTTCAAACGAATTTTGAAAGACAAACCAAACTTTGCAGATCCCTCATTCAGATTTTCTGCTTTTCCATGATTGTCTTGGGGAGATTTCCAAAGCATAACAGTTCTCTGTCTCTGTCTCTTTCTTTCTTTCTTCTGTTCCATTTTTGACAGTATTTATACTGAAAGATTCTGTGAGAAAGGTATGTAGTGAATGAATGAACCTGAACCTTAAGGAAAAGGCAAGGGTAATTTTGCTGGTTCTCCTTTCTAACTTCTTAAATCAGTTTGCTTCTCTCACTGCTCCTTCTCCCTGACTCAGCTATCATAGCCTGGGCCCATCTCCATGCAATTTTTATTCCGAATTTAACCCTGTTTTGCCTCGGGAGTGTCCCCTTGCAAAGCCCTAATACGGGCTGCATGTGAGACAATACGTGAGGTGCATATTAATTAGCTCCTTGCCAGAGCTCACAGGCGAGTTAGAGAGAGGTGCATATTTAATTAGCTCCTTGCTGGCGCTCAGAGCTTACTGGTGCTGGGAAGCAAAGGCTGCCTCGACATTTTAGGTCGGTTGTCTGGCTTCCCTCTCATTCTCTGGCTAACTGTCATGCTTCAAGAGTAGAGAGGGAGGGGGGATCCCTCCAGCCTGAGCCCTTCTTCTCCAAGCACACATACTTGCTGTCATGCAGACTTGTGCACATCTGCTAAAAGCTTCCAGTCAGGGCAAAGGGAGTGGAGAAAAAAGGATGCCGTTTCCCTGATGCTGGGGTTCACCACATTGGCTTGGGAACGTGTGAATTCGAACTGTACCCACGCTCTCCTCCACCTCATGGGGCCATCTTAATCCGAACTACAATGAGGATTAAGGATGGCCCAATTCTGCAGTGCAACAATTGGAGACAATGAGGACGAGCCCATAGTTAGATAGATTTTATTGTGGTCATTGATCAGGAATGCATCAATATCAATATTGAAAAAACCAAAACCAAAACACAGACCAGACAACTTAATGTAAGCATTACTTATCAGTTGCTTACTCAACGGAGTAGCAAAGAGCAGAATCTTGAAATCTGACGGATGAAGTTAGGGTCTTCATCATTTAACAAGTAGTAAATATAAAAATTTCCAGCTGCCTTTACCTCCTCCACACCTGTCAGATTTGGCATTGTTCCAGGGACCTGTACGTGAGGAAATATCACAGAGAGATGGCCACCTGGTCTAGCATGTGGTCAACCAAGTCTGACCTGTAAGGATCCCCAGTATAATGGGCCCACAGCTCTTGGCATTGCTAAAATGTTGACAATGAAGACAACAGGTACTTTGGGAAAACTTTTGTGAGTGAAAGCCACTTTAGTCCTCATGGAAAGCTATGTTTGCCCGTGAACTGTGCCATCATGTTATGATGAATTCATCCATTAAAGTCCATCCTCACAGGGTCAACAGAGAATCTGAGAGAGATATCCAATTAGATCTCTCTCTCTCCCTTCTCGTTCTGTTTCTCTCTCCCCCCCCCCCCCATTTTAAAGTCCTTGTCTGTTTCCCTCACTGGTTCGAAAACACTCTGAAGTAAGCCATACATCACATTGAGGTCAGAGCAAAATACAAAGAAGAATATCCAACCAACAGCGGTCCACACGCAATGACAGTTCTCATTTATTATCTGGCAGTCATGTGAGTTTTAAAGTCACCAATCATCATCAATGGAAGAAAACGACTACAGGCCTGACAAGGAAGATACTTTCCACAGCAATGTAATATTCAATTTACGGTCAAGGCTGCTGACTTTGGAAGCAAAAGGAGGGTAAGAACAGAATTAATTTCCTACCTCAAAGTCAACTTGGCTCTAAAATGATAGTCTGAGGCTGGGATCACTTGAAATAACTTACTGTTCCTAAGTGTCGTTTAAAGCCCTGTACGAGGCTACATTTGTGCAGAAATGCAAGCATATTGGCTTTGTCCAAGGCTTTCATGGGTTTCAAGGTTGTGTGTTGAAGTAGCCCTGGCCATTTTTCTGCCTTTTCCCTCTCCTTGAGCTGCCCAGAAGCCATTGGTGGGCTTGCTTTAGTACGGAAGGTATTCCAGGCCCTCGATCATTCTGGCTGCCATTTTCTGCACCATTTGGTAGGCTTCTTTCCCCTTTGTTGTCTATACCCACAAGATAGCCCTGTCACTGAGGAACACAGTTCAGTTCACACCTCCCCACCAACACAAAATGCATTCAGATACAAACAATCCTTACATTTTTCTCAATTCCCCCAAGCGATATTTATAAACTGCTTCCGCAAAATCCATTTCCTCTCAATCAAGCTTAACATGAGGGCTCTGCCTCTTTTAAGTGGCTAAAGTCAACAATATTTGGGTAAATAATGGAGAACATTCCAAGATAATATTAACACAATTGATTTATTGATGATTGCACAATGGAAGGTTATCTTTTGTTAACGGACTCAGCAAATAAGCAGAAAGGTGTCAGTGGAGCACAGGAACTCCATAGATGTAGCCATTATGCACTGGGAAACTGCAAGCGCTTTAGAGTGATTGGCAGCTCATGGTACTGCCTGTTCCCAAGGCTGGGAGATTTTGAATTTGCAGAGAAGTTTCCACAAGTCAAAGAGAAAATGGTTTGTGGCAGCCCAAGAGTAATGAAGATAAAATGGAAACTGCTCAGCTTTTCCTATCCATTGCAGAGGGAAGAGTGGGGTGGTTGGGTGGCTTCCTCCCTCCCTCCCTCCCCCCTTCCTTTCTAAAAAAGGGAGAGGAACATGTCCACTTTGGCCAGAGCAACACTGGTAAAAAGAGTGCTGTGAAAACAAGGCAGCTATTCTGTTAGCCCTCAATGCTGACACTAAATAGATCAGATAGGTGAAGTACAAAGAGTCAGAGACAGTGCGAGGAATCTTGAGCTAGATAGTACATCTTGGGATCTGATTCCAACTCAAGATTGGATCTGTGGGAATCAAATATTACATCTCTGAAAGGTGAGTCAGTAGGAAGTGAAAGTTTTCCCCCTTGTCTTCTGCTTGAGATGCCCATAAGCAATTGGTGGGCCACTGTGTGAGACAGAATGCTGGAATAGATGGGCTGTGGTCCGATCCAGCAGGGCTCCTCTTATGTTCTTGAATCTGACCTTCCCCTAATTATGAAACCTCAATAGCTGGATGTGGTCTCAGATAAGAGAGCTCAAGCATTTGGTTTGGGTTGAAGGAGGTAGAGAAGATATAGCAAGGTTGGATTAACTGTAAGAAACACAACAGTCATACTTGAAGCTTGGATCTGATCCTGAAAGTAATGATAGCCTTATGTTGTGGCTAGGTTCCCTAGGGGGACATGGAGCCTTCAGCGAAGCATAGAATGACTTTGCAGCTCCCCTTTTGCTCCGATTCCAGCTGATCCCAGCTGTCTAGCAAACCACCCACATTTCTTCTGACTGAGAACAACTGACAAGCCCGTGTTATCATGAAGCCTCTATCCCAGCTTTAGCAAAAGCAGTGGGAGTCTAAGAGCCTAGCTCATGCCACGTTTGCTCCTGATCTGTGAAATGTCAGCCCCGAACTAAAAACAATCACTTTCCTCTGCTTTCCTCTTGCAAGCTCAAATGTTCAGCCTGTTCCCCCTGCTGTACATCGTAGAAGAAGATGCAAAATCCAAGCAGTATATAATAGAACAGTGCATTAGAGTACAGTAAATAACATAATAATATATAATTGATATAAGAGGCCCTATGTTGCCTATAGGCACGAAGGTATTGCTGATATCCAATCAAGACAACAATGAAGACTGCAGGGGCCTTTCTATTCTTGTTGGATGCATGAACGTATTTGCTTTGCCAGAAAGCCAAAGAATACCCCCATACTATTAAAGGTCATTCAAGAACATAAAATAGCCCCGTTTCCAACAAGAGCAAGCCTGCAGATACTTCCTGAAAAATGGCATGTGTCATTTTCTGACATGTCTAGCCATGGGGGGCCACTGTTCATTGCTGAAAAGCCCTATGGCTTATCCCCCTCTGAGAGGTAGGTCATCCACGTGTATTTCCCAGCAACGTAAAAGCCCATCACCCTTTTCATTTTCCCTTCCTGCTCCTCCGGCTCTCAGATTGCAGTCCAACACTGCAATTCATTTAACGAACACAATTTCCTTGTTAATGGGACTTATCTGTAAGACCAATCTTTTAGCTGGGCACTGTTGTTTTTGCTCCTAGACCTGTCAATATTAAGGACATTCTTTGTCCCTCCTGGTATTCCAAGAATTATCCTGGGCAAATTAGACATGTGCACGGCTTAAGATTGCTTACAAAGGATGGAGCTCAATCTGAATAAGAATTACCATATGGAAACCAGTGAACTTTTTAATAGAAGCAGTCCTAGGTTTTCAATATTCCATTAGCGAAATAAGTTTGTTATGGGTAGGAATGCATACAAATATCTGTAACCTTCGGAATTTGTATGAATTCGGATATTTGAATTTGAATCTAATGTTGGCACATTCAAAGATTGACATTCGAATTTGAATAAAATGTTTTGATACATTCATATGAAGCTTTGTATGAAGTTTCATATGGGATTTGTATGCTATTTGTATGCATTTGTATGAGATTGAACATTTGTATCAAATACAAATCCTACCACATTTGAAGGGGATCTATTCAAACAAATACAAATTTTCTTGCATTCAATTTGATACAAACTGAATACAAAAATAACATTTGTGAACATCCCTAGTTAGAGACATGTTGTCTAGACATTAGATTGATACTTCACCTTGCTTAACATTAGGAAGGTCGCAGAACAGCTTTTAAACTGATCCCTAGGGGAAAGCTGACAGGAGCTGAGCAGCGTCCAGTTTGGGAGAGTGCACCCTTGAGTGAGGAGGGCTGGAACTATGCACATAATACTGAGTCAAGTGGGGAACTAGTCAGTAATATGCACACAGAACAATGCAAGGGGCAGTATAAGGATTCACATGCTCCTAGAGGGCAGAGCATGCACCAGAAGAGTGAATACAAGAATGATGGCCAGCCTATGACATGTGTGTCACAGGTGACACGCCAAGCCCTTTTGGGTGACACACATGGTCACCCTGGCACCTGGGCATGTAGTGCTTGCTTATTCTTGAAGTGTACAAAATACCAACTTTCAACTGAAGATTTAGCAAATGTAAAGAATTATTTGTTTTTGCTTTTAATAAAATACTTATATCAACAATATAGCTTTTTTAACTAGAGCTACAAATAACACAAAATTATGGATATTTCTAGATGTGACACAGTACCCGAGTTAAGCTAGGTTTTCTTGTGAATTTTGACACACTGAGCTCAAAAGGTTTACCATATATATGCACGAATACAAGAAGCCTCCAAGCTAAAATAGGGGATCTAGAAAGCTTAGTGATGGATAATAAAATTGATATTATTGCTATAACTGAAACCTGGTGGACCAATCAATACTAATGGGATATATTAATCCCATGTTACAAACCGTAAAGACAGGAAAGAGCAAAATGGAGGTGGTGTAGCCTTGTATATTAAGGAAGAGATAGAATCTTATGGACTGGAATGTCTAGGTGAGTCTGACTCATCCACCAGAAGCAGTGTGGGTAAGAATACCAGGCCCAACATTAGCGATATGCTATCACGCTCCCAACCAAATGGATGCCTAAGTACATCTTTCAGGCTGGGGGAACAAGCAGGATATTTCTAAGACCATTTGTTGGGATTCGAGAGCAGGAGGTTTGTCATTGTCTCTACTTGAGAAGCCCGTGGGCAATTGGTGGGTCATTTTGTGAGACAGGGTGCTGGACTAGATGGGCTGTGTCCTGATCCAGCAGGCCTCCTCTTATGTTCTTATGTTCACATTCCAGCATTTGACACAACAGGAAACCAATAGTATCATGTGATGCATTTCTCGGTAGCAGCAGCACCTCATGCCCAGCTGTCGCTATACAGATCGGCAAGTAAGAATTAACAGGATATTGCTCTACAACAGTTAATTTTACTAGAATAATGATAATATGGTAAACTGGGTCTATATTCCAGGACTGTATTGGGGGTACAGATGTGCACATTTTTTTTTTGATGTTATATTCGAATTGAATCGGATACCCAAAAATCCAATTCAATTTGAATCTCTTAAATTTGAACTTAATGCGATTCAATTCGAATTTACCAAATTCAAATCTATTCATTTGAATTTTTTATTTGAATCTGCACATGTCGACAACATTTGTATGTGCACATGCGCATCCTCTGCACATCCACACGCCTGTATGCATCCTGTAGTTATCCCATATGCAATCTGTTTTCCTGTATGGATTCATACAAATGCATACAGATGTGGATCTTTAAGTATGCATTGAGTGCGAATCATACAGATATGAATGTCCAGATAATTCAAACTAATAGATCCAAAATTCAAAATTCGGTTCAAATGTTTACATTTGAATTTTGGGACTTTCTATTCTAGTTTGAATGTTGAAATTCGGCACATTCAATCAGATTTTGAATGCCTATGAATATTGGTGCATATCCTAATCAGGAGCAATCACAATTGCATCTGGCAGATCAAGAACAATTAGAACATAATTATGGGGTATCAATCCTTTTTGGATGCTACTGTAGACAATTTATCCCTGATGGAAGTGATAGTTTTGCCTCCAGCACTATTTCCCGTGTCATTGATGTCCTACATCATATAGTTGAGAGGATCCTTGATTTCTATGGTGACTCCCACAGCCTCTGCCCTAGCGCAGGGGACCATGCCATTGCTGCCTAAGGTTCAGAAGAAAATGAATCCCAATTGCTTCCAGGTGCTTGAGAGACATTCAAAATAATCTGCTGCATTTATCAACATCCACAGGATGTGGTCACCAACAAATGTGCCGTTGCTTTTCCTATTTAATTGATTAAATTTTGCAAATTTTCTTCTTAACTTTGCTCATTTCTTTAACCAACCAGGAATCAGCTCTTTGAACAGTATATACATATTACACACACACACACACACACACACACACGGAAATTTCTGACTTCCAGTTCAGAAGTTCAAGTCATACTTCTGCAGGAAATTTCAAACCGAAATATATGATTGCATTAAAATGTATGGTGATAATTTCCTTTGATAGTTACATTTTTACTTTCCAGACTTAAAATCACCACCAACAAATAGGGATGTGCATGAATATTCATATTATTCGTTACTCGCACAAATTTATACAAATCCGGACATTTGCACACAAATTGAATGTTACGACATTCGTACACTAACATTCATATGAACAGTTCATACATTCGTTAAACTGGGGATATGTATCACTATGTATGCATTCATATAGGATACACATCTGATACACATCCGATATGTATGTATTTGTATAGGGTCAGTATGCAGGATCCATATGCATTTGTATTGGGTATTCATAGAAATATATTCGTATTGAATAGAATCCTATCACATTTGAAGGGGATCTATTCAAACTAATATGAATTTTCTAACATTTGATCTGTAATGAATTGAATGCTCCCAGCACTATTTCTCAGAAAATACATACAATGCACCTAGGTGGGATGCTAAAATATTCTGCTTAGGACGAAAGAGGGAGAGGGAGAAAGAGAGAGAGGAGAATATCTTAAATACTGCACAAAAATCCTTTGCCGCCTTTCCCAAAAGTTCTGCTATTTCACTGACCCAGAATTTTACTATAGCAGTTGCTGCTGCCTTAGCCTTGACCTCATCAGAGCGTTTAAAAGCCCCATGTTGAGTCCGAGTCACAGATGAGCAGGAAAACATCATCTGTCAGAAAAGCTACTGACTTAGATTGGGTGTATTATTCCTCCTCCTGAGCTCCACCCAGGTCTATGAGGACCATGTGTGAAATTCCTATCAGGTTCAGTTACTTCTGAGCAGCGGGGGCCAGAATAGTTGAGCTTCATAATCTGTTGGAATGCTTCTTAGCTCACTTGATATAGCAATTCCTCTAGGCATAGAGGAAGGGAGAGAAGGGAGGGGGCAGCAGAAATGCTAGTATCGGGTAGCTGTCACAGGTGCGGCTGGTCACGGCAGATCTGCACAGTGCAATGCCATTCATTTCAGAAATCACGGGCTGCCCTTTTCCTTTAGTCCCCTCCAAAGCATGGGGCTTGGAAAAAGGAAAAGAAAAAAAAAATCTCCTCCTTCCAAAACAGAGCCCAGCAGAAAACCAATTTCCATGGCATTGCATCTGCATGCAAAATAAACAAACCTTTCATTTGCACATTTTCAACGGTGTGTGAATTTATTGGTGCATACACCCTTATTACTTAAAGAGATAAAAATAAAACCAAATTCCTGGAAGAGCTTCAGAACTGACTAGTAATGTTCTGCATTTCCAGACAAAAGAAATCTCCAGTTTTAAAGCTGCCAACTGAAATTTCTTCGTCCTCGGACAGGATATGCAAATGCAGAATCAAATGTAAGCTCAAACTTTATCCACTCCCAAACACTCTACTAGCAAGACACTCCCCCTCCCTCTATATATAATCTCTCTATTTTTATAACTTACCCTATACTGCAAAATTTGTACAGGAGAAGAGCTATAAGATTCAAGAAGGCGAGTAGGGCTTGGGGCACGGCTGGGGTGGACAGGTAAAGGTTGGGTCAAGGTGACATAAGGTAGGGTTAAGATTGCCTGTGGAAAATGTAGGTGAATATGGGGAGGCCGAGGGGAGCAGCATCCCCACTTTCTATGCTGAAAAGAAAAGGAAAAAGCTTATCGCCCCCTGTGCCCTCCACCATCCCCTTCTCTTGGACTTCCATGGGGGCAGGAATGTCCTATCATTGTCCACAATGTCCCTTCTGGTTCTAGCCACAGGGGCTCAATTGCACCTCCTCTGACTGGCCACCAGCCTCCAACTCTTGCCCACCTTACCTGACTTTCAGAGGAGCTTCGTTGAATCCAGGCAAGTAAAGATGCCTTTTAGGGTAAGTCACATAAGCAAGAGCAGCGGCAGCAGAATAATGGGAGAAACCTGCCTATGGCTGTTTCTGCACCTATTGTGAACCAGAGTAGGATGCCCTGGCATAGGATACACAACTACTGTAGTCCCACATTAAGATGTGCTGCTGGTGGGAAAGTACAGGGCTGTCTGCACTTAGGCAACCCCTCCCATCCTGGGCTTCCTAGCCTTTGAGCCCATTTCAGTGGCATGCCAACTTCTGGTGGCCCTTCTTGGAGCTCAGTTGAAATGCATCTCCCATCTACTTACTCTGATCTGGTAGACCTCATGATCAGGATTGCCCTATCCAGACCTCTCCTCTTGTCCGGTGAGGAGGGGACATTTCAGGAGGGTGGAGCCCACTCTTTCTCACACTAGCATGTGGGAAGAAGTGGACTAAGCTACTGGATACTGGTTTATATGGAGAAGGCTCATATATAGTACACTGAGCTGTAATGCTTACTGGAATGTGGGGCCATGTGGATTCTGCAATCTTTTAATGTCTATATACGAGCCACCCTTTTAACTGCATGTGGATACAGCCTAGAATACTCCTTCCTGCTAAAAAAGAAGTGGTTTGGAAACAGCCTTCCTTCCAAATAAACATGCATGAACTTAGACATTCTTTGAAATGCAGGGGAAAGTTAGTGTTACACACTGAATAGATTCTTTGCTCTCCCAAAGCAGTGATGACTAATCCGCATTTCTCAGCTTGATGTGCATCAGGCTCCTTCACTGTATATGTTTAGGAAGGCAGTGAAGACACACCTCGTTGCCCTGGCCTTTAGCTAAATGGGAATATACTGTCTCTTCCCGCTTTACAGACACTGTTACTGTTTTAATATATATTGTTGTTCTAATATATGTCTGATTTTAAATGCGGTTACCCGCCCTGCAACCTCCGGGTATAGGGAGGGATAGAAATACAAATAATAGAAATAAATAAACCCATCTTGAAAGACTGTGGTATGGATAAAATGGAGGGATAAGATCTTTAGCAAAAGGGCAATAAAGTGCATGAATAATTGTAATATTCGTTATTCATACAAATTCAGATGAATTCGGCCATTCATACACTAATGTTACAACATTTGTACATTAACATTCATATGAATACAAAAGTTTTGGAACATTTGTACAAATAGTTTGTACATTCGTTAAACTGGGGATACATATTGCTACGTATGCGTTCATATAGGATACATATCTGATGCAAATGCATTGGTATAGGATATGTATCCAATATGTATGCATTTGTATAGGATCTATATCCAGGATATGTATCCGATACGTATGCATTCATATCAGATATTTGTTCGAATTTATACGAATACATTAGTGCCAAATAGAATCCTATCACATTCAAAAGGGATCTATTTGAACAAATACAAATTTTCTAACATTCATTATGAATCGAAGGCCAACCCCCCCCCCCCATTTCTGCATATCCCTATTTCCATCTAAATGTACAACGATAATTCCTCATCTGAGTTCAGGCATACATCTACAGGGGGAACAGATTTGGCTTTCTGTATTAAAATTCAGTACTTGTGTTTGCCGCTGCATGGAAATGTCAAGGTATTTGGCGCTTCAGTGTGAAGGCAATTTAAATGTGGTGCTCAGGTGAGGGCAGAGAAGAAATGGGTGCTCAGGCCTTTTTTCGCTCACAAGTTTCAATGCTCACGTTTTCTCGAACTCTTTTATGGCAGATTTTTCTCATCTTGGTGTCAAAAATGTATTTATTACCTTTATTTAAAACATTTACGTATTGCTTCCCATATATCTTTATATATATATATATATATTAAAAGTCTTGTTACCTTTTCTTTAAAAAAATGTCTTTAATGTCTGTTTTGTAAATGTAAAAAAATTAGTTTAAAGGATAAATACACAGATTGATAGAAATAGATCGATATAGATACAGATGATATAGATGATCAGGCCCAATCTGGAGGAGTAGGGAAAAGATCAGCATGGAGTATTATTTGCAGATTTTACGTATCACTTCCTCTCCTCCCAAAAGTGATTTTTCACACACACACACACGCATGCACGCATGCACGCACGCATGCACAAACAAACAAACAAACAAACAAATAAATAAATAAATGCAACCAAGAAAGGTCCCAGACAATAGGCCTTTCCACACTACAACCGAACAGGACACTCCTCCCAGGCCTGCTTCCCTGGGTTTCTGCAGGGTCTAGGTGACCCGGTCATGTCAGCTAGAACCCGCAGGAGCCTACTCTGGGCGCACACACACCCCGGGCTGGGGCCAAGTGGGGCCGCGCACATGCATGCATGACTTACCTCGTCGCCACCAAGTTCAAAGTGGCAGGTCCAGCCAGTGGTGTTGTGCATCTGCATGCTGCCGGCTCTGATTGGCCAGTTACCCGCGCCTGCACAGAATGGGGCCCGCAGATGTTCGGGGGAGAGAGTGCGAATGCTCTCCCTCCCGTACAGCTGTGGGATGGCTCAGGATGGCTGGGAATGCCCAGGGCCGGGTGTAGAGTGCGATTTCATGCTCTACACCCGGAATGCGAGTAGGGTGCCCTGGAATGGAACCGCCGGCCCAGCACAGCAGATGCTCCATCCCAGGGTGTCCTACTTGCGTTCAGGAGTCCCTAATGAAATTCTGCAAGATTGGAAATCTTATGATCCGTTAAAAAGGCACTGATACTTCTTGTCACAAAATTCACTTGCCCCCTCTCTGTCTGTGGAGATGGGTAAAAACAAACAAACAAACAAACAAACAAACAAACAAACAAAAACAAAGAGAACCCATTGGTCATTCCCGCACTACTTCTTTTATTTTAACCTATGTAGCAAAGCTAGTGAGACTGTATCCAGACTTGATGCTTTTTGCGTAATTATTGTGGAATTGTCATGGAACTGCCAGATTTGTTTACCTGTCTCATACAGACGTTCAAAAATTTCAAAGCAATAAAATGCAATGAAACTATTGTGGGAGAAAGAACAATGGTACCTGCAGAGACGTGGCATGCTGCGGTGCCCCTGCGCAGTGGCTTCCGGTCCCCCAGATGGGAGATTGGAAGCTGCTGTGACCCTTCACAGTGATTTCCCATCCGCCAGATGGTATGCTCCGTTACCTGCAGTAGCAGCAGAACATTCTGAGGTAAGAGTGAAGGGGAAAGTTGCTGTTAAATCAGCATCTTTTTACTTTGCTAGAAAGTTTAGCCACTGCCGTGCTTTGAAAAAAGCTGCACATGGGCAGCACAGCCTACTGCATATCTGGGGATCTGTTAGTCCACCAACTCTGTCCAGTCTGGATTACTTCTGGGAGGCCTTTTGAGAACACGAGTGACAGTTCAACTCCAACTTTGAAATTATGGAATCTTTGGTTGCATATTATTGGTCCTCTGAGCTGGTTTTGTCCCACGATTAAAGAACTGGACTCTTATCTGGTAATCTCCTGGTTCAATTCTGCACTCCTCCATGAAGTCAGTTGGGTGACCTTGGGGTAGTCACAGCTCTCTTTCTGAGCTCTCATAGCTCCACCTACATCACAGGGTGTCTATTGTGGGGAGAAGAACAGAAGACCCTTAAATGGGTGAGAAAAGTAGGGTATAAAAGCCAACTCTCCTTCCTCCTCCTCCATGAAACCAGCTGGGTGACCCTGGGCTAGCCACAGCTCTCTTCTGAGCTCTCACAGTCCCACCTGCCTCACAGGATGTTTGTTGTGGGGAGAAGAGTAGAAAGCTTTCTCAGCCACTTTGAGTCCCCTTAAATGGCTGAGAAAACCGGAGTAGAAAAGCCAACTCTTCTTCTTCTTCTTCTTCTTCTTCTTCTTCTTCTTCTTCTTCTTCTTCTTCTCTGCATAGCCAATATGGAGGGGTTGGACCATATGGAACAGGTGATCAAGATTCTTCACGCGATAGTGTATTTGCCATACTTTGCAGAGTTAATGCCCCCTATTTTGCTCTTGCACAGAACAATGCAGAATGGTTGGGTAAGTGAATAATTACGAAATAACAGAGCATAGCGAGATAGTTGCGTGCAGCCTGAGGGCGGCCTGAGTATTCTCTTCTCACCTTGATATTTCCAGAGACTCCCCCCCTCTCTCAAGTGACTCCCCTCCCCTTTGCAAACCCTCAGCAAACCTCCCACCTTGAGAGCTTAATATTTCTGGCCTCCGCCAAAGCCTGCTCTAACTAACACCGCCAACCTGGATTTTATATGATTAGTTAGTGAAAACTTGCCAACTTCAGCTGGCTGCCAAGTCAAGTCAATTTACTGTGATGCGTTGGTTCTGCTGGAAGACCTTAATCCCTCTTTAATCTCCACTGTGCCCTTGACAGCATGGAATGTACTTACAAAGCTAATGTCATAAGATGAGCTGTGTTATTAACCGTTTTGGTGAGACCTCTTCCCCTCCCTCGTCTCATCTTGCCTCCCCTGCACCGTGGGGCGGGCTTAGGTCTGTCCCAGGCCGCACTCCCCCACCAATATTTCCCGGGCCGAAGAGATTGGCAGGGATCATCATATAAAGTGTGTGGGGACAGGCGGGTGCAGAGGGCAAAAAGAAAACAAGCCTTCTGCTTCATTAGAGCTCACCAGGCCTCATGTGATTTCGGATTTTGATGCTATGTGAGCATCAGGTTGGTGTGTATTTTATTTCAGGTTTGATTGATTGGATAAAGAGATTTACATAGCAGCAGGCACAAACAGATCAGAGTTATTAGAGAGACAGGTGCCCTTTTAAACCCTCCACCGAGCTTCCTCCCCCCCTGCCCCCACCCAAAAAGCTGTCCGCGAACAGCTGAAGCATTTCTAACAAGGGGCTTCACTGCATTGCTCAGAGCAAGTTTCGTGACAGAGGTGAAAGAGGAGAATGGTAGGCAACGATGCGGTCAGGTTAGAGAATGGGCATTCTGGACCTTTCCGCGTTAGCAGGTCTACTGGTCCAGGGTGAGGCCTGGCCCACCTCTGGGCATCTCTGGTCCACCCTTGGATACAGACTAGAGAGGCCACAATCCCTCCACTTGCACTGGGTGGAATCTAGCTCAGTCCGGGCAGGGCATCCTACTGAACTTGATCAGGTTTTTTCTTAGGAGGAGGAGAAGAGTTGGCTTTTCTACCCTGCTTTTCTCACCCTTTTTAAGGGGACTCAAAGTGGCTGACAGACCTTCTGTTCTACTCACAACAGACACCTTGAGAGGTACGTGGGACTGTGAGAGCTCAGAAAGAGAGCTGTGACTAGCCCAAGACCACCCAGCTAGCTTCATGGAGGAGGAGGAGGCAGAAGACAAAAAAGAAGAGTTGACTTTTCTACCCCACTTTTCTCACCTGTTTAAGGGGACTCAAAGCGGCTGACAAAGCTTCTGTCCTTCTCCCCACACCTGGGGAGTGAGAGCTCAGGAAGACAGCTGTGACTAGCCCAAGCCCACTCAGCTGGCTTCCTGGAGGAGTGCAGAATTGAACTGGGAGACTACCCATTAAAAGTCCAACTTGAATGGAGGCCTGCAGAAGACACCCAGGTGTCCCTTACCTTTGGTGACCCACCCGTGTCTCAGTGCTAGGGTTTCTGCTAGCAGACATGACTGTTTGGTCTAGTGGTTAGGGAGCTGGACTCTTATATGAGAATACCGGGTTTGAATCTGCCCTCCCCCATGAAGCCAGGTGGGTGACCTTGGGCTAGCCACAGCTCTCTTCTGAGCTCTCACAGCCCCACCCATCTCACAGGGTACCTGTTATTGGGAAAAGGATAGAAAGTTTTGTCAGCTGCTTTCAGTCCCCTTAAATGGGTGTGAAAAGTGGGGTAGAAAAGCCAACTCTCCTCCTCCTCCTCCTCCTCCTCCAACAGAACATCCATGCTACCTTCAGGGATAGTACCATTGATTCAGCCCTTGCAATGAGCTGCCATAATCTGAATTTGTCCCAGCTTGGCCATTTGGGTGTTTGGATTACACTTATAGACAGTCCTGTTCTACTTTTCTAAAGCATCAGTTGACGATTATGTGTACCCACATCCAGCAAATCATCTAAATGCCCTTTTAGTTCCAAAACATGCCCTTTTAGTTCCCTTGCTAGCATGTTTAAATGATTATGGTTGGCTGTTTTGTGGCGTAGATCCAGAAGGACAGCATACACAGAATGAGTTAGCCCTGCCAGGTGGGAAGATAGAATCAGCAGATGATTTTCTCTATTGCCCTCTTGTCAGAAATAGCCAACATATGCAGTCGGTGCTTCTGTTGCTTCCAGGTAGACAAGCTAATGTCTATGGTGGTGTTGTTGTTTTATGCTGGCAGATTCAAACCTAGCTGCCTGTGAAATGTGGCTAAATTTTGTGCCAGGACCATTTTTTAAATTATTTGTAAGAAAACAAATAGTAAACGTTCGGGAGACCAAGGACAGCCCTGCCTTTGCCTGTAAACTTTTATGTGCCTGTAAACTTTGAAGGCAGTTTGGGATATAACTGCATAAAACAACATCAATTTTAGGAAAACTAAGTTTTTACTTTACCTTTGTGATTTTGAATAATCATACTCTGTACTAGCTCAAAATTATAATGAAACAAGTGGAGGGAGTCCATGCTGTATTCTGCCCCTGACAAAAGATGGTGATATCAGACTTCTTGCACAATGCAGGCTGTGGCTGTGATCATACAAGCTGAAAGGGGTGAATTTGTGTGAATTTTGGGTGCATTTGAGGCTCAAGGGATGAACAGATTTTAAAACAATAACAGCAACACTCCTCCCTCATCCTGAAGTCTCTGCTTTTGTGTTCATTTTGCAGGCACAAAAATCACTCTCCAGAGGCCTTTTCGCACTTCAGCTGGAATGGCTGTAATGCATGTGGGCTAAGTCACTTTGGGACGCTTCACCCATTCACACACAGGCAGGCAGGAACGCGTGTACCCATTCCTGCCTGCCTGTGTGCAAATGGGTGAAGCATCCTGAGGTAACTTAGCCAGGAAAGGCCGGCCAAGGCAAAGGACGCCTCTCACAAGCCTGCCCGCCATTGGGTGGGAGCACCCAGGGGAGGGCAGCCCTGTCAGGTCGCTTCCCCCAGTTCCTGCCGGCTGTACAGGACCCAGTTGAGTCCTGTACAGCTGGCATGAAGCGACTTGGGCACCTACCCACGCCAGGGCCCAGGGCCAGCTGCCTATGGGGCAAGGGCTGTGGGTTCCCTTGGTAGACTGTACCCACGTTGGTTCAGTTTACCAAGGTCCCCACCCACCCAACCGCGACACTCTGCGTGGTGTAGGCACCTGGATGCAGACTATGACAGGCCTCATTGGGCCCTGGTCACACCTATATGAGACAGAACGTCCTATTCATAATTCAAACTGAGGTCGTACCAGTTCTGTTCACACCTAGATCATTATAGGTCATCCTCAGGCCGTCCCCACCTTGGTCTGCATAGCTCACAACTTCCTGTGCAATTGACCTGAGCCTCCTCCATGGAACTCTTGGCTCCCTGCTCCTTTTGCTGTGCCAAATCTACCTCCTTTCTTATTGTGTCACTCAAGGGAGGCGAGGGTGTGTGTTTGTGGTTGTTGTTTTTAGCTTGCTCCCTCACCTCCTCACACCCCTTCTCTTTTTATGTGCTTTTCTTCTCCATGAGATTAATTTTTTTAAAAAGTAATTATAATAAATTTGCAGAAAAATGTTAGATAGAGGGAATCGTACGAACTCCACATGTGCCGACTGGCCAAAGGAAAGACTAAACCCCACTCACCACAACATGGTTCATCATCCTTTAGCCCCCCACCCCCACCCCCCGACACTGAGGAAACAAAAATGGCCTGGGATGCCAGGACAGGGTGAGTCCTCTGGGAAAGGGGACTCCGGTTAGAATGATCCAGTGGGGGTGGGCTGGCTTGGAAAACAAATTGAATAAAATAAGGTGAATAATGTGACCTGAAGATGACCTGAAGTCGTCCTAAAGTAAAGGTGTGACCAGGCCCTTGGAGCCTTCTATAGTTTCACTAGTATGCAGATAGCAGGTCCCTGTTCTGGGATACATTCCAGAATAAGGCCAAGCGTGGAAAGGGCCCAGGATAGCAAAGGTAAGGGTAGAAATGGAGTAAGTTCACATGAGTGGCCGTGGTCTGGTGGAATAGTAGGAATACGTCTGTCACAATGCTTACTCCTGTTCCACATTAGCAGTATTCAAGGCAGTACTTGTGCCTTGACACCAACTGGATGAATGTGGGGATATGAAAAACCTAGACCAGTGATGGCCAACCTTTTGAGCTCGGTGTGTCAAAATTCGCAAGAAAGCCTAGCTTAACTCAGGTGCTGTGTCACATCTAGAATTATCCATAATTTTGTGATATTTGTAGTTCTAGTAAAAAAGTTATATTTTTAATGTATGTATTTTATTAAAAGCAAAAACAAATAATTCTTTACATTTGCTAAATCTTCAATTGAAAGTTGGCGTTTCGTACACTTCAAGAACAAGCAAGCACTACACGCCCAGGTGCCAGGGTGACCAGGTGTGTCACCCAAAAGGGCTTGGCGTGTCACTTTTGACATGTGTGTCATAGGTTGGCCATCACTGACCTAGACTCTCTCAGTATACACATTGCTCTTTGAGGGACTTTGGCTGCAACCAGACATTGCTGATTTATTCCACTACAATTGGATATTCATGGATATTCTGGAATATCCAAATATAGTGAAATAAGCAACCGATGTTTGAGTTCAGCCTCAGTGCTGTTCTGCGCCATGCAAAATCAATTGCAGTCTTTGTTTGTTTTACACATTCTGAGTTGGATACTTATATTCATTGATTTATTGGAAAGAAAGGGGTAAATTTAGTTTTTATATCATTTGATTGGATTAGCTTTATCGTTCCATCGATACCTTTGGGGCCTCCTGTGGTTTTCAATGTCAAATGCAGTGTTCTAGCTTTTCTTCTGTGTCCTTTGGTTTTAGATTTGTTTTATTCTCTACAGCTTCACGTTGATTGAAGTGTATTTTATATATGTGAGTGTATGTTTATATGTCTGTGAATGGGTTCTGAGTTTTTTTGTCCTTTCTCTTCTTCTCTTTCATGCTTCCCCTTTTCACTTTAATAGCCACATGGTGACAGTATACATTTTGTTTTATGCTTTGCTCTTTCTGGGGGTTGCAAGCCTCCGTGAATGAAATCTTTGGAAAAGCCAGCATGCAATTTAAAAATGATATGAAATACACCTTGAACATTGCTCTAGAGGACTTAGGACAATCAAGAGGTCCAGCCTCAGCATAGTAACAACGTCAAACAAACCCCCTTCTCATTTTATGCTAGCAATATTTGAAGCTTTGGAGTTCGCCATCATTTTGTTTAGCATTTTTAAGCCCTAAAGAACTCATGTCTGAGCAGAAGGAAAGGTGAAGAAAACCTACTTAGTATGGTTTAAAGGCCACAAAAACATTTTGTGATGTGTTGCACCAGGTGCAAAGTTCAGTTCGTGTTTGGAAATTTGATTGAACAGTTCATGTCCATGGATATCCTCATGGAACAGAACCTGGGATAGTTAGCACATCCAGAAATTTGTTGGAACCAAATTGGTTCCCACTAAGGAATATGAACTGAACAGTTGATATTTGCTGCGTTTTTGACCTTGAAATAGTGTTTTTCAATGGAAAAAGTGTTGTTGTTTTTTAACAAACTCAGAATTGAGCTCAAATAGCCCTTTAGCTCAATCAGATGATCTGCTGTTGAGCTGAACAAACAGGTGCTTGGTTCGGTATGGAACAGAACACACCATTTTCATTTGTGAACCTACAAATCAGACATGGGAATCTCAACAGCAGCATCAACAACAATAACACAGGGCTAGATCAGAGGAATAGAACAGTGAGTGACTGTAGCAGCTGAGTGTAACATGGAGAATTTTCCTCAGGTTGATATACTGGCATAGAACCCTCCTGGGTTTCTCAATCTGCTGTACTCTGGTGTGGAACAGAAGAGGCCTGATCCTGCTGGGTTGCTGCACCTGCACTGGATGGAGTGTAGCTCGGTCTAGGTGGCCACACTGCAGTGCTGAAATGGGTCTGCCTGGAGGTCTGAGACCAGAGGCCTGTTTGCACTTGGCTGTGTTCTGGAAGATATCTCAGGATAGCGGTTTGTTGTCCACATGCTAATGCAGACTTTGGCAGGCCTCACTTTGGGCCTGAGGTGTTTTTGCACTACCCTTGGCCCTTTCTGCACTTGGCCTTATCCCAGAATTTATGTCAGGATAGCGGTCTGCTGGCCACAAGCTAATGCAGACTGTGGCAGGCCTCACTTGGGGCCTTTCATAGTCTGCACTTGCACGCAGATAGCAGGTCCCTGTTCTGGGATATATTCCAAAATAAGGTCAATCTGAACAGTTCTAGCTGGAGAGGTACAGTCCTCGCATGTGGAAATGGACTATAGCAATCTGACAATATGGCATTCCAAATGCTATCAAGAAGACCTGATAGACTGGGTATGGCACTGAAGAAGAAGAAGAATAAATTCTTTTAGGATCAAAGCCAGTATGAAAGAGGCATAAATGTTTTCAGGACAAGCTTGGTTGAAGTCTTCATTGGCCGTTTCCCATTCCCAAGCTAATTCCCAGCCCACCTCAGTCTCTTGGCTGTTAGCAAATGCATCCACCCCATTTTAGCCAACTCAGCCTTGCCCAGGAACTGAATAAAGATGGGTTTATGTTTAAAAAGGAAACAGCTGGATTGCAAAAGCACAAGGACATGGGCAGCTCCAGTTTCATTAGCTGAGGGAAGCTTGGGGGCCTCCAAGGAGAACAACTGGGAGAGAAGCCATGAAAAAAGAGGAGTGTGGGGGGTGGGTGGGCTGGTAGGAAACAGAAGATCATAAAGAACTAATATTGAAAAACGGAAAGGGAGAAGGAGCCAAGCCAAACGAGCAATAAATAGACCAAAAGCAGGAAGTGAATGTGGGCCAATGAAGCGAAAGGAGAGCAAGAGCTGTTGCATGCATTCTGTTCTTCTCAAACATTCATAATTTTTTTAAAGGGGGGGGTTGTTGAGGTGCTGATGAAGAATGCAAATCAGGAAACGTCCTGGAAGCTCTACCTGCTTGCAGATGCGACTCTGTAGGGCAAGGCAAGAACTTCTGTGCTGTGTGGACAGCCTGTGCCAAAGAATCTCTCATCTTGCCACAGCGAAAAAGCCACTATTCTCACTCTAGTTAAAATTTACTTGAAAATGAAGTCCTTCCTTCCTTCCTTCCTTCCTTCCTTCCTTCCTTCCTTCCTTCCTTCCTTAAAACAATAAAAGTTTACTTCTCAGGAAGTCTGTGCAGGGTAATACTATGACTGCATCCAGATTGTCAGTGATTTAATCTGGTGGGTTTGGATATTACAGAATAAAGGTTGGATATTTTGGAATATCTATGCTTTATTCTGGAATATCCGAACATAGGTTGCATCACATCTAACTTTTAATCCAGCCTCGGTCCACTTTCAAAGTGAAAGAATGCATCAGCAAAGTGACAAGGTGCTTTCTTTTGACCTTCTCAAGTTCAGAAAATCCACCCTTGGGTTCGACAGTGTGGAAAGGATACGATTAGTCGCTTTGCTGATAAGATCCACCACCCTGAAGATGAACTGAAGTTGGATTAAATTTTAGGTGCGGACATGGAGATATAGGGGAATAAATAACCAACATCTGGAGGCAGGCTAAGGGTGCCTCTTTGGATGCAGATGCTATTGAGGCTTTGCGTCTCTGCAGCCTGTCAGATTGGTTTGCAGCAAGCTAGCCACAACTGGCAGAGTTGTGCAAATCCAGACGTATGATGAAACCTTGTGGCTTTCTGTTTTTTGAAGGAAAGAAAAGAGAAAAAGAGATCCTTGGTCACCTCTTTTCTCCACGTCAGCTACCCAAATTCCTAAAAGCATCCAAGCAAATCAGCTGGCAATCTTATCTTCTGCAACTGTTTGGCCCAATCCGAGTACGTGTTAACATATCTCTGGTAATAACCCAGTGACGATTTGGCTTTAATGAGGGTTTGAGATCCCTCTGAAGGCTTCCCTAAGAAATTTCAGATGGAGAAAAGCTTGTAGATTGGAGGATGGAAGTGAGGAAGAGATGCAGATGCTCGCTCGTCCTTCCTTCCTCATAGAATAATCGGTTCATTGTGACAAAGTGCAGCTTATTGCCAAGACTTTGTGGTCCGAAGAGAGAGCAGGTTTTCTCAGCTGCCCTTCAATTAGATCTAGAATAATCCAATGGGCTTTATACACATTGCAGCCAGCAGAACTGGTGTTATTTCTTAACTGGTGCTGCTGTTCTCATTAGGTTTTAATAGGCACTATAGTTTAAAGGGGTGGTGTATGCGTTGCGGGGGGGCAGGCGTTGCAGTTGGTTATGCATAAAGGAATGTGCATTAATCTTCTTAATGACAACACAATTAATGGGTGGCAAAACATTACTTTTGAATTAAACTTCTTCCCCCCACCCCCCATCTCTGGCTCAGGCTTTCTCTCTCTCTCTCTCTCTCTCCTCCCCCTTCATTCTTTCTTTCTTGAGCACTACTGCCAGGGCCACCAAAGACTTCTGGAAAATCTGCCCTGTATTAAAAAAAGAAAAGAAAGAAAGAAAGAAAGAAAGAAAGATGCGGGTTTTCCTACAATTCAGTGTTGTGCTTAATTAGGAAGCACGTTGGCAGCATATGCTAACACATGTGTGAGGATGTTTAGTTGTAGCCAAATCAATGTTTTCTATTAAGGCTCCCATTCTGCGCTCAGCCAGGACTCATGCTGCTTTGTCTGCATCTTATAAAGCTCTCTCTGCCTCCTTGGGAGTCTTCGGTTGCCCTCTGCTCCCTCTTCCTGGCTTCCCTTGCTGAGTGACTACTACAGGCATATGGGCTTAGAGCCCATCAAGGTCATCTTTCTTCTGGGAGGAGATGTAGAAAGCAGCAACAAATGTAAACAGTCAAGGAAGAGAAAGAAAAGAGAATGAGATGAAGTGTGTGCCTGCGTGCGTGAGAGAGCATGACAGCATCACGAGGAAAGCCACGTTTCTCCTTTCAAGTTTCTTTTTGGCTGGAGGAGACCCGGGCCCTCTCTGTACGGGATGTTATTCCGGGTTAGGAAAGGGCCCGGGGCCTCCCTCCCACATGCTCGCATGGGATTAGGGGTGCTCACAAATGCAATTTTTGGCATTCGTATTGGAAGATACGAATGTCGACAACATTCGTAAGTGTCCATACATATCTGTATGCATCTGAAACATCCTGTTTTTATTCTGTATGTATCCTGTCTTTGTTCCATACCTATCCGTACAAATGCGTACAGATATGAAAAAGATGCACATGGATACATATGTAATGTTGACACATCCGTACACATATGAAGGTCCAAATAATTCATACAAATAATCTGAAAGATTCAAAATTTGTTTGAATGGTCAATTTCCACGGTATAGACATTCAATTCAAATTCGAATGTCCGAATTTAATCGGATTGGATTGAATTTCAAATCTTTTGAACATTGGTGCACATAACTACATGGGATACCTCCTCTTAGCATGTCTTGTCTGCAGAAGGCAGGACATAGGCAGGGTGAGGGTATCACAAAGGTCACCCTAGAGCAGTCTGTTCTATTGGTAGACCCCATTATGGTGCTGGATGAGACAAATTTTGAACATTAATTTTGAGCTTAAACCAGAATTATTTCTATTGGACATTGTTGATGAAAGTTTAAGCGAAGTAAAGACGTTGATATTGTACATGGTAACAGCTGCCAGACTTACATGCACAAAAATAGAAGCAAGAAGATATATCTACAGAAGAGGAATGGATAATTAAATTGATGGGGATGGCAGAACTGGATAAATTAACGAACTCACTAAAAGATAAAACAGTCCGTATGCATCCTGTAGTTATCCTGTATGCAGCCCGTTTTTGTTCTGTATGGATACGTAGAAATCCATACGGATGCATCTTGTACAAACCTGTACACACGAGAATGTCCAGATAATTCAAACGAATAGATCCGAAATCTGAAATTCATTTGAATCTTTAAATTCAAACTTATGGACATTCAGTTCAAATTTGAATGTCAAAATTTGGGCAGATTCGACAGATTTTCAAATACCTTCAAATATTCGTGGACCCCCTAGTAGCCGCGTTTTCTTCTATTTCTCAACCCTCCCTGGCATCTCCTAAACAATTTTGTCTAGCTTAAATCATGTGTGGCCTTTAAAACAGGTCTTCTATTTGCTATGCTACGCTGGGAAGTATTTTAATCTTATTTATGAAGCCATTCTCACATAGATACGCCACTGTACTGCAAATGGGCTTTATTCAGATCCACAAGTGAATAGACATAATGCAACAGGATTAAGAGCATAGAGATAGAAGAAGGAAGACGGCTGGAGGAAGAGGACAGAGGGTTTTCCCCCACTAGGGCTTAGAACCCTTCTAAGACCCGATTAGGAATCCAATTAGTCCCTGGTTGGGACCAATTTGGAAGGCCCTGTCTTCACCTGGATCCCATTGAAGGCCCCATCTGCAAGGCCCTGTCCCCACGAGGGCAGGGGAAATCCAGATTTAATGGGTCCTTCAGGCCCGTATATCTGGATTTCATGTGGACCTGATTAAAGGTGTCCACAATGGGGTCTTCAGGCGTCCTCAAGATCTGGATCTCCAGGAGGACCCCATCTTGAAGATCCAGATCTTTGACTGTACGTGGAAAATGGTGATCTAAAAGGGCAGAAGCAAGTAATATTCTAGATACTCACCTCTGATGACTTCTGGGATGGTGGTGGGAAAAAAGTCCCTGGGATGGAACCTTTACAGGTGTCTTACCAATCTATTGGCTTCATATTGATTTGTAAGAACTGAAGTCTTTACTGCATCTGAGAAGGGTTGTAGAGTCTCAGGCCCTTTCTACACTTGGCCAGTTTCTGGAATATATCCAGTGATAGAGGTCAGTTGTCTGCATACTTATGCAGACTATGGCAGGCCATAAGCAAGGCCTAGAATAGTCTATACTAGCATGGGCCTTCTCCTGAGATATATCCCATAAAATGGCAGTATGGAAAGGCCCCCAGTAGGCGTCTCAGGTCCACATGATCTGTGGCAAGTACTTCCTGTAACGTCCTCTTGTGCTCCTATCAAAAGATTTCAAATTTTGCTCTTCTGGTCTCATTGCTGTAGACTCAGTGTTCATTTGGTTAACTTTTACTGAGGAATCCCTGCTTTATTTTTCCCCCTTTCTAATTCTGTATTTATTAAACTTATAGACAGCCAGTCTGGTTTTAGGAAGTGATTTCCTTGTTATGGATTAAGGATCCATTTGTGAGTCACTGGTGAGCCATTTTTGTCGAGGAGATCTCAGACTGGGAGGAATGTAGTGTAAACAGAATAATGTACTTTCTGAATTGGCTCTCACTCCAAAATGTGTATTTACTTTATGCACGATGATGTCTTTTGAAGAACCCATTAGGATAAAGCTGAAATTAAGTTAATAATATATATACACACACCAAAATCTGTGTTTAACTGAAGACTTTACAAAACAAAATAAAAGGTTCAGCCATTTGTATATGTACATACAAATTATATAAAATGGACTGGTTGCTGTGCAAAATCAGTACATATGCAATTTATTTATTTATGATTTATGATTTATTTGTTTTTTTATCCCACCCTATACTCGAAGGTCTCAAGGTGTGTAACAACATTTAAAATCAGACATATATTAAAACAGTAACAGTGTCTGTAAAGTGAGAAGAGACAGTATATTCCCATTTACCCAAAGGCTAGGGCAAAGAGGTGTGTCTTCACTGCCCTCCTAAACATATACAGTGAAGGAGCCTGATGCACTTCAAGGGGGAGACTATTCCATAGCCTAGGGGCCATCACTGAGAAGGCCCTCTCTTGGGAGCCCACCCCCTTTTACTACTGAGGGTGCCCACCCCTTTTACTACCAGGAGAAACTCCCCTCCAGATCTTAAGGCACAGGTATGGAAGAAGGCATTCCTTTAGATATTTGGGGATCAAGTCATTTAGGGCCTTATAAGTCAAGGTTAGCACCTTGAATTGGACCCGGTAGTGAATTGGCAGCCGATGTAACTCTTTTAAGATCAGAGTGATGTGTACATGAGCAGATTTTTGGAAAGGCATCCATATGTGTTCATGCATGCCTATTCACACACTTGCTCCTGAGGGAAATCCCACAAGATTCTTCCATTGCCACATTGTTAAGATGCTGTAATGGTTGATCAAGAACCTTTGATGAAACTCCAAAGGCAGCAGCCTAACAACATATAATGTTAGCACCAGCCCTTTGTCACATTCTGAAGTAGCGAGTTTTAAGTTCCAAACTCCAAAGAGATCTGAAGTTTAGGCAACATGAAAACTCAAACGTTCAGATTTTTTGAAAATCTACTCAAAACTGGAAAGCCCCTGAACATCCATGTGCTTTCTAGGTCATGCATTATTTGATCTCTCATAAGAACATAAGAGGAGCCCTGATAGATAAGGCCACAGCCCATCTATTCCTGTCTTACCCAGTGCAATCATTTCCATGCCTCTCAAGCAGAAGGCAAAGGCAAAACCTTCACCTGCTCTCAATTCCCTACCAATGGCCTTTAGGGGCATCAGCGCTTGTCTATTCCTTACAATCATCTATTCACTCATTGTTGTCCCTTGTAATTCTAAGGCATGCAAAAAGAGGAGACATTCCTAAGAATTGTTCCACTTAGATGTCTCTGCCTTGCACATATTTTATTTAAGCCAACCAGATGAGATTTTGCTTCCCAGCAGTGACAGCCACAGAACATGTGTTCCATTGGCTGTGTACATTCTGTTTGACATGTTTCATGTTACATTGTGAGACAGACTTTGATAGGAGTTATCTGCGGTGGAGGAATTTATGGCCATTTTACTGTCTACAGCATGTTTACATTTTGAATCTGTGTCAAACAGTTGCTGTGTTCACTTGTTATGTCTTGCCTAAAGTTAGATCATAAACTCTCTGAGGTTGAAACCATTCTTCTGCTTTTTTTTTTCCATACAGAGAACTGGAGAGAAGTCAGTCATGAACAGACACAATCCATTATCACTGGGATACAACCAATGTGCTGACCTCCGTTACCTTTGGAGGCCATTCCCATTACAAGCTTAAAACGGTTTCAAAACTCTTTCAATCCTCACAGTCCCCATGTCAGGTTGGGTTAAGAAGCTTTTTGCATGTTAAATCACCCCAAAGCGTTGTAAATAAAACACTCATTTCAACAGGTCTCGCTCTGGTTCTTGCATTTGAAATGGTTTACATTTCTTACTGTGGGAACTGTACCGTTGTAGTGGGATGAGAACGCATGTTTAGGGTTTCCCTCCCCCAATAGCACTCAAGGAAATTTTATGGCAGGAGGAACCCCAATCAGAGAGAGGGGGTGGGCACCATGACTGGCAATGGGTGGGTGCCTTTCCTTGTCTGAACATTCGGTTCGATATGAATACATCCCTAAACATTTGTTTATATTTGTATGAATAATTTGGACATCCATGCGTGTCCCATATGCATCTGTACACACTCCATATGCATCCCATTTTCATCCCATACAGATGCATACAGATGTGTACGGGATGTGTACGAGATGCCTATGTACCTATACAGATGCGAATGTCTGAATTATTTGTATAAATAACTAAAGATATTCATATTCATTGAAATTCGGAAATCCGAATGTCCGGACATTCAGTTCATATACAGATATCCGAATTTGTACAAATTTGTACCAATAATGAATATTTCGAATATTTGTGCACATTCCTACCCAGGGTCCATCTTGAAGCAAATGGTCAGCACGCAAGTGAAAGAGTCAAAAATGCCCACTGCACACACATGGTAGGGATGAGCACAAATCCAAATATTTGAAAATCCAATTTGAAAATCTGACATTCGAACTCGGATCCGAATACATATTTTTGAATAATTTGGATGTGTACATCCATATCTATCGCATATGAATCTGCACAAAAAGAATGTGTATTATCGTATTTAATACAGGATGAAAATGGGTTGCGCACCGATTAAACACAAAATAAATACACATTTGCCCCAATTTGCATTTTCGAATACTGATCAAAAATACGGATCTCGACATTCACACATCTGAATACAAATTGAATATGTGAATGTGCAGATCCGGATAATCCGGATCCGGATCAGATTTTTGAAAATCCAGATTTTCAAAATCCAAATAAAATTTTTGAATATTCAATTTGAATCGGATTCAAATGCAAAAAATTCATTCATGCAGATCCTTAATACACGGGGGCTGGGGCAGCACTTACACACCTCTAGGTATTTTGTGCCAGGAAGTGACCATCACACCAGGCAGGAGCAGTACCAGCGGAGGTAAGGACGTGGGCTTCCTCTGCCATTCTGCCCTGCTGTCTAGCAAGGCCAGAAAAGGACGTCTGCCTCCATGTGGCAGCCCAATATTCCAATAAAAAGCAACAGTGTGGGAGATTGCCCCCTTGGTATGATATGGCCACAGTACTGTCTTTGCACCTTTTGAGTCATGTGCATTCTGGGTAATTCAGCTGCCTCCAATTCCTGGATGTGCATGTGACCACTTACATGCATGCATGCACAGCCATTTCAGCCTCAATGCACATGTGCTGGATGGATCTCCAGTTGCTGCCACCCAGAAAGGTAAGCCCGTTGCTAAAAAGTGCCATTGCAGGAAAACCCTCTACTGGTGCTGGTTTTTCTAGCAATGATTTTTAGCATGTTTTAGGGATGAAAAAGCGGGGACTGGGAAATTTTGTGTTTATGGGAGGCAAAAATAGCAGAAGAAGATCCGGAAGGAAGGAAGGAAGGAAGGAAGGAAGGAAGGAAGGAAGGAAGGAAGGAAGGAAGGAAGGAAGGAAGCTACCTGTCAAGCCAATCTCTTGATAAGAAATGTAAGATTTCTTACAGATGGTATCTTTATTGGCAGACACTCTTATTCGTTTGTTCTTCTAGCTCTTTTTTGTTTATGATGGAAGTTCTTGCAGTGCGCTTTTGAGCATAGGTATTAAGATCTTCATTCACCCAGCAAGGCCTGCCTAGTTTTCTTCCCTCTTGTATCCCGTCTTATTAACCCGGTCAGCTGACCTGCATCATTCCTCCCTGACAAAGATAGGCAGCGTGAACCTTAAACTGTCATAAACACTTATAAAATGTGACCTTACCCTCAGTGCTGTGATGGGAGTTTGACAGTGTTACACCCGTCATCTGATAAGCGCAGGTCAAAAGTCACCCAATTGCTTGCCCTTTTTGTTTGGGTGTCAGGGAACCAAAAAGCTTTTCATGTTTTAATAAGCAAATTAACCAAAATGCTTACAGTGTGGTGGCCTGCATTAACTCATTGGTAACTGGCCTTCTCAGAAATGTCTTTTTCAAGGTGACAAATGTCCTAGTGTCTTTGTAAGCCTGGGACTGAAGAAATCACGGGCGGTGTTTCCTCCTCCTCACAAAGGTTGTGACCACGCAAAGTAAGGAAATGACCTTCTCTCAAGGTTTTGTGGAGTTAATAGCTGGGGATGTTTCCATCTAAACGATGTTTATTCAAATAAACACTAAGGACTGGTAGTTATTCACACACACACACACTTGCTTGAGAAAATCTGGAGAGAACTGTCAGCTAATAAGATAAATAAATTTCACTCTGTTTAGGAATCTAAAAAGAGCCCTGAGAGTTTTAAAGATCAGATTATGTAGTTTGGCAGCCGCTGGTTTACAAAGTGCCCAAGGAGATTCGGATGGGAAGTCCAATGGGAAGCAGAATATGAGGGAAACAGCCTCTCCCTTCTCACATTTCCCAGTAATTGGATTTATTGGTATAAGGAGCACACAAGCTGTATAACTTGAAACTAAGCATCTCTTAAAAGCAGAATCTATAGTCCAACAAAGCACTACATGAAAAAGTCTCCTTTTTCTGATCTGCATCTTTCAGTATTTGGGTCCACTGAATTATCTCCACTACTAAAATCCCTGGGAGACGGTGGAAAACTCCTGCTTATAAATCAACCGGGTTATTTTATTCAATATTTGTACGTGCTCTATATCTTCACTTTTCTTCCATAAGGTTCAAGATGGTGCATATTATTCTTTCCCCCTCCCTTTTAACTGCATAGTGTTCTTCTGGACCAGATGAGGTACCTTTAGTGGTTGGGCCAAGGTGAGCTTCTACGTCCAACTGAAGACCTGAACTCTTTTCTCCAGGATCCAGGTTTAACATTCTAAGCTATCTTTATCCACCTTCTGCCCATAGAAGCTGCCCAAGAGTTAAAGATGGGTAAGAGCGGGAACTTCAATAGTTAGATATGCATGCCAACACTGAAGGCTGTTCTGGGATTTCAAGAGGACAAAGTTGTCATGGATGTTGTGACGCTGTATCATAAAGAGGAAAAGAAGCAGGTTTTTATGTGTCATGACTCCTCTGTCCCCCTTCCCCCAATAAATTGTATACATAAAACATGTGCTTGTACGTTGAAGTTTGACTGGGGACTCTCTGCAGCACAATGTGTCCATCATAGACGTTCATGTTCCTATGTTTACTTTTCCTACAAACTTCTGTAGAGAGCTCAGTGTCTGGTCGTTTGAAGGAGGTGACAAACTGGCATTATTTGATCTACACGGCATGGAATAACACACTATTCCCTGGTCCCCTATAGTTTAACAACTAAAACTGGCTTGGTGAGTCAGAAGAGTGGACAACAATTGAGATAGGTTAAGGAAGCAAGAGCAAATCAGATGTTTGGAACCACAAACTATTTCCTATTTACACAGGCTCTTCTGAGTGATGGTACCCACATTCTGAAATGTTCTTCCCTCAGACATTCATGAAGTACTTATAGTCACATTTTTAGGCACCTATTGAAAACTTAGGTGTTTCTGCCCTTGGCCCTGTAGTATGCAACTAGCCAACATCTGGCCAGTTGCATCTGGACTTCCAGGAGTTGCTTACAGACTACAAATGCCCCCATCTGCCCAGAGGTTGACTAGCTGCATACTAGCTGTGGCGCGCAAAATTGTGCACTACAGGCAACCCAAGCCTTACCTAATGTGAGCGAAAGCTTACTTGTTCCATTCAGGTGGGAACCATCTGCACTCTTTCTGGTTGAGAGGGCCATTTGAGGTGCCACGCAAGTGCGCTGGGACCGCAGATGACTCCCTGATGCAACTGCATGTGCGCAGAGTATCATAATCACCATGACAATGGTGCTGGCACATGCACAGTCATGCAGCACACCACAGCCAATATGGCAGTGTCCTAAAGAGAATCGGATGTACAACCGCACACACACAGGTAAGTCTCTGGTCGTAAACGCGACCAGAGACTTACCTGTGGGTGATTGCACATCCAATTCTCTGCAGGACACTGCCATATTGGTTGTAGAACCCTGCGTGGCTGTACATGCATGGCACCTAAATTAGTCCACATTAGTTTTTAATTCCAATGGATGGGAAAATAAGTGCAAAAAATGCCCAACTGTTTAGCAAGGCATTTCCAGTGCAAATGGGTGTGTGCTGCTTACAATATTGAGATTTTATTAGTCTTGATGATTTGATTGTTTGCTTTAATTGTTAACTTTGCTTTAAGATTTACACTGTAAATCAGTTTGGGACTTTTAAAAAGCAAGACCCAGTTTAGAAACACCTATAATTAACGAATAACAATGGGTAAAATGCAGAATTCAGTTCGCATAGATAGATAGATAGATAGATAGATAGATAGATAGATAGATAGATAGATAGATAGATAGATAGATAGATAGATAGATAGATAGATAGACGGATGGACGGACGGACGGACGGACGGACAGACAGATATACAAGATTAGTTTTAGCCTGACTCTTATCCTTTGTCTAAAACTATGCTTCATCTATTAAATAAAACAAAGCAAAATGATTTTAAAAATGTTATAAAGTGCACGCAAACATACACACACTTTTGGAAGAGATGGGGAGGGGTTTCCAGCAGTTCCTTTGCACCAACTTCTTTTCCTTCCAAAATGAAATAAAAAGTGCAAGCAAAAACTGCCTTATTTACAAAAGCTATTAAAGTAATCTAAACCTCACATTAAGCTTTGCTGGCACAGCAGTTGACTCAATCACAAACACATATTGCTGTCACTTAGATAGTAGATAATTTACTATTTTTAAGATCTTACGGTATAGTTAGCTCCATTCTTCTCTCTCTTTCTCCCCCCACCCAACTTTAGCTCTGTATTTTGAGAGTCTCACAGCACTATCAACCATTGAGCTAAAGAGCATTTCCACATTTATGATTTCAAGGCACACAATTACTCTTAACATTCATTTATAATTTGAAGGGTTGGCAAAATGTTTGGTTTAGTATAGTCGATCAGAAGCTTTGCGCCGAGCTCCCAAACAGAAGAGTCTCAGTTTGAGTTTCTCATTCTCGTTATCCTGACATAAATTACATTTTCTCAGCTTCAGTTCTTGTCTGCAGTAAGAAGATCTTACAACACACCTTCCAGAAAGGTCAGCATGCAAGAAACTAAGATATGTGGTAGCAACATGAACAGCCATTCACAGTAATGGTAACCCTGATTTTTCATGTTGAAGGAAAGTTGTCATGTTTTAGTCAGTTCCATCTCACTGGCCATGGACACACCTAAGGTTTAATCCAGCTTCAGTCCACTTTCAGAGCGAGAGAACACATTAGCAAAGTGACCAGTAATTTTCTTTCCACATTATCTATCCCAAAAGTGAATATTCTGAGTTATTTAACACCGAAAGAAAGCAGCTAGTCACTTTGATCATTTTAACAGGGTTTGACAGGGATTCCACCCTCTGTGTGTGTTTGTGTGTGTGTGAGAGAGAGACAGAGACAGAGAGACAGAAGGAGGGTTGGGCTGGAGGAGGGAGAGAGAGCGAGGTGGGCTGAGGAGAGAGGGGGTGGAGCTGCTCCCCGTGCCGGCACTCAGTGCAGCTTGCTTTGGGACGCCTCCATCTGCACCGAGCCCCAAACCCAGTGCGTGTTGCAGGGCATCCCATGCGGACTCCCAAAATGCGTGCCCGGCATTGTGCCCACCCCCTGCATGCCAATACAGCACCCAAAGAGTGCCAACTGGCTGGCATGGGGATGCGGTCTAAATATAAGCATGCCTACTAGCAGGTTACAATGAAAGGTACGTAGGAAGTACCAAGAACTGGTGTGTGTTTGTTTGGGTGATTCTGGGTCTGTCACAATTTCTGGCCACTTCTGGGTGTATCTATCAACTTAACATATCAATACTGAACACAAAGAAGGAGTAATTTGAATTCCCATTTGGATCTTGGGTCGCGTGAAGGTTTCAAACATCCTGCTCACCTCAAAATAAGCTTTGATTTTAAGAGGATGGGGAAAGGAATAACAAAAATATCAACCTACCAAAAAACTTCGGTTGGCACTTAGAACACCTGCACATTGACAAACTCTCCATTGGTCAACTGCAAAAGGCTACACTGCTTGGATCTGCACACATCTTGCACCAATGGTTCATGTCATCCTAGGTTCATCAGAAGAACTCGAAGTAAAATGAAGGCCAACACTATCTAGAGAGCTGTAATATCATGCATAATGATGATGATGATGATGACGATATTAATAATAATGATAATAATACAACTGATACCTCTGATCGTCCTAAATCTTTGGGAAGGATCCAGTGGTCAGAGTATCAAACTGATTATAAACATCTACCAGGATGATGATGGTAATAATGACAACAAAAATCTTTGGAGGACATTACATTAATAGATCCTTAAACTAATAATAATAGAGAAATACTGTACATTACACTCTAACTTATGTCCAAAGTAGACTGTAATTCACTCAGACATTAGGATGTAGTATTGAATAAGTAGGAAGGAAGGAAGGAAGGAAGGAAGGAAGGAAGGAAGGAAGGAAGGAAGGAAGGAAGGAAGGAAGGAAGGAAGGAAGGAAGGAAGGAAGGAAGGAAGCCCTTTATCCCACTGTCTGTAATAAAAGAAAGAAACTTAACCTCTGATTACAAGAACCAACTGCCATGCCTCCCTTCTTTGGGGGGGGGGGGCACAGCAAACAGTGAACCACCTGAGAGTGACCTTCAGTGACACAAATAATACAGCTATTATAAAGGATTAACATCTCATACACATAACAAAGGGTTATTGGCAGCCATTGAGAGGTAACACTTTTTTGAAGAGACAAAGCACATTACACCTCCATCTGGCTTCTGCTAGTCTGGGAACCCTAGAACAGTAATGTATAAATCAACCATGAAGAGCACTGATGAGCCACAGAGGACGAACACAGGGACACCCAGAGACCTATAAGAAAGAGCTGGAAACATTGATTCAAAACGCCTTGAACATTATTTGTATTTGGAGTGCCCAGGGATGGAGAGTACAGACAATGAATGATTGCTTGGCAAGGGTTTTCTAGTGCTTCAGAAGTAATGAACTGCAAATCTTTACCCTAAAAATACATGTAGTTCTTGGATCATACATTGTTGCCTTTTGCTCCTTTACATCTGGGGTATACCTTGGGATCCCTTTACAGTAGCTCTTGATTCGAAAACCACACTGCAAAGATTACTGCAAGAATTATGCAGAGTAGGGGGGAAATGGAATTTCCTTTCAGAACTGGTCAGATGGGCATGCTTTCTCCAAAATGATGAGAACAACAGTAGGAATTAGTCTTTACTAAAATCCTAGAAACAGTACATCCAACCTTCACAGCAGCCGCTACACTGTAGCAATCCAGTCACTTCACACCTGATAACAATGTTGCAACTTTGCACAATTCTAGCTCTTTGGAGTTCTGACCTTTAGAAAGAGAAAGGAAAGCAGGGGCAGGTTCTGGGAGATGTGTGAATGTTTATGATAGATCTGATACACTGTCAATAGGATGCTTTCCATAGATTTAGAATAATTGAAGGTATTGGGTGCAGAATTCAAATTGTTGCCAGTAATACTGAATTCTGTAGCTGATGGATAGTGACTCTGGCTGTGTTCACACCCACATTTTAATCCAGTTTCAGTCCTCTTTCACAGTAAGAGAACACATCAGCAAAATGACTAGTCATTTTCTTTTCACTTTAGCTAACCCAAAGGTAGATTTTAAGAGTTATATATTTCTGAAAGAAACCAACTCCATCCAGGCAAGAGGCAGCCACCCAGCTAGGCTCCCTGAAGGGGTCCCTCATGCCAGGAGGAAAAGGGCAGGGCAGCCCTGAAAAGTGGCTTTTAAAAAGTAGCCACTTGAGTTCCCCCTTGGGTCACGTACGCCACGTATGATCCTCAGAATCCGGATCCAACGCGATTGAGTCATATGTCATATCAACCTCCTGGGATAATCTAACCCAGCTGCAGGATACCTGTAGCATCTGCAGAGTCATATTTCAACAATTAAATAAAAGCTTGCCGAGCTTCAATGTGAGATCTCCAGGGTGCTGACAATTACAAGAGATGGTCCTGCACTGGTTAATGTATTTCAATCAAACTGCAAAGAGGCCCGTCTTCCCAACTGAAGCTCAGCTTTTCTCTGTTTCAAGGACAGCGCTCACCTTTCAGAAGCTGTTAAAAAGTGTGATCTTTTGGATTAAAGACAGCATGTCAAGGCAGACTTATTAAATGGCAGTTTGTTGCACATTTGAAAATCTTCATGTAAGGTTTGCAGAAATATATCATGCACTGAGATAGCAGGAAAGAATGTGGCTGTGGAGAAGTGAGGGAAGAAGAATAATATAAGAAGGACCAAATCTCACTGTGAACAAATCTTCAGCTCCTTGACACAACTATTAGTATTAACAGACCTCACGGATGCATAAATGAACATTCTGTGCCATGTGCATTGGCTGCTCTGTGTGGTGCTGTGTGGTCATCCTTAACAGTGACTCTAGGGCACAGAATATGCAAAATTCTATGCACTCGGAGCACTTACTGCACCTTTAGAAGAAGAAGAGTTGGTTTTATACCCCACTTTTCTTACCCTTTAAGGGGACTCAAAGCAGCTGACAAACCTTCTGTTCTTTGCCCGACAATAGACTCCCCAGGAGATGGGTGGGGCTGTGAGATCTCAGAAAGAGAGCTGGGACTAGTCCAAGAAGAAGAGGAGGAGGAAGAATGTCCTTTAAAGCCCCCTTTCCTCATCCTTAAGTGGCCTCAAAGTGGCTGACAAACCTTCTGTTCTTCTTTACAACATACCCCCGTGTTGGGATTCGGCTTCACGTCCTGACTTGACCCTGGGAAGCAGGAAACAGCAGCTGGGGGTAGCTGCTAATTGCAGAGTGTTGCGGTAGATAATTCCCCAGTTCCCGACTGGCACAGGTCCCAGAGATCAACCATGTGGCTGGTTGACCCGATTAGGATAGGAAAATGGGGAAGGAGAATAACGAGGCTGGAGGCAGAAGAGTCAGATGGAAAAGAGAGTGTTTAATCTGTGCCAGCTTTTTTTATACAGTCAAAGAAAGGGCTGAGGGGGAAATGACATTGCTGCAACATCTGGGGAGGTGATTGGATGAAAGCTGGTGCTTTGTAGGTCAGAGGTCCTGTTGATGTCAGATCCTCTGGTCAGCAGGAAGAGAAGGGCAGATGTTCTTTTTCTTTCCACATGGCTGAGAGACTCCAGTATTGCCTAAGGGCAGCTGCACAGAGTGGAAAGAATTCAGCACCCTGGTGGTGCCAAGTGTGTACTACAAATCTATGGAAAGGAAAATATCTGACTCCTTTTACTCTTGAGGCTGGGGGGGGGGAGCTAACCAGCCTAGTGGTTACTACACTTCCTGTGAGATGGGTGGGGTTGTGAGAGCTCAGAAGGAGAGCCACGACTAGCTGAAGTTCACCCAGCTACAAGACCAAATGGACTGCAAATAGCTGGAAAGAGCTCTGACTGCACCTTGCTAACAGATATTTGTGCACATCCCTATCTGTAACTGGTTAGGAATGCAGTTAGTTTGGTTCATGGTCAAAAATCTGATCAAACACTGCTGATCTTTATATTTTTATCAGGCCCTTTAGATATAACTTTAGAGTCATTCTTCAGTTCTTAAGTATTGTTTTTATGACTGCTAGAATTGCTGTTTTATTTATGTTTTAATTGCTTTTACATTTCTTTTCTTGAAAACTGCCCTAGAAATATTCATTGAAGGGTATTGTTTTTTAAAGAAAAGGAAGGAAGGAAGGAAGGAGGGAAGGAAGGAAGGAAGGAAGGGGGGGAAACCCTATCTATCACAAATGATGATATATTGGGCATTTACAAGCTTTATCATGCAATAATTAAAATGTCCCCTTATTCATTCCAAACAAAGCAAGCTTTATCTGCTATTGAAAAATTACTGGTTTGATCGTGAATGCAGATAATGCAAAAAAGTGTGTAGATTGATTAGACCAACCAGATTCCAAGGAACACCTGTAGACACAGATAACAAGGGCACTATAGTTACTCCGTCTCTCTTACCTTTTAAGACAAAAGAAAAATAATTTCTGCAACAGCTCTAGTGGAGAGGAATGAAGGAAAAAATTCTAAGGTTTTCAGAGTGATTTCTTTTTAAAAAAACAATCTGCTTTTCATGAAGGAAAAGCTATCGAATTCTGCAAGGCTAGGTCCAGAAATAGCAGGGCGAATAAATCCATGAAGCTACGTTTCCTTTTCAAACACCATGTCATGATTAAAATGGACAACAAATGAAAAATATATTTTTAAAAGCACTTTTCTTCAAACTTAAACATAGATGCTAAGTAAGAGAAATCTCCCCCATTTTTTTTTCATTTCATCATTTCTTAATTTCATATCATGTATCATCTCTAATTAGTTCAACAAAGCATGGCAAAGCAAATGGGCCATAATTCATCATGATTTTTCATATCCTAAATAGCTGTAAATTAAAAGAACACACACACACACAACCCAGAACAGAAGACTCCATTGCATGTCATCAATAAAGGCAGAACACAGAAATTAACGCAACATATCAACACCAATTATTTCTTCAGTTTGCTTCTGAAGGCCAGGGGACCGTGAACAAAGTGCAGTGATTCCATCTGAGATTTCATGTGCGTACATATCCATACACATATGAATGTCCAAATTATTTGCACAAATAACTCAAAATATTGGCATTCGTACGAATACTAAAGTACAAATGGCTGGACATTCTATTGGTGTACGAATGTTCGAATTCGTACAAATTCATACGAATAGCAAATATTCTGAATATTCCAGCACATCCCTAGGCAATGGTTCTGGGTATATTTTTGACCATAGAGTTGTTTCCTGGCTACCTTATAAATCCCAACAGTGGTCAAGTAGTGATTCTTCCTAAACGGATGACCTCAACGTAAAGCAAAGAAGCTTACTGGCAGGAATTTAATTGGAATATAGACGTTTGTCCATCGGCCTTCCTAGACACCAAGAGACCTCTCAAAACTAGTGGTGTGAACACTGTGCAAGTAATTGTTGAGAAGATCCAGAGTTGGAGAACCTACAACCTCCATTGATAGGTTGTTCCAGTGTTGTTCAGATCATAGCCTGTGTGTTTCTTTCCCCCCTGGAAAGGGAGTATGAGAACTCTTGCCAATACTCACTAGATTTTGTGTGTGTGTGTGTGTGTGTGACACACTTTCTTGTATGTGAAGTAGAGGATAATTAGGGAATATCGTTCTCCATAATTTTTTCTCTTCCTGTTACCCACAGTTGTTGGCTGATTTTGCCCTGCAGCGTAGCAGTAATTTACATCCTTAATTCATGTTTTATCCTCTCCTGATGTAACTGTGGGTGTACACATTATGCATATAACTGTCTAATAATCTTAGATTCTAAAGCCCTGCTAAGCTCTTGTCTCAAACATAATTTATTTTGTGGCAAATAATTCTACATGTTAATAGCAGTACGTATGTGTGTGTGCACGTGAATAGACACAGCCTTCTGTTTTGAGAAACAAATTGCTTCCCTGCCCCCCCCCCCCGCAGTCCTTTTTGTCTGAATGCTATGTGCTTTTCCCCACATAGCATGGGGGAGGGAAAATATTGCAAATTCCAATATATATAACAACAATATAGTTACTGCAGTTATTATCTATCTATCTATCTATCTATCTATCTATCTATCTATCTATCTATCTATCTATCTATCTATCTATCTATCTATCTATCTATCTATCTATCTATCTATCATCTATCTATCTGTCTGTCTGTCTGTCTGTCTGACTGTCCGTCCGTCCGCCCGCCCGCCCGCCCGCCCGTCCGCCCGCCCGTCCGCCTGTCCGTCCGTCCGTTTATCTCATCATCATCATTAAAACAAATGCACACACTTACATGTGGCTTGAAGCTAATCATTGAAGGGGTCCCAGCCCAGTTGCCACAATTTATCTCTAAGGCTAGTTTGCAACAACTAGCTAGCATTTTTCTTGGGATATCGGGACATGTTGCTCTTCATCTTTCTTTCTTTCTTTCTTTCTTTCTTTCTTTCTTTCTTTCTTTCTTTCTTTCTTTCTTTCTTTCTTTCTTTCTTTCTTTCTTTCTTTCTTTCTTTCTTTCTTTCTTTCTTTCTTTCTTTCTTTCTTTCTTTCTTTCTTTCTGCAGAACTGCGGCATACGTTTGAGTCCTCAGAGACCCTCTAGTTGCCCATGGATTCTGCCACCGTGGTTATGGCGGTAATAGCATCCATGCCGGCATTTCAGAAGAAAAGCAGAATGGTGTGCAATTTTTCATTGAGCACAAGAGTGGAGTGTGCCTCCTAGTTTAAGCTGAAGATAGGGTGGAGAACTGTGCTCCAAATCGCAAAGTCTGGGAAACAGTGCTTTGAATAGGCCTGAAGAAATGTCTTTATTTTCTTCCTATTCTCTTCTTTTTCTTCTTGCCCTCTTACAAAGCAGGTTTTAGGTTTGGGCCTGCTGGTTAAGGGGAATTCTTTGCCTTCCCTTTTAAAACATGACTAGATTCTGCTATTCATATGTAGGAAACCTAATTACACACCAGGCAAGTTCTCTTCAGTCTACCAAACACAGGGAGGAAAGGAGGGGATTTTTAAAATACACACACTCACAGTGACAGAATTTGAAAAGCCAAGACAGAGAAAAGAGTCCCTAAGACCTAATGAATCCAAACTAAACGCCTCTCCACCAAAATCTTTTAGCACAAAACAAGGCTTAGAGATTTCTCTCCTTTTGTCTCTGGGCTAATTCCTTAAGCAGAGAGAGGGATTTTCTCTTGGGAGTGTTATTGCACAAAGACCCAAACAGCAAATAAGCAAAAGACTCTCAAAGAGTGAGAGAGTATAAATAAAATTCATGACTCCTTAAAGAGTTTACACTGAAAGAATGCGGGGGATTATTTACAATTAAAGCATAGTCCCTGGAATACAGTTGCTGTTGGAAGGAAGAAGTGAAGGGAAGGATTTTTTTTTCTCTTGCTACCCTCCTCCTTAAATTTAACATGCACATAATGCCACTGCACCTGGATATTCTTCATTGGGAAACAAGGTGAAGAGCATCTTGCCTTAAACATTGTGCATTTTTTCATTAGGTTTGTCTCGCAAGACATTTGCATGCGTATCAGCTCTGAAATGACTAGGGGTGTGGACAAATGCAATTTTCGACATTCAATTCGTAATTCCGAATTAATACAAATAAAGAAAAATGAACGTCTGGCCACTCTAACTGATACAAATACATTTTTAATCTATTTGTTTGAATATTCAATACATATCCAATTATACAAATCTGGGGCTCATCCGTATGCATCTGTATGCATAACATATATATCCCTACGGATGCGTACGGATACGCACAAGATGCACATGTATCCGTACACAATGTATACATATCTGCACACATATGAATGTCCAAATTATTTGTATGAATAACTCAAAATATTTGGATTCGTACATATAATAAAGTACAAACGTTTGGACATTAGATTAGTATAGGAATATCCAAATTTGTCTGAATTCATCCAAATTCGTCCAAATAATGAATATTTCAAATATTTGTGCACATCTCTAGAAACAACATTTGCTCATTCCAGCAAGGCTTAGATCTAGATTAGTCAACCCAGAATTGGAGTGTGCTGATAGGGTCTTCCTACGCAGCACAAATAAAGTATCCTGACTCATTCTGGACTGGGTGGTTGATGGCCTGAGTCAAGGGCTGTTTACACATCCTGTGCCAACTTTGAAGGCTGGGACCAAATGTTCCGAGACTCTTATGTTGTTGTGTGAAGCTGTTTAGAACTGGAGCCCAGAAGAACACACACCAGGTGTTACCACAGTGGAATACCAAATTGTGTGCCATCCACATGTGAGCAGCTGGTCCAGAATACCAGCTGAAATGCTTCCTGGGCCACTCGCAAGTAGGAATGTGCATGAAAATTCATACAAATTCGGCTGAATTTGGACATTCGAATTCCGATCAAATGTTGGCACATTCGAAGGTTGACATTTGACTCTGAATGGAATGTTTTGACACATTCATATGAAGCTTTATTTGGGGTTCGTATGGGATTCATTTGCATTTGTATGGGATTGAAAATTTGTATCGAATTTGTATCCTACCACATTCAGTGGGGATCTATTCGAATAAATACAAATTTCCTTGCATTCGATTCAATAAGAATCAAATAATATATATATATATATATTCATGCACATCCCTACTTAGTGGTCCACAGTTGGAGCGGGCCACTTAACCACTTGGAAAAGTAGTACATTATAAATATTCAGACAATAACACCTAGGATTTCCCATTTCAGTTATAATTAGTAAAACTGGAGCAGGGGAACAACGCTGAAGTGGGTTCTTAGAGTTTTAAATAGCGTAGAAAATTCATTCCCCATGAAAACAAATCAGTAAATTGATTGATCAATTATTTTCTGTCAAATTTCAGGTCAACCTTAGTTTTAAACCATACATTCTAACTTTATGTATCAATCAATCCCCTACTGAAAGAATTGCAGAAGATATGGATGCTGTCATTATAGATCAATGTTTATTTTAATCTCAGTATTTCTCCCATAAGTAATTAGGGTGGAGAGCAGATTAAAGATTCTATAAATAGATAAATGGAATAACTAAAGTTAAATTCAGGGATGATCTTTGCATGAAATAAAACCGTAGCATTGTGTATTTTGGTTTTGTGTGAACTATCAAAGTTTGTTTGGGGTAATCCTGAAAAAGGTCAGACTCCTTCTCTCCTTGGAAGTACTGGGCGTAGACCATATCTCTGTTTTCTAGGTGTTTTCCAGAAAGGGCTAAGCCACTAAGCCAGTGGGGGGCATGATTGGTGTAAGAGGTAACCTCACGCAAAGGGTGCAGTTTCACATTCTCTGCAAGAGTGCCTCAATTGCTGCATCACTGAGCACTTTTGTGTTCCAAAATGGAGCAATCAAATCCCTCTCCAGAGGCACCAGCTCTCATCCCATTGGCCATCACATGGAGATATGGCCATGAATCAAAATAACAATTCAGATTCTGTTTTTTTAAAGAAGTCCTTACTTTTTCCGAACTTCTTACAACTGGCAGGACATGAGTTTATTTCTCTAATATGGTATAAGGACACCATGCAAACATCTATCCACTTCCTCATAGGTTTCTTCAAAAATATGCAAGAGTAGATATCACTCAAGCTTAGAGACATTCCTCCACCTCCAGTATTTTTGCATGGAGAAGAGTGTACTTTCCAAGATGAAATCAGCTCTGACAGTTGCATCCACCTTGATAGATGGGAGCTACTGAGCTAATGTCCGCCACCAACTAGTGTGTTGCCACCAGATAGAATCAATGGGAGGGAAAAAAACTGGATTCATGATGCCAGTAAATTCCTTTCACAGTTGCAAGCAGTGCTAATTTAGGACATTAAATGTGTGCACCGACTGGCCATGGGGTTGCCTGTTCGATCCTGAGTGCCGAGCAGGTAAGTGGCACACACGTGTCTGGGGTGCGACGTGGACCCCTGGGTCAGGGTGGGTGCCCAGAGGGTCCCTGCAGGCTCCAGCTGGCGCAATTAGGCCAGCGGCAACCCACAGGACCTGAGGATGGGCTAGGACCAGCCTGCCAGCCAGTGGACGGATACCCCTGCACCAGCCTTTTTGGGCTGGGACACATGGCGACGGATGCCCCATTCATACATGCATCCCTTACCAGCCAAGTGTGAATGGGGGATCCATCCCTGCCTGTCTCAGCCCAAGTGCACTACAGCCGTCTGGCTATAGTGCAAAAAAAAAAGCATCTGGTTTTGCTATGGTTCACTTGCTGTTGTTTTTTTTAAATCCCCCACCTGGTTTCGTATAGATTTGAACTAGATTTTTCGAGCAACATGATGGTTCAGTTTGCACGCAAACCATGAACCTAGTTCATTGTGAATACAAACCAAAAGAATCAGTCTGACACATCTCTAACCAGCATGTTTTTTAAAACCAGCATGTTTTTTAAATTATGTATTTTACAATGGTTAAAGCTATTTTTTTTAAAAAAAATGTTTCACTTTCTAACCTCTAAGGAATGGGAGAAAGAGATTTGCATGATGTTGAAAAAATAATTCAGCTAGACAATTCTGTGTTCTGTCTTGTTGGGAGAACTCTGAGAGGTACACAGAAGAGAGACTAATATCACAGGCAAATTACAGAAAGTAAACCAGTGGGCATTTCTATGTCAGGGATACTTGATTAGGTTTGCAAAAGAAATAATTATTAAAATACACCAGCAGCAGAATATGAAGGAACCCTTTGATTATTGATTTTGGAACAATTATTTTGCTTTGGAATTTTAGCGATGTTATCAGAAATATGTACATTCTGAATGTCACAGCAGGTTTGTAATAAAACCATTTGGTTAGGGAATGTTAAGTGATAACAGACAAAAAATGGCTGAAGAGAAACAAAGGTATTTGTGTTAAAATAATCTGTGCCTGAAATATAAATGGTTTTGTGCATGTCCCATAGGCATCCAAGGCCGTGTCTCCATTTTGCAGCAGAAGAGCAGCAAGTTGCATTACTCCCAAAAAAGGGTCCTAATTAAGATGCCTGAACCACAGAAAGGTGGCATACATGATAACGTGTGTGAAGTGGACATGACATACAACCTCTTCAGGACATCATCTGAAGGAAAGGCCTTTAGAGACATGCATGTTAGGTACATGCATGAATATTCAGCAGGTTCACAGTTTGTATGAATTTGTACAAATTTGAACATTCGCATTCTAGTCAACATTAGCTATATTCAAAGGCCGACATTTGAATGCGAAGCAAACGTTTTTGTAGCTTCGTTCAATGCTTCAATGTATTCACGAAGGAGGGGAGGCAGCAAAGCAGCTGCCCAGTCAGATCTGAAGTGGAGTCAGAGAAGATTCAAAGTAGATTCATAGAAAATGAATTGGAGTGTATTCAGCGGTGGCAGCTGGCACCAGGGATTCAAAGCTGATTCGAAGAACATTCACACCAGATCCAAAGTGGCTCTATTCACATATGTGATTTTCCTTTGCAATTGCTTCAAATGCGAAGTGAACATGAAAAAAAAATCATATTCATTCCTACTACACATGTTATGATTTCTGCATATATGGATTGATATCCATAACCTCCAAAAGTTTACTTTACCTAATGGACTGTGTAAGCTGTCTCTAATCCATCTGTCCTCCCTACATCAGCAGCAGTGATTTAAGGAAGAGTTCTTTCTTTCTTTCTTTCTTTCTTTCTTTCTTTCTTTCTTTCTTTCTTTCTTTTTCTTTTGAGCTTACTTCAGGAATCTTGAGTGACAAGCACAGAATGTAAGATGCTGCTGAATTGGCAGAAAAGTTCAGATTGAGTTTTCGTTTGCTGTAGTTAAAACATGCCACCGTCAGATGCAATGAGGAGCCATCTTACGGCAAGCGTCCGTTTCCCCCCTTCTCTCTGCCTCGGGTTTGCCCTCCTCATCACAAAACTTTGCTACTAAGAAAACTGAGCTCCATGGAAAAGAATTTGAATTCCAGCTGGGCAGTTTTCAAAATAAGATGAAAAGTTAAGCAGGCAATTGGTGTGTATTTAGGGCTCAAAACACCTTGCCTTCTAAGAAGTCTTGAAGGAGTTAATCCCTTCTCAAGCTAATCCACTAAAGACCATCCTTCATTATGATGTTAAAAGGAAGGATCAGTGCTGGGGGAGTTTAACAATGGAATGGGGGTACTTTTCAATCCCCACCACATTCTTCTCAAGTTAGAAACAGAAGCTGCTGTTATTCCAATGGAGAAACAGACTAAGGGTTTATCTCAGTGTTAAATATTCAGATTTAAGAAGCAGTAGTGTGTGGATTGCTGAAGGAAGACACACACACATGCACAGACAGAGGGAGGGAGGGAGATAAACTAAATGACTACAATAACCACATTCCTCTTCAACTTGCTGCCGTTGATTCTGAATTTCCTAAAAACCCAAGTCTTTGCATTGGATGTGTCAAAAGTCAAATGCTGGGACTTTGTTGCATCATACATTTTAATGAAGCAAGCCTCAGCCTAAAGGCATGTCTATGTTTGGGCTGATTTTCCCTTCCTATCGTTAGTTGATCCCATTCTGTTTGAGGATATGTGAAAAACCAATAGCCTTTTAAGGATGCCTGCTCTGATTTGCTTGCTTTAGCCCTTCTGGTAATTTGCTGGCTGCATCTCCATGTCCCTGTAAGGTGGTGGTTGGGGAAAAGCTCAAAAGAGTATCTTCATTCCCCAAATATGCACAAATATTTGAAGGTATTTGAAATTTGATCGGATCTGCCCAAATTTTGACATTCGAATTTGAATCGAATGTCCATAAATTCAATTTAAAGATTGGAATGAATTTTGAATTTTGGATCTATTCGTTTGAATTTTCCAGACATTCACATGTGTTTGGGTTCGTACACCATGCATACTTGCAGATATATATCTTTCCTGCATCCGTATGCAGGATGAAACCAGGTTGCATACTGGATAACTATGGGATGCATTCCACATATTTTGGAACTAGGAAAGGTGCAGAAAAGGGCAACCAGAATGATTACGGGGCTACAACACCTCCCTTACGAAACCAGGCTGCAACGTCTAGGCCTCTTTAGTCTGGAGAGACATTGTTTAAGAGGGCGTTCATACCCTGATTGAAGTATATTTGGTGGGCCACTGTGTGTGATGGGACGCTGGACTAGATGGGCTGTGGCCTGATCCAGCAGGGCTTCTCTTATATACGCGTACAGATGCATACAGGATGTGTAACAATGCATACGGGCAAATACGAATAGAAAAGTCAAAATGGGTAAATCCAAATTTTAAAGATTTAAATCGAATTGAATTTTTGGGTATTTGATTCAAATTGAATCCTGAAAATTGCATTCATGCACACCCCTAATCTTCACCACTTTGTCTCTACGTGAGGCAGCATGAGGTGTCTTGCAGGACGTGGATGAGGTTCCATCTAAGGCACCTGTGATGCAAGGTGAGATTTTCTGCCCTCACTATAGGCGCCTTGGATCACAGCTTGATCCAATGCCTCCACATCCTGAAATGGAGATGTGGAGGTATCTTCTTCAATGGTGACCATGGTACCTCCATACATTTCTCCTGCAAAGTGGAGACATCCCCCCTAAGTAAACTCTATTTGATTACTGAACATGTTGCATGGTGTGCTACTGACTGACAGGCAGTCAGTTCAAGGCTGTTGGGTGCAGGACTAGGTGACCCAGGATACATGTTACGCTGCCCAGGGTTTCCTAATCAACCCAAACATCCCTCTGCACAGCAGCCTAACCAGCAGCAACTATTTGTTTAATCTGGATCAAGGAGCTGCTAAGGACATACAGTCTGTACAGCAACCCAGACCATGGATATGCTAAGTCCACAACATCTGCATGGGAGTAGACTAGACTAGACTAGACTAGACTAGACTAGACTAGACTAGACTAGACTAGACTAGACTAGAGTAGAGTAGAGTAGAGTAGAGCAGAGCAGAGCAGAGCAGAGCAGAGCAGAGCAGAGTAGAGTAATAGATTAGATTTGGACCAGACATATCTGTGCTAAGGACTTTCTAATCCAGATTAGTGGTAGACCAGGTAAATGTAGTCCACATCCATGTTAGCACTCTTTAGCACACTTTTACTGTTCTAAAGCCCAGTCAGTATGGATGCCTCTGCCTGTGGTCCATCCAGATCTAGCTAATATGGATCTAGCCAATACAGACTAACCAAAGTAAGTGCAGAAAGGGTTGATGCCTGTGGGCACAGATTGTAATAGTTACAGTAGAGGATCTGAACCAATGGCAGCAACATCTATAGCCCCAGGTAGGGGTACTGTGTGTACAGAAGCTATGGTGTCCCAATTTATTCCTCTCAGGACCCTCCGGCATATTTGTCTTTTCATAACAAAACATCTGTGGCTCCCTGTACATGTGCATGGCTTTAGATGCATTGACTTCCTTCAATATTTTAAATTTCTAAGAAGTGCTACAATAGCAAGCAAGCAAGCAAAACACTATAATCTAAATTTTGCCAGTTGTGTGCAGAGTTACTTAGGCAATTCTGCACTGTCCAATATACCAGACCAGCAAGCATACCGGGAGCTTCCTTTCCACATGCTCCTATCTTACCTCTTTAGAGAAGAGCCTCTGTACAGGGAAGCTTCCAGTGGCGATCTGGTAGCCTGGACAGCACTGAATCATCCTTAAATGCCCTAGTGTTCCAAATTCCTCCGATATTCCTTATTACAGTCCAGAATCCTGCACCCCTGTGTCATGGTGTGTCTGTACAAAAAATGTCAAGATAATACGATACTGGATTTATACTACTCTCATGATAACATGTAGGCCTAGGCAGAACATATAACCATTTGCAAGAGGGGTGTGTGTGTGTGTGTGTGTGTGTGTGTCTTGCTTGGCAAGATGCAAAAATATTTTGCTTTCCAGATTTTCTGTAGTAACTGTTCAAATGGGATTGTACTGAAAATTTAAACAGCTTGATTGGTAGGTAAATCAAGTAAAGTGTAAGTAGATTAATCTGGCATCTCTCTCACCCACTTGGCAATACATAAATTCATTTCTGCTTAATGATGAATCTATTTATTTATTTATGATTCTATTTAAAAGCTGGCAATTAGCAAAAATAAAAATAGCAATCTCTAAAATGAGAGGAAAAAGCTTGCAATTTCTGTGACTCTGAGCAGCGCTGAAATTTGGGGTGTTTTTCCACTGTCACTAGAAGTACCCATTAAGTACCCATTAATGGGTACAAAAATGTCATTTCGTACCCATTAATGGGTACGAAATGGGTACTTTTAGTGACAGTGGAAAAACACCCTTGGATGCTCCCTGCCCCAAACAATAATCACAACTATACGTTATTATTTAATGAAATAAAATAATTCTCAAAACAGCTGTCAGCAGTATTTCAGTTCTGACGTTCCTTTAAAGGGGCCCAATATATTTTAAACCATCTTGGTTGCTTTTTTTTTTTTTTAAGCTTAGTAGCAATAATAACGATGTTCATAACCTACAAAACTTGGCTGGAGAAAAAAGAAAGTGAGAGAAAGTGAGCAAAAGATAAGCAACAGGACACAAAAAAAGCTGTCTTGTTTTTTTTTTTAAGCCCTCTCCAGTTGATGATCTCTTCAAGTTACGGTTCAAGTTCTATTGATAGCAATTTGCAGCTGTATCCACCACTGATAGAGTTGGACCTCACCTAGTTTCTTTTCTTTTTAACCCCCCACCAACCCTGCCTGAAATGCCTTTAAGAACCCACATTCCTTCCTCCTCTCCTAATGAGAATGATAGCAACCAGCTTTTTTATTATTATTATTATTAATGAATTCCATCTTTTCTGCATAGGTTTCAGTTTCCCTTTAGCAGCACAAGAAGACGTTAATTTATTGCATTTTTAGAGACAAAGGGGGGGAAAAGTGAGTTATCCTGTTGAGTTTGAATGAATCTCGGCCCCCTCCCAGCTTTGGTTGAACCAATAACTCAGACGCCTGATTATACCAATTAAAGACCAATTTGAGGAAAGCCTCTAGCACTGAGAAACAGCTGCCATTTAGCCACAAATTATGAGTTGTACATGTGGGTGGACATGGAGGTCTTTTAGAGACAAATGGATGGAGAAAGAGGGAGACAATTGTAGGGAAATTGAGCTGCAGAAAGGGGTATACACTGTATTCTAAGACTGAGAGAGAAAGAGAAAGGGAGAAAGTTCTTGATGGATAATACGATTCCAAAAATCATACATGTGTGTGTGTGTGCATACATGCACCCTTATATTAAGGGTGCGATCAGATACACTTAAAGAAGCACCCTCTGGGCAAATTTGAGACAGTAATGACATTTCCTCCTACATTAATCTTACCTCATTTTGAAGTCGCAAGGATTTAAGATTTCATAGTTCTAAATGAAATTTCCTTATTTAGAGTTGAGCTGGACAGGAAACTACATAAGCAAAGAGGCAGTTTTCTTCTTGAGAAGCCAATCACTGGGTAGCATAAGGTTTAAGAACATCTGGGAAGTGTTACTGATGGACCCCAGAAGCTGTGACAAGGAGAAGGCTGTAGAGGTATAGAAATCAGCCAGTCCAGTTCATCCTCATTGCTAATTCCTTCTTTTTTTTCAGATTCACCTTGATTCATCTTTCAAGCAGATCAGAAATAAATAGAAATGTATTCCACTTTCCGAAGCTGTATTTCATACCTTGCACAAATTGTTTTAGGCACTTTTCACACTTACTTGGCTTAGCCCTGCGACTCCAAAAATCACATAATCTTCAGAGCCAGCTTCTGGGTTCTCTGATGACTAGAGACTAACATTCCTAGACTCGGAGTTACAAGGCGACACATTAAACCAATGCAACCTGGATCCCCCCATTGCACAGAAACAGGGAGGTGTGCACCTTTCTGCATGCCTCCCTGTTCTGTTCATTGGGCCCATGGACCACCACTGGAGGTCCAAATCTGCAAATGATCCATCCATGGCAGCAGGCATACCAAAACCTTACTATCCACTCTGTGGTGGAGACCAAATCAAGTGTACCTGTACATCTGTGCTGTACATAACGGACCAGTACATAACATACTGAGACAGCCCTATGATTGTGAAGGCCATGAGGAGCTGAGATGGTCCACTGAGTGCCATGTCAGCATGGATGTTGAAATCTCTCAACATCTGTGCGGCAGGTCCTCCAACACCCCATCTGAGACTAACTCAGCCAGCTGAGACAGGGAGAGCTGCTGGCCAGCAGGGTGAGTAGACCAGCAGCATCCCTACCTTAGGATGTGTCCAGACTTAAAGATAGTGCACATTTGGCAGCATTTGGGGCACGGGCATCACATCTGATGCCTGATACTTTGTAGCAGCAGGACTTTATGCTGCCACTACTTCAAATTTATGTCCTGCAGAATGATGAGCAACTTGCTCAGCAGTTTCAGGTAAATTCAAATGTTCCCGCCAGTCTGGACAGAATGGTAAGAACAGCAAATGAGAGCTGAGCACGTAGATCAGCTCCCATTGGCTGCCCCATCCCATGTGATGCGCATCTCACCACGCACACCATGGAAGTATCACAGCTTTCTCTGAGAAAGCTGCAGGGAGGCTGTTGAGTCCGGATGGTGCATCATGGCTTCCCAGCAGGTAAGCTGCATATTTTGTTATAACTGTGGATTTAGTCCACTAATCTGGATACTACCTTATTTCTCTGATGCAACAGAGAGCCTCTTCTGTGAATAAGTGCCATAGGCTTATGGAAGCCTTTTATTACTTAGCTATAAATATATTAGGGCAGAAATATTCTCGCATAGCATACTAAACTGTCTTCAGTAGCATTCCTTTTATTGGCTTAAACAAACATCCAGAATGCCATAAGGCAACATTTGTTTTCTTTCAGTAGATAAGCAGCTAGATTGCTTTCCCCATTAATAAGAATAAAACAAGAAATGTTCTACAAAGCCATCCAGAAAGTGTTCAAAGAGGAAGAAGAAGAAGAAAGATTTCATCCCGTAGGACAGCTAAGCAGAATTTGCCATAAAATGACAATGCAAGATGCAACAATGGGAACCATTGTCTTTCCATAATGTCTGAAAATTGGTCTGGGTTGAATCTCAGGGCAGCAAACAGAACCAACTTTCACGAAGTCGCTGGTTAGAACGTCAGTTACTATATTGCCTTAGTCAAACCTCCAGACATAATCTCCCTTTTATGAGAGCATTGCAAATAAATATTCCTCCTTCATTAAACAGAAATTAGACCCACTACCTGCTTCATATTTCACCATCTGGGGCAAGGGGAGATGAGTATTAAGACTGATCAATGAAATTAGCGATTTAAACAAAAAGAAGAAGAAAGAGGAATAAAGAAAACTCCAATTAGAAGTATCCTGGGGTTATTAGAGATAGGAACGCTCATATCCAATTAAGATGAAAACCATTTCGCCAGTTTTTATGTGGCACCTCTGGCAGTTTTGGATTATTAGTTTTATCAGACTTCAGAACAGAAAACTCCGAGTGATACGTCCATGTCATGTGCTAGTACAATAAAATGTTGAGACATGGAGATTAATTGGTATAAAATAAGATGCATCAAAAGATGTTCATTAACTGTATGTATAATGCCGTGTTGTTGCAAGAAGGAAAATATCTTTGTAGATAGCCAATTCAAAGATAAAGTCATGCAGCTGTTCTGGTAACTATTTTAATGTCCACAAGTACAGTTAGTTAGGAAACATTAAAGACGATCGGCCAAATTCAAAATGGAAATGATTCTGCTTGGCTTTGTTTGAGAGGTGGTTTGGGTTTTAAATTTCTGTAATTTGGTTTGCTCAAACTTTCAATGAAAGTTAAAGTTTGAGTGCTCTTCAAGCTGGGTTTTGACAGGTAGTAGATGAATAGGTGGGCAGATAATGTGATTCCATTTGCACATGATGGCTTATGAAGGACTTTGCAGACAATCTGAGTTTCTCAACAGGTGATGAAAAGGTTTGGACAAATTAAGAATTTAAAAGGATCCGAATTCAGATAGATGAAGGTTCTTGAATTCGTCCTAAATTAAATATCTCTTGAACTTCTGAATTCAATTGGGAAAGGCTTAGAATGCCAAGATGTTTGTTAAAAGAGAGCGAGTTGGCTTTTCCACCCCGCTTTTTTCACCCATTTAAGGGGACTCATAGCAGCTGACAAAGCCATTATTCTCCCCACAACAGACACCTTGTGAGGTAGGTGGGGCTATGAGGTCTCAGAAAGAGAGCTGTGACTAGCCCAAGGTCACCCAACTGGCTTTGCGGAGGAGGGCGGAATCAAACCCAGTAGTCCCAGATAAGAGTCTGTCTCCCTAACCACAAGATCAAACTGGCAGGCTGGATAATGGTTTGATTTTTGTTCCATTTCCAACCCTCGTTTCCCCGATCATCAAGGCGATCATAAACAGAGGCTTGATTTTCTGCCTTTTAAAGTTGACGAGCATTCTCAAGGTTCCCGGTGGAGCGAGGTGCACAAAACTGCTCAAGCACCTAACGGCCGTTAAACCTCGAGAGGCTTTCCGTCTTTTAAAATTATTTATAAATTTATTATTATGAAATAAGCTTTGTTTTAACTTTTTTCCGTTCCTCCCAGCCCAGTCTTGGCTTTCAGTGCCACTAAAGGAGGGGGAATGCGGCGCAGGGGTTGGCTGATGTCAACCTGGCTTCCAATGAGGAGAGAGGGGGTGGCACTGCTCCCCCGTGCCAGGGTTTGGCACAGTTTGCAAGGGGATGCCCCCATCCGGGCCCAATCCATACCTGTCCCGCTTTGCCAAGAATGACATGAGGACGTCCGAGATTCATTCTCAGTCCCGTGCCCGGCCCACATGAGCCCAAACAGCGCCAAATGAGACAAATTATAAGCCCTTGATGGGTTGAACTACATAGGGTTAATGGACTTCATTTAAATCATACAGGGATGGCTGGTAGGACCACTCTCTTCCATTCAGCCCATGAGATCTACTGGCTGGATCTGAGGTAGTTCAGGTTCAGCATTATTTGCCAGGAGCACAAATCAGTCACGCCTGGTTCTGTGGGCCTCTTAGCATACCAGAGGTTGTCCTTTTTTCTGCCTCATGTCCTTTTTTTTTTTTTTATCCTGCCTCCTTATGTTTTCCTTTCACACTCACAAACACACACTCATGGGCACGCACAAAACAGCTGTAGCGCCACATCAATTTGATGTTAAATTTGTGTCATGCAAAATCAGCTTCAATTTCTCTTTACACTTATCTTCTCCCATGACGAGGACACATTGTAAACGCTGAAAGAAACTCACAGCCACACTTGCGCTCACTCAAAATGGGGGGGGGGGAGTGTAGAAAGAGTCAAGATAGCAAGAACAATATCCTGACAGCAACAATTAGCCATTTTTCATCCATTACAAGGTTTTCCTTTTTTTAAAGAGTAGAATGATGAATTTCTTTCATTGTGAAAATTTATTCTGCTGAGACATAAGCCTGTGAATAATCCATTCTGATCAAACTGAGCTTTTCTTTCCCCTCCATCCGCCACAGAATATATGTGTAAGAGCAGAAGTAATGAAGTCGGTACTTATACACTGATAATATATTACACAGTATATTTATCAGATGAAAATGATCAGCATAAATTAGCATGACTGTTTCTACTGCTTTGGAGAGTGTTTCATACCTTTCAGCGAACGACGCATACAGAAAGGGAAAAATCAACCTATTCCTTATCCTTGCTGTCCTAAAAAAGTACACTTTTTTTAAAGTTAAGATTATATGAATTATCCACGCTCCACGCTGCTTTGCATGAGCACAGAAGATTGCTCATGGGCGGAAATACATTCTCTAGCCAAGAAGTAGAATGGACTGCTAAATATCGACCAAGACAGCCCATTCATACCCACGCATTGAGATCATCAGGGGATGCCTTCCTGGTTGTCCCACCGCCTTCAGCAGTGAGGCAGGTAGCCACCCGGGAGAGGGCCTTCTCAGTAACGGCCCCCAGGCTATGGAATAGTCTCCCCCTTGAGGTGTGTCAGGCTCCTTCTCCGTTTATGTTCAGGAAGGAGGTGAAGACATACCTCTTTGCCCAGGCCTTTGGGTAAATGTTGGTCATGTTTCCCCCACTGCAAACGTTACTGTTTTAATTGACATGGTTCTGTTTTTAACATGTTGGACTTTAAATGTTGTTGTGGTTTTCATTGTTTTAATATATATTGTTTTTTGATATGTTGGATTTTAAAGGTAGATACCTGCCCTGAGACCTTCGGGTATAGGGCAGGATAGAAATATAAATAATAAATAAATAATAAAGGAATAAGTTTGGTCATATTCACACTGCGTCACTAGATTGTCCCAGCAGAGCTGCTGGAACTCCTTGTTTACACTACAGAAGGTCCACCAGGAGGTTAGATCTTCCAGCAGACTGCTCTATCTACACTGGATAAGGTATTGGAGAAGGCAATAGCACAAAAATGGTGTCATAACCTCCTCCAAACATGGTCTGCCTGTAGATGGTCCATGAAGGATTCTGGTATACTACCTCTAAGTATCTGACACCATTTTGTCAGATACCTGGAAGCCATGTTGGAAGTGCAACCCTGTTGGGTGCTCAGCCAAAACTACCCTGGGTGGAATTTGGAGACTAGGAATAAAATTTGGGCCCAGATGATGTGGATGGCTCCTGATGCATACTAGTAGCAGCCTGGATCACTGTGAGCTGGTTTGCCTGATTTGGACCAGCACCATGCAAAGTGACTTGCTCTGTCTGGAAAGGCCACTTGAGGTTAAGGAACAAAATTCCTTATGATCAAAGCTACACACTGTGAATGATTTGCAGCCTCTGGAATTGGCCTGGATGCTGCTGGGCTCTAGAAAGGGCCATAGATTTCCACGTTCTGCAAACAGGGCTACCCTGTTTGATGATGTGCAGTCACCTCATGCCAAAAGGAAATCTGCCTTTCTTTTAGCATATGATTATGTGAGTTCACCCAGAATATATTGCCAGCTGGCACAGTAGAACAGGACCATGCAGGTCCTACCAAAAAGTCTACCTGTTGATGTGCATGTATGTTCTTTTTTTAAAATTCGGTTTGTATTGAATTAATTGCAAGAAAATTTGTATTTGTTTTAGTAGATCCCCTTCAAATGTAGTGGGATTCGAATTCGATACACATGTTCAATCCCAAATGGATCCCATACAAATCCCTACGAATGCACACAAATGCATATGAATCCCATGCATATCCCATGCAAAATCCCAAACGGAGCTTCATACGAATGTATCAAAACATTCTGTTAGAATCCACATGCCAGTCTTCAAATGTGCCAATATTTGATTTGAATTTGAATGTCTGAATTTGACCAAATTTGTATGAATTTTGAATGTTACGCATATCTGTGCACAATGACTTGCGAATGGCCCAGGAAGCATTTCAGCTGGTATTTTGGACTAGCTGTTCACATGGCAGAGTGATTAGTGAACAACCATGTGATCTCATGGCGTGCCCCTTTTGGAACCTACAGCAGCTGGTTAGCTCTCGGGAACAGAAGCAAACCCAGGACAGTAATTCTTTCAGAAAACCCACAACTGGGAGGCTCATTTCTGGAAAGGTCTGTCTGCATTTTAAGATTTGCCTTTAAAATAAAATAAAATAAAAATAAAATAAAAATAAAAATCACATAGCAGTCCAGACATCACCTTCCAGAGAAATGATCAGAAAGATCCCTCACTGAGGCTTTAGATTTGCATATGAGGCAGTTGTATGCTCTGTCCATGTTGTGCAGATCAGGACAGATCAAAGGATCTCAGGAGAAACAGGCTTTCATAGTATCAAAGCCACGGTGACATCACAACTGCCTTTTGTGCTGAGGTAGATAATTGCACATAATCGTCACCCTGAAAGATTTTGCCAGAGGATTCTCCCTCCTTTGCCTTAGACAGACCCAGTTCATAAACCCTTTAATGGACCATTTAGCGAGCATACCCCTTGTCAGGAAGGATGCCAAAGCCATTGCGACTGTTTTCCCTGAGTAAATCATCTGAATGAACAGTTTCATAATCAAAATGTTAGGTGGCAAAAGGCCTATTAGGAAGGTGCAAAGAAGGGAAAGCCTGCACTATTGTAAAGGGTCACACATGGACACAAAGACGCGTTCCCAGCCTTTGGTTCTTTGTACATGTGCTTGTGTGTGCTCATGAATATGCTTATCTATCTATCTATCTATCTATCTATCTATCTATCTATCTATCTATCTATCTATCTATCTATCTATCTATCTATCTATCTATCTATCTATGCAAACTACCGTCCGCTGCTCTAACACTATAATCAGACCTGCCTGTGCCTTACAATAGGCAGGGTGTGTGTGCTCCTGAGGCCTTTTCACATTACAGCTGGAACAGCTGCAATGCACTTTGGATAAGTCAGTTTGGGATGGTTTCCCCATTCACACGTAGGCAGGCAAGAGTGTGTTTATACCCAGAGGCGGGCAGACCCATCAGGTGGCTTCCCCCAGTTCCTGCCAGCTGTACAGGACCTACCCGGACACCCACCCACCCACCCACCCCAGGGCCCAGGGATGGTTGTCTATGGGCTGGGGGATGTGGGACCCTTTGGTTGTATATGCCTCTGGTTGTATAACCACCTTCAGTAGCTAAAGGGATGGGAACCAGGGATAGGGCCTTCTTGGTGATGGCCCCCAGATTATTGAATATTCTCCCCCCCCTCCACAAGGTGGGCCAGGTGCATTCACTTGACTTGTTCAGAAGAGCAGTGAAGAGGCAGCTCTTTGCCCTGGCCTTTGGCTAAGGAAACAGCTTCTCCCGACCACTTTCAGGTACTGTTATTGTTCCCTCTGTGTCCCCTTTCAGTGTGGAGAAAGAGAAGGACTTCCATTGCAGAAAAAATATCTCTCTCTGGTTGCTTTTATATATTACATCTGTCTTCACCCCCCATTGCCTCTGGATAGGGCATTTTGCCTCAGAACCGTCACAACCCACCACCTGCCAAATTGCCGGGCATGGAAGCCAAAATGGAATTGCTCCATGCCTCGACTCCGTCTCAGGCCCAGTAGGAAAGACATCACCTAAACACCAGAAGGCAGTAAAGATGATGAAGATAATGTATTCTGGTTCCACTAGCATTAACCCATTTTAAACAAAACAAAACAAAACCAGAAAGCAATACATGTCAGATCAGGAGACTTTTAAAACATAGTAAAATTCCAAACAAATGGACGAAAGCAACATAAATATGAATACCATTTTCTGGAAAAGGGGCGTCAATGCAGCAGAAGAGCTGCTTGCATTTTGCATTTGATCATTCAGTTGGATTATACACTGGCAAGAGATCCATACTGATTGTCATGGAATGTTTGCTCTCATTCATAACTACTGAATCTATGGTGCTGCTTGGCTTTTATGAGGTGGGGCCCAGTGGTTCTCGGCACACTGAGGGCATTGCCGAAAAATCTTAGTGGGCACTTGGAAAGCATTGGCATCAACAAAATATCCATCGGCCAGCTACAGAAAGCCACTTTCTGCTTGTATCATTTGCTGATACATCACTCAATCCTAGGTGCTTGGGAAGGATCCAACTAGTGATAACAATGACCCAAACCAGCATAAATATCTTGTTTGCTGTCTGTTACTGTTATGTCTATAGTAATAATAATAGTAATAAAAAGAGGAACATTGCCATGTTCCACCTGCTGGGGATTTATTTATTTATTTTAGGGGGATTCTCCCCAAAATTTGATGCTTTGCTTACTTTGTCATGGAATGGCTTAATCAGAGATGGGTCAAACCCATCTCCAATGTTTATTTGAGATTGGATGCTGGACTAAATAGGCTATGGCCTGATCCAGCAGTGCATGCAAACTGTGATGACAGCAATGCTAAACTTATGAATTATAATTTAATAGCTTTCTTGGAACCAGAACAGCTTCCAAGAGAAAAAACAAAACAAAACAGTGACCTAAGCTTTTAGCCGTTTCCCTTCCTTCCTTCCTTCCTTCCTTCCTTCCTTCCTTCCTTCCTTCCTTCCTTCCTTCCTTCCTTCCTTCCTTCCTTCCCCCTCTCCTCCTCCTGGTCAAAGGCCTGGGAGAATCTGTAGATTCTCCTCTTGCTCAGAAGAGACACTGCATATTTATAAAATGTAAACTTGGGCAGCTGCCAAGCCCTTGCATTTTAAGTGATTAACAAATGTTTCCCTTCAAGTGGACACCTCTCGCTTTAAATATATTTGACAAGAATGTAAAGAGTCAACTGGAGGGTACAAAGGGCAGGCCGCAAGCCTTTGCAGCAGAGGCCTCCGCCAGGGCAGCGTGGCCAAGTCCAGGCCCGCCAAAGTGCCTTTGCCTGGTGCCAGCTGAGTTCATGCCTCTCGCAGGCACGCTGCCAGCTAAGAGAAACCTTCCTGCTGCTTAACGACAATGGATTTACTGCTTCCCTGCATATTGGTGTTATTTTGTGTAAACAAGGTTAACACTCCTTTTAAATTAAATACGCCACCTGGTGACTCAGTGGGTGACCTTGGGAACTTCATTTCACCTGGCCTCCAAAAGTGAGAGGGAGGGAGGGAGGGAGGGATGGAACATCCCCCCACAATGCATTCATTTCTCACTGCTTTCTTTTCTCTCTTCCCCCCCCCTCTCGCCTGCCAATGTCTCCTTCCTTTTACTTTAAAGGAGAGATGACAATAGGGAGGTCTGCTATGAAAAGGAAGAAGGTGCTGTTTTTAACTGGTTTAACCAGTAGGCCCATGTGGTTTCAGATAATCAGGATAAAGGGCAACAAGGCAAGCTTGAAACCCAGCTCTCTGCCTGGCGCTTCCCTGCCTGGTGGTTGTTTTCTGGTTGTGCTGCTGGAGTCTTCACCTGAGACAGTGACTCAGGTTGAATCTGCAGTCCTTGCTCCAGCGGGCTTTATTCCAGATTGCATGGTACAATAGCAACTCTTCGCTGCATGTTGGTGCAGGCTGTGGCAGGACCCACTCGGATCCAGCCTCAATCTGTATTAGCATACAGATGACAGGCTCCTATTTCAGGATATAATCTTGAATAAGGGCCAGACCCCTCCGAGGCCAGTGGAACACTGCTGCAGAACTCTTACCTATAGCAGGAACCCCTCCACCTAAATCACCCACGGGAACCGGACATGCACCTGGAATTATACCACGTTATGATTTGGGCCACAGTTTCAGGCCTCAAGACACATTTCCGTCTCCCTGTGAATCCATGTAAGGAGAGAGAGAACACATTCCTCAGTGGCAAATTCCTCTCTAGGAATTTGTAAGAGGTTAAGGAGATGGTGCTTCCTGGGAGGGGGCTGTGCTGCTTAAGTCCAAGGTGTTTGCTGCCCACCCTCTATCACCAAGGGCAGACCCTAACCCCACCATGGAGATGGTGCCTCAGTCCAATAAGCTCCATCTTTGACCATCTGATGCTTATTCAGAGAACTTCAGCAACAGCTCCTTCAGATGTCCTAGTTGGGTCAACGGAAATGATAGCAATTCAGAAATATTGGACTCTACCAGTCTATGTTAGAAGTGAGGGAAAGATCCACGTGGTTCATAAATAAACTTTACAGATGTTGTCTTCTGGACCTGACAACATGTGTGAACCCTCTTGCAAAGGCTCTTCAGAATGGTCATTCTCCTGATGTTTGCATCACTCAAGTCCCTTGAAGATCCCTCAACCGCTTTAGCTGCTGAAGTTTGAAGACTTGATAACATGGGCGCCCACCAAAGGCTTGTTGATGTCCCAGTGGAGATGTAACCCTATAAAATGTTCAATCCATGACCTTAGCCCAACCTTGGTTGAAACCAGGGGTCTAATTACCACTAAGGCTGTGGTCACACTTGAGGTTTAATCCAGCTTCAGTCCACTTTCAGAGTGAGAGAACACATCAGCAAAGTGACAAGCCGTTTTCTTTCAGTGTTAAATAACTCAGAAAATTCACCTTTGGGATAGACAACGTGGGGAAAAAATACTGGTCACTTTGCTGAAGGTGGACTGAAGTTGGATTAAATATTAGGTGTACCACAGCCTGAGAGAGCCTGTTTTTGTTTGTTTGTTTGTTTCTAGGGCTAACGAAGCATATATTTTACTGAGCTTTTTTTTAAAAAAAATATCCCAGACCCACTATTATAACGAACACCATATTGACCAAAAGGAGCCCATTCTATTCTAATTATGGCAACAATTTCTGCATCGTTTCTCTTCACCTGTAATTTCTACTATCCTAGAACTTTTCCAAACTTGGTGACACAGACTTTAGAAAATGCAGGCATCCCTTGCAAGGTAGGGGTGGATGTGAAAGAGATACACATTCAGGGTCACGTGTGGTGAAATGATTGTGGATTCTTCGTCTTATCTTGTATTCCAAGTTTTTCACTTTTTGCTCTTTCTTTGCTTCCTGTAATTTTGCCTGTGCATTAACTTTGCACATGGCTATGCTTACTACATGCTAGCACGAACCAGATTTTTTTTGAAAGGAAAATGTTAATTTGATCAGCCTCTCACCATCTATGTTTCCTTCTTCATCTGCTTTTGTCTCTTGCAGTGTTGTTGCCGCAAGGGTTGGAGTGGCGCCAGACCAGAGCAAGAAGCCAATGAAAATAAATAGATACATACTAGGGATAACTGAGATTAAAATGCCTACCATTCTGAAATATCCACGAGTAATTTAGAGACACCAGCTTATCAAGGATACCTGACCTATGGGAGGTAGAGAAGGGAGGCATGGAGAGGTGGCCCTGATTAGGGGAAAAGAAGAAAGTTCCTTGGTATCATTCGAATAATCCTTGGCATGATAGTGTTTGTCACATCACACTAAGAAGAGCTCACACTGCTGTCACAGAAGGTCCTGGGAATATCCTGGCGTGGTTCCCTGCCTCCCCAATGCTCATTGCCTACTTCTACTCTTACACAAGTGGGAAAGTATCGCATGATGTTGCAATATATCCTCACCTTCAGATGAGAGTCACACAATGTATGATTCCAAGCTGGCTAGCTTCCTACTGGGTACGAGAACTCTGGGGGAAGTCCTGCTTCGACCATATACATTGTGCAGAACTGCTTCTTTCCCAGATGGGGCTCTGCACAGGCAGGACTTTCCCCAGAGCATGTAGGTGTACAGCCGTTTTAACTGTTCTACAGAGCCTGAACAGTTACAAGCGCAGTTAGCTCTGCATCATCCCATCACTGAAACAATGGTGCAGTGCAGATGGGTTGGCACCATTGCTGGGTTTCTGTGATTGCTGCCACAATCTGTGATTCATTTTTCCATTTCCATTTTTATTTATATACCGTGTTTCCAAATGTAAAATTTGCTCAAGGCGGTTTACAACAAATGGAAAAAAACAAAATCCAATACAAACCCAATCATTGCAAATAAGTATAATCAATAACTCAAATCAAAGACAATTTTTGCCCAAGGCAGTTTTACATGAGTCAAAAATACATTACATGATTCACACCTTAGGGGAACACTGGTGGGGTTAGCGATAGATCCAGTGGCCCAAAGTGCAGACGCTGGATTTATCCCACATCTTTGGCTTCCTGGGAGGTTTCCTCCAGAAGGCAAAGGTGCAAAGTTACCCTATGTTAGTTGCAAGGGTTCTCAAATAAGGCAGTTGGCTTAGTTTCTGGTTTCTTCCTTTGCTCTTTTCTCCTTCTCCTCCTCCTTCGTATTTGTCGTAAAGGAAGGGAAAGCTTGTACTTCTGTGTTTTTCAGAGTTCATTTTTACTTCTCCATAGCTTCAGTTTTGCTAGGACTTCAGCCACCAGAATTCACTTCCAGAAGGTGAAGTGGGACCTCTAAGCCCCACTGGAAGTAGAAGGATTATGAACTGGCCAGCAGAACTGGTTCCAAGGAACTGGAAGATAGGTTGTGTTCAGGCATAATAAAAGTTGCATCTCAGACGTACCTCATAGAGTCCATGTGTGGCCCTCAGGTTCTCCATCCCTTCTGGAATCCACCTTTTCTAACACAGAAATCATCCCACCTTGAGGCCTTCTCCAAGCTCTCTCAGAAGCACTCAGAGATGTTTGCTTTTTGCTCTTGAATATCTTGAGATAGCTTCTCTTAACATTCATTCTGGTGTTCCTTCTAAAGGTTATACAAAAGGTGTGGGTTTTTTTTTTATTTCCCAGAATAAAAGTTGGATCACTGTGTCTTTAAATATTGAACAATCTGCCCTCCTTCGGCCATTTTATTTCTAAATAGATCAGAATGCTCACCCTCCCCAGACAAACCTCTTGAAGGATATCACAAGTTACACGTTTTCCCATGTATTTCAGATTGCAGTAGTATTTTTGATACTTTGGCTTAACACTGGAATGAAGAGGTCATTTGCCCACACTCTAATCAGCTATAACCATTTAGGACTTCAAAGGAAATCTAACTAATTAACTCTTCTACTTGATTATATGTGTGTTTTATTTTATTCTCCCCCTTTTCCCAATCAGCTTTTGTGGCTGTCAGTTCAGACATACCTTTTGTCGAAAGTATGGAGTCCTATAATTGGCCAGGGATCACAATCCAGGCTGAGAGGGTGACCTTTCACACCCTACCCAAAGTGGAAAGTGAGAAGGAATAATTTGGGTTAAAGGCTTCTTACTAAAATGTTGAGGATCTGTTCTCTCTCTCTCCCTGTGCCTGTGTACATGGGTATATACACACACACTCACACAGTCATATATACAGAGTGTGACAAGAAAAGCTGAAGTCTGGTGATAGCTTAGGACCGTTTTTGCAAGATGCTCTTGAGACAGCACCACACTTGAGATAATAACAGGAGGGCCTAAGAGGCAGCTGTGATGAAGCAAAGAATAGAAAGTGGAAAGAGATTAACAAAAAAAGGAGGACTACATCTAGAAGTAATTATTCCTCTTGACTCTACCTTGGTCAGACCTCATCTAGAGTACTGTGTTTAGGTCTGGGCACACTTGCTCTGAAAGTGGACTGAAACTGGATTAAAACTTAGGTGTGACCACGGCTTTGATTTGTAGCAGCAGGAGGAAGGTAATGAAGACACTGAATGAAGAAGGCAATGAAGTCACCCCTTGCCCATACCCTGTGTTATGCTTCTCTCTTATTTTTGGACTCAGGTGGAAAATAAACGCCCCACTTCTAGGGAAATTCTAAAGACCAGACACGGCCTTGTCCTCTGTGCTGGGGAAATTAGAAAGACACTTCCGACTGCACAGCAGGGTTTTGGGGGGGGATTTTTTGTTTTGTTTTTAAGGCATTTCTGCCTCCAGTCACTGTGGTTCTGGTGACGTGTTCATCCATGCAGAATAACTGTATGAGAGGGGGTTGGGATAGTGCCCATGAGCTAACCCCTGACCTTCATGCATTCAAGGGTACCTGCTACGTTTATATACACAATCCATATGCTCCCATTTGCACAAGGTATGGGTTCTATCTGAATACAGATGAGCTGAAAGTTCATGCACAAAAGGGTACAAATAGATAGTGATCAGTACAGGGCAAGAAACACAGTTGGGTTCTACAAAATGAGCTGCAATGTTGGAAGCACTTTTTTTTAAAAAAAATTCAGAACACCGCTGGAGCATACCATTCCATGGTGAGGAGAGTTCTGAATGCTCACAAGCGATCATCAGCTGAGACCTTCAGCACAGATTCTGCTAAAGGATTCTGATTCACCACCAGCAGCATCAACCCCCCCTCCCCCACCATCCTCTGCTGAGCTTCCCATCACATATGAAATTGCATTATTCGGCCTGGCATTTATAGCTACCAGCCACACACAACCTGTGGCAACAGATGACATTGCATGCTAAAAGAGGCCACAAGAGGTCTTGCAGGCTGTTTTGTGTTCCTAACAATAGCATTCACTGGCAGTTAGGAGGCAGTCCAAGTTTTCAGCATCACGCTGGTGGAAGGTCTTGACTTGGAAACGAAGCCCAGATCCTGGCCAAATCGACAATGATTAACGAAGACGGGAATTCTGAGCGTACTTAAATACACAGGCAGCGTGCCCCACAACATCGGACAGAAGGAAAGAGACAGACTCGATAGCTGCTTTGCACAGTCTTCATCAAACGCTGAATGAGTGAACCAGTTCCCAGAAGGTCTCACAGGTTTCCATCAACAGAAGCCGAAATAGTGGCAAGTTTCAGTTCCCTCTCATGATAGATCTAGGCCAGAACTTCCACTGTTTTCAAACCAACAGGTGAAAATGTCAGTAATCTTCAAAATATGCTGGTTTCTGAATCTTGCGTGCAGTCTTCCAAACAAATAAGGGAGGAAAAATGCTTATCAAATCTGTGGATTTGAGCTCTTGGAAGAATGAATACAGAGGAGCTCTGAATTCTCTCTTTTTTTTAAATGAAATGTTTAAAAAAGTTAAAGGACAACATATTCATTAAAACCTCGCTTTCCCCAGGCATGCTAAAAATCCCAGAAGCATGCCAACATTAGACTTGCACAGACCATGTTGGGTGTTGCTATCACCTCAAAAACAGACCAGTTAAGATGGTGGGATATACTGTACATTAATAATTTTTACATTTGCACATGAATCGTACACTGTGACATTTGTGCATTATTTCTACGACTATGAATGTTTCACAACATTTGTACAAATAGTTCATACATCCGTTAAACTTGGGATACGTATTTGATATATATCTGCGTCGGTATAGAATCCATGTCCAGCATCCGCATCAGATATTCATACAAATTCCGATGAATACATTCGTACTGAATATAATCCTACCACATTCAAAGATGATCTATTTGAACGAATACAAATTTTCTAACATTAGATCCATTATGAACTGAATGCGAAAAATCAAAACAAAAACCCATTCATACTGTACACATCCCTAATGGGAAAGCAAAGGGGCTGAGAGTCGATGCCCATACCATGGTATAGGAGGCCTTATGATTTTGGCAGATTTTGGAGAAATACCAGCATCTGTAAAGATCTGGCTTTTCTACTAAGTTGCTGTTGCATTGGGATAAACCAAACTTCAGAAAGAAACTTTGTGAGAAAAAAATATTGGATCGGTTTGCTTCTCTGTCATTAGAAGAACTCCTTTCTCTTTCCGCCTTCACTCCCACCTGATTCTTCCTTTGCGAGAAATTTCACATCGCTAACAATAACCCTTCTGCAAAAGGGTCTTTTTGGGTTGAAAAGATTTGCCTTTGGTTTGCCATTTGTAAGATTTATGCAGGCTTGTAAAGCCCTAATCTAAATTAAAGCAGAAATTAGGGGATATAATAGAATAATACCAAACATAATCCTACCTTGCGCTCTACTGATTTATTCTGTGGTTTGTGGTAAGGTTGTAGGCAGCTTCTCACAAACCCAAAGTGTGGTTAACTTAAAAATAATAATAATAATAATAAAAGACCTTGCCAAGATTGCGGCTTTAATATTCTAAGCAGAGGATTTCCTTTTGTGGTCTTTTGATATAAAATTGGATAATAAGTCCCTCCAAGGAAGATGTTTTAGGTTGGTTTGTGTGGCAACAACAACCTCTTGCTTGAAAGCTAGTTGCATTTCATTTTCCTCCAAGGGAGGAAATTTGTTACACACAGTAGATGTAATAAGGTCTTGTGAAGATATTTGCTGTGCTATATATATATTGCCATTGTGCCGGTCACAACTGCAACGGATCCAGAGTTGATTTGAAGTGGATTTTGAAGGTGGATTCAAAGTGGATTCAGGGCAGATTTGACACATTCAGAACAGATACATAGGGGATACATAACAGATACATAGGGGATTTGTAGGGCAGTGTTTCCCAAACTTTTGACATACATGTACCCCTTCTATAATATTCGTAATGCTAAGTACCCCTCATAAAAAACATATGCTTTAATAAAAATCAAAATATATTTATTTTTTCTTTTTTTGGTACATACACGCGTACCCCACCAAACTCTTCCCATACCTCTGGGGGTACACGTACCACACTTTGGGAAACACTGTTGTAGGGGATACGTAAGGGATTTGTATGTGATTTATGGCAGGGATTCAAACTGAATTCATATTGAACATTTGTATCCAATTCAAATCCTACCACATTCGAAAGGGATCTACTCAAATACAAATTTTCTTGTGTTCAATTCAATACAAATCGAACCCCCCCCCCAAAAAAAAAACATTCATGCACATCACTTATGTGGGGCAAAAACAAAAGCAGCTTCGAGGCAGTAGCTTGTGGCAGCATTTTCAAAGTACATTTTCTGACCATTAATGTGAATTAAGGCACTACCCTGAAGATGCTACTACCACTAACTTTCCCTCTTTAGAGTGACTGTTTTATTCCACCGTGTGCAGAGACAGGATCTGACCCCTTTCCCCTTTTGCACGTACCTGTGCTGTCCTGGGATGGGAAAGACCCACCCCATTCTGGGATTGGCAACCTGTCCCAAGCTGGGTCAGGTTGGTTCTGGCATGGGGCAAGGGGTGATGCAGTTGCTGCAAGGCACCTAATGTTACCCAGACTGGATTCAGAGATGTCCTGGGTAGTTAAGTATGGGTGTTCAGGAACCCATGGTAGATAGAGACACATTAGGCTGTTTGACAGCACAGGAAGCACATCGAGATGTACTTCAAGAGCAAGAACTTCATGGCTTGTCTATCCCAGCCAGCGTGGAAGGCGTTCTGGTGATACAGGGTCAGAAGAGGCGATTGCAGAGGAAATTGCTTTGACTAACGCAAGGCAGACCAGGACCGGAGAAATGCAGGTTCCAGTGCTTCTTAGTGGTAACCTTGGGTTGCCTGCTGTTTTGTTTTCCTTACCCAGCCTGTCCCAAAGGGCTTTGCAATGGGGAAAAGCCTTATATGCCCCACGAGCTCTTTAAAGGAAAGTTGACAGAGCTTTTTGTTTTTCAAAACAGATTCCCCTGTGTGTTTTTGAGAGACAGACTTAAAGTCCATTTTGTGCGGTTGTATCTTCCTTCTCTCTTTTACAACAAAATCAGCCTTTAGTTAAAAGATTCCAAGAGAGTTAAAAACTGCTCTCCCTTTCTCTCACAGGTGACCTTTCAGGCATGTAGCTGCAAAGAAGTTAATACACTTTGCACATGTTAGAGAGGAACAGGTGGTCGCTAAAGCCCCCTATCTCAGCTGCCTGCATTCCTCGCTTTTCAAATTGGTGGCCCTGGTATTCCAGGATTTATGCTACCTCCCCCACCCCCCAGCTCTGAGTGACAAGCTAATCAGTGTGCCGTAGAGCCCTAAGCTATTGATTCCAGTGTAACAGAACACCTTCCAGTCAATGGGATGGCAATCAAATGCTTCAGCAGTGAAGAAAAGGAGGCAATAGGCTGTTGAGCAACTTGGAAGAAATTTGCTCACTGGTTACGCGGCAGGTATGAAACGGCTCTTGGAATACAAGCTTCAGTGGCCAGGTTATTAAAGTTGGCGGCAGGGGGTCGGGCAGGGAGACACAGAGTCAAACGCCGAGGGATCAGAAAGTCATGTGATCAGGGACCTTTAGGCAGGGCCCCAAATAGAAAGGGAGAAAATACAGCATCCCAAATTGCGTCCCTCCCTTCTCCTTTGCCGGCGTTTTTTCATTTCTTGTTGAACAGTGCTGATCTGGAGAACCTAGGGTTTTTTCCCCCCACCGCCTCCATTCCACACTGAAAATAAAATAAAATAAGAAAAGCTGGCCCCATTTTCTAAACATGCAATTTTGGTTGCTATTTTGCTTAGTGCAAGGTCAGATCTCTGCCATGAAAATGCATGGAAGTTGCTTTGTGCAAACTGTGCGTGTGCATATGAGAGATGGACACAATTTTTTTCTGGCTTCACTTCACATTGAAGCAAATGTGAAGGAAATCAGCATTTATGTGAGTAGAGCCACTTTGCATATGGTAACATTTTGAATACGATAGGATTTCAATTGACTGCAAATGCTCTTCAAATGCTATCCAAATCTGCATAAAATCCCTACTGTCAATCTCGCCTCCAAATCCTCTTAAGGGGGAGATTATTCCATAGCCTGGGGGCCATCATGGAGAAGACCCTGTCCTGGGTGCCCACACTTTTTGCTGCTGAGGGCAGCAAGCACATGCCGTCTTCCTCACATCAAATGTACCTTGTTCTCTAAAGCAGGGTCACAGGTTCCTAAAAAAGCTCAATTCTTTCCTTCTTGGCTACAATCTTTACTGCTAGAAGGGACAGCAAGTGTCACTGGATTGCTGCTAGAAGGTGAAGGTGAAAGAAATCTCATCAAGAGCAGTTTGGTGCCCAGGAGGAAATGGTTCTCTCATGAAGGTCCTGTTTTGTCAGGACTCAGGGCTTTTGAACAAAAGAAGGTCTAGTTTTGCCCCTGCATTTGAAAATGGGGAACTGGATGTTCTGTTCTATGTTCGGAATACTGGAAATACTTTGGGTTGAGTGCCAAATGGTTTCACCTAAAACATTTTGAATATCTCTAGTTGCAACCAAGACACCCAAGTCTCGCCAGAGAGTGCAAATAGCATGCACAAACTTGCAAGCAAACCTCATTGGAATGCAACACAATTATTTGCGGGAGAGCATGCGTAGAGTTGGACAGTGAAACTGTAACCTAATCCAGTTTACCCTGAGCTAAATCCTTCTTTAGAAAGACAGCAACCTCCTTTTGGAGATCAGCGATATGGAACGCCTATTCTAACAAAGAATATTACTGTTGCTTCTTAAATATATATAAGACACTGTCACTCTTTTAGTCATGCTTTCTAAATGAGTTTTTATTATGATTTAATTGTAATCGGTCCTGATACCTTTGAGTATAGGGTGAGATAGAAAAAGAAAGGATTCTTTTTATTTAAAATGCAACTTAAAATCCTCAATATACTCATCTCCTCCGTGGGCTTTCTCCCACAGATCATCATGTACAGAAATGATAGTCCTTCCCATATGGGGCATTGTCTTGTGCCAGGTTCAGGGTCTCAGGGTCTCCCTTCTGAACTCTTCTTAGCATTCTCAGTCTGCACGGGATGGGGCATACACTGGCTTATGGTCTCCAGCCTAGTTTACTGGTAAACCTCAGAATGAACGTTCTCAGCCTTCTTATGGTAGGGATGTGCAAAAAGATTTGTAATATTCAAGATTCGTAAGAATTCGGCCAAATTCAGACATTTGGATTTGAACTGAATGTTGGCATGTTCAAAGATTGACATTTGAAATTGAATTGAATGTTTTGATGCCTTTGTACACTTTGTTACGGAATCGTATGGTATGGGATTCATATAGGATTCATAGTGGGGATTCAAATCGAATTATTATTGAACATGCATGTCATATTCGAATCCCACAATATTAGAAGTAAGGATATGCACAAATGGTTTTTTGGCATTTGATTCAAAATAAATCAAATGTTCAAAAATCCATATTAGTAAAAATAGATCACATTTGAATGTGGTAAAATTCTATTCAATATAAATCTATTCATACGTATTTGTACAAACATTTGATACAAACAGATACATATATGTTATGAAAGATACAAATAGATACATATCTGATATGAAGAAATACGTATCTGATATGAATAGATATGTATCTGGTACAAATAGATACGTTTCTGATACGAATAGATACGTATCCAATAAGAACAGATACATATCTGACATGAATAGATACATATCTGACATGAATAGATACATATCTGATACAAATAGTCAGGTATCTGATTTGAACAGATATGTATCTGATACAAATAGATACACATCTGATATGAACAGATATGTATCTGATACAAATAGATACATATCTGATATGAAATATACAAATAGATACATATCTGATATGAACAGATACATATGATACGAATAGATACATATCTGATATGAAACATACAAATAGATACATATCAGATATGAACAGATATGTATCTGATATGAACAGATATGTATCTGGTACAAATAGATACGTTTCTGATACGAATAGATACGTATCTGATAAGAACAGATACATATCTGACATGAATAGATACATATCTGATACAAATAGTCAGGTATCTGATATGAACAGATATATGACTGATACAAATAGATACATATCAGAAATATTTTCCCAGCTTAATGAATGTCCGAACTATGTGTACAAATGTCCAGAAACATTCGTATTCATTCGAATGTTAGCATACAAATATCATAACATTCTATTTGAGTTCAAATGTCCGAATTCAGCTGAATTTCAAATGTTACAAATACTCGTGCACATCCATAATTAGCAGGGAATTTTCAAACGAATGTGAATTTTCTTGCATTTGATTCAATATGAATTGAAGACAAATAAAGCATGTATGCACATCCCTCTCTTATGGTCCACTGTAAGGAGTGACCCAAGGTCAACATCATCCAGCACAGAGATGACCCTAAGTCAGCAGAAGAGCTAAGTCTAGCCCAATGTGGGTGAGATTGGGCTAGCACAGTGTGGGATAGCCGATGCGTGCAAAAATACCCAATGTGCTATGCATATCATTGTCACCTGAGATGAAAATGTGGAGGGGGGGGGGCATATGTATGACATGTGTAGGGATGTATACGACAAATAATCATATTTGTTTCACTGCTGGACAGGAAATCCAAAAATTGTTTTGAAAAACTGGATTTTTGCATTTGTTTTTGCATTTTTTTGCAAAGAAAAATAGCTTTTTCTCCCCACTGAAAAATCCTTTGAAACAGAGAGGAATATGAATGTTCTTTCAAACTGTTCATTTTCACAAGGACAAGACTGGTTTCTTTCAAGTGAATTTTTGGATTTTTTAAAAAAGGGTTTTTTTTAATTCAATGTGAATGTCTGTGAATTTGAAATATTTGATTGAATTTGTGAATATTATTTTTTTTCTGCGCACATCTCCTTCCTGGAGGTGGCCACTTCCTTTCAGATGCCTGCCTCCACATGAATCCCTTCCTCCAGAGCCAACTTTCTTTTTTTCTTCTACAGGAATCTTTCTGAGTTGCAAATAAAGTTCAACAAAGAAAAAAGAAAGTTACCTCCCTCTGACTGCACACATGAGGAAATGTAAGACATGCAGGCAATTAACCACACAGAAATGCTGGTTAATTTTTCAATGACAGCAAAAAGTGGCTGACTTGGCACATAAAGTTTAACTGACAAAATTGCCCTTCTTTGGAAAGTTTAGAAAACAGCCCATCAATTATTTTGACTTCTTCCAGTTTAGCAAATTCGCTGGGAAAGGAAGGAGATTCCTCTCCGTTACACATTTATCTCGAACACCTCCCTTACGAACTCAGGCTGCAACGTCTGGGCCTCTTCAGCTTTGAAAGATGGTGTTTAAGAAGGGACCCGATGAAGGATGCAAAGTCATGAACAAAGTGGGAAAAGCAGAGACAGAAAAAAAATCCTCTCTTGCACAACACTAGAAACAGAGGGCATGCCGAAACAGATATACAGAAGAGTTAGGACCAACAAAGGGAAGTATTTTTTCACCCCGGGGGTCACTGGCCTATGAAATTCGCAACCAGAAGAGGTGGGGATAGCAACCAGCCTGGATGGCTTTAGGATAGGGTTAGACAAATTCATTGGGGACAGATGTATCAATAGCTACTATAATGGATGCCTAGGTACTAGGGATGTACACGAATATTCATCCAAATTCGGATTTTGTATTCATGTCGAATGTTGGTACATGCAGATATTGACATTTGAATTCAAATGGAATGTTTTGATACATTTATATAAAGCTTCGTTACATTTGTGAACCTGGGCAGGTGGGAAAGCGGCTGCCCCAATCACATCCGCAATGGATCGAGAGTGGATTCAGAGTGTGTTCAAAGTGGATTGAAAGAGGATTTGACAAGGATACATAGGGGATTCATAGAGGATTCATCGGCAGTTTGTATCGGGGATTCAAACTGGATTTGTATCAAACATTTGCATCAAATTCAAATCCTACCACATTCGAAGGGGATCTGTTAGAACACATGTGAATTTTTCTGTAATTCACTAGATACAAATCAAACACGAAGGAAAGATTTGTGCAGATCCCTACTATGTACCACTTCCAGGTTGGTGAGATGGGCAGAATGTCTCTGAGGGCCATTTGCAGGGAGTCAAGAGCAAGTGATGTCTGCTTGAGATACCCGTAGACAATTGGTGGGTCACTGTGTGAGACAGGATGCTGGACTAGAGGAGCTGTAGCCTGATCCAGCTGGGCTCCTCTTATGACCTTAGAGACAAATTCTCTAATAGGACCTTGCTGCTGACTGCCAGACAGGTCACATGGAAGCTGTGGTTCCCCTTTGCAGTGGCCTCCCATCCTCCAGACAGGATGCTCTGTCTCCTCCAGTAGCTGCGGAGCATTCAAAGCTAAGAGTGGAGTAAAACAACACTGATAAATAAGCATCCTTTTTACTTCGACAGAATGCCACAGTTTGAAAAAAGCTGCGCATAGGCCCCACAGCTCACCGTGTGTCTGGAGGCACCATGACTATGGCAAAGACAACAATGCTATTTGTGCAGCATGAGAGTGAAAATCAGAGTACGCAAATCTGCTATACACAGAGAGAGAGAGATCTGCTCAATTTTATGCAGCTTTCCCTGGTGCAAAATCTGGACTTCGTTTCGCTCCCCTACTTAGATTTAAGATTTTTTTTTCACATGTGCATTATGCATAGTTCGTTTGCCCCATGTTATTTAGGCTCAGCATTCCACACAGGCCACCAGTGAAAACAATATTGGAAGGTAGAGGCATAGAACTCATGAAAATTGGTTTCACCTACAGAAAACCCTAAAGCTTATAGCAACAGTTGTTTGCAACTCATGGAAGAGGCAGAAGTCCATCTTTTTAAATCTGCGTGGAAGCAAGGACCCGTTCTTTCGCAGTCAGCTGGCTTCCAAAGGAGACTTACTGTTGGCTTTAGATTAGCAATGAAGTCAGCACTGGCGAGGCGGGTGGCAGCTGTTAATGCCTATCGCATGCTGTTGACAGGCCTTAATAAAAACCTAATCTGAGGAAATTATGAAAAACCTTGTCATTATGCAATCTGGTTTATGTTTTGGCATGTGGCAAGAATTGGCTGTGTTTTCAAGGGGAAACACCAGCTTTAGCTTCTGCTTCTTCCAACTGGAAACACTACACATTCTCCTCTTCCCCTCTTCTTTTTTTTGGGGGGAGGGATGTCTAGCATAAGTGGCTGTGACTAGGGATATGCACTTTTTTGTCTTGTTTGCTTTGCACCAAAGCGAATGGGGCAGAACTTCGCATTTGTGTGAATGGAGCCACGTCAAATGTGCTAGGATTAGAATTTGCCTTGGATCCCTGCTGCTGCCAGTGGCACCTCTGAACCTGTTCTGAATTTACTCCAAATCCACCCTGAATCAGTTCTGAAGCTGCTAATGAAGGCACAAAAGCTTTCACTTCACATGCAAAAGTCAGTCTGAGAATATCACCAGCAACCAGTTCAAATGCAAAGTTTCAAACCTTTGGAATTCGTAGCTAATTTCAAAGGTGGCAAACATTTTCAATCCATCCCTAAGTGCGATAGTACATTAACCAGCAAAAGCATGATGTGCAAGATGTTCAGAAGTGACTCTTTAAATGTCCCCCCTTGGCCCCGTCAAAATCAATTCTTAAAAAAAAAAAAAAAAGGTAGATTTCAAACACTTCTCAGTTAGGAGGATCACTTCTGGAAAAGGAAGAGGAGGAAAAAATGCCTGGAGCCATTTTTATAAAATATGTATGTATGTGGAAAACTAGGATCACCCATTCTTTGCCATTACGCTAGCTGGCACTCTATGGATATCCTAATGTTTTCAGTATGCACAATGGAATAACTTGTGTGGCAATTCACACCTTGTTTGTTCTTCTCTGAGCTTTGGCTTCTGGTGTTCCAAAGTGAGACACAAACTATCACCTGGATGTGCCACGTGACAGGGACCACAACTGAAAATAGCACATCGTTTAGGTCACTCACGGATGAGATGGCAACATATAGTGTTACGTATCTCACATGTTGGCTCAGCTCACCTTACAAGATTCTTTTGGGAATAAAGGGAAAGAAAGAGGCAGATAATGTCTACGTACTTGATCTGTTTGAAGAGAAGGAAGGTGAGATGATAATAGAAAAGGCCAGTAAAAATGTACTGATTAAAATGCACAAAATATAATGTGTCAGGTTCCTCTAAAGAAAGATCCAAGAAGAAAAGTTCAGGGTGGTTGCCTTGATACTCCAAACAGCCACCCACACAGGAACATGCAAGCTAGTGGAGAGGGAAGATCACAGGTTCCAACAAAATGAATGGTGGCTGTACAAACAGAAATGTGTTTGACCTTTTGTGTGTGTTTGGTTCGAACGGATTGAACAGAATCTATCTCAACGAATCTGAATGTTTTCCTCCAAACAGCAAGGTGTCTGTTTCATTTTGAGGAACTCCGAACACCAACAATCGAATGGGGTGTGTTCTCTAGGGTTGTTAAGGATCCCTTTTGTTCAGTTAGAAATCAAATTCTGTTTCTGAACAGGCATGATCTTGGATTTGAGCTCAAACTTTTTGAACATTCCTGTTCGATTTGAACCAGTTTGATGCTGAGCCAGAGAAGATACAAAGAACATACTTGCCCCACATTTGGCATGAAATGGGAGTAAACTTTGTCATAGAGCTTAGGGGGAAATTTATTTCCTTTCAAAGAAAAATGCCTGGAAGAACGATCTTACCTCTAGTGCACTTAAAAGCATTTTTCAACCAAAAAAGTATTGACTGCAGCACATTGCATTGCAGAGGAAGATCATAATTTGGAAGAAAAGACATACGTATACAGATACACTCACTCACTCTCTCTCTGTCTCTCTCTCGCACACACGAGCACTCAATGCAATAAAGTCGATTTAAAATTTGTTCTACCAATCTTTTGCATCTGTAATTTTCCCATTAAACGTAAATGCCCATGAGGCATGCATTTGCATTACATTGCATTTGCAGTCTTTAAAACAAACTATAAATTCCCCCTTCTTGTTTTGTGTGATTGATGTTGTGAGTATAAATACCACCATAAACCTCAAAGGGGGCTAACAGTGACAGTAAATTAAAGTTTTGAGTCCTGCAGGATCACAGCCCTTGAGCCCTTGATCTTAACCAGGATTGTTAACCCCCGTCTCATTGCCCTCCTGAACTCTCCCCCTTTTTCTCTTTCTTTCTTTTCCATCCCTCCCGCCCAGATCCACCCCAGTTTAGATTTCTTTGGTAACACCTTAACTTCCATATAAGCCACATCAGGTTGGGGGATGCTGCCAATTAAAATGAGGGTTTGCGGCTGCTCCATAGACTGTGGCAAGCAGGCCAGAACTTTGCACATCTTTCTCCGTGAATGGGGAGGTGGTTGATTTAAGAAGGGGGGGGGGAGAAGGGTTCAATTCAGCAAACAACTGGCGGCAGCTGTTTAGCCAATTAAGGAGTTCTGGCACCACTGAGAGCTGGCTGCTTTGGTGGCTATCAAGGAACTGCCCTCCCTCCCATCTCTCATTCACACCCTTTTGAATGAACTGTCTTTAGACCAGAAGTAAAACAACCCAAGGATGGCAGGTCAGAGAGATGTCAGAGAAATAACGCAGCTCCTTTCCTCTGCTTTCATTCGACAGTCTTCCTATGGCCCCGTGTTTCTATTTTATAGATTGAAAGTTGAGGATGCCTGGATTTAGAGGAATAGTTGTGAAGGATCTCCACTGTGGTGCAGGAAGACATCTTGGTGCAGTGACTTCACGTCCCTCCACTTCCCTTGCCACCGATGGAGGGATGTCCACAAATATTCTTAACATTCAAAATTCGTACGAATTTGGCCAAATTTGGGCATTTGAATTTGAATCAAATGTTGGCATGTTCAAAGACTGACATTCAAATTCAAATTGAATGTTTTGATACATTTGCACGAAGCTTCATTATGGATTCATATGGGATTTGCAGTGGGGATTCACATTGAATTCGCATTGAACATTTGTATTGAATTTGAATACTACCACATTCGAAGGGAATATATTTGAATGAATACAGATTTAAGCAACAACATACCTACATTGATTTTGAAGCCAGGGAATGGAAATTCCCCAACTTTAAAGTTTCTTCCAGCAGCCATGACAGAATGCTCCTGAAATGGCCCCAGAAATGGCCCACTGGGAATGTCCTTGGGAGTGATTACCTATGCCCTACGAAATGATTGCATTGATACTTGTGACCATCTGAGGTGTCTGTAAGTCAGATGAATGCAGCAATGTGCAATTACCATGCCACTGAGACCTTTCTATGAGGCATTTTGGCTCTGTGGGTGCATCTTTCATTGCATTGTGGGAGATCCACAGTCCATGAAAACACTTCAGTGCGTAGTTGCCTTAATTCTATCCATCAGCCACTCCATATCAATCCTGCTTCCATAAATTCCAAGATATAAAGTAAGGTCCATATAAGTAAGGGAAGATGCAAAGAATCCAATCCATGATGCAGGTGAACATGGAGGAGTCTTCACTTTGATTTATTCAGGACTGTATCCTAGCCCATGATAAAAGTTTCTAAAAGCCTTGGGCCCCAAATATCTAAAAGAACACCTCCTCCCGTACAGACCTGGCCACATCCTAAAAGCTTTTGGTGAAGCCCTCTTTGTGGTCTCACCACATTCAGGAGTTAAGGTTTGTGGGATGCAATCAACAAAGATAGTAAACAGCCCAACTACTATCAGCTGCCATTTGAGAAGCTAGATGGCCAGTTCAACCTGTCCCACACTGGGGCAAGCTGCTGTTGGACTGAGAGAGGGCTGCCAGCTCTGATACAGTCCATCCTGGCACAGGGCTGAGGAACAACATTGCAAAGGCTGGGCTCAGCCCTCAATGCCCAATGCTCAGGTTCTGCACATGAAAACCTTCAGAGTTTCCACGAGGGCTCATTTCAGCATGTGCTAATTTCTGGTGTCTCTTCCAGTGGTACTTTCTGGGACCACTGAAGAGCCTCTCTGTCTAATAAGGCAATAGACTTCATTGTTAAGGTCTACCAGTAAACTGGGATGGCGCATCATTTTGGGTACCCTATTGTGGTCTATAATCCATCCAATGTGTTTCATGTGGTGAGTCCTAATCTGTTCCCTCCTCTAATCATCAGCTTTCCAGGGTTGGGACACTGGCATGTGCAGAAAGGGCCTCAGGCAGTGTCAGCATTTTCTTAAAATCTGCTGTGGATCAAAGAGATATTTGCTGCCATGCTAAGATTTCAAAGAATGCAGACGGACCTGTATACATCAGTTCCAGTTTTTTTTTGTTTTTTTTTAAGGGCATGTCTTATACTGCTGGCAGCTGCTGCAATAAATGAGTTACCCTGTGGTTCACACAAGTTGTGCTTTGCTCCACCGGTTGCTATTCTTGCATGCATTTACTGTGATTCTTTGGGTCACTATGTTTCAGCGATTGAAATGTGTTAAAGGATAACACATGAATGAAAGGTTCACAGATTAGTTTCTTTAAAAAGAATAGTCTCCCTCTCCTTGCGCAAAGGGACCTAATGGACAGGAATGCGGAAAAATTAGAAACATTGTATTTTAAATGTCACTGTTATTCTATTGTAAACCTCACCATTATACTATTTTATTCTTACCATTTTACTATTTCACAGCAAGACTCTCCTTTTAAGCTATTTTTATATGCAATTCTTATGTATTTTTACATTTGATTTTGGACTGTGACCATAAATTCATTCATTCATTCAAACACACACTTTAACATCACTGTTGTACTTATTACCATATTTTTGCTTTTCCTCCCCACAGAGTATACAAGATTTGTAAAGTCTTCTAGGAAATTATGCTTCAAGAGCTGGGTCAAAAGAGGGAAAGGAGAGTAAAGAAAGATGAAATGAGGAAAAGGGAGGGGCCATCCAGGAGAAGAGCTGACTAATTAAACTATTAGGTTATTAATCTGCTGTAGATGTCCTTGAAGCATCTAGGCGATATGGAGAGTCCCAGGTCGATGCTGGCTGAGATAATGGGTGATATTTGTGCATCTTGGCCTCTTAAGAATTATGCTTCAGTGTTACAGAATTGTGCAACACTGTGTGTGTGTGTTATGTATATCATTAATCACTATGTTTGAAAAGACATCTCAAAAACTGAATTATGAAAGTTAAAAACATAAGAACATAAGAACATAAGAGAAGCCTTGCTGGATCAGGCCACAGCCCATCTAGTCTAGCATCCTGTCGCACACAGTGGCCCACCAAATGTTCATGGGCATCTCAAGCAGAGACAAGAACAAACCTTCTCCTGCTCTCGAGTCCCAACAGATGGCCTTAGAAGCGCCCCAGTTCCTCCCCCCGCCCTCAGCCTGAAGGATGCACCTAGGCATTCGTTCTAGTAGCCATTGATACATCTGTCATCCATAATTGGACCCTAAATGAAAATGCCAGTAATGTACTTCTTTCTCATTGCCTTCACTGTTTTCCAAAATATTTACCTTCCCTAAATGCCCTCATCTGAGTTTCTTCTGTGATTGTTTTATGGAGGGCAGGATACGTATAGTGATAAGCACACGGATAAAAGCTTCATCCAGATATAAGCTCCATTCAGCACATGCGCCACCATCATTTTGGGCTGGTTTTGGCCTTACATATGGACTGTGTCCATTCCTGAGATGGTGGATCACACGAGCACACATCAAGACAGGTAAGTTCTCTCACTTTTTATCCTGACTTTCACACAATGTCTGTTTCAGGATACCACAGACACTGATGGTAATCCCAGTCCAGCGCCAGGGTAATCCCAAGTTTTCACCCTGCCTGGAAGCTGTCCAGGTCTCAGGGCAGTCAACAACCAATCAAAAGAGCTAAAATAAATTTAATGGAGCATGCTCCCCTTGGTTTGGAAGGAAAAACGTGCTATGCTTTTAGATATTTTCCTCTTCTCATAATAAACTGCATAAGTCTTAAGAAGTACCGTAACATTTTCAGCTATATAAAAGTGTGTACATCGGAGAAATAAAGATGTCTGCTTGGTATCAGTGTTCCTGTTTAAAATAATAATAATAAAAAAGTCCTGAGGTTTGCAATTCAAGTTGAGCCCTAAACTTCTCCAGGGTTGCGAACAATGAAGATTTACTGAAGTTTTCAAGTATACAGGGAAATGAAGTCACCAAATCTCATTACTATATCTATTAAAAATCATAGTCTGGGGTACAGCTCAAAGAAGGGGGGAAAACATTGTTCAACTGTGCTGGAAACTGTTAAATGCAACAGGGACTTAAGCTATTTTAAAATATTCTAGACTTTCAGTGCAGAAAAAAAAAGTGGTCTTCTACCCATGCCATTCTCCAGACTCGGCCCCCCTCTTCCTATTTCATTGTTTCACACTGATTTAACAATTTACAGACTCTATCTCTGGCTTCATTTCCTCCCCAATACTCTGTTTGGTGCCAAGGATGAGAAGCCATGGTGAGTTACCACACTGAGCAGTGGGTAAAGAGCATGAACAATGGCCACTCAGATTCCTGTTAACCTCTATTATAAACTTTCACCTTTGTTAATTGGATTAATCTGTCAGTAGGCCTTGCATTATGGTGGGAAGGGGGAAGCAATCCAACTTCTGCACCATTTATTAAGAATTAAGATCTACAGGATCCAAACTATTATTTTCTCAAAGTAATTCTCTTTCATCTGAATGGAGCTGCTTTAAACCACTGCCTATGGACGCAACTGTATCGGTCAATTTCAGCCAAGTGCCACAGAGATCTTTCACAGTTTTGTCATTTCTGGATTTCTAGACTTGATGAATAAAATATATGTGGCAGTCTTTGATGATATTGCTCACAAAGCATCCCACAGCATATCCATTTTTTAAAAGCCATTTAAAATATGCATATTTCAATAATAAAATTGTTCGTTTGTCTTTTAAATATAGATAAATAGACCTGTTGCTACCAGAGGCTTTTTCAGTGGATGATGCCAATAATTTAATACAGGATATTCTTAAGGAAAACCATTCATCTATAGAATTTTACATTATTTGGACTAAGTTTTCTGAACAATTTAAACATCTCCTAAGGAATGAAATAATAGATTTCTCTTTTTTCCTTTGAATTGATGAATCATTGGAAAAGTGTTTCAAATTTGATCTGATTTAAAAAAAATTAAAGGAAAGTTTAAACTAGTTACAGTACTGGTGACAACAGGCTTTTTATTTACTTATTTAAATTTTTATCCCACCCTATTCTCAAAGGTCTCAGAGTGGGTTACAACACTAAAAACCAGTGAACATATAAAATGGACAATAAAACGGTGCCTTATGGCTCTGCAAGATCCTTTGCTCTTCACCCCAATTGCTGCCAGGTTATTTAGTGATGTTGCTACTGACGAAATATTGATTGCAATATGTCCAGCACCTATCTGAGGGTACCACCACTACATGCAGTTAATATGCATAGAGACACTTACATGGAAAGCTGAATTGCAACTCACCCTGGTGAAGAATGGGATATAAACTCTTCATACATACATACATACATACATTGAGAGTAACTAGGGAAGTGCGTGAATATTCAAAACATTCAAATTTGAATCAAATGTCTATAAATTCACATTTAAAAATTGAATCAAATCAAATCCTGAAAATTGCATTTGTGCACAACCCTAATATTAACATCAGTGATAACAATAATATTTTATTATTTCTGCTGCACTATTCATTGGCTACAAACTCTCGTTTTCTTTTGGCAGAGGTGTCTGGGAAAGGATTTGGCATAAAAATGCGAAGTAGTTTTGACAGAACGACTTGTATGTGAAACTGTTTGCTTATATTCCCCTTTAAATCACTTTCAGCACACATATACCTTTTTACCTAAACTTTTTAACTACAAGTGATATATAGGTTTTCCATTTTTTGCTCTCTAAATTGGCTCTTAGTTATCTGCACATGCCTGCCCTTGTTAGGTGACTTTGGAATTACAGCCTACACCGTGACACAGTGGGCTTCAGAATCACTGAAAGCAATTTGTAAACCCATGAACAAAAACATCTGGGAACAAGCGCAGATTTAGAGCTAGATGAGAAAAAGCAAACAATGAAGATGTTTACAAGAAACAAGAGGGAATTTGCCCCAACAGGCATGGAGTTGCCAAGGACAGATTAGCTGGTTGGGTGATTTCACAGCAATCAACCAGAATTTTATTGAGAATAAAAAGTAAACATTACAGGACTTCTGCTTCTTCACTCATAGAGCAACTGGTGTGTAGTTTCCAGGTTTTTTCTTTTTCTTTTGGAATTGCACCATACTTTCAGCAACATTTTGCATACAAGGCAGGTATCTTTTAATGGATCTGATCTGACCAGTAGTCTTCACTCAAGTTCAAAATAGCACCTTACATTCCAAGATAGGGTGCTGCTGCTTTTAAAGGAGAAGGCAGCCGAGCAGTAGAAGTTGTACCAATGCAAACCCTGATTCAAGTGATTAAATTCTTCTTTTTCTTTAATTGTATATGCTAAAGGTTTTTATTTTGGGAAGATCAGAGATGATCTGATATGGACCAACCATTCCCCCATATTTTTCCACCTGCACATGTACTTGACCTGGGCATACTGTTAGCAAACCCAACTTCTGTTATACCTGTTCGTCATCTAACTAGAATATCAGGCACAACACAAGTCTGTTTAGGACCCCATCTGATATTTTTTTTCCAAATGCACATGCCTAGAGCACATGGTCTGCCCGCCCCTCCCGGTTATGATTTGCCAAATGCCACCCAAGCTGTGACCTCTGAGTTGTCCCTGCATGATCTAGGTTCCATTGTTGTCTGTGGGGGGTGACGGTTGAAGCTTCGCTCTGAAACAATCAAAGCTCTTGCAGAACTAGCAAACAAATTAAACCCAGATTATGGAAATTACAGAAGTCTTGCTGTTTTATGCAATGCTTATTAGAGATCCAATTATTTGGGGGATAATTTAAGACCGCCAGTTTTCCCGTGGAATTGGCTCACCTGTTGAAAACCAGTGAGCTTCCTCAGATGGATCAGAGCATGCTAATGTTCATTGACAGTAAATTATGAAAACAATAATCGTGGTTCACCGGCCCCCTTTTGTGGAAATCTGTTTATTCTGATTCCAATGCCAGCTGTCTCAAAGTTTAATTTAAGTGTTAGCTTCAGGCAAGACATTTGGAATACTAGTTGAGAGTGTTTTATAGCCCAAGCAATATGTTTTACTAACCTCAAATACTATGGTGATGATTATTTTAATGGGAAGCATAATTTGTGTGCCGGGGGTTTGGGGGTGGGTTTTGATTTACCCAGAATGAGAAAATGGTTGGAAAACAAAACAAAACAAACAACAAAATAAATAATAGCGTTTGTTTGTTTTTTAACTTAACCATCTGCTGAGGCTGAGATCAAGTAAGGGAGTAAAGTCACAGGGGGTGGGGGTCCAAACCATCAATCTCCCTTACTTAAAACGGCCACCACACACATGTGACCAAACGTTTATCGTCTACATGAGATGGCATTCCTCAAAATCAAATCAGGGTTTGAAATCTGCATTATGTTACATTCTTAATGATTTTTTTTAGAAAACAAAATGGTATACCATCTTTGACTGCTGCAAAAGAAGTTGAAATGTTGAAGGAGATGGCAAATGTATGTTGGAAATGTGAGAGACAGGCAGGCACTGTTTAGCATAGGTGGTGGACATATAAAAAAGTCAAAATGAATCAATAAAAAAGAAACAATTGAGTATGTATATACATTTTTAAAAATTAATACAAAAATTAATATATAACACGAACCAGCACTTTTTCTCTTGAATTTCTTGGACCCCATGTTGAAATAAGCCTATGGAAGAACATTTTGCTATATAGGGATGTACACAAAAAATGTTTATGTTCAATTTGTATCAAATGAAATGCAAACAAAATTCATATTTGTTCAAATAGATCCCCTTTGGATGTGGTAGGATTTGAATTCGATACAAATGATTGTTATGAATACGATTGGGATCCCCACTAGGAATTCGCTATGAATCCCCTACATATCTGTTACATATCCCCTATGTATCTGCTCTGAACACGTGAAATCTGCTCTCAGTTCACTTTGAACTCACTCTGAGGGTGTTTTCCCACTAGCACTAGAGCACCCATTAAGGACCCATTAAGGACCAGAGTTAGCACACAAGTTGGAATTCAATCTGTCTGCAGTCATATCAAGACCAAAATCCTCAGAACGAGCTTGGAAGAGATGTCAAAGTCAGCCACAGATTCACCTAGGCACATTCATTAAAGACACCTTTGATCTCTCTGAGTTGAGCACACCACTGTTACACCACAAATGAATTTGCTCTGCTGGAAGCCACTGACAAGCAACTTAGCAACATACCACACTAGAACGCTTCTCATTATCCTCCTAGCATTCTACGTGCAGGCAATTACTTTTGCAGTGCTGGATTATACCAATGACTCATTTTGTCCAGCAGCTTTTTACCATACTGGCCAGCCAGATGTTTCCCTGAACCAGGAACTGAATTCAAACAGGGGTCCCCTCACTCATGATATCCAAAAATTAATTTCTGCAGGAATAAAATCTCTAGTGTTGGTGACCATCCAAGTCTCTCATGATTAGTAACCACTGGAGTTCTATCACCTTAGACTGAGTCCACAAATGCAATCGGTGCATCTATTACTTAAGATTTTTGCTGTCCCTTCTAGGGACTTTAGCCTTTGGACATGGTTTGGACCAGATACTTATTCCAACAAATATCTCCATAAGGTAAGTCGTTTGTAAAGTCTGCCACGTGGTCAATTTAGGCAAGTCCAAAATGAAATCTAGGGCTCATGTATTGCTGCCAGTGATAGTACTCAGGTTCCATTTAAACATACAGCTCTGAGAGCAGATGTGAAGTCAATTTCAAGGAAGGTATACTGTATCTTATTTATTTATTTATTTATATTTCAATTTATATGCCGCCCCATACCCGAGGGTCTCTGGGCAGCTCACAGCATTTAAAACAGATGTATAAAAACAGTATCAAAAATAAAACAAATTTAAAAATACAGTTTTAAAAGTACAAAACAGCTAAAAACATCAGCGGTTTTCAGTGAGGGGAAGTGTGGGGAACATTTAACCAAAGGCCTGCGTGAATAGGAACGTTTTCACCGCCTTCCTGAATAGGAACAGAGAAGGGGCCTGACGCACCTCAAGGGGGAGACCATTCCACAGCCTGGGGGCCACCACCGAGAAGGCCCTCTCCCGGGTACCCACCCGCCTAACTAAAGAAGGCGGAGGGATCACCAGAAGGGCCTCCCCTCCAGATCTTAAAACACGGGCAGGTCGATACGGGAGAAGGCGCTCCTTTAGATATCTGGGACCCAAGTCATTTAGGGCTTTATAAGTTAAAGTTAGCACCTTGAATTGGGCTCGGTAGTGAATTGGCAGCCAGTGCAGTACATTTAGAACTGGCGTGATATGAGTCCGGCTAGATGTGTTCCCCCCCCCCCCCCCCATGTTTTACTGAGCCCATGGATGTCTAACCATTTTTATTTAGTTACAAAATTGCTGGAAAATTTGAATGAGCTGCTGGTGTATTTAATCAAAAACCAGCCTGATAGGAACATAAGAAGAAAAATCAAGTGCCACACCTTGTAGGCACCCCAAAATGCCAATTAGAACAGTTTCCAGTGTACGGTACAGTAGTAATCAGGTCAACTACAGGCTCTGAATTTTCACCATCTGTTTTGCCTTGTCAAGAATGTTGCTTCCCCTTCCTCAAGAAGACCATTTGAAAAGATTTCTGCTAATGCAATTCAATTTGAAGCTTCTGATGTCAACTCAATGGGTCACACAACTTTCCCCACGTTCGTATTTCCTGCTTCAAGACAAGGTGAGATCCAGAAGTATGATGAGTGCTTTTCAGCAGAGGGCTTGCATTTTGAGCAAATTGCAGTGGCATCTTGTTTCATTATTTCGAAAGCGTGCTTTGAAAACATTGCACACTTTCCTTTTTCTCAAACATGTGCACAGAGCTGATATTTGCAAGCCATTTTATTGGTCTAGCGAGTTATTTGCAGTTCTTCTGCATTGCAGACAGCCATTCTCAACCAAGTACAATTATTTGCAAAGTGCTATTGTAACTATGCCTCCACTGTCTGCAAAACTGTTTGCTAAACAATAAACTCAATCATGCATTCAATTCTGTGAACATTGCCCTAAGCAAGTGAGCTGACACAACATTCCTACTCATTTTACAAACAGTCCCTGGAAAAAAATACAGAAAAAAAAGGAAATGTTCATTGGTAGGTTTTGTATATTCATTGAAATTATTAAACCACTAACCACCAGATGCACAGAACCTTGTCTTGAGATCTGGGTGCTCATGGTCCCGTAAAGAATTTGACTCTACTCTTTGGCATCCCTCCAGCTCCAAATTCACTGAAGAACTGAGGCAAGAATCAGTAACATTCCTGAGCTGTGCTTGAGAATCTTATGGATAAATTTCCCTCTTGCATGTTATAGAACATTCTTCTGATCCTGCGTCCTAAATTTGGCCTGGCTATAAATGCTGTCAGGCCAGGCCTAAATCTTTGTGAAGGCAGAAATCTACCTCAGCTTTAGTTAAGCTTCTTTTCATCAGAGCCCCCTTTTGCTGCTTGAGAATGTAGCAGGTTTAAGAAGAATGGCTGCAAGTCTCTTGATTTACATCTGAGCCCAAGGCCTATACAAGCATTCTTCTAACTGAAGGGGCAGAAGCCCACAAGTTGGATGGGGTTGCTGAAAGCCACCGCAGTCTGAAAAGCTGGGTCCCCTGGGACAGCTGCTCGTTTGGGCTTGTCCTGTGGACTTGGAGAAATTCTACTGTGAATCTGTGCATTGAAACTTTGACGGAGAGCTTCATATTCCTGGGCAGTAAACCTGATGCTATCAATGCTTCTCTAGGGTGAGGACCATCAATCAAGACAAAATACATCCCCAGGCTCCATAACCAATTGTTTCAACTCTTCCTTGTTTTGGTTCTGTGACTCTAACAGGCATAGTCATTTGTTGGGCTTTCTAATTAGCTTCAACTTCAGCCTCTCTGGAACCCAAATCAGATACCGTCTAGATATTGTCACTTAACTTCTCCTTGCTCTGGACTTCCGCAGCCACCTTTTGGTGTCTCCTGATGTTTCCAGGGGCTGTGTGCTAGCACTTGAGTCAGCCCCACGTAGCCAGAATTCATGATTCAGTGTTTCTGTCCTCGGCTGCCTATGGGTTACTGCCAGCAGAACGTAAGAGAAGCCGCTGTGGAGCCACTGTGTGATTCAGCCGCCCAGAGGTGGTCCATCTTCTGATGTGGGGACAAGGGATGAAGCTGTGAACCACTCAGCATCAACCACGCCTGACATCCCTGACCAGCTCTGGCTACCAAGGAGAGTGACCCCCTCTACAGCCCAGCAGTCCCCCTCCACAAAAGAACTCAAAGGTCAATTTTCAATGAAGTCCTTACTTACTTGAATCAATGTCGCCTTGATTCTTTGTGAAGGGTGCAGCAGGCATAAAATGTGATATTGATTCCTGAGATGCAGAGTGCTCCTTTGTTCTCAGCCATTTCAAAAAATGCAAAGTATTTCTTTCATCCTCACTGCAGAGCAAGTCACCTTAAACAAACCTGAGGTCAGCACCCTTTCCTGCCATTTCATGTTTAGCTCCAGCTGCCTCCTTTCCCTCCTCCTCCTCCTTTCTATCATCTCTCCCCTTGTTTGTATCTTCTCTGACTTAGATTTTTATGCTCTGTCTTAAAAAAAAAAAAAAAAGGTCCCCTTCCTCTTCTCTTAGCTGCTATTCTAATTTCTGCCATTTCCCCCCACAATCTCTCTTGAGGGCTGCTCAGGTTCTGATCTAATTTATCATATTCACTTCTCATGGTGACGCTCTCTTCCTCTCTCTAATTCACACCCATCCTTTGACAACTTTCCCCCCACCTAATTCCCTATCAGGTTTTAATCACCTTTGCAGCATCTTAGAGCTGAGCCTCAGACCCAGTAAACCTTTCTATGCTTCTTTAGAGCCTCTTCACACCCTTTTAAGGGAAGGGATACATCTCAATTCCTCATTGTCAAGTTGGCTGAATGACTGCTTTCTACCTCATGAACTTGCTTGTGCCTTAAGGTCAGACTTTGAGAGCCTTCTCGGAATTGACCTTCCTTGAGAAGAGAGATGGGATTTTCTTCAGGTGGCACCTAGTTCGCTTGGTTCATGATTCACAGTGAACTGAGTGATCTGCATGGATCATCTGCAAACTGAACCACCCTTTAGTTCAGAAAAGAGTTTGAAGCAAACCCAAACCAGTGCTTTGAACTGAACTAGGGGTGTGCACGGATATTTGGAAATTCAAAAATCTGATTCGAATCCGTCAAATATTGACACATTCCAAACGTCCATATACATCCCTTAGTTATCCTGTATGCAACCCATTCTCATCCTGTATGGATCTGTACAATTGTGTATGGATGTGGGAAAGATGCAGATCTTCAAGTAGGCATCACGTACGAACCCATGCACATACAAACGCCCGGATAATTCAATGGAATAGATCCGAAAGTCAAAATTTGATCCTAGATCTTCAAATTCGAATTTCGGGACATTCTATTTGAATGTCGAAATTCGGCACATTCGGTTGGATTTTGGATGCCCACGAATATTCGTGCACATCCCTAATCCGAACAGAAGCAAAACTTCCACAGATCAGGGCTGCACCGATTCATTCATTTTCAGCTTAGAACCCTGGATTTATTATTTTCAGTATCGTTTTATATGTTTGAAAGAACTGGAAGTACAAGATTAAAATGCATGAAGGAAAATAATAGGATGGTTGAGGAGGAGGGGTGTGCATGAATACACAAAATATTTGTTATTTGGACAAATCTGGACAAATCTATACATTCATATACAAATCAAATGTCCAGACATTTGTTTTTCAGTGTTTGTACAAATACAAATATTTTGAGTTGTTTGTGTGAGTAATTCGGACATTCCTATGTGTATCTGTGTGGAGATGTACCGGATAAAAATGGGATGCGTACACGATAAAAACAGGATGCGTACGGATGCATACGAGATTCGTATTGTTGGTTACATATAGAATATTCAGACAAATGGAGATGAATCTATTTGTATCGGTTCGAATGTCCAGACATTGTTTTTTTCTTCATTTGTACGAATTCAGATATTCAAATGTTCGCTTTGAATCAAATTGAATGTCGAAAATTGCATTTGTGCATTGCGCTATTGAAGAGGAGACTGGGAGGATTTTACATGACCAAGCCGGAACTGGGTAGTTAAGGCACAAGTTCACTTGCCACCCCAGGCTTGAAAATCCTTCTTTCATACTCCTGTGTAAAGTGTATTAAAGCAGAATATAGTGAAAATCTAATATGTGGCAATGAATGTCTCAAAACGAGCAATTTAGCACTGAAGCTGAGGGCAAGTTTCTTATGCAGTAACTTTTAATACCCAGACGATTTGTGTTGTTTCACAATTCCTGCCTTAGGCAAGAATTGTGCCGGCTGCTCTAATGCATCTAGTTTGTTTGACTGTCAGAATCGCAGTGAAAGTGTGGCAGAGAACTCATGTCTTGCAAACAGTGGAGATAATTAGAAGGTCTCTAACAAGAAGGAAGAGGTTGAGGAATGTCATAAGGTGCAACAGGGTGGCATTGTGTTGGGAGAATATGGAGTAACCTAGGACACTATGGTTCATTGTTAGCGGTTGTAGGCAGTTGGTGTTGCAGTAAAGGTTGCTGCCTTGTGCTAAAGGTGTAAGAAGAGTTTCTTTTTTTGGATGGCAGTTCCGAAAGCCTTTAGTCAAAATGGTAAGTGAACACTTTCACTAAGGATCATGGGAGTTATAGTCCAAAATAAAAACATTTCCAAATTCAGGGTCCCTCCAGACATACTTTAGGACAGTGATGGTGAACCTTTTGAGCTCGGTGTGTCAAAATTCACAAGAAAACCTAGCTTAACTCGGGTGCTGTGTCACATCTAGAAATATCCATAATTTTGTGATATTTGTAGCTCTAATAAAAAAGTTATATTTTTGGTATATGTATTTTATTAAAAGCAAAAACAAATAATTCTTTACATTAGTGACTTTGGTTACTGTATTTCATTTGCTAAATCTTCAATTGAAAGCTGGCATTTCGTACACTTCAAGAACAAGCAAGCACTACACGCCCAGGTGCCAGGGTGACCAGGTGTGTCACCCAAAAGGGCTTGACGTGTCACCAGTGACACGCGTGTCATAGGTTGGCCATCACTGCTTCAGGAGATGCTGGTACTGCCTTGTAATGCAAAGGGGGGGGGCACCAGGCCTAAGAACAAAATAATATAATAGGGGCAGTGCTGGAACAGGCCACAACTCATCTAGTCCAGCCTTCTCTCACACACAGTGGCCCACTGTGCTTCTGGGCATCTCAAGCAGAAGGTGAAACCTTCACCTACTCTTGAATCCCTGAAAATGGCCCTCAGAACCATCCTGCCTGTGTCTCCTGCCTGGGGCCAGTACCTAGGCATCTGTTCTAGTAGTCACTGATACCCCTGTCCTTCATGAACTTCTCTGAGTTGGAGCTGCTCTGGATAGCTGCTCCAGGACTCACTACGCTGGTTCCTTTTCTTTTGCAGGACTTAGGTCTGGAATAGAATTGATAGAGCATGAGCCAGACTTCATATTGCGTGGGTAGATTTCAGTACTTTTAATAAAGTACAAGAAATTCCTCATTATAAGAAATGTGGGCTTTTGGAACAATGCATTAGAGGGGGTGAGATCCAAGGGGGTGGGTCCTCCCTTAGATAGCTGAATTGCCCTAAGTTTGATCCAACCTGGGGGTTAAACATGGTTTCTATTTTCCCTTGCAATGACTTCACACAAACTTTCAGGTTGTTTATGCTATAATTGAACATCTCTTTAAAAATGGCTCTTATTAACAGCCTTCACATAAAAAAGCATTGTTCTGAAATACTACCAGTAAAATATGTTAATCCTGATGGGAAGATGTGATGATGTGTGTGTATGTGTGTGTGAAGATGGAAATTTCCTAGTTCTTTTCCTGACACAGCCTGTGTCAACATAATTCTTAAGAATTTGTGTGCACTATTTTGTGATGACTTATATGGTGATGTATGGCATCTTAAGAACGCTTAAAATGTGGCATCTTGACAAATGCAGTTTGGTAAATAGTGCATGGGACAATTTTTTCACCATCCTCTTCATTTTACGAGACAGTCCCTCTAATCTGTGTGTTAATAATGGCCATCGCATTGTAAATACAGAAGTGTTCAGGTAGTTAGCATAAAATCACAGCATCAGTGTAATTCCCAGTGTAACTTCAGCTATGGGCTCACTTTCCTCCAATGCTATCTCAGCATTTAATTTTTAAGAATAAACATCACACAATCTACTTGATAGTTATGACTGGTTTGGAGTTGTGACACTCACATCCTTCCCAAACACCTCGGATAACCAAAGGTATTGGCAGAGAATGTGAACAATAAGAACATAGGAGGAGCCCTGCTGGATCAAGCCACAACCCATCTAGTCCAGCATCTTATCTCACACTGTGGCCCATCAGTTGCTTATGAGCATTCTCATGTAAACATACAGCTCATATGAAACAAAAACTAGAAAGAAAAAAAAAACACAGAAGGGTCTGAAAATCCATCTCCGAAATAATTCATCTGTATCTTCCATTATACTATAAGGAATTTTTCTTTGGGCAAAATGCAGTGTTATTATTTTGTATTATGAGGAAGATTCATGTTCTGAGATTATATTTTTAAAGAAAAATTTCCTCAAAACTCTTAAAACAAACAGCCTATTATGAGTTGAAGAAGATGCAGAAGCAGAAAATGACTTAATTTTAATAATTTAATTTTAAATTTAATAATTTTAATATCCGAGCCCTTGTACCTTGGGTGTGTATGCTTCTTTATGCTATCCAGACTTTGGAATCATTTAAGGTATCAGGTTCCTTCAGATTCTGTTCTGCCTCCTAGCTTTGTCCAATTTGTCAGAAAGCCACCAAGTGAAGACATCAGAAGGTAAAGCATTGTCTGCCATCCAACTGCTAGTGACAACCAACTATGGGTGTTTTTCCACTGTCAGAAAGTACCCATTTTTGCACCCATTAAGGACCCATTTGGGTGTGAGCCGGATGATCCCATTTCCACCACGGCACCCATTTGGGACCCGATTGTTTCGACTGCCGCTGGGGAAATCCGGATCAAATGGGTACTTTCTGGCCTTTAATCCGGATTTTCTGTAGACCCCATTAATGGGGTCTACAATGGGGTCTTCTGCCAGAAAATCTGAATTAAAGGGAGCCTGTTTCCACGCTTGTGTGGCAATGGGGTCTAGAGGAGGCTAGGGGGAGGGGGCACCCTGGGGGGGGGGGGAGCCGCAAAACCTAAGTTTCGAAGTCATTTCAAAGTCACTTCGAAGTCTGTGCAAAATAGCTCCAGAGCGTCTTTGAAGTCTGTGCTGATCTTCAGAGTGAACTTCGAACTGACTCCGAAGTGACTCAGGTGGGTTAAACCAGTTTCTGCAGTCAATGTGGAAACACCCATGCTCCCTCCAAAATCAACTGGGTTTGTCAAAAAAGGGTAAACATAGCTGAGCCATATTGCCCTTGGCATGCCTACTTCTTTCATGTGTTGCTCCTCAAATATAAATAAATAAATAAATAAATAAATAAATAAATAAATAAATAAATAAATAAATAAATAAATAAATAAATAATCTTCTGTAGCAGAAGAGAATCAAATTGTTCCATCCTCTAGCTGCCCCTGTGCATGTTTTTGATCAGATCAGGGCTCGCTTGAAAAGAACAACCAGCCCTTTGCATAAGCAGAAAGCTCTGTCCTCCAGGCTGCTTCAAGAGATAGCTTCACAGCCGTTCAGTCCTAGGCCTTTGTAATCAGAATTCATTGGGGTCATTTTGGGCTTTGATAGTCAAGTACAGCCTGAGGGAGGGAGGACTGGGCGCTCTGTCAGAACAAGTAGCCCCTTGGGAGAGACATCTAGTCCAGCTAGGCCCGGGCTTCATTTGTCTTCTGGGCTGTCATTCATGAATCCACTCTGAATCTCTTTAAATGTGAAACAGCTGCTGCTGCTGCTGCTGCTGCTGCTGCTGCTGCTGGGACTTTGCTTAGGATCCCTCAAGAGTGAGCTGCTCAAGCGTCAGCCCTGAAAGCTGTCCATCCCATAATACTCCCCCCATTTGGAAGCAATTAGACCCTCAATTGGAGACCCTCTCAAAAGGACTCCATACCACAGATCCTCTAATCTGCCACAAACCTTGTCCAATACCCTCCCCCTTTCTACTTTTGCCCAGGGAAAAGCCTCCTTCTCTTTTAGGAACATCTAAGGACCGGCAGCTGTTTGGCAGGCAGAAACAACCTCTGTAGTGAGGGTATCTGCCTTCTTAATCTTATTTATTTTGCCGCACTCGCCCATACGGCTCCGGGCAAAGGGAGCCCATGCTCAGCCCTGTGTTTCCATTTTTTCTCCCTGCCTGGATCACAGGGGGTCTCGTTTGTTTTACACATGTTTGGTATCAAGTCCCATGATTCTGTACCGCTGCGGCTCAAGTGATGGGACGAGCTTGAGATTAATCTCTGTTAAGAAGAAGCATCTGGCTCTGAGCTAATAAAATCTCAGTTTGTAACAGGGAAGGGAATCATAACAGGAGAGGCCTCACTCCACAGAGATGTGAGACCTCTTGGCTCGGGGAAGGCGATTGCTTTGTGTCTCTTCCAGGCGGTGGGCTTCCCCTACTCAAGACCCTTGGGGCCCTGGAACACCTCCTCTCCTATTGTAAATTCACGACACCCAAGGCTCAGTTGACTGGGCCACGGCAAGTGTTTGTGTGCCAGATGTGGCCGACCCCTTCGCTCTGATATTAAACTGGCAACGGTCTTCATCCAGGCAGACAGACACTCCATCAGCAGCTTCTGGAAACCTTCCTCCTTCACGGAGAGGCTTCTGACGCAAACCAGCTGAAGACGTTGCAATGCCAGAAAGTGCTACAGCCTGACGGTGCAACAGGTTGGCAAGACGTAACATTGGTTTGGGTCCCTGAGCGAGGAGGGGAGGGGAGAGGTTTACAAAACTGCTCACTCACTGTCCAGGCGTTGAGCCACTAATCACAGTTTACATTAGGCAATGGGATACTGTTTCACTACAACGTGTATCTCGTTACTGGTTCTTTCACCTTCCATAAGCTTTCATGTGTGAATTTGTTGGGGGCCTGGAATTGGTTATGGCTTCCATGTTGGCTGAGGACATTCTGGCAGTTTTGGCAGGGGAACTTCAGGGAACCCCTGGCCTGGATGGGGGGCACCAGGGAAATTGAGCAGGGCATGTAAAGCAAGCAGAGATAGGGTGTTTTCACACTTAGCACTAGAGTACCCTTTAAGGACCCAATGGGTCCTTAATGGGTACTCTAGTGCTAGGGATTTTTTCCACTAGCACTAAAGCACCCATTAAGGACCCATTAAGGACCCATTAAGGACCCTTTATTGGGTCCTTTAGTGCTAAGTGGAAAAACACCCATAAATACTTCTGAAGACTGTAATATCCTTCCTCCTCCTCCTCCTCCTCTTCTCTTCCCTCCCTCTTCCTCCTCCTCCTTGCAAAATATTCCGTACTGTTGTGCTGAATTCAGGAATGACAGCAGAAATGAAAAATCCATGCTTATCAGAAGGATATGCTAGAATCTTACTACTGAACTGGATTCAATCTTCTTTTAATGACCGAAGGCCATTTATCTAATGCAGGCAAACACAATGTGTTCTAAAAACACCTGTATTTAAGGAGGGAGAAAATGCCAGAAGTGAGCTTCCACTGCACTCGGCACCCTAATAGGAAAAGAAAGCAAACATAGAAGTTCCTTGTGATGAGATGTATTGTGTTTCTATTTACAGCAATCATGTCAACACATATTTACTAATTAATTAATTTCAAATCATTTATACTTCCCATTCAGAACATCAGGCCTGTTTACAAACAAGGTTTATAAACAACACTAAAACAATACCCCAGTCCCAAGATGAAAAACAAACAAACAAAACACTCTCTAAAGCTATTAAAAACAATTTTGTAAATGCAGGAGGAAAGAGGTAAATTAGTAGGCATGTGCAGAATACGTTCATCGCCTGCGCATTTTGTGTAATGGAGGCATTTTCACACGGTCACACATGGAGGGCCAAAGTGCCTGAGCTTTGATATCAACCACTGCATGCAAAGTGAAAACAACAACAACTGGACTTTCATCGGGGTTTCATGGGCCGCATCCCCATTACAAGCTTAATTTGGTTTCGATACGCTTTCAAACCTCGCAGACCCCACGTCAGTTTGGCTTAACATGCTTTCCGCGTATTAAATCGCCCCAAAGCGTTGTAAATGTTAACCCTCGTTTCAACAGGTCTCACTCCGGTTCGTGTGCTTGATACGTGTTACATTTTTTACTGTGGGGACCCTACCGTTTTAAGGGATGAGAATCCATGTTTAGGGTTTCCTTCCCCCAATAGCTTGCTTCCAAAGATAGTGATTTCAGTGTAAAAATCCACCCTTTACAGCAGACGCTACACTGTAGCAATCTGATAACACTTCACACCTGATAACAATGTTGCAATTTTGCGCAATTCTAGCTCTTTGGAGTTCTGACCTTTAGAAAGGGAAAGGAAAGCAGCTGCAGGTTCTGGGAGATGTGTGAATGTTTAAAGCAAGGGGGCTTGTGTTGCCACTGCTGCTGTGTGCCCTGGGCAATGGGGAGAGGAGGGGAAAGAATTGCTGGCTGCCTGGTACCATTTTTCCTCCATCCAGGCAAGCGGCAGTCACCAAGCCATTGAGCTAGGCTCCAGTTCTATTATTTCAGTTTAGGGGAACTGGATAAAGCTTATAATGGGGATGTGGCCATGATCTTTGTATGGAGGGGCTAATAATGTAGGCCATCTACCGCCCCCCTTTCCTGTTCCCTTTAATTTTCTCCTCAATTGCTTCATGGAGGAAGGTAAATTCTTCCCCAAGGTGAATTCTTTTGAGACTCCACTAAACAAAAGCCTGCAGATTTTTTGGGAGGAGGGGTCGTTTGGGTCACCCAGGCTTGCGTGTGTCCATAGCAGTGCTGTAGCATGGTACCATAACACACATCATTTTTAGGGGTCCGCATGAAACCCATTTCCCATGTTCAATTTGGTAAGAAAATTTGGCTTTGTCCGAATCCTATCCCCACAAATGTGGAGGGTTTTGTATTCATGCACAAATATTCAGACAACTATTCTGGCATGAAATGAAGTGACCTCCCCCATCCGTCCCTTCCTGCTTCCCCATTCACCTGTTCTCATTGCTGTGGCAGCCATGCACTGTGGTCCTAGGCGCTTCCAGGTCAGGGCACACAGCTCTCTCTCCAGGGATTGTGGTCCCCAAATGAAGAGTTGTGCGCACAAACCTGGAAGTGCCTTTTCAGCCTCCGGACACCACTGAAATAGGCCCAGGGATGGGTCTGTGGCCTCCTCAAAGGTCATGTCAGAAGGGGGAGGTAGGCTTCAGTTGCATCCCCAGGCCCTATTTCAGTGCTTTCCAGAGGCCAAAGCAGGCCTTCCAGGTATCATGCAACGCTGACCCAGAAGTGCCTCTTTGGCCTCCATAGAGTGCCGAAATAGGCCCAAGGATGTGACTGCGGCCTCATTAAAGATAAGGGGTGCATTGGAGGGGGGGCTATTTCTGCACTCTCTGGAGGCCAAAAAGGCACTTCTGGGTCAGCAATGGCTTTAGCTGCCATGGCAGCTGGGCATCCTCCCACCTGCCACAGGACGCCTGTGGGAAAAGAACAGAAGGTTTGTCAGCAGCTTTAAGTCCCCTTAAATGGGTGAGAAAAGCAGGGTAGAAAAGCCAGCTCTTCTTCCTACATGAAGCTAGCTGGGTGACCTTGGGCTAGTCACAACTCTTCTCACAGCCTCACTTACCTCACAGGGTGCCTGTTGTGAGGAAACGAACAGAAGGTTTGTCAGCAGCTTTGAGTCCCCTTAAATGGGTGAGAAAAGCTGGGTAGAAAAGCAAACTCTTCTTCTTTCTGAGCTCTCACCGTCCCACTTACCTCCCTCCTCCTCCTCCTCTTCTTTCCTGAAAGAAGAACGTCAGAAAGATCATATGGTCCTGCGAACATGGGGGTTTTGGTTTCCAGGAGTCAGTGGCAAAAAAAGGAGTTTTTTCTTTTTTCCCAATAACGGCTCGTAGCCACAGAGGAGGCGCAACAGCAACAGAATACGTGGTCTTCTTCCCTGGACCTGTGGGTTTAAAATACACACGTACAAATAAACCATGCAGTGGACAAAATGAGGGCTTGTTGGGGATTTTAAAAAAAAGACATTTATTAGGTAAATAAACAATATTGGTCTAACAAGCCAGCATGCCCTGAGCTGAAGCTAGGGAAAGAGGAAAGGGGAGACCCAAGGAAGAAAGGATTACTCACTGAGGCAAGTTGGCTCTACCACTAATAAAATTAAGTGTTGGAACAAATGTTTTAATTTCAGTGCAAATGTTCCAAGTGATATCAGCCCCCTCCTCCGTCCATCCCCTCCCAGCCTAGACTAATCCATTTAGAGACAAATTTACATTTTATTTCCCCAAACCCATTAGCATTAATATAAAGGTCAATGCTGAAAAGGCAGCCTCCAGAGCTAACGTGCCAGTATAAGGCGCTCTTACCAGAGAATGCCACCAAGGTCTCTCACCCACTGAGGCTGACGAGAATTTTTAATTTGAAACTTTGCTCCTTCATCACAACACCCCGACAGGGACAGTGGAAAGATGCAGGCAGTTTATCTATAGCCAAGACCCCCTGCTTGCAGGCCAGCGTTATCCGAAATGTTGACCAAATGGTTTATAAAGCAAAGAGGAAGTGAGCGTCTCTCTTCTTTTTTCCAGGCTTTCCTCTCTTTCTGGAATACTAAGGGCTTGTCCCCAAGGAATAAAAAGTCTGCCAAGACTCTCCTTTTGCCTCTGAGCGTCCCCAAGCCAGGGTTTTTAGCGAGGTTCCAGCGCTACAAAACGTGGAAATCGCGCGACAAAATACATGCACTTTAAACAACTCTTCCAGCGCTCTTTCTGTAAGTCGCGGGTTTTCCTCGCTACATTTACCTTGAGGACGCTCCGTGGCAAAAAGGGGGGGGGATTGCTTGCTTGCACACACAGCCAAAAAGCATTCACGCATCTGAGAAATGCAGCAGGTTCACTTCCTTTCCTTTGTAAAAAGAGCCAGAATTGCTCAGAATGGCAACATTGTTTTCAAGGGAAGCCTTAAAAGAGAATGAGCGAAGGATCGCGCTCCCGATCCTGCAGCCTTTTCTAACAGAGAACAAAGTGAAAGTAACTGCTGAAAGTGAATGAAAGTGACTAAGAATGAGCGCTCATATGCTTTGCTAGAGGCAGGAAGCAGTTTCAAGAGACGGAGATCCGGCGATTTTTCCTTTTAACAAGAGAGGGGGCGGGGGGGGGGGGATGCCTGGAAAGAGAAAACTGCTACCACGGGGACGGAAAGTCCGTTTAGATCGCGGCTGCCAGGGGGACGCTTATTCTGGAAGTGGAGGGGACTTTTAAAGTCAGCTATAACAGAGTGACTGCAGAGGAATCCGAGAGGGGCTAATAAGTCTTTTGGGGATTCAGCCAAAATGTTTGAGGAAAGAAACAGACAGGATCTTGTGCCTTTGCTCACCATTTGGTGGGAAACCTTCCCCCACACACACACACCCAAAAAACAGAAGCATCTTTAGGTGGAGCCACACTTCTTATAAGCTGCAGTTCTGTCCCAGCTGAACTGGCAAGTCCTCACTGCTGGTGGGAGACCATACTTGTAGAAGTCAATGCATTGTTTCTTCAAATGGAAGGAGAAGGAAGGAAGGGAGAAAGAAAGGGAGAAAGAGAGGAAGGGAGGGAGGGAGGGAGGAAGGAAGGGAGGGAGGGAGGGAGGAAGGGAGGAAGGAAGGAAGGAAGGAAGGAAGGAAGGAAGGAAGGAAGGAAGGAAGCTAGGCAGGGCCTTCCAAATCTGGCCCTGCCGCTACCACCTTGCGTGTTTGCAGACACATGGGGCCTCCAAGAATCTGTCCTTTGGGACAGATTCTTTTTAAAATCGTTCCACCAGAAAACGGATCTTATGGATCTTATAGTTGTATGGAAGTGTTAATGTTCGAGGTTAGTAAAAACTTTCTTTTGATGAAAACAAAAGTTCCTCTAGCAATAATAATAAATAAACTATATGAAGATCTCACTTTCAGACTCTTCTGTCTTGGCCACAGCCCTGACAAGGACGCACACTTGGCCAGTCCAGGGTTGACGTATAATTTTCCTACATGGGACAAAGAAGTTGGAATCGATAGCTCTGTGCTGTACCATATACTCTAAGTCTGTTTGATTGCTCGAGCCCTGTGGGTTAGAGAGATGTGTTGAGTTTGGGTTATGTCTGAAAGTTCAATAGTTTGCGTTCAAAGCTGTTTGTATCTAATAAGTTTGACTTTCCAGAAACTCCGCTGAACTGAACCAGTTCCTTGCTTGTCAACATCAACCATTTGACTGTGCATGGAACCATTTCCCACATTCTATTTGGGTTGCCTGAGTACTGGAGCCCCCCCCCCCCCCATGTAAGTGGGCAATGGGGAGGTGGGCAGGAGCACTCCAGTGGCACCCCAGGACTCTTTCAGGGTGCTCCAGAACTGGAAACAGGCTTACCAGAAGCTAAATACAGTGGAAAGCCTGTTTGCTGTTCCAGAGAGCCTGGGAAGAGGCGTGGGGCACCACCAAAGCAGGCAAGGGGCCCCTGATGAGGCTGTGGGGGGAGGTTTGGGGCTGGCTGGCTGATGGAGTCATCCAGTATCCATAGAAGCCTCCATGAAAGCTTCTATGGATACTGGATTATTTGCTTTGTGGACCGATAGGGTCCTTCAAATAGGGTCCTATTCAATCCATCAATGAATCTTGGAATTCATACACATTTGTCTGAATTCCAAATAGTGCGAATCATCCATGCACATCCCTAGATCTGGTAGCATTATTAATATTTGCTGTGATTTTGCTTTTGTTCTTGATCTTCAGACGTGGTTGGAGTAGAGTTGGGGATGTCTATCAGTCTGCTCTGCCCTACTTGCCACTTTCCTGACTGGTATGCTAGGCATGGGCCACAGTCACATGGTATGTTTAGGCATGGGCTAAGTTTTAATCCAGTTTCAGTCCACTTTCAATGCGAGAAAAAACATCAACCAAGTGACAAACTGATGTGTTTTCTAGCTCTGAAGCTGGGCTGAAGCTGGATTAAAAGTTAGCTGTGATCATAGCCATCGTCTTTGCAGCACTCTCTGCTGAAGTCTGTGTGGAAGTTGACAAGGTTTAGGACACACGACACACAAGGAAAGAGGAATAGGGAGGGAGAAGGAAAGGAGATTTGGAAGGCAGGTGATGTTCTTCCTAAATCTCATCCAGGTCCTCGGAAAAGATGCTTTCTAAAGTAATGATGATCGTAGTTGATGTAAGAGTGGGAATGCTTCTGATTCAACAGTGATTTGCATATGTACAGCACCCACACAACTTTTCAGGAAAAAGGCAGGATATCAATGCAATGCAATGCAATGCGATGCAATCAATCAATATCAAAAACCAACACATAACAAGAAGGTGCTTCTCAGAAGTTTAGATTCTCATCAATGCATAACCACAAAAACATCAACATTCAGGACTATGAGCAGTTGGTGCCATGGCCATCACTGCGAAGAGACTTATGAGCAGAGCCAAATTCTAGTTATGGCCTTCCATATGCAAATAGTTGTTGCCATGAGAGGGTAAGCTGCTGAACCTGCTGAGTTACAGGTTGAATTGAGCAATGTAATTCTTACATCTTTATGCAACAACCCATTGTTCTGCTTTCAATGAATGAAACAGGGTATCCCCTTGCTTCCCTCTCAAAGGGTATCATTTGATAAGTTGAAGGAAGCCAGCAAGCCTCTTCCTTTTCTTCTTCTTCCACATTCGCACCATTCACCAGCTATTCCATTCTGTTAATGCCTTCTCTCGAGATAACACACTGTGTACAAAGCAATCAATACCTACTGGTATCATTCTATTAATGTTCTGCCACTCAGCCACTTAAAAAGGGTTGGAGATGAAGAAATGGGGGCACAGTGTTGTATAAAAGGGGGGGGAGGAAGTGTGGAGCTGGTGCATGGAAAGCAAGCTGTACTTGATCCTTATGGAAGCCCGTTAAAATTAATTGGAAAAAGCTTTTAAAGACCCCACGACGAAGACCAAATGGATCTTGGGTGAACCGCTTCATCCCTGATGCCGAACGTGGAGGTCACTGTGAAGCTGTAGATTTATGCAGAAGGCTACAGCGATGGAAAATTGAGACAAAAGCGTTTGGATTTGATTATTCCATTTACTCTGACCCGAGGCCAGCGAGGGGTTTGGGGAGCCTGGTTTATGTATTCAGCTGGTTGCCACACCAACAGCCATTTGGAGGTACTTAAATAAACTACCCCCCAACTTCCAGCTGTAACAACACTGTATCAAATACAGGTTTGAGTGGAAACGCAGATCCAGCGTCCCCCAACAGGTGCACGCAGGGCTTTTCCAACTGCTTTCCCTTTGGAAATATTTATCTTAATGCTGTGACTTTTAAGCATATTTAATCATTGCTGGTGAACCGTTTATGAAGACTTGGCCTCCCAAGTCAGCTTGGCCTGGCAACAGCAAAGCTTTGAGTGAACAAATCTAGGATAATGTTTTGATGTATGAATTGTCTTTGCCCATCAATTCCTCTGCACCTCTTTCTTCTTCTGGAGTCCCGCAAACAGCAAAAGCAGTATCGGTTGCACCTCCAAATCCACTCTGAATGCATTCTGAGTACACTGAGAAGGGCGGTCTTTGAATATAGCCGATATCCGATTTGAATGCGAATTCATACAAATTGTGAAGGTGATGAATGTTATTTGCCTGTGCCTAATGGACATCTTGAAAGAGTTTCTGCAGCGTGCCATTTCTTATTCGCTGGGGAAATGACAACTAAGATCAGGTGCAGATAATAAAGTGATTGCAGCTCATTTTAGTGGATCTCAACTGATCTGGGCAGAACAGAATTAAAGTTAATTCAAGCACTGCTGCTTCTGTTGCTCTTGGTGCAGATAGGAGTTTTTGAAATTATCCAGCTTATCTGTGGCCAGGAAATAAATAAATAATGAAGTGTTTCCCTAGATTTCGTCAAAGCCAAGGGAAACGTTCTGTCCCTTCTCTGCCCCCACACACAAATTAACACCAAAGTTCCCTCCAGATACAGGTAACAACACACAACGTTTGCAGAGTTTTAACTAACGGAATATTTGAACACCTAGAAAATTGAAATGTGTGGATATTTAAAGAGTTAAATATAAAAAAAAGTGTGTTTGTCAATTTTGTTGTTCAAATCTACACATGCCAGCTATAGGTCACCTCTCCGTTTATGCCCATGGAATATTCTTCATTTCCACTTGTGCAAGCACAAATGAGTTCAATATCACCTTAGACAAGGGTATAATCACTACTGGAGAATGGAGATGCCTTCATGGCAAAGGTGCCGTTTTGCTCCCTCTAGAAGAGACTCATACAATACACATTCATTCCTTCATTCCTTTCTTACTTCATCCGTCTGTTTGTCCCTCCCTCCCTCCCTCCCTCCCTCCCTTCTAGAACAGCACAATGGTTGTTCAATGGCACACCACAGAAGAAAAGCATAGGCCAGTAGAAACTCTGCACATTCCTAGAAATACATTATGCTTCTTTAAAAATGGGCATAGCAACATGTAGCAATGGAGTGCAGCTAATTGAGTACATCAAGGTGAAAGATCATTCGCTTGTGAAGACAGTCTTCCCCTTATACACACTATCTTTCTCTTTCTTTCCCTGAATTTATCTCTATTATTTTATTATCATAGGCTTATTATCATATAGAATTAACAAAAAGACTTGAAACTCTACTCTCTTGTGCATGCTGAGTGACCATTTGCACACTAACAGAACAGAAATGTGTCCTTCAAAAAATGGGCCACGGGTTTGTATCATGCTTACGGATGCAAATTTAGGATGCAAAATCTGGCACAATGTCTGCCAGCCCTACCAGTAATTTGGTTGTGTCACCACGTGGAGGCCCAGGCACTTTCTAACACCACCTACTGCAGTATTTCCATTTGCAGTGGTAGAAAGCCTCTTATACTGATCACAGAACTCTATTTCCTGGAGTGATTGTTAACAGGGGAACTATTTCTAGAGGATGTGATTTTGCCACCCTCAAAGTAGGTGTCTTCTAGGCATGTGCACAAATTGTTTTCTTTTTTTTTGCATTTGACTTCAATTCAAATGTTTAGCATCCGAATGCAACAAAATCCTAATCGAATTAAATAACATGCGAATTTATTCATTTGAATGTTAGATTCGAATCTAAGGTGCTAATGTCGACAACATTCACTTGTGTTATACATATCTGTATGCATTTCGTACGCATCCCGTTTTATCCCTGTATGCATCCTGTTTTCATCCCGTACTATCAGTGCAAATGCGTACAGATACATATGAGATTTGTACGTATCTGTGCATTTGAATGTTTCAAATCATACGAACAAATCTTTTGGAACATTTGAAATTCATTCGAATGTTTAAATTTGAATGTGTGGACATTCTATTCGAATTCAAATGTCCCCATTCAATCAAATTTTGAATGTTTAGAACATTCATGCACATCTCTAGGGTCGTCTCCCATCCACCCGGAATGGAGCACCCTCCAACCGGAAGTGGAGATGTGGCCCCACAATTTGTACATCATCTGGGGAACTTTGGGGTACTTACAGTGTCTGGGGACCCTTGAGGTCCTTCTGAGGGGGTCGTATGGCATGATTTTGGAGACTGTCCAAGGGGTTATTTAGTTGGCAATGATTTTGTTTCGTTTAGCAAGTCCTCTTCAATCTCCACATTATTCATGAGGAATGAACTTTGAAACTATCTCAGAAGACTGTTGCAGCAGGCCCCACTTGCTTGGGCTGAATAAAGCTGTTCAGATCCCAACTGAGCTTGAATTTTCTGCCCAATCCAAACCTGAACATACAAGTTGTGCAGTGATATTTTTAAACAACAGCCTTGCCTCATTCCCCCCTCCCTCTTTTGTTTGCTTCATACACTGTGTGCATTCAATGAAAACTGAAAGTGAAGATGTTTTGGTAAAAGGAGTCTCTGAGATACACAGAGAAGAGAGTAAAGATATTGTACGTTGAGAGTAATCTATAAGTGGAGAGAGTGAAGGAGTCAAGGCTCTGAGGTGGTGGCAGGGAAAAGTAGGGACAAAGTTACAATTCCATTTAATTGTGCTCTATTTCCTTCCCTCAAAAGGTTTCCGTGGAAGGGCATGTACTAAAAATGCAGAACAGGACACGATATTCACCTTTACAATGCAAACTGGCATTTATTTTTGCAAACAAAGGGAAAGACGGAAAATATGTAAATCCCTTTTCTCTTTCAACTAGCACCATCAATCCCTTACCTAAAACAAAATATAAAAAATAAAATAAAACATAAAAATGGGCTTCCCTCCCCCTAGCCCTTTGAAAAATAGCCAGGCTGCTGCTAGAGTAATGTTCTTAAATATAAATTGAAATCCTTTTTGATATTTACACTACTGATTTCTGCACTTTCTTTAATCTCCTCTTTCAAATTAATAGACAATAACAGCAGATTCTTTCCTTGGCTCGCTTACTGCTTGTACATATTTACCCAAGTGTCTAGAGTGGAGATTGTACACAGTGCCTCTAATCCACCTGGCTGTGTTAGTTAAAAGCCCAGATAAAATCAGCTGCACTTAAATCTTAACCTTTTAAGTCTGAAATGTTTTTGAATGTCTGGGATCATGGCAACTGTCCGGAAGGCGAAAGAAGACAGCAGAAATGGAAGGAGAGTCATCTAGCACTTTTGAGCTGGAAAAAGAAAAAGCAAGAAAGAAAAAGTTTTAGCCCTCTTGAAAGAGAGAGAGGAAAGAAAGAAAGAAAGAAAGAAAGTTTAGCCCCCTTGAAAGAGAAAGAAAGAAAGAAAAAGTTTTAGCCCTCTTGAAAGAGAGAGGAAAGAAAGTTTAGCCCCCGTGAAAGAAAGAAGTTTTAGCCCCCGTGAAAGAGAAAGAAAGAAAGAAAGAAAGAAAGAAAGAAAGAAAGAAAGAAGACCTTCCTTGGCCTTAACATGGTGGGGTAGAGCATATCATCAAGGAAAATGGCAGATGATTCAGGTTTGAAAGACATTAAAGTCTTTCTTTAAAGACCCAGCAGCCCATGTTGTTGCCAAACAGTCATCCTTGAGATGCTGAATTTCAATGGGCATTGGTCAAACTAGATGCGCTTCTTGAAGCTGGAATAGAGGACATAGTGCTTCTAAAAGCCCTCAGCTGAGGAACTAATAGCAGCTGTGATATCAGATTGTATGATAATAACAACAGAGTGCTGATACCTTTGATTAACCTTGGTCTTTGGGAAGGATTGAGACTTTTGTATGGGCTAACAGGGTTATGAGGAAAGCCTTTTCAACTCAGATATGGTTGATCAGGGATGGGTCTGGAAATGAATGAAGCAGGATCAGTCCAGTTAAAGATCTTGATGGGGATGCTGCTTGGGTAGTCTGTGGTAACCCCAGGCTGATAACTTGCTGGGCATGGAACGATGAGAACTTGTGTTCCTTTGATCGGCCTCCAGATTTGCTACTTTTCTTTGGTTCGAATTGGAACTCTGTTTTTGAGCAGGCAGTGTGTTTGGTTTGAATTTGAACATTTTGAGCATCCCTAGTTGATTTGAACCAGTTTAAACCCCAAACCAGCTTGGCACATCTTTACATATAAGAACATAAGAGAAGCCCTGCTGGATTAGGCCACAGCATCCCCTTGCACACAGTGGCCCAAAAAATGCTCATGGGCATCTCAAACAGAGACAAGGACAAACCTATGCGAATCTCGGCAAATGGCCTTAGAAGCTTCTTGCTTTCCCCTGCAGCCTGAAAGATGTACCTAGGCATTCATTCTGGTAGCCATTGATACATCTGTCATCCATAAGTTTATTTAACCATTCCTGAAAGCCATCTAGGCTGGTAGCTGTTTCCACCTCTGTCCTTTTATTCCATGGCTGATGGGTTTACTCAGTAGCCTTTGATGTGGGACTGTCAAAAGCCTTCTGAAAGTCCAGATAGACAATGTCTACTGGTTCGCCTTTATCCATGTGTTTGTTGAGACTTTCAAAGAATTCCAACAAGTTTGTACAGCATGATTTACCTTTGCAGAAGCCATGCTGCCTATTGTTCAGCAATGCTTGATCCTCCATGTGCACATTAAATTTAATTTTAATGATGGTTTCCATCACCTTACATGGAACCGATGTTAAGCTAACTGGTCTGTAATTGCCTGGATCACCCCAGGATACTTTTTTGAAGATTGGTGTTACATTTGCTACCCTCTCCATTTGCTAGAAGGTCAGCAGTTTCGCATTTGAGTTCCTTAAGACTCTTGGATGAATACCATCTGGTCCCGGTGACTTGTTAACATTTAGTATATTAAGACATACAAGGACCTCTTCCTTGGTTATCTCTGTTCAGTTTAACTCTTCAGAAAACACAGGCTCAGCTACTGGCATGTATCCTATGTCTTCCTCCGTAAATATGGAGGCAAAGAATTTGTTTAGTCTCTCTGCAATTTCTGTGTCTTCTTTAATTATCCCTTTCTGTCCTATACCATCTAGTGGTTCAACTGCTTTCCTGGTTGGATTCCTACTTTGGATATACTTATGGAAGTTCTTGTTATTTCTATTGATGTTTTTAGCAATGTGCTCCTCAAAGTCTTTCTTAGCTTTCCTAATGGCTGTCTTGCATTTGTGTTGCCAGCGTCTATGCTCCCTCCTTCTCTCCTCATTCAGGCAAGCCTTCCATTTTCTAAATGAACTCTTCTTTTTAATGACTTCATCTACTGCACTTGTGAGCTACACTGGTTTCTTCTTGGACCTAGAGGTCTCCTTTCTTCTTTTAGGTATGCATTCCAGTTGCACTTCTATTATTGTGTTTTTACAATACAGTGCATGAATCGGTATTGTTTGCTTAATATCCACTCTGTGCTTCATCACACTGTTGGATGTACCAATCCTCCACATTCTGCACTGGAGAGGGTGAAAACTGGCATTTTCCGTAAAGTGTTTTATAGAAGAGTTGAACAGAGTTTAAAAAAGACGCTGACAAGCTGGAGCAGGTTCAAAGGAGAGCTACCAAGATGGTGAACGGTCTGCAAACCATGTCCTATGAGGAACGGCTTAAGGAACTAGGAATGTTTAGTCTATCAAAAAGAAGACTGAGAGGAGACATGATAGCTGTCTACAAATACCTCAAGGGTTGTCACAAGGCAGAGGGATCAGCCCTGTTCTCACTCTCTCAAGGAAGGACTAGAAACAATGGGGTGAAACTGCAGGGGAAAAGATTTAGTTTAGATGTTAGGAAAAAAATTCTAACAGTAAGAGTGATCAACCAGTGGAACAGGCTGCCACGGGAGGTGGTTGGTTCCCCTTCGACGGAGGTCTTCAAGCAGAGACTGGACGGCCATCTGTCTGAGATGGTTTAGGAGATCCTGCCTTGAGCAGGGGGTTGGACTCGATGACCCAGGAGGTCCCCTCCAACTCTACCATTCTATGATTCTATGATTCTATGAGAAAAGAACAGTTGAGAAAGAGTCAGGGAGCATGCATGTGCAACACTCCTCTTTCTCCATATGCCTCCCCCCTCCTTTTTTGAATTCTCTCAATCTAGCTCCAACAAGGGTGGTTATAGAATGCAATATAATGGCGCATTGTTTGGCTTGGGATTTAATTTCCCTCCATCACAAGCTGACACTGCAGCCCCTGTCATTGCAATTTGTCACACTTTTTGTGTGCGCTATATCTTGCTGAAGTCACAGCCCCTCCTTCGTGCCCCTTCTCGCCGTTGCATAATCTCCGCTCTGGCATGAAGTTCCCCAGCACAATGAGTGAGGTGAAATCAAGAGAAGGAAACTCAGGGGCCGCCACTATTAGTAGAACGCCCTCCATGTCTCTCTCTCTCTCCCCCCCCCCCGCATTCGTTCTGAAGATTCACACACACAGAGGAAAGCAAACAAACCCTGGTGCATGCTGTGCTAAGCTCTTCCACTTTCTTTTTATTTCTTTATCTCTTTCTTTTAGTCTCTGTTTCTCTCTTTCTTTCTCTCTCCCCTCCCTCCCTCCCTCTTTCTTTCTCTCTCTTCGTCCATTTTTCTTTTTTCTTTCTTTCAGCCTCCTCTCCCTTTCTTTTCTTTTTCTCTCCTCTCCTTCCATCTCATCCCCTTCCTTCCTTCCTTCCTTTCTCTCTTCTCCCCTCTCCCTCCCTCCCTCATCTCCTTCCCTCCCTCCCTCTTTCTCTTTCTTTCTTTCATACCACTTCTCTGATGAGCCACCAAAGGGCCTAATGCCAGAAGGTGACCTTCTATCCAAACAAGGATCGCAACATCTTCAGAAGGAAAAGGAAGGCCCTGGCCAGTGCGGATGAGTAAAAAGAGCTGCCCCCAGTCCTGACCTGAGCTAACGTTAAATTGACATGTTTGGGGTGGGAGGGGTGAAAAAGAGACCTCATGAATGGCTACTGACCTTAGCAAGGCAACACTTTTGCCCCCTTTGCTGTCAGAACTGACAACTGATAACAAAAAAAGGGCAGGCAGAGAGAGAGAAAGAGAGAAATTTACTTATATGCAGAGTTTGTTGGAAGCAGGATGTTTTTAACGGTCAAAGTTACTGGGTGAATTCCTCGCGGATATGGGAGCTAAGTCCCTCTCCCCACTAGGAAAGTAATGGGCAGAAATAAAAGCAAGCATATAGTGTTTTTCTTACAAAAGAAAAGCAAATGTTTTCCTCCACCGGATATTTTTCCATGTTCATAGCCAGAGCCTCTCCTTGGCTCTGAGGGTGTTGGGTGGGTGATGTCTGTACTCAAACCCATTTTTGAACTCTGGTTTGATAGTGTTGGGCCAATAGCCAGAGCACAGGAAGTGAAAACTGTAATTCTTTCTCCTATTTTAATCCTTTTCCTAGAGCAGCCCATTCATAGCTTTCATATTCCCAGGCTAGTGTAGAGAATTGCAATACTTTGTCCCATGGCTGAATAAAAGTTTAGAAGCTCATCAGAGGGCTAATTAATAGATTTTTAGGAAGGAGAATAAGGGATCTGTGTGTGTCGGTGTAAAGGGAAGACTTCAAATCATATTCCAAAACAGTATTTTAAGATCTGTCTCAACAGAAGAAATCAACTAGCTTGCTCTTTTCTTTCTTTTTTTTTGTTAGGAAAGTGAGTATCTCTTTATAATATGCAAAAAAAAAATAGAATTCTGTTCTGTCAGTATGAGCAACTTGCCACCATTTCACCATGCAAATTTTGTTTTTAAAAAATGTCAATAAGGATTGAGAAGAAATGATTTGCAAATATAATAAGCACATACAAAACCCTTTACCTGTATTGGGCTAATGTTACGTTATCACAGAATGAAGGTCAGAAAAAGAAGAGTTTTGATTAGTTGTGGCAAGAAAGAAAGAAAGAAAGAAGCTTCCATTATGTTGCACAAGCCCTTTGCTTCCAATTTCCATTTTACTTAAATATTGCATGCAAGACTCTTATAAGAATACTCTGGTGGCTATTTCTTAGCATGCATACTTTATGATTTGGATCATGGTCCCACCCTCGCTTTAAACCTTCTTCAGTCCATCTTCAGACCTGACTGGTCACACCTTTTCATTCCTATCCATTTTATTTGTGGACTTTTCATAGGAATGTCCAAATGGAGGTTGGAAAATTCACAAGGAAAATGGGTAGAAATGAAAAGGTGTGAGCAATCAGATCTGGACCAAAGAAGGTTTAAAGTGAAGGTGCGACCACATCCTTTGAGTGGTATTTCTAACTGTCTGGTTATTAGGTGATCTTGTCTTGGAAGCTGAGATGTCATAGTTAAGATAGTTGTTGTTGGCATCTGTCTTTGGGAGAAGAAAACATCCACCTTAAAGTAGGGATGTGAATAAATATTTGTAACATTTTAAATTTGGCCAAATTCGGCTGAAATTGGACATTCAAATTAGAATCAAATGTTTTGATACATTTGTATGAAGCTTCATATGGGATTCTTATGGGATTCATACGCATTCATATGGGAGTCATATGGGATTTGTATAGGATTGAACATTCATATCCAATTCAAATCCTACTACATTCAAAGAGGATCTATTCGAATGAATACAAACTTTCTTGAATTCAGTTCAATATGCATCAAATACAAAAAAAAAAAAATCCTTGCTCATCCCTACCTTGAAGGATAAAGCCTGTCCATAAAAACAGAACAAGGGATGTGTGTCAGGACAACTTGGAAGGGAAAAACATCTCCTCTATCAGTATGCATGTCTCCAGTCTTGATGTGTCTGCTGTACTGACTTTCTGAGTTTTGCCTTGTTTCTTATAATCTTTCTTGCTTCGATGTTGTTGTCTTTAAATGAGAAACTGCATATAAACGTTTTAAATAAATAGAAAGGCAATAAACAGAGCAGGCCCTTTCTGGTCTAAAGGGATCATGCTGAGTTCAGGCCTATCATTCACACACCATTGACCATTAATATCTCCTGCATTTCTGTAGTCTGTTTAGGGATGCAAAACCAGAGACTATGGTGGGGTTCCACACGAGGGCAGAGCCTGTGCATTAAACAAAACTGCAGGTGTGAGACCTTTAAAGACTATCCATGGGTGTTTCTCCAGTGTCACTAGAAGTACCCATTAATGGGTACTAAAGGGGTACTTCTAGTGACACTGGAAAAACACCCCATGGCACCCTAGGCCTTGCCTCTGAATGATTATTTCTTGACTTCATCCCTCCTGCAAAGAGCATCACTTGGGACACCATGCAAAATTGTCTGGTTCAAGCTTGGCCCTGCAGAGAGAAGTTCTGTCATCCAAACCAGTGGGCTTATCTGGTCCAAATCCACTGGTCCAGGCCACAGAGACGTGAGTGCAGGAAGGGCCTTTGGCTAAATCCCTGCACTTTTGGAGAGGAAAAGAAGGTAGCCTTCTTTCTTTGACACCCAGGATCAAGCCCGGCATCTGATGGGATGCTGAAGTCTAAAGCTGGTTGGGAAAGATCGAAGGGGTGGAAAAGGGCAAGCCACAGACGAGTCAAGCATGGCGGGTTTTCCGAGTGCAGCAGCTGCCGATTGCCTTTGAGGAGCAAGGATCAAGGGGAGAATATGAGATAGGCAAACGTTGGCTCAGTCTTCTGTCTCTCTTTCACTACCCTTGGACATCTGCCCTCATCTCATGCCAAGAATGCTGGCCAGCTGGGAGCTGAGAATAGCCCTCCTGCTCTCTAATGCTCTAAGCCCATGAGGCTCCACCATGCGCCTGCCGACAGAGGCCAGAACCAGCTACTGCCTCGATCTCATTTTGCTTTTATGACCCTCTCCACAGAAGGCCCAGATTGTGTGTGGTTTATTTGCCTCACGTGCTAATTGGCTTTAATTTGTTGGCCAATTGGATTTCTCACATGTCCCAGAAGAGGGTAGCAGACAAAAAGAGAAAGAGAGACGCCCCTGCCTGAGAAGCGTGGGACCGGGCCCCACTTCGATGGGTTTCAGATGTCGTTTGCTTTTATGCAGATGCGTTTAAGTCTTTGGGCAAAGGATGCCCTAGAAAGATTTCTCAAGCATGTCCAATGAGGCCTCTTTAAAATCCATAAGCTGCCTATTCCCATATAAACAGAATACCTTTGACTTATGGTGTGCCCCGTAACCTTGGATCCCTCGCAGAATGTTTACCTCTCCGAAACAGGGAAAGTGATGTAATGATTTGCTTCCACTATTCATTTATGTAAGGTTTAAGATGCAAAGCACTTGAAAGACCTTATGACATTCATCCTTGCCACAGTAAGCCCCTCATTATTCCATATTCAAATGACGGAGCCACTTTCAAGAGACGGTGCTTCCTATGCTTGTAAAATATGGAACCATATCTTTTCCTAGGTATGTGGCCATTTATGGCCTTCACCCACCTAGTAGAGCCTGCCTGGCACAGAAGCATCATATCCTAAGTTCAAATTAGATCAAGTTTCTAGATCTCCTGAGTTATAAGATCAGAATTAGGACTTATAAGGGTCTTGCAAAGGGAGTTTTTCAACACCTGTACAGGCCAGTGGGGTGAACAGGGATATGAATCTGACTTCTATGAGTATTTAATATTGGTTTAAAATATGCACATACTGCTTCCAATTAAACTATCATTTTGAAGTGGTGTGCAAAGAATAAGAAAAGCTAAAACCATAATAGTCATATCAAAACATAGGTTAGAGAACCAGACAAGCATTGACTCTTTGAAAGCCTGAGTAAAAAGACAGGTCTTCCATTGGTGCCTAAAGACAAATATTGGGTGCCCCACAAATATTGGGAGACTATTCCAGAGCATGGGTGCCACCACAGAGAAGACCCAAACATATTTGGAAAACTTGATCCATGATGTGATATACATACAGAAGGGAAAATGTGGTCTTTGTATTAATTTTAGATTCCACTGGATTTTTCTCACATCCCTCGTAAATCAAGAGGGAAGGTACAGTTTTCCATACTGGTGAATTGTTACTCTTCCTAAAACTACTAGAAACAAATTTAAGTCATGAAAGCTTAACAAATCTTGATAAACGTCCACAATCTCATTTTTGTGTTATTTTTCCAGTACTGAGAAGAAAACCAAACCAAACCACAAGTTTCAGACAAAGGGTAAGTCTGTATAAATGTAAGTTTGCAATATTATTAAAAAATAATTCATAATACCTTTTCCAGAATGGTCAGGCGTTTGTATCCAAGAACCCCCATTTGTTGAAGAATTCTAGATATCATTCTCTTACAACCTACTGCAGGGGTGATGTGAACATAAAGCCACAAAGACAGTACTCCCCCCCCCCTCAAAAAAAACCCCTGTTCAAATCAAAAAACTTTATCTCAAATAAATCAGGGCAGACTGAGTGGGCATGTGCATGATTTTTTTTTTCTGGGGGAGGAGTGGGTTTGATATGTATCAAATCAAATGCAAGAAAAATGATATTTGTTGGAATTGATCCCCTTCGAATGTTTAATATGAATCTGATAGAAATATTCAATATGAATTGCATATGAATCATCTACATACTCCCTATGAATCCCATATGTATTCGCAATGAACTTGTCAAATCTGCGTTGAATCCACTTTGAATCCACTCTGGATCTATTGCAGATTTGAATAGCACAGCCACTTTCCCATCTCCCCAGGTTCATGAATGTAATGAAGCTTCGTACAAATATTTTGAAGCATTCAATTTGAATTTGTCAGTCTTCAGATGTGCCAACATTCAATTCAGATTCAAATGTCTGAATTCATACAAATTTGTACAAATTCTGGATTGTGCGAATATTCATGTACATCCCTAGGAAATAGGACTATTGAACTGCTATATGCAGCTCCAACTCCACATAGAAGGGTTTTTTTTTTTAAAGTGTATGGGTGTTTTAATTTTGTTTATTGGATAGCATTTCTAAGTTTGATATGGTCCATGAACTAATCGATATGTTCACTCATTCTGAATGGCGAGGTGCAGAAACAAGAATGGGAAAGAGAGAGAGAAAAGAAAGCAATGAAAAGTCACAGCAGGATAGAATCTGTGTTATACCAAAACATGGATGTGTTGCAATGATTAGGAACTTCTCTGCTCTTTTTCACGTAATTTTGCTTTGGCAGGTCATAGAGAAATGAAGGATACACGTCTTAGCTTTCTTCTTAGGAGACTTTTGGGGATAAAAATGCAGCACTCCGCTTTGCAGGTAATTGCTTCACCACAGAGCTAAGGATGTCTAAATTTAGACAATTTTTGGTCCGTTTTAACAAAGAGAATTCACATCTGATGAGAGTTTGCATTTGAATAGAATTCCTCATCAGCTCGCATTCATACCATCTAAATGCACATTTAAAAGATTTTATGTTTGTTTATTTACATTTGTATTCCATCCTATACCACAAGGCCTGAGGGGCAGGCTACAGCAAATTAAAGAACACACACACACCTTTTCTTTTAACCATTTTGCATTTGGTATTGTGTATATATATATATACACACATATATACACACAGGTTTCATTTGTCTGTTCATGTCTTTTGAACTGGACCCTGTTGCATTCATTTATGGCAGTTCATGACCTGCATGAACCCAGTTCATCTGTATGCATGGCTTGCCTGTGAAACCATTCTTGATGCACTCCAAAATTTGAAAATGGAAAACTGAGTGAATGGAAATCACTATAAGTCAAATAAAAACCACTAATTAATATGTGCCAATGAACTTTGGACTGGGGTGGGTTGAAGGACTGGCCAGTGACTCTTTTCCAGTTAAGACTGGGGCTGCGTCAGCACTCATTTTCAATCCAGTTTCAGACTACTTTCAGAGTGAGAGAGCTTGTCAGCAAAATGACTGGTCACGTAATGTCCACATTTACTCAACCACAAAGTGGGTTTTCTGGGTTAGATCATGCTGTAAGAAAACAGCTTGTCACTTGGCTCATGTAAGATATCATTCTGAAAGTGGGCTGAAGGTGGGTTAAGAATTAGGTGTGAACATTTATCTCATTGCTCACAAACATGAAATTTCTTAGCCTTCCATGTTTCCGCTTTGCTTCATTAAATCCGAACCATAAAGCAAGCCTTTACACTTTCTTCTTTTGGTTCTTCTCCTTGTTCATTGCCTCCTGTTCCTCTGGCCTAGAACTCTATTTCTGAATAGAAGGCAAAATACCCAGGGTTTTTTGCCTCTCCCCATCCCATTTGATTGGATAGTTCCTTAAAACAAACTAAAGTGAAACAAAAAGGCATTTCTGGACACTCATTTCTTCCCAATCTTCCTTTTTATCATGAAGCCAGCTCATCACAGGCTTAGTAAACCTGAGTTTTATGAAAGGCTCAGTTTGTTAGAATCTGCAGCTCAGTTGAGCGCTGCAGCAAATTGGCTGATGTTATATAACATGGGTGACTGAGAAAGAGCATCAGACAGGCATGTGGGTGACCAGAAACAGACCTGGAGGGCTGCAGAAAAGGCTACACTCTGTCAACCCAGTTTGAAGATTGTAGGATGAGGAAAGGAAAGGAAAGTGGGAAAGGGAACTTACAAATCAAGCCACAATAAGAGGCAGGCATTAGCTCAGTCGGCAATCAGGATGTGGAAATGTCTATGCAAAATAGTTTTGGGCTGGAATCAGAAAAATGACATCCTGATGCTTTGGAATCAAAGATGGCATACCAAAAAATAGCTCAACACCTAGCCCAAACAGTATTTTGAGCATAGTTTAGCAGCCTTGATGAAGAGATGTGAGGAGCAGAAAAGATTTATTTCAGCAGCCCAGGAATGCTCAAATAGAAAAAAGCTCAGATAACCTCCATTACATTGAAATAATGCATGAGCAGATCCCAGGTGCATTAAAATCACTCGGTCTCTTTCCTACCACGCCAGAAGCAGCTATGTGACCTGCTGTGATTGATGTCCAGAGGAAGCCTTCATGTTTCAGGACTGGGACCTTCAGACCATGGGAAGACCATGATGTTGCGATGTCACAGTCTACTATGAACAGAGTAGGAATCTTCTGCTAGAAACACTGGAGGCAGAGCAGAAATAAAAATCTTTAGGATAAAGCCTGCCTACTAGTGCAAGAACCTCATAATCAGATAAAAATGAATACAGAAGATTTGTACCTCTGATGTGGCCTGGGATAAATTCCACAGTATAGCATGAATCAGATAAGAGCACCAGAATGGAACCACAACCCAAAATGTAGACCTTAACATCAAGTCTACTACTAGTCCACTAGTCTACTGAGCCACGAAGTTATGTAGACCCATCCACAGGGGCAGCGCTACTTGTACTGGGCCTGGCTCTCAAAATGTCCAGGCTGGGAATGGTTCAGAATGTCTGTCACGTCACAGGCAACAGGCAAACACTTGCACAGTTACTCAGTCTCAAGGGTTCTAGGAGTTCTCGAGGTCAGTTCCGGTCCAGGGTCTAGGAGTCCAGAAAGTCAGCAAGGGTCAGGCAGTCCAAAGGGTCAGCAAGTCACAAGGAGTCCAGGATTTCAGGCTCAGGTAACACGAGACTACAAAGATATTGTCTGCAGCAACTTGAGGCACGGTGAGCTGGTTCTTAAATACAGGAGACAGTACCACGCCCACAGTGCAGCTGGGCTAATCGCTCTGATCTGCGTTTCACCTACTTCTGCTGCCTAAGCAGGCGATGAGAGAGCCTTTGATTAGGCTCACTGCTGGTGGATTCATCATCAGAGCTGTCTGGCTGCTCACCTGGAACTGGCCTTAACCCTTCCATGCCTGCAATGCCATGCTGTGGCTGCTCCTCAACCTGTGGTGGTATTGCAGGCAGGCTTCCCTCCTCCAAGGAGGCTGAACAGGGCATGACAATGTCCCACCATGTCCCAGAATAGAAAAGGTCAGTGTGGCATGGCTCTTAGTTGTGGAAAAAACATGAAATTCCTATTTATGTGGCTGTGGACATGTAGAGATTGACAATGGGGAAGAATAACTTTGCACTGGATTTTGTCTTGTAAATAAGGTGATTGAGAAATCTGTCCTGAATATTTTAGCTGCGTGTAGGATCTCATCTTCCAAACGCCACTCCAGCAGCAAGCATTTGGCAAGAATGAAACGGGTTGAAAACTGTCCATGGGAAAGGGAAAATGCACGCCCACCATAAGCTATTAACGTTGGTATTTATGCCTCATTTTAACTAGGTGCACAGGCAGCATTTTTCCCTTCCCTTTTCCACTCCGTCTATATAATTTCATATGCAGCATATTTAGCACCAGCTTTCCGCGCATATGCGAACAATAACAACGCCAGAGGGTGTTTGTGTGTTTGTGATATATCAGTTGACACCTCAATAAAACCTTTATATGGGACGCCTTTGGCAGTGGCTGCGTAGCAATTGGACAGCATCACCGTTTACCTGCCATTCTCACTTTTGGAAATCCAGGGCTCTTCCAGGCACTGCTTTCCCCTTGCACAGAGCTGATGCCAACAGGCAGCAGCTGCCCAACGGTTGGCTTTCAGGGTACAAAGGTTGAATCGGGCCAGCTTGCAGAGACTTTGCATTACATCTGTTTTGTCCTATTGATTTCATTGTGTAATGGAAGAAGAAAGATGGGCCGCAAACCTATCCGTGGCCTTCCAGATGTTTCTGACATTTATCAAGACTCAGGGCTTTTCCACACTTAACTTCTGTGGAAAAGTGTCCTACAGAAGTTAGGTTCAGGGATGGTGTCTGCATTGTGAATGTCCTCACTGTCCCAAACTTAACCTGAACACACAGGGGCCTGTTGAAGTGTGGATGCTTGGTGCAGGACCATCCACCTTACCATAGCAATGGCTGTGGCAGCTTCCACTGCACAATGAGGCATTGCTCCACAGCTTTCGACAATCAGGATGGCTATGCATGCTTCTGGGGCACTCTGGGGTAAAGGTGAAACTGCAGTGTGTTCCAGAGCATGTTGGGACATCCTGATCGTGTAATTGTAAACAGGCCCAAACAGCCCAGCCTCTGCAGAGGGTTCTGAGGCCTTAGATGGTCAGCTTCCTTTGGGGGCTGTCTTGCCTGTCAGGGAGAGTGAGAGAGAGGGAAGGTCAGATTTTAAATATGTTCATCAGATGTATATGGGTGTTTTTCCACTGTCAGAAAGTACCCATTTTGCACCCATTAAGGACCCATTTGGGTGTGAGCTGGATGATCCCATTTCCACCACTGCACCCATTTGGGACCCAGTTGTTTTGACTGCCCCTGGGGAAATCCGGATCAAATGGGTAATTTCTGGCCTTTAATCTGGATTATCTGTAGACCACTAGACCAGTCTTGACAATAGGAGAAATCGGACTTTCCAACCCTGATCCTTTCTGCTTCGGGCCTTAGTCTAGATTATATCCCAGAATAGAAACTTGGTATCCACATGCTGGTGCAGACCATAGCAGTCCCTGGGCAGGGCCTACCACAGCATGTGGACGGCAGATATTGATTGTGGCATTTGGTCCAGAATAAGACCTTGGGCAGAAAGGCCCCTTGCTAAGTCTCTGAGGAGCTTAAGATGTGAGCACAAGTACGGGGGAGGGAGATAAGAATCGAACCCAAAGGTGGAGTTCCTTGTCTTTACTCTCCAGCTCTTGCTCTCACTCAGAAAGGAACCGGATGGAGCTGTTTGCACTTACTGGCCTGGTACAGTATAACAATTGCTTACAAGTCCAGTAAGGATTCAGCATGCGGATGGCCAGTAAAAGTGCTAATCTAGCCCCATACCTGGCCAGAAAGGATGGTAGTGCAAACAGCCACCTAGGGGCTACTCGGCTCACCAAAGCAACATGCAATCCAGCAGCCTTGCCCCAACTGGGCAGCTGCAGCCTTGCCCCAACTGGGCAGCTGCAGCCTTGCCCCAACTGGGCAGCTGCAGCCTTGCCCAGTTGCTACACTGAACTCAGAAGATAGTGGGGAGCAACCCAGCAGATCCTGGTCAGCGTGGGCTTATGTAAAACATCTGGTTAAATCATGCATTTGCATTTGTAGAATGTGTGTGTACTGAAATCTTCTAGCGTGCATACTTAAGAGTAAGCAGCTTTTGAATTAGGGCTTTCTCCTCCATCTTTCTCACCTCCCCCCCCTTTAATTTTTTTTATAAATCAGGAACAGCTCCCTTAATCAAGGAGGAATTGCACCTGCATTGACTGATTGACCCCACAAACGGGGCTGTTAGTTGTTTAATAAGGGTGTTTGGAGTGGGGATAAAAATCTGCTGGCTTGGCTGCTTAAAATTAGTGTAAGCCCAGGCTCTCTCTTTCCCCCTCTGCTCATTTTCCTACACATAATGAATGTGCTCATAGCAGTTGCACATTTATGGAACCATGCATCTGAAATATACATTAAAGCCAGGGTTGCTTAAGGAACGCAATCATTGCTACCATTTTCTTCCCAGGTGCAATTTGAGGCTTAAACTTTTGGTTTTGACAAATTAAGCTATGGGCTCCCAAGGATGTAGCTTCTTCCCAAATGAACTCACACAGTATCTCAGGTCTGCTTTGGAAGATGTACCTAGAAGAAAAAGGAGGAGAAGAGTTGGCTTTTCTACACTGCTTTTCTCACCCATTTAAGGGGACTCAAAGAGGCAGCCAAAGCTTCTGTTCTTCTCACCACAACAGAACACCCGGTGAGGTAGATGGGGCTGTGAGAGCTCAGAAGAGAGCTGTGACTAGCCCAAGGTCACCCAGCTATTTTCATGAAGGAGTGTGGAATCAAACCCAGTAGTCTCAGATAAGAGTCTGGGACCCTAACCACTAGGCCAAACTGGCTCACCCAAACTGGCCTAGGATACCAGTCCCCCTCTAAATACAGGACTGTGCTACCAAATGTTTCCAGTCTAATCTGCTTCACACTTGACTTACACCATTTTGTCCATCAGCTCCATTCTGCTTGACCTGAAAAGGTTGGTTCCTTGTTTTTAGAACTCAGGCGTATTAGTGCTACATGTTGCACAGTTTACTTGGTAACATTAAATGCTCTGTCACTTTATTAGCACATACACCTAAGGTTGCTGGTGGCAGCAACAGCAAGTACAAAACAGAAAGCAACACATCATATCCTGGGTCCGTTTTCAAGTGAATAAAAAGAGAGGAATTGCCTTGAAATTATTATTTTCTCCGCACTGTAACTAGCAAAAAGTTTTCAGGAGCATTTCTTGGGTGTTTCTGCACTGGCCGCGGAAACCGGTTTAACGACCCATTTAGAACACATTTTAAACTCTTGGGTACTTACCTTCCACATTACAGACCTCTTTAGGGACCCTTCCAGGTGGCCACCTCTGCATTTCAGCATGCAAGATCCGTCTCTTAATTGGGTCTTGCTGCCAAAAACTGGTTCTAAATGAAGACCTAAAAAATCAGGTCTTCAATCTGTCTCTTTGCCTTGATCCATTTGGAATGGGTGCTGAGGCTTCCACACAGGATCCGGCTGGCCGAATCCGTCTTCCCCATGTGGGGCCTCCGAGAATCCGTCCCTATTTGGGATGGATTCTACAGAGGACAGATCACGAAGAAATGGATTTACTTTAATCTGTTTCTCAGCAGCAGGTGCGGAAACACCGCTAGTTCCATTTGGCCCAGCTGGGCTTATTATGGGTTGGAGAAGCTTGTCAGAGTGGTTGAGGGAAGAGCTCCAGCAGTTCTTAAGGAACCACTAAAGACTCATTGTATTTGCACAGCAGAGCCATTTACAAATAAGTAAATAAAATCCTGCAGGTGGTTTTATTGGGGCATTCCAGAAGGCTGGGAAACAGACCCAGGGTGCAGCTGGAGTGCTCCCACCTGCCTCCCTGGCACCCGCTTACCTTCCAGAAAGCCTGGCTGCAATCCCAGAAGGTTGGGAAACAGGCCCAAGGGGCAACTGGAGTGATTCCACCTGCCTCCCCGGCACCCCCTTACCTTTGGGGGCACTCGGGTCGCGCAGCAGCAGTGGTGTGGATGGTGTGGCAGCTGTGCGGATGACAACAGCGAGGAGGTAAGGTAAGTGAGGAGGGGGTGGGAAAGGAGGGGTGGGAATGGAGGCTTGGGGGGAGGATTTATTTGTTCCTGGCACAGATATTCAGTAGAATATTTGACCACTGATAGGAATACCCCCACATCCATGTGTGTGTGTGTGTGTGGGGGGGGTGTATTTGGCTGGAGCCGAATGTTTACACATTCTGTTCATCTCGAATAGAATGTGGAAATTGGCTCTGAGCACTCACCTAAAATTGGTTTGAATTCAAATGGAAAGTTGGCATATTTGAAGATTGACATTCGAATTTGAATCAAATGTTTTGATACGTTCTTACAAAGCTTTGTTACGGATTTGTACGGGATTCATATCTAACATTCGTATGGAACATCCACATAGGATTTGGATCCAAACACATTTGAAAGGATTTATTCGAACGAATACAAATTTTCCTGCATCACAGGGAAGGTTCCTTTCTGGCTTTTTTGCAAGCCTCTCAGCTTTAGGCAGCAGGGTCTCTAATAGAAGATTCACATAGGAGGAGCTGGGTGCCTTATGCTTTCGTGACTCCAGGCTCCAGTGGCAAAGAAAAACATACTGAACTGGGTTTTCCATTAGAGACTCCATGGTTGTGTCTGTGTAACAAGAAGCAAGGCAGTGAAATCCTGGAGCCTGCCTGCCTGCGTGTGTGTGTATGCACACTTGTGTGTCTGTCTGCTGTTCCTCCTTTCCACAGGGAAATCTTAGGGGAGCAGCTGGAACCAGAGTTTGTGTTGGGGTAATGGAAAATATGACCTCATTAGCACCAAGTTTGTCATTTGTTCCATAACAAAAAAGTAAATTACAGTATATTAATGCAGTTTGTGTTGTTTTTAATGTGCATAGAGACACAATAAAACTTTTTTATTGGGGAAGTGTGATGACATGATCGCAGTTCAGGACTACCACCGGGCCTCTGATAGGGAGCACCAATTGGATGGCTCTGCAGAGAACTCCTGTAATGATGTAGTAAAATTTGACTCTGATGTAGTAAAATCTGTTTATAGCAATGCTGCTTTTTCACAGAATCCTTTTGGGCTTGAGCAGAGAACAGAGGGGCGGAGAGCAGGGAAATGTCGGAGGGAAGAGAAAACTTTCTAGAACATATTATTATTATTATTATTATTATTAGTAGTAGTAGTAGTAGTAGTAGTAGTGACATAAAACAACAGTAACACACACCAAACAAGATATTTATGCTGGTTTTGGTAACTGTTATCACTAGTCGGGCCCTTCCCAAGCACCTTGGACTGAGTGATCATGATGATGATTATCATCATCATCATTGGGTGTTTTTCCACTGTCACTAGAAATACCCATTAAGTACCCAGAACTGGTTCTGCTGTGCATTAAGTATAATGCCGGCAAAGCAGTAGCATGCTGTTCATGTGCCTCCCACTGTAAGTTCTTTGGCTGCAGTCTCAGTGGAGGGTCATTTGAAGTCCCGGAGAGGCATTCAAGGAGAAATGAAAGTGTTCTGAAGAGGTGTTTAATGGATTGGAGGTTGGATGGGAACATTTGTGTCCACATGCTCTCACTTCTAGATATGCACCATGAATGAGTGAAAGTGTGTTCCAGTGGTTGAAGTGGACACTGGGAAGCCAGGTACCATATTTGTTCTTGCTCATGGGACACCCCAAGTGATGTGGACAGTCACTACCTCTCATCCTAGTGTACTTCATAGGATAAAATGGAGGGGAGAAGGACAATATTTACTTGGCCTTTAGAAAATAGGTGGGATAGAAACACACACACAATTAAAATCACATTTTGAGAGTAATACTAGGGATGTGCATGAATATTCATCACATTCAAAATTCGTACAAATTTGTACTAATGTGGGCATCTTAATTCAAATTGCATGCTGGGACATTCAAAGATTTGACATTCGAATGTGAATCACACGTTCTTTACATCACTTTGGAACCTCGTTACACCCGTGAACTGGAGGAGGCAGGAAAGCAGCTGCCCAGACACATCTGCAACAAATCCAGAGTGTATTCAAAGCAAATTCAAAGTGGATTCAGAGCAGATTTAGAGGGGATTCGTAGGCATGACTAGCAGGAGGGATTCAAATCGTATTCATGTCAAACTGGAATCCTACCACATTAGAAGGAGCTCTATTTGAACGCATCCACATTTTTATGTATTCATGTTGATTTGAATTGAACATGAACAAAACATTCATGCATGTCCCCAAGTAATACATTTCGCATGCAAAAATCTGTTATTTGCATGAAGGAAATAAAACAAGCAAATCCCACCCCCCACGCCTGATAATTTGTATAACAAAATATACATCATGTGAAGAATCCATATTCGGAAGCAAATGGTGGAATGGCCATATAGAGAAGTGTCATGAAAATGTAAGCCAAAATTTGAGTGAGGTTGTTAGCATCCATGCTTCAAGATATTTTAAGGACACATAATTGCCCTGGTAGATGGGATGGCATTGTAGGAGGGGGGAAGGAGGGGGACCAGGGGAGAAGAATGGGACATATCTGAAAAAGGCCTCCGAGCAGATGAAATCTTGGTTAGATCTCTTATCTCCCGATGCTTCAAAGGTCTTCCAGTGGGAGATTAAAGAGCAAGGTTACTGTGACAATTTGTTTACATGCAGGGAGAGATTAAGATCTCATTGAAAAGGAATAAAAATAACATCATCTTGAGCTGTCACAGCATGAGACCCATTGTAATCAACACTGGTCTGATTTCAGGGATAATTTAAGACCAATTTATTATCTTAATTAAAAAAAAGAAGACAAAAAAGAGGGGGAGGGACATAGCAAAAGGAATACAGCATTTCGGATGCCAATCTGCTGGCTGATGGATAAGGCTTCTAGATGGCTTCAGCGTCACAGAATGAGGGTAGAGGTAAAGAGAGGGTAAAAGAGACAGAAATTCTGCAGCCTGTGAGGGGGTGGAATTTATCTCATACGTTACGTTACCTCCATTAAATATATACTAGGGCCCTTTTTGCACTTGGCTTTATTCTAGAATATATCTCAGGATAGTGGTAAGATAGCCACAACCTAATGCAGACTATGGCAGGCCTCACTTGGGGTCTTCCAAAGTCTGCACTAGTGTGCAGATAGCAGGTCCTTATTTTGTTGCATATAAATCCTAGTAAACCTGCAGCTCCAGGATTTATGACATTGCTTCTTGATTAACCACTGGCCACTCTGACTTTCTGATTACTTCGACCCTGGAACTCTTTTGACTATCTGTTTAACTCTTGAGCCCCCAAGGTACCTTGACTTGGACTTTTGCTATGGCTGTTGCTGCTGCTACTCCTCTGGCTGTGCATGTGTGTTTGTTCTACACATCTCACTGGCCGGAGACACAACACAAATTCAGGAAGGACAAGTGTATCAATGGCTACTAGAATGGATGTCTAGGCCACCCCCAGGTTAGAGAGACAGTCAGGATGCCCCTAAAGGCCATTTGCAAGGAGTCGAGAGCAAGTGAGGGTTTTGTCTTTGTCTTCTGCTTGGGATGCCCAGAAGCAATTGGTGGGTAACTGTGTGATGCTGGATGCTGGGCCAGATGGGCTATGGCCTGATCCAGCATGGCTGTTCAATGGAACAGCTTGTGGCCCTTTCTGCACTGAGCTTTACTCTGGATTGCATCTCAGAATTAGAAACTGCCTGGTGCATGCTAGTTCAGATGACAGGCCCCTATTTCAGAATGTGATCTGGAAGAGATTATTGCTACTATTTAAATTATGATAGTATTATGTTGCTTGTAGATGAAGCATCTGCTAGAGATGGTCAAACCTCAACGCACAAAAAAGTTTTTAGTTGCTGTAAATTTCAAATATTTCACCTGAATTCAAACTTCTGTTGAATTTTGGACTCATCACTGGATGATGGCTACATCCCCAAAGGTAAAAATTTGGAAAATTCAAATTCTCAATATCTTGTAAAAAGTTTACTAAAACAAACCTGTTTCTGCACTTATACGACCAACCAAGGCATCAGGACTGGACCAGGTTGGAGCAGTGCCAGCCAGTGAACCACCTTTCCTGTCCTGGAACAAGCCTTCCACAATTAAAGCTGTTCTGGAACAAGCCCTGGGTGAACTTCAATGATCGACGCAATTTTCACCACCACAGTTTCTGACTGCTCCAATGGTTAGGAGCTAAAGTCTCCCAGCTTTAGGGACTTTTGTTCTTATAGAGTTCTGAAACTTGTGTGAAGTTTGGGGCTGGTGTGAGGTCTGGACTATTGCCAGGCTAATGGCATTGTTCCAATCCACAGCAATCTGTCCAAAACCTGGAATGGACCTATTGACCCAGCTTGCAAGGAGGTCAATGCAGAATCTCAGTAAATTTCAATGGTCTACAGTAGGGATGTGCGCAAATGCAATTTTTGGCATTCAGCTCGACTCAAATTTAATATCTGAAGATTTGAATCAATTTGAATGTTTAAAACTGTAATGCATTCACATTCAATTCAAATGCATTCAAATCTATTTGTATGAATATTCAATTTGTATTTGAAGGTATGAATGTCAACAACATTCATACGAATAAGATGCATATGGATACATATCTATCCATACCCATACGAATGTCCACATAATTAATATGAATGATTTAAAAGATCCAAAATTTGTATGGAATTTGAAAAATTCCATTGAATTTCAAATGTTTCAAATATTTGTGCACAACTCTAGTCTACAGACCCAGTGTGAACCAATCTCTCCCTCTCTTTTCTTTACTTCCCTTTGGTTTTGTTTACAAACCTGTTTACAAGGATTTGATAGGTGACCTTATTTACTTAGCAACCTGTGGATTCATTTATCTTGAAATTAGCAGGTAATGAACTGGAAAGCTCCAACAACCCTCCCACTAATTAACATGATAATAGGATTGTTTTGCTACAGAGGTACAATTAGCATGTAGGAACTACAGAGCTAGTCAATAATGGTCCTGAAGAGCATTACTAAGCCCACTGCAATGAGAAAAATATGCTGGTAGGCAAATGCAGAAATTGTTTAGGGTTTCCTATTTCCAGCCAGTTGAGGCTGTGAGTTCAGATCCAACCCTGCCCAGAAAGCTGATAGGAAATATCTTTTCTCTGGCCAAACCAGATTCTAGATGTTTGAAAAAAGTTTTCCTTGCTCCCAAACACTTGGATTTTTAAAGTCATGCTTATCCTTACTGTGAGCCAGTTTGGTCTAGTGGCTAAGGAGCTGGAATCTTATCTGGGATAGGGATGAATGAATTATCCGTGCATTCGAAATCCAGACGGATACAGCTGGATTCCAAGATTTGTGGACGAATCGAATAGGGCCCTATTCAAAGGACCCTATCCGTCCACAAACTGGATAACCCAGTATCCAATAGAAGCCTTGGTAGAAGCTTCTAAGGATAATGGATTACCCTGGGACCTTCACCCCCACCTCCCCGGGGCAGCCTACCCCAAACCTGTCCCCAGGGGCCCACTTACTTCCTCCGGTAGCACTCCAGGCCTCTTCCAGGGCCTGCTGGAACCGTGAGCAGGCTTCAACAGTGGTAAATACAGGCCTTCCGGTAAAGCTGGGGGCCTGTATTTACCTCCGGGGAAGCCTGCTCGCAGTTCCAGCGGGCCCCAGAAGAGGCTCACACCACCAACAGAGCACGCACGCCTCTCCATGGCCCACTTCGTTGGGGGACGAGCTCTGATGGTGGTGTGCACCTCTTCTGGGGTCTGCTGGAACCACAAAAGGGTTCCCCAGAAGGTCTGTACTTACCCCGAGGAACCCTTTCGTGGTTCCAGTGGGGCCCAGAAATGGCCTGCACTGCCACCAGAGCTTGCCCACATGCCTCCCTGAGGCCCACTTACCTGGGGAGCAAGCTCTGTTGGTGGCACGTGCCTCTTCTGTGTGGGGGGAAGGGTGGGAAAGGAGGGGTAAGGGAAATTCATTCTGGGCACAGATATTCTATAGAATATTCTATTGCCCGGATCTGAATACCCCCACATCTCTCTGTGTGTGTGTGGGGGGGGTACTTGGCCAGAGCCGAATTTTTCCACATTCTATTCACCTCAAATAGCATGTGGAAAAATGGCTTCGTGAACTCTCCTAATCTGGGAATACTGGGTTCGATTCCGCCCTCCCCCATGAAGCCAGCTGGGTGGCCTTGAGCTAGCCACAGCTCTCTTCTGAGCTCTCACAGCCCCACCTACCTCACAGGGTGTTGTGGGGAGAAGAACAGGTTTGTCAGCTGCTTTGAGTCCCCTTAAATGGGTGAGAAAAGCAGGGTAGAAAAACCAACTTTTCTTCTTCTTCTTCTTAGCCAAAGGTCCATCAACACTTTTCCGGTATGCCCCACTGTTATCTTTGTACGTAGGCATCTGTTTACAAAGTTAGCCTATTTGGGTTGGTAAACAGGCATTTCAGTGAGAGCTGGTGCCTGGTGAACAGAGTACTCTTCAAAGGTATCTCTCTACCTCCATGCCAGGGTTTAAAAAATGATCTTTGAAGTTTGCATTAAAGTGCAGCATTTTCCTCGTTCTGGACCAAGTGCAGAAATGCCAATGCCTGGACCAGAACATACTGAGGAGCTCGTGAAATAGTTCTGATCCAAAATAGCAATAGTCCAATGCAGACAGAGCGTACCTGGTAGTTGCTTGGTTCACACATTTCCAGGTGTAGAAATGGCCTAAGATTGAAGTGCGCTTACCACTTAATCGCCCACGCACTCAATGTCAACTGGTCCCATTGGAGCTGTTCACGATTTCTTTCAGTGTTTACTACCCTGAACAATTTAGTGTCATCAGCAAACTTTGCAGTCTCACTGCTTTTCCCTACTTTTACATAATTTATGGATAAAAAAATAAAAATAAAAAAGGACCACTACTTTGGGCCCCCCAAACTTTTGCTTCTCTCCACTCTGAGAATTGCCCATTTATTGCTACTCTTTGCTTCTTGCCCTTTAGCCAGTTACCAGTCCACAAGTTTTGTAAAGAAAATAAAAATGCAATGCATGAAAAGCCCACCAAACTCTTCAGTACACTCCATGCTTCTTCGCTTCTAACAAAGTATTGGATGATGATGTGTGTGTGTGTTCACAGCCACCTATAATTAACCAAATTGGGTCAAAGAATTTTCAACTCAAGCAGAGGCTGAGTTATTTTAAAAACCTTTTAATTTCCAAACTCTACCTACCTGTCTTGAGCTAGGAATAAATACTTCCAAAGGGTACAGCGGAGCACATCCAGAGAGTATTTTGGAGTGAGCAATCTTCGTCTGTCCTAGTTCTGTTTCTTCCTTGAGACTATCGGCAATTTTTAGATCACTTTGCAGATGCAACTCTATCTTCTGCAGCACACATTTCTCCTTCTGAGCTTTGCTCCATGCAAAATGGAACTTGTCACAGAAATCTGCTTTGCGCCAAGGCGGAACAATTATTCATGTAGGTCAATATTTGTCTTGCACTGACTGGGAACAGTTTTGCAAAGGTTTCCAGTGGGTAGGTACTAGAGGTTAAGGGAGTGAAGCTGAAATCTTCCAGATGGAATGCATGCACTCTACCACTGAGCTATGGACATTTCCCAGTGTGTCTTTGGGTGTGAGACTCCTTTGAAGTGATAGCAGATAACAGGAAGGGTGGGTGGGTGAGGGAAGGGGAGAGAAACAAGCTATAGGCTCTAAAATCCCGTTGTCAGGCTTTCCCCACACACACGCATGTCCTGTTTATCTTATTTCCAGGTGGCTGTAATATTTGGGGGCTGTACCTGCTTTGTAATCACAGTTGTTCCTGGGTTTCAGTTTATTTCAAATGCCCCTTCTGTTCATTGAAGCAAAGCAGCTCTCATTCATTTCATGCTGTTGGAAAAGAGCAACAGGAATTATTAGCATCTTGTGAGTTTCCCAGATCCGGTGTTCATTGTTACTGAAATGCAACTCCCCCCCCCCCCCAAACATTAGGTAGGGGCAAAAGTCAGTGAAGTCTTGCTTGGCCTTGTTTCCCTGGCTTCGTCTGTTGAATGTGCCACACAGATTAGAAAAATCCCAGACAAACCAAACTGATTTTAATGGGGAACTGATGATAATGGCTGACCCAGGAAAGGGAGAAAAGAAGGGGAGAAATAACGTACTGTAATAGGGGTTATAAGAGATGTAATGTAATTGGTGGAATATAATAATGTGAAAATCAATGAATATCACACATGCACACAGGCACACACAAAGGTGTGTACTGTTCACATAGGATGAAGTGTAATCCAGATCAATGGACCCTTGATCTAGACCTGATTAAAAAGGTCTATCAGGCTCTGTCCCCATGCAAGTTTGGTACGGTTCCGAGTGCGGGATGGGCGCTGTCCATCTCCATGGGTTTTGGATTTGGTCCACAAAAAGTATGCCAACCCCTCCCAAACCATGCCAGAAGGGAACCAAATTTGATACCTGAAAAAACAAGTCTCGGCACGCTTTGGGTGACCGGTACGCATTGCTCAGCGAGCTGGGAACACACATAGGGACGCTAGAGGGCTAACGGGGAGATTTGTCATTGGGAGGTAGGGTGTGCTTGCTCTCCCTGCCCTGCCCATTGAAGCTCATGGCCGCCAACATTTTAAAATGCCAATCACAAAGGCAGGCTGGAGAATGGCTTGGTTTTTAAAATTTTCTGCCATCTCCATGGAGGTAATTACAACCCTCTTTCAAGAATGCCAAGGCAGGCTGCGTAACGGTTCGATTCCTGTTCCATTTGCAACCCCCGTTTCCCCGATCTGCAAGGTGAACATAAATAAAGGCTTGATTTTCACCTTACGGCTGTTCTTGAGGTCCCCCATGCAGTGGAGGTGCACCCAACTGCTCAGGCACCTACTGCCACTAAACCTCATAGCAGCTTTTGGTGTTTAAAATTTTTTAAAAGTTACTTTTATGAATGAAGCTTTATTTTAACTTGTTTCCATGCCTCCCACCCAGTCCTGGCTGTCCGTGCCGCAAAGGGAGGGGGGATGTGGCACAGGGGTGGGCTGATGACAATCCGGCTGCCAATGAGGAGAGAGGGGGTGGAGAGGAGGTGGCGCTGCTCTGCCATACCAGGGTTTGGCACAGTTATCTTGGGGACACCTCCATCTCTGCCTAACCCATACAGTTATCTTGGGGACACCTCCTGTGTTGCCAGGAATCTCATGGGGACACCTGAAATGTGTTCCCGGTCCTGTGCTTGGTCCATGCACCCAAAGTGTGCCATATGGCCAGCATGGGGACACAGCCTCAGTGGACCAGCAGACCCTGATCCAGAACATGGAGCGTGTAGACGATATACATTTTATGGACTACTAAGGAACCCATTTTGATGGTGTACCGAGCCACGCTGCCAAAATTGTTCCCCCGGGAGCTTTGGACCAGTGCAGGGGCTGATCCAGATGAGAGCTGTTGGGCAGATGCCATTATTCCAAATCACTGCATGCCAAGATCTGGACCAGAGAATGTGGCTGTCCACACACATTGATCCAGATCAGTGCCTTTTGTGTGCAGAAGAACTCCTTAATTTGTTATTTAATATGTCTACCAATGAAACTTCCATGACAAATTCCAGCATAACTTTAAAACAGGAGCTATGATTTCATAAAAAAAAATTGCTGTCCTCTACCCACCTGTCTGTGGGCAATTAGGTAGACAGAAGTAACAATGAAAGATGGACCCTTGGCCTGATCCAGACATGTTGTTCTGTTTGCTTTTAAACTCTTATGGACTGGAGCACAAAAGTAAAACTATATCTAGGGCTGAGGTTCTAGAAAATGCTACTATTTCTGATAAGGTTGATGGTGATTTACACAAGGCCCATGTCAGCTTCTTCCTGACCCCTTTTTAATGGGGACATTTCTGATTTGTTTTTGTTACACTCTTGTGCTTTATTTTAATTAAATGTGCCTAAATAACTGTTCTCCAGGTGAGAATCATTCTTCCTAATACAAAACCATGTGCATACTAAACAATGCTTGGAATAAATCTTTGGTTTGACTATTTGGGGGCCTTGAGAGGGGAGGGAGAAGGAAATGGCTTTGATTTGTTGATGCTTTTTGCCTGTCACTAAGCTTGAAATAAATATAAATAAGTAGAATTGCATTTAAAATATCTATCACATCACAATATGGACTGTGGCAATGAGTGAGCTGTAATAGGAGAATATACTTTAAATGTGTCATAATCATTCAGACACCAGGAGCTCATAAACCTCTGGTCCAAGAACCAGGTGATAAATCATGGTACATTTTTCTCCTCTCCTCTCCTTCCTCCCCGCACCATTTCAGAGTCCCATGCCTCCCTTCCCTGTGCACTTTGGGAACTGTAGTGCAAGGCAGGCTGTCCAGGTTATCTCTACATACACCTTTACCCCCCAAAAGCCAGGTGGGTCTTATAGTAGGGGTGTGCACGAATATTTGAAGTTCGATTGAATCTGCCCAAATTTCAACATTTGAATTTGAATCAAGAGTCCATAAATTCAAGATTAAAGAACTGAACAAATTTCGAATTTTGGATCTATTCGTTCAAATTATGCACGCATACACTTGCAATGTGTACTTGCAGATACGCATCTTTCCCGCATCCATATGTATTTGTATGGATCTGTACGAGATGAAAACGGGTTGCACATGGGATAATTATGGGATGGATACGGACGTGTACGGATGTGTACGATGTATGTGGGCACATACAATGTTGTTTACATAAGTGCAACTTCGAATAAAAAATTCAAACAAATAGATTTGAATATCCTTAATTCGAATCGAACTTGGTTAAATTAGAATTTTAAAGATTCAAATCTAATCAAATTTTGAGTATTCAGTTCGAATCAAATCCCAAAAATTGCATTCATGCCCACCCCTATCTTATAGTCTGGCTGATTTTACCAAAATCTGGCCACCCTGGTGCAAGGAAACTCTACCATGGAATGGTCCCAAAATCCAATTCTACAGTGACAGTGGAAAAACACCCTCGGTTTGCCTTCAGTATATCCTAGGTGGGATAAGTTGCCCATTTTGGACCCGGCTGTCCCATTCTGGTCTGGGATAACTTAGAAGATCAGTATGGAAGCAACCATATTGCACCTTGCACGCTGTGCTCTGGCACCAACCCACTTAGAAAGTTGGCATTGTAGCTTGGTAAATCAATATAACAATCCAATACAAATCTGCCCACCTTTGTATTGGTTTGTACAGTTGGTCAGTTTGTTGCTGTATTTCAGACTCTTATGAGGTAATCAAAGATTTTAGGCATGCATACCTCCCTGAGATCAAAAGCTATGCTCATTTTAGCAGCTGTTAAACATGCACAATACAAATTCCAGATCCAAAGTTGCTCAGTAATAACACTTCAGACAGATGCCCTGATGGTATTACAGCTTGAGTTCAGGGGGAGCAAACAAGGTTTATTGTCTCCCCCCCCCCAAGAATGTTTTTCCCCCCTTCTAACTGCTTTGATGGTATGGGGCCAATGCAGAATACATGAAGTGAATGAGGCAGTGAGCACCGGATTGCAATTTCTCTTTGCTTACAAGCATTTTATGCCATTACTAGATGTTCAAGAAATTTGACCTGCCTAGAATAAGTGAGAATTCCCAAACTCGGTGGATCATTTGTTGCGGCAAAAAGAGGTTTGCTTGCTTGCCTGTGTAATGCACAGTGGTGTTTTTGTTTTTGAATTTGAATTTACTTGAGAAAAAGATGGACTGGGAATAGCATGTGATAGTCAAGATAATTTGAAGATAAAGGCTGTGTTCATACCTAAGTTTTAATCCAGTTTCAGTCCACTTTCAGAGTGAGAGAACACAGAGTGGCAGGCTGGTTCTGCATTATCTAACTCAGAAAATCTGCCTTTGGGTGAGATAATGTGGAAAGAAAAAGACTTTTTCTGCTCTGAAGGTGGACTGAAGTTGGATTAAAACTTAGGTGTGAATGCAGCCAAAGTGTAGAGAATGATGAAAAGGGAGGAGTACTGAAAATGTCCATCAAAGGTTAGCAGAGGTAGGCAAGGGGGCAAGATGGCCAAATCCATGTGAGACAAATGTGCAGCCTCCCCACCTCTTCCACCAAGAGAACAGGCTTACTATGGATCCTCAGAGGACTACTTCAAGGCCACGTCTCTGAGCTGGGTCAGAAAAAGCCAGGACTGAGCAGGGATGTGGAAGAATATCTGAAATATTTGAAATTCGACTGAATTTGTTCAAATTTGGACATTTGAAGTCAAATCAAATCTCTATACATTCAAACGAATTTGAATCTTTCAAATATTTGGACAAATTATTCAGATATCCGTACGTGTACATATCCATGCCCATCTTATTCAAATCCATATGCATTTGTACAGATATATACAAATGGGACGCATACGGGATAAAAACGGGAATGCATACAGATGCGTACAGATACATATGAATATTGTTTACATTCGTATCATCAAATACAAATTGAATATCCGTATGAATAGATGCAAATGTATTCAAATTAGTTCAAATTTGAATATATTCATTTTTTTTTCTCTGTTCATATGCATTTGAACATTCGAATAGTTGACTTGAATCTAATGTCAAAAATTTCATTCATGCACTCCCCTAGGACTGAGAAGTTTGGTACCTCTCAGTAAAGTGTGGTTTTTGTCCTTGTGAAACACATTAATTTCCCTATGCCTGTTTCCACATGAAAAACTGGACCACTATCGAGTCTCCCCACCCACCTGTTTCATTCAAAGTGAGATAATAAGTTAACCCCAGGGGGAAAAAGTCTGGTCTTTTCAGTGGAACGTCACGAGTGTCTTCTGAACTTTGCTGGGAAAGCATTGATAACACAATGCAGGAAATGAGAGGCAGTGAAAAGAGATAAATAAATAAATAGATACCAGTAAATTCCAGGGTAGGGGGGGATTTTGGTACCATCATCACCTCTCTTGAGATTCACTTGAGTTGATTTATGATCTCACCAGCAACCACTGGGATCGTTTTCATCGGAAACCCTGCTGCTATGTGCAATAAATAAATATGTTTAATATACACACACTTGCTTGTTTTTGTTTCCATACATATTAAACAAGATTAGACAACCCTCTTGGGAGTTCCCTGCCTTTGGTTTCAAGGAGCTTGAACCTGGCGATCGGCGAGGCCTCGCAATCTATAATTCCATATGAATTGTTGCATATGCTGGATATATAATTATACACAAGCCAAAATGAAACTGGCATGCATCATTAAGCTGTGGAATTGAAGTATTATCATCTTATCGGCATCACAATGCTCAGATTTACTGACTCCGTTGGGGGACCGGCACTATGTCTTCCATAAATCAGACCTCTTGGCCCTTAATTTGATAAACTTTTGGTGCTTTCGACAGGTAGAGTTGACTCCAGCCTTCTCTGCCCTGACAAAAAGTATATAACAAAAGGATTGTTAGTCACTTGCCAAACATACTTTGATGACCGACACATAGGCACAGAGTGGATTCTCTGCTCCTTTAGCCCCCTTTTTTATGAAGAAGGAAGAAGAGGAGGAGGAGGAGGAGGAAGAGGAAAAGAGCCTTTTAACTTGATAGATGAAATTATACTGAATCTGCCCAACTGAGGACTTCAAAGGGATTTTTCTCTTCTTAGGGTGTCCCTAGATGAGAAGGGTGCTTGCTATTTGTACCAAATTCCTGTAGTCAAGTGGTTTGCTAATTGACCCCTTTGTAACAGGTTAAAGGTTCCTTACTAGATAACAGCACTTCGTTTTGATTAATTATGTCAGAGTATTAATGTATGATCACTAACTTTTAGCAGACCTTGCTCCTTCTGACCTTGGGCTGCTTGTTTGTGTGGCTGGTTGCAATTTTCGACCGATGGGTTACGAGAGGTCAGAGTGTGGTCAGCATACTTTAAACAAAGGGGAAGGCACAGCAGAGAGGGAGGGAGGACTAGGATACAAACACCCATCATATCTGGTGAGGCTTGCTTTTGTTTATGGGCTGACAGGCGAGGTGGGTTCAGTGTTTTCAACAGCAGATATTTATACATTTTGCCCTTCCAATAAAAGAGTCTTCCCACTGAGAGCTAAAAGTGGGGCTGGCGTACTGAGAAATTTAATTGAACAGTTGAATGTTACACCCATAAATTGCATTTCATACTGTGTTTCAACAGCAGAGGACCTTGTTAAACTGAACATAAAACTGGGCAACAGTGGGTTTTCTCCATTCACGGGGTGAGATGTAAAACGCAAACTGTTCATTAAATGAATTCCAGGGAAGGACCTCTTGGAACCCACAAACAATAATAGTTTCAAAAAACCTAAAAAGAGAGAGAGGGAGAGATGATTCCTGTTTTGTGTTGATGCTTCTAGAGAAGGAAAGGAATTTGTCTGGAAGTGGCTGAATGTCACCAGGAAGAAAGACCTTGAAGAAAGCATTGCATCATTTCCTGCTGACCGTATTTCTCAGAATGACTTGGAGGCAGTGTGGTACGGTGTGAACTAGGTGTTGCTTTGAAGATGTTCTCTAAAAGATGGCGATATGTTTAGAGAGAACTTTTGAGCACTCTGTAGGTGGAAGTCTAGTTAGATGCAACTCCTTATCGGTCCATTCAGGGAATTATTTTCTCCATACGTCTGAAAATTGGGGACAGTCTAGATTCGCTGCTATTCAGCCACCAGATAGTTAAAATAAAAGAGTGAGATATTTCAAAAATTCAGCACAATTTTATTTGGAAAAGCCTTTCCACTCTGTGCATTAGGCTGCCTCTGATCAGAATCCCAAACTATAGCTAAATCTGTACTCTCCAGCCTCATTATTTCAGACCAGAACAATACATTCCAGTTTGGAATAAGCAATCCACCCCAAATTGGGATTAATGGTTCTTGGAGTGGAACAAGGTCATCCTCATTGCCATGGCCTGTCCCAGCCAGTTCCAAAGCTCACACCAATTTCTGAACTGGTATGAGGAGCCCCCCCCCCCCCAATGCTCTGAAGGCCAGGAATGAACATTCTTGGCCATTGGAGCTCCTATGGGATACATTCTAGTGGCACAACCTATGCTGGGCCATGGATGCATGCTGTCCACACTCCTCTGTGGTTCAGACAACCACCTCCTGATACACTTGGTGTGATAATTGATGGAAATATCATTGTTGCAGGGTGCAACTTTGCATCTGAATGAAGGTACTTTCATTTCCCTCTGAAAAATAACACCTTTTTGCTCAAAAGTAGAGGTGGATGAGCCATCTTTTTCAGCCTCTCCCATGCATCTAATCAACAGCCAGGTAAGTGAAAACCTTTTATCCATGGAAGACTGTTAGCTATGAAAACTACACTGTCTCCAAACTCCATTACAAGAAGAAAGGTAGGTTTTACTTGACCCAGCTTAAGTTATTTGTGTGATCTTTGGAGGTAACCTTCATTGTGTATCTGAAATTTCTTGACCAATGTCTTACTGTTCATGAGAATCTTTGTCCATCCATTTTATCATAGAAAACTAGAGATGTCATCTGAAACGTTCCTGACCACTGTTTGAATGAAAGAAAGAAAGAATTTTTTTACTTTTTTACATCTAGTGGCATTAGAGTTTTTTCCTAACCACGTTCCAAAATGTTTTTTGGGGGGAGGCTCAGCTCTAGGGAAGGAAGGATGGAAGGAAGGAAGGAAGGAAGGAAGGAAGGAAGGAAGGAAGGAAGGAAGGAAGGAAGGATTTCTTTAAAGACCAAATATCCAGGCTTAAACTAATTGAGAACATTGGTCTGAAGCATAGGGAAAAGGAAACATTTTCTTTAAGTGGTAAGTTACTTTAATCAAGGATTAATGAACACACACTAATGGACACACACATGCAACCCCCTTTGAAATTACAACCTCCCTTCTGCATCCAAATCTGAAGACACAGTAAGATGGAAAACAGTTTGGCAGGAGCAAAGCAAGCAAGAACCAAGAAGGTTTCTGAGAAAATCTAGAGGAGGGACTTCCTGCACATATGATCCCTAATGAGGCTTGTGTATGAAGGAGTCACAGTATGCGTGCTCCCCCCCCCCACGCCACACCACGGCACCACGCTTCAGATGCCCTCAGCCCCTGCCCAGTCTCTTCACGGTCGCCCAGACCGTTTTGCAGGTGTGCTGACATTAAACATTTTGAGCTGAACTATGAATTTGAAGTTAATGAGTTATAGCTGGGCTCGGGGTGGTGAAAAAAAACGACAACAAACAATTGAACATGTTTGAATGTGCACCATAATTAGAAGGAGCTATAAAAATCACTCACCAACCAATTTTGTGTATGTGTGTGTGTTCGTATGCACACCCTTGTGGGTTTAAATGAGATCAGAGGTGATTTTTCTTTTCTTTTCTTTCTTTCTTTCTTTTTTTTAAACACAACAAAAACTTCAAAACCAGCCAGGCTAACAATGAACATTGCTGGGCCCTGCTCTCATTTAATCATCAGCGAAATCTATCACACATGTTCTTTCAAGTAAAGTTTATTAGAAAGAAATTGCTACTAGAGAGCCACATGTGAGCTCCAACTTGGCAGGGTCGAGCAGGGGCATAAAACCCTTGAACTCTACAAATATGCAAAGCTGACATAAATAACAAATTAAACTTAGCCAGGTGTAGAGCTGTGTCAAGTCGCTTGCCTGGAAGAAATCTGAAGGAAGTTGGAGTGACCCGTGTTGGCTTGCGGTCTGAAGCGCTGGCTTATCTCATTGGCGTGCTCTTGGATAGGTCCGCGTCTAAGATGGTGAGACTTCTAGGATGAGGAAACATTTCTCTGTTTCCACATTGTGCTCTTTGTGTGTTGTACCAGCATCACTTGTAAAGGTCATAAGAGGAGCTCTGCTGGATGAGGCCACAGCCCATCTAGGCAAACATCCTCTCTCACCCCTTTAGCCCACCAATTGTTCCTGGACCTCTTGAGCAGACAGCTAAAGCAAAAAACTTCATCATACCTACCCTGACAGCCAGGCTTTGACACACTGGGATTCTCCAGAACTCGGAAGGTGCATGAGTCTTTGGAATTGAACAGAGTCACATTGTGTGAGCTGTGGATTTGATATTTTATAAATATTTTGAATACTTACAGGCCACTGAAGAAGACTGTAGTAGAAACGCGTTTGGCCTTGAGTTTTGAAATTTTTACTATTACTGTTTTACTTGTTTTTGTTTTTTGTTTTTTAGTATTTATAAACTTTTCAGTGGGGTATTGCTACACTTTAGAAATTACACTGGTTTTTCTGCTCCAGAGTGCATTTATTTCTTTATTTCCTCATATATTTGCCTTTCTACACTTGGTAGTGGGACATATTTTATCCTGTTTATTGATATATTTTGGCAGAACCCTTTTGTTTGGTCTATTGGCTCCCAAACCTTCCTCAGGAGGTGACCTATTATAAATTATCTTTGAATGTCTCTGATTGTGGCTGGAGCAAGTAAAGTTGCCCTCCCCCTGTATGTGGAACCACAAAGGGCATAACATACTCAGCACCAATTCTGTGTCAGTTGGTCCTCTGATGGGCCAGAAACAGGGCTGGAAGCTGGCCAGTTTTGGGTCTGTTGGAGAATGGACTAGAGTAGTAAGAACATGACTGTGAAGAAGTTTCCACTTGGGACTGTGTCACGCTGAGGGACAGCAACCACACCGAGGAGACACACATGTGTCCCACAGCTGCTGTTCTTGACCCAGATCTTGGAGCACTTTCTTCATCCACTTTCGTCCCTGCAAAGGCACACAGGGGCAGCCATGCTGGCTTCTGACATACAAATGTTCACAGAAATTGATGAAGATTTAGTGACAAGCAGGTGATTACTCTCTCCTCGGACGGATTGCTCATAGGCAACTTGTGCCGTGTCCCTGGCTCACCTTTGGAGGAAGAGGCAAGGATAGCAGGTTTGACCCTTTCTTCCAAGAAGTCAAAAGATCTGTTGTGTTTTGTGAAATAGCTGCAAAGAAGTTGGAGGAGCTGTCATGACAAATAATTAAAAGTCCCTGTGGGAAAGACGGCATTGGAGACAGAAAACAGAGAGCTAACAGTTTAGGGAGGAAAGCTCCGAGTCCCTCGGGGGAGATAGAGAAATAGATCATGTTTCTTTGCTTGCAGCCTCAGATCTGGCAAGTGTAACTTTTCCTGAAAGGTTGATAGGTAGGTCAAATGGTAAATCAAGTGGAGGTAGAGTTAGGGCTGCAAAAGAAAGGAGGAGGAGGTGGTGGTGAGGAGGCCTAGCCTCAAATGGTTGAAAAATATAGTGTGATTCTACTAATATTTTCCATGCTGCCTTTCTTCCATGGATTTCAGGATATCGCTTTGTCCCTACAACAGCTGACAGGCTGCATCCCCATATAATCAGCATTCAGCTCCATTTTTTTTCCTGTTCCTATTTATAGCTTTTTATGCACATTTATGGGGGGGACGACCCCTCCCCCTCTCACATCATAGCCTGACTTTATGGGGTGGGGATTCAAATCCTGTAAGCCTGCCCCTGATTAATATCCATAGCTACAGAGAAGGGAGCAAATGGAAATGGCCCTTTATGCATCCTGCCAGCAAGGCAGCTCCTCCAAGGAGACAATGTTACCAGGAAGGCAGCAGCTTTGCGCAAAATCAGCTGAGAGAAAGAACAGACATCCAGGTCAAACCAATCCCTCTCTTTTCAAATCAGACACTCCCTGCATTCACTAAAGGAGTGAGGTGAGTGGGGTGGGAGGAGAAGGGTGGGTTCGTGGTTCCTGCACAGGTTCAGAGAGACGAGGGGATTCTCCCTTCCTTCTTTTCTTTGAATGAGCTGCTCAGGACCAAGCAGGGCTGAAAAAAAGGATTCCCTCTGCCGGTTGTCAGATTCTGCCTGCTGTTACAATGTAATGTATCTCTTATAATTACAGTGATGTTTACAAAAGGTGAAATCTATGTTCAAAGATCCAACACTTGTTTTCATCTCAGTACAGAAAAGACAAGAGGAACTCTAGCATGGCAGGGATGGCAAGGACAGAGGGCAGACCTTCCTGATCATGAAACCCCACCCGTTTAATGGCACCCCTACAATGGCAGCAGGCATTGGCCAGAAAGATATGGGGGGGGGGCAGCCTGAAAGGCATGATCTTCTCCCCAAAGAGTCCTGTACCGTTCCCAAAGGGGGAAAAAATGAGTTAGCAAGCAAAACAGGACTGAGACCTGTTTTTATGAGGTGTTTTTTTTTTCCCCTGTGGATTTTGGTGATTTAGTTCTCGCAAAGTTCAGGAATAAAAATTTGAATGAAAATGGACGATTCCCAGAATGGACTGGATATGATTTTTTCTTTTTTCCTAAATGGGAATGCAGCCTCAGTGAACCACTCGTGCTGGGGGTTAATTCATAATGCAATTCACTATCAGCAAATAGGAAAAATAGTTTAAGATTTGGTTCCCCCCCCCTTTGAGAAAAGGACCACCTGAGACCATTCTGGTGATACAGAACTACTACTCCCACCAACCCCCAGCACAGGTTAGAATAGCTGAGATGGATGGGAGTTGAGGTTCATCATGAATTTTATATTGTCCTCTTGCCATCTGTGCTACTTACAGCCCTAAGGCCTGATAGGAGTGTTCATTCTTGAACAATATCTGATGCTAAGAACACAATAAAGGGGGAAATCTATGAGGTTGGGAAGAAGCAACCTGCCCCAAGCCTAGGTTACCATAGAAAAAGAGGGTGAGGCTCCTGTTCCTTTAAGGGTTACATAAAAGAGGGGACTTCCACAGGATATTGCCTGTACTTGCTGAAATTCCTTTCCAGTGCAACTATTAAGGAACCAGGAACAGAGATTAGGGATGTACACAAACTGGTTCTTTTGCATTCAATTCTCATCAGATCGAATGTAAGAAAATTTATATTTGTTCAAATGAATCCCCTTCAAATGTGATAGGATTCTATTCGGTACAAATGTATTCATATAAATTTGTACGAATATCCGATACAAAAGCATGCGTACCCGATATGTATCCGATACATATCCAATGGGTATCCTGTAACATATCCACTCTGAAATCATCCTGAATCCACTTTGAATCTGCTCTCAATCCATGTCGAATGCACTCTGGATCCACTGCAGATGTGACTGGCGCAGCTGCCTTCCTACCTTCCAGATTCACAAATGTCCCAAAACATTCATACGAATATGAATGTCAATGTATGAATATCCCAACATTCGATCTCACTTAGTTAGACCTATATTACCTAGGACCATATTAGCCCTGTGGGTGATTGGATACATGACCAGATGGAGGTGAGTGTACTACCGCGCACTAGCATCCCTAGTGCAAATGCTGGTATGTTAGTCTATTATGCACTCTTCCCGTCCAGTGGATAGGAAGGCAAGTGCAAAAATTCCCATGCCCTCAATCTGAGTATATCATGTGTTTGGGTCATGTAATGTCCCTTGAGTATCTTGTCTTCCCCTAAGAATAATAACTTCTTATCTGCTAAGTGTAACTTGTTAGGGTGTTTCCAGCTGCACTTCAGCGCCCTCTCTGTGGATGGCCAGAAGTGTGCATTGCAGCCGCCCCTTCTGCCCCTGAGAAGCCCTGCCACCATTTGTCTGCTCCTTTCTTCAAAAAGGAATGACCTTTCTATTACGTGCAATGAAGATAAGTGAGCCAGTGTTCACCAAATGAATGAAAAAGAATAGCCAGTCTGTTCACCTCCTCTAGGTTTCTGTTTTCGAGTCCCAGCAGTACCATCACACATCAGAATGAACTCAAATATCTCACTTATGTTGGTGGTGGGGGGGGAACCTCTCCCTCTTAAGGCTGTAACAGTTTGCTGCCAGGTCGGCGTCTGAGCCGATGGGGGAGTCTCCCTTTGGAAGGTCAGTGGGGAAGTGTAATCAGTTTAGCACTGACTGTTGTAACTTACTCGAATGAAAGATTTTTCTAAAGGTGACATTAAGATGAAATATTTAAGATAAACTGAAAGATTTCACTAGAAATTCACTGTGTCCCTCTGAAACGGCCTGGGCTGATTTACTGATCTTCCATTTTCAATTTATGAGCTGAAACCTGTGTATTCCACTGGAGGATGGGAATAGAGTGGTTGTATTAGAGTGAGCTCATATATCCTAAAGACAGACTTTGGAAGAATTAGAAAGTATAATAAAGAGTTGGTCCCTTTAAGGCTGAGACTGGCTTACTGCCAATTTAGAACCTGGAGCATTAGATATTTTAAAAGCCCTTAAAACTGTCATGGAGGTGTCTTTGTGAGCTCATTTTTTTTCTTTTCTTTTTTCCACGTGTGATTCCCCTCTGTCCCTTTGTTGGCAAAGAAACAATAGCAAAAATTCTGTATGCTGGAAAGATATGTCTTCAGCTTTTCGTGGCAGGTTTAGTGGCTTTCTTGGGGATGCTAGTACACCTGTGTAAAATAACAGGCACATTAAAATGGATTCTGTGATGCCTTTCAGACGAGAAAAGAAGCAGGCTCATATGGTCAGACCTCATCTAGAATACCATGTCCAGTTCTGGGCACCCCAATTTTTTTAAAAGACATTGGCAAACTAGAGGAAGTTCAAAGGAGGGCTACCAAAATGGAGAATGGTCTTTGAACCATGTCCTAAAAGGAACGTTGAAAGATCTAGGAATGTTTATTCTGCAGAAAAGAAGACTGAGAGGAGACATAGTAGTGGTCTTCAGGTATCACAGTGCAGAGGGGTCGTCCCTATTCTCACTTGCACAAGATGGAAGGACTAGAAACAATGGGATGAAACTTCCAGGAAGTCAATTAGGAAAAACTTTGACAGTGAGGGCAATCAGTCAGTGGAATAGGTTGCCACAGGAGGTATTGAGCTCTCCTTCACTGGAGGTCCAAGTAGAGGATCGATGGACAATTGTCTGGGGGTGTTTCCGCACTTAGCACTTGAAATCCAGATTAAAGAAATCTAGATTTCTGAAATCCGTCCCTGGGAAGATCAGTCTGAAAAAGGGATGGATCCAAATGAGGTCTAACGCTTCTGTACTCATGTGAGAAGCACAGATAGTGAGGAACACATCGTGTGTTTGCTGTGCGGACGCCACAGCACTGATATCCAGAAGAATCAGGCAGCCCAAGGAGCCGCGTGATTGGAGCACTCAGCCGTCAGTCACCGCTCATTTCCCCACCAATCAGCGGCATGCCTGAGATCCCATGGCTGCCGTGGTACTGCTGTCTCACTCATCATGGCGACTTCCTGCTGCCTCACTCAGTGTGGCGACTTCCTGTCCCACCCACACACATTCCCTCTCCTGTCCCTGTGTGGAAGCGTCTTCCTTTGATGCAGATTTTGTAAGCAGGAACAGTTTGAAGACCTAATTCTTCAGGTCTTCCCAAAAACTGGTTTTGGCAGCCTCTAGACCCCATTAGAGATGGATCTTGCCTGAGGCTGTGCGGAAGCGGCGACCTTGAAGGGGCCCTAAACCGTCCTGCTGTGCAGAGGGTACCTTGCACATGTGTGCCACATGTGTCCTTACTGTGTGCTTAAAGGGGTTTTAAGGGCCAGTGCGGAAACACCCTGTCTACTGCATGTGAGTTTTGCCTTCGTACTGCCAAACTGGTTATGCCATCTCAAGCAGACTGTCTTATATTTGGAAGTGGAGTCTTGTCCTAAGGTATAAAGTAACCCAATTTTTTAAAAAACAGCATGTCATTGTGTGTGATTGTAAACTTGGAACCATAAACAACAAATGAACCAAAGACCAATTTGTTTAGTTCGATGGCGAACCATTTAATGAAACAATCCTGAACTTGTTGAACTTTCATTAAGAAAGCCCTTTTCAACAGCAAAAACACAGCAAATGCAAACTGCTTCCTCAAATAATTTGTGTTTGCGAGTGGGAGGCTGGCTTGGTTCAGTCAAGTGTCTGGGTATGCTAACCACTGCACGTTTGATTTCATGCAAACATCTGCACACCCAAACTGCTAAACTGGATTCTCAAACACAAAGCAAACTTTGCATGCATCTCTAGTGGAAAATGCACTTTCTCAGGATGCAGGAACCCTTTGTAGAAAAAACTGGGTAGGAGTTGCTCAGGTATGTCTGCTGAACAAGGAAATTGCTAACCACTTTGCCATCCTTTTTAATCATCACTGTGCTTGTATACCTAGCTATATCACTTGCCTCCCTATTCATAATCCAGACCCCAGGAGGAAATGGAAATTCACTCTAATACATTTTTATTAATAATGCACAAAAAGAGCTGAAGTGCCAGTTTCTTTTTGACTGTATTTCCTTGAGGCAGAATATTTTGGGAGATATGAATACCTTACATCATGTTTTCTATCTGTAGCCACTTCCTTTTTTGGGAAGTCATAAATTGACTTTTGCTCTGTGTCTCCAATTTCTGGAGCCTTAAAAAAAGCTGCAAGTTCAATTTGCTTATATTGCTCTTACTGAAGCACAGATATTTGTGGGGAGGGGTCCGGGGGGAAAAAAAATCTCAGCATCAGGAAAGATTAAGTGTAACTTTTAGATCTTTCTATGTGTGCCAAAGGGAATATTCTGTATTCCTATCCTCTGAATATTGTCTTCCTGAAGATTATGAGATAATGCATCTGGAACAATATTAGCTCATCCAGGTTTGTGGGGATTTTTTTCCCCCTGAAAATCAAACTACCACAATCTCATTCTCCATCTGTCTGAACATATTTTCGGCTAAAGGGTCATAGCTGGCCACTGAACAGGAGTGTGGTCAGATATTCAGAGCATTTCTGAACATAAGCAGGAAATGGCTCCCCACACACACCAGTGATACACGGATGTACTTCGCTCAGAATCTTTTATAGTGTATTTTCTTTCAGCAACCGGACCTGTTATTTTATCCTAAGACAGCATACTGTGTTTATTTCTCCTTGGTTCATGTTTGCTCAGCAGTTACTTAAACTTGGTGTCTAAGCCATCCCATTCATAATTCTGTTCTGCACTAAATGAAGGAAGCACTGGACAGAGTCCAGTGACTGAATCTCAGAATACCTTTCCAGGCTCTGTTCACCTTCAAAGCATTTTTAAATTCCTGGGTGCTGCTAAATATCCTTACGTGGTCAGAGGAAATAGCCGAAGGAAAGGTTCACAGCCTCTCTGGTAAAGTGGTGAGAAAATTCTGCTAGTTCTGCTAATGTGCTGTTGATGCTCCAGTCTGGCTGTAGAAGGGAGCTCTGCAGCTAATTGAATACAAACTAGGGATGTGCACGAATATTCAAAGGCATTCAAAATTTGATCGAATTCGTCCGAATGTCAACATTCGAACTCGAATCAAAAGTCCATAAATTCAAATTTGAACCTTTGAATGAATTTTGAATTTTTGAATCTATTGGTTTGAATTATTTGGGCATCCAGATGTGTACAGGTTCGAACAGGCTGTGCACTTGCATGTAAGCATCTTTCCCACATCTGTACGAATTTGTATCAATCCATATGGGACGTAAACATGTTGCATACAAGATAAATCTGGGACGCGTACAGACATGCACAGACGCATATGGACAGGTATGGGAAACGTAACAATGAGTACAGGTACATATGAATGTTGTCGACATTCATAGGTGCAAATTTGAACCAAAAATTCAAATGAATAAATTAGAATTTGCTTAATTTGAATCGAATACAAACCCATAGCAGTCATTGGAACATGACAGGAATTGCATGTTCCATGGATCAGAAGTACTGGGTGATCCACTTTCTCGAGTAAACAGAAATATCTGAGTGTCCATCATGCAACACGCCGTTGAAAAAGCTCCCATCATTCCTTAGTAATGTTGATTTTGAAAGTTGTAGTTCTGCAACGACTACAAGGATAGAAAGTTGGCCGTTTTCTCTTTCTTCTTTAATGATGCCAGGGAGAATGCCAACAAGATGGCAAGTGTCCTCAGGGTTCTTTTCCTGCACTGATGGAATGGCACAAGAGGAACCACGTTAGATCTGATCATAGACCTTCTAGTCTAGCATCTGTCTCTCACAGTGTTCCAGCAATTGCTTCTGGGCATCCCAAACAGAAGATTAAAACAAAACTTTCCCTCACTTTATTCTAGTAGTCACGGATACATCTCTCCTCCTATAAAGGACACAGGGATCCTGCTAGATCAGTCCACAGCCCATCTAGTCTGGCATCCTGTCTCACATACAGCCCATCAATTGCTTCTGGGATTCTCAAACAGAAGACAAAGGCAAAACCTTCACCTGCTTTTAGAGACATCCTGACTGTCTCCCCATCCTGGAGGGAGTACCTAGGCATCCATTCTAGTAGTCACTCTAGCATCTTCAGGAGTGAAGTAGGCCGTGAGCCCAAAGTGGGGCTGGCATGGAAATGGCACAACACTTAGCCTTTCTCTGGGCATCCTATTCTGCCTGTGCTGTTGGAAGAGCTCCAACCTGGCATTGAAAGACTCTCTGCTCACCTTGCCATGATGAAGGTACATTGACAGTATTTTTAGTGATTCTGGAGGTCACATATAGGAAAACGAAAAGATAGCCTTTGGGATGATTTGGACAATAGGCCCAAACCAATTAAAAAGGCAATATTTTACATTTCAGCAAATAGAACTAAAAATAGGTAATTTCATTTTACCTAGTTTGTGTCACCTAAAAATGTTTTAATAAACGACTGACTCCTACATATCTTTCATTGCCTCTAGGATGGCACATTTGCTCTCTAGAGAAATCAGAATATTCCTGAACATCCTATGACATCAGCAGCTCATTCAGTGTCTGCATAGGCAGGCAAGCAGGAAATAAGTTTTCAGTTTTTGCATGTAAAAGTGGTGTGTTCAACTGTGCCTGGACAATGCAAACAATTGAAAAGAAAAGAAAACCCCCTGCTTTTATTAGACGTCAACAGACTGCCCACCCAATATGAGCTCTCTTTTTTTCCCTACTGAAATTATTTGAACTACGACAGCAAAAGATTGCTCAGAACATGCCAAGAGTATGATAAATGGAGTGAACCAGAGAAGCATTGGAGAGCTGCGTTGCTCCATCTGAATAAGTTGCTGATTATTGCCAGGTGAGTTAAGGTGAAGGTTTGCATCTTTTGAAAGTCATACCAATTCCCCAAGGCCATTGCAGCCCTGAATCCCTTCTCATCACATGTGATTTTCCCCTATAAAAATATTGACAAATTTATGTGGAGTGTGATCACTTGAGTCTAATATGCAACAGGCTTTCATGTGAGAATGGCTCTGATGTCATGGAGCTCCTCTGTGAGGAGATGTTTAGGTCTGAGGGATGCCAATCATTATTTAGAAGTGGAAGGAAGGAAGGAAGGAAGGAAGGAAGGAAGGAAGGAAGGAAGGAAGGAAGGAAGGAAGGAAGGAAGGAAGGAAGGAAGGAAGGAAGGAAGGAAGGAAGGAAGGAAGGAAGGAAGGAAGGAAGGAAGGAAGGAAGGGCCTATTCTGATGCCAGTAACTTCATTCTTTCCTTCCTTGCATTAATTAGAATTATTCTGGGACTGGAAAAATGCAACCAATTCTAAGAAACGTAAATTGTGATTTATGTTGTCTCCACATCCCTTAAGGGTAAATAGTTGGTCTGTCTACCTCAGTCTCAGGTCTTCTACCAAAGATCTGAAAGTTTGAAGGCCCTGTCTAGATGAGCTGTGGCCTGATCCAGCAGGGCTCCTCATATGTTCTTGGGATGCCTCTAAAGAACATTTGCAGGGAATTGAGAACAGATTAATTTTTTGCTTTTCTCTTCTGCTTGAGATGCCCAGAAGCAATTAGTGGCGCTCTGTGTGATGCCCAACTCGATGGGCTGTGGCCTGGTCCATCAAGGCGTTTGTGTTCTTATGTTCTTTTAGAACATAAAGTCTCTCTTTGTCTGTCTGTCTGTCTGTCTGTCTGCCTGCCTGCCTGCCTGCCTGTCTCTCCCTCACTCTCTCTCACACACAAATAACCTGCAGCTAGGCATTTCTGCTTGCCATTAAAGTTGTGGAGTTGGCATTCTTTAGGACCTTGGGGAGTTGCTCAGTTCCACTGGAATGCTGCAAATGCCTTGTAAATTAAGAGTCCCTAATGAAAACGTGCTGCTGTCCAAGTGGCGCAATCATCTGGTTAAAATCAGGCAGTAATTCCACTAATTTTACTGCCCTTCTCCCAGCCCTCAACGCCTCATTTAGGAAAAAAATGTTTATGTTCCCTCAAAACACCTGCATGCTTTAACTCAGGGGGTCCCTGAAGCAATTATTTTTATTTTATTTTATTTTCATTTTTTTAAGGCTTCATGTTGGGAAATGCACCAACATCCATCCTCTTTCTGAACCAAAACACGCAGATACCTTGGGATTCCCTGCACTCAGGCAGGCTGAGCTGGGGACGGGTCCCTGCACTCCATCCTTGCTTTGCGCCCCTCACAAACACAACTGCTTTCCAAGACCAAGGATGTTTATTTTATTTCATCTTTAATTATTTGCTTTTCTACTCCATATTAAAGCATCAATATTGTAGGGTAGTATGTTACTGGTCTACTGTGGTGTAGTAATTTTATTTGCACTTTTTCTCCCCACCCCCGCTCTTGTTGATAGGGTGCTGGCGGGAACAGGGAGGGACTGCATTCTGCGTGGCCACAACCAGGAAGAAACCCCCGACAAGTTCAAAGGAAAAATAGCCATCGGTTCTCTGTTCATCTCCTAGATCTCTGCCCCCCAAAATGGCTTACCATGCCAGTGAAGGCAGTGGCTGCACCCATCGGCCGTGCGATCGTTCGCTCGTTCACTCTCAACACTTTCATAGATCACTGTCAAAATCCACCCCATACAGCAGTGACTGTAGCAATCCACCCACTTCATGCCTTATAACAATGTTGCAATTCTCTGCAATTCTGGCTCTTTGAAAGTTCTGAGCTTTAGAAAGGGAAAGGAAGGGAAGCTGCTGCACTTCTGGGAGATGTGTGAATGTTTTATGGCTGTGTGTGAAGGCAGCAATCCCCGCCCCTTTTGCCACGGAGAGTCCCCATGGTAAATGCTGCCAGGAAAACCTGCGACTTCCAAAAAGAGTGCTGGAACTCTTCTTTAAAGTGCACTTTTTTGTCACAGATTTTCCTCCTTTTGTAGCACTGGAAGCTCATTTAAAAGCTGGGCATGGGGGCACTCAGAGGCAAAAGAAGATTTTTAGAGGGCTTTAAATTGCTTTGGGACAGGGCCTCAGACAGACAAACCAGCTCTATCCATAATGTCCAAAAACAAGGTGGGACCTGGCAGAACTCCATTTGGGCTGCTTGGAAAGTGTTTTGAAACACGAGCTTGTCTATTTTCCAGTATTCGAGGAGTCAAAGGGTAGCTAATTAATTCTGTATTTTTGTTTTCTTTGAAAAAAAATGTTCTCATTCCTTAATCTCTCTCTGCCTTGATGTTTTTAAAAAATATATTTAATTGGAAATTTGGATTTAGGCCTAAATTACTTTGTACTGTCTGGAGTTGGTTTTACCTATTGACTAAAGACTTTTTTTTTGCATGTGCAAACCAGGCTTTGGGGAGGGCAAATAAAATCTTACTAAAAGCCCTCTGCTAATTTTCTTAAGCCAGAAATTTGGATTGACTATGGACCCATCACAAAGAATTGGAGGCAAGTGTGCACAAAATTCAGATCTTTGAATTCTGAATGTTCCCAGGTTGAAAAGACAGGTGGGGGTTCCAAGTATCCTGGATAAACTAAAATGCCCACTCCTTTCTGCATGGCCCTTATTTTGGATTATATCTCAGCATTAGCAACTGCCATCTGCCTGTTGGTGCAGGCTAGAGCAGGCTGGGCTTTTGCCAAAACAGCTTCAAGTGCTGAAATTATTTGCTATCTATGGAAAATGTGTGTGTGTGCAAATGATGAACATCTGCCAGAAAGGACAAAATTACCAGAAACAGTTCTGACAATTTCCAAGTCCATGGAACATGGGACAGAGAATGGCACCCAATTAGGATGAGAATCTCTAGGAAAAACCCAAAAGTGAGTGCAGACAATTTTCTTTAACTACATACACAATATCCTGTTCTCCTCATCTGTTGTGGTAATTACTAACAGAAATACTTTTTCTTTCCTTCTCCCCCCCACCCCCACCCCTTTTGGCAGCTGTAAAGTTCATGGGTAAATGGAAGGAAGATACATTAGTTTTTGTTTGTTGTTTTTGGCAAAAGCCAAATCTTCAGTTTCAGATTCCTTAAAGGGTATACAGTCAACAGAGATGAGCTTTCATGGATTTATCTAGTGCATCTTCCTCTAAAGACAGATGCACTCATAAACCCATGAGGATATGGAATATAAAGCAATATAGAAATCTAACCCTGTGCTTATTGGTCTTCAAGGGGAGTAGGGGGGGTGTTTGGGGTCTAAATCTTATGAGCTCATAAGGTCTGGGATGTAGCTGCAGGTGCAAGGGGAAACTGACATCAGCACACCTGCTAAGCAAGAAAAACAGGGAGCTGGTGCCTGCCCTTCGCTGGGCTCAGCTGTGGGAGGTGAAGGATGTGGCACACGGCCTTCTGATGGGGAAGACAGAGGGACAAAAATTAGGGATGAGCAAAGTTTGGTTTGCATTTGAAAGTTTGGTCAGAGCTTCTGCGTCTGAGAATATTTACATTGAACTGAACCTGTGGTTAATCGAATATCCGAAAATTCAGTGGTAACTGAATCAGCATGCCGTTTGGGACCACACGTGGGACTTTACTAGGGGCACTGTAGGCACTCTTAGTATGGCTGCGGAACAACTTTTACTGCTGCACAGCTAATGACGAATATGCTGGGAGCTACTCTGGGATGGAAACAGCTCCATGTGGTGTGTAAGCTTTGTGCTGGAACATCCCTGGCCATCCCCATCTTGAACTGCAAAAAGGCCCTATCGTCCACCTGCGTGCCCACCATCCTTTTGTCCTTCCATCATTCTGTCTGTGCATCTGCCCATCTGTCTGCCATTCGGCCCATCCGCCCATCCGCCCGCCCGCCCGCCCGCCCGCCCGCCCGCCCGCCCGTCCATCTATCTATCTATCTATCATCTATCTATCATCTATCTATCATCTATCTATCATCTATCTATCTATCTATCTATCTATCTATCTATCTATCTATCTACCCACCTACCCACCTACCCACCCACCTACTATCATCTACCACACACCAAGTATCCTTGACATTTAGAGCATTATAGCACAATTGTTTTGCTGTCAGCTGAAGGAGGGGGGGGGAGAGCGAAGGATCAGATGGGGTAGAGAAGGATGAAGAAACAGCTTGGGACTTAATAAACACTTTAGCCTGGAGCTCTAAGCTTTTATTCATGAGGATGTTTATCTTCTCTTCCACTCTTGATGTACTTGCTGTGGCTCCTTTACTGCGCAGTCTTAAATTACCATTGCAAGGGTTATATGTTTATTTACAAAAACCTGGCTCTGAATGGTGATCCTTAAGGCAAAGAGGTGTCTCACGCCAATAAACATCACTTGCTCTCTTAAATGCTGGGGCCAGATGAATGAGGTGATGTTTAGTGCCATGGACATATTACAGTTTATGGCTTCATTAACTACCTGACCTGTATTATGTGAAAATTTCATCAAAGCGCAATGCATATTTATTCCCTGAGGTGGGCAGGCAGTTGATGCTTGATTCTTAAAGGAAAAAAGGGGCAGGTAATTACTTATAATTAGAGTGCTATGGAAGTGCGGGCATTTGGGGAGGGAAGGCAATTTTCCTGGGCCTGTGATGGCACTTAGTAAAGTGATTGCTTGGTGCAACAAATTTGCACACCAGGGTGAAATAAGAATTGATCGAAAGACATGGGTAAGGCTTTAACTGAGGCTTTGAGAATCTGAACTTTGCTGGCAATCCTGACTATGAAATCCTATCTGTGCCAGTTCTAGAACATGAAAAAAATCAAACTCCCAAACTAGCAGAGGCTCCTTTGTCCAAATAGGAGTGCACTTGATGTGGCAACATATCTATCATTGGGGATTGCAGCAACTTGCTCCTGTCCTGTTCCTCACCTTTGATGAGAAGGTATAGGAGGATTTTACATTATGCTGGAAATGGCCTTGGAAATGACCTCATTTTCAATGAGACGGAAATACTTCTGGAATGACCACATGGCCACTGTGAATAATAGCCCATATTTGTCCATATTTGTCCATGAGCATAAATGTGTACACTGAATACACTTTGGGTTTCCCCTACATCTTATTATATAGAATGAGTCTCTTCTTATTATATAGAATGTGCCAGTTTGGTCTAGTGGTTAGGGAGCTGGACTCCTATCTGGGAATACCTGCTTTAATTCCACTCTCCTCAACAAAACCATATGGGTGACCTTGGGCTAGTCACAGCTCACTTCTGAGCTCTCATAGCCCCACCTACCTCACAGGATGTTCTGTTGTGGCGAGAGTAGAGAGCTTTGTCAGCAGGGTTGAAAAGCCAACTCCAACTCCAACTCCTACTCCTCCTATATTTAACCAATTGACTGATTCACCCACTGAAACAGTGACTTTGCCCAGCAACAGCCGGAACCCTGACTGGTGACAGCTGTCACTTGCTGATTCCAGCAGGTTTTTCCACCAAAACCTTCATGGGGGTTGTGCAGACTTCATGGCATGGGTCCCCTTAGTGTCCTTTACCCTGCATTGAGGGGGATTGCTTGGAGGAGAGTCCCATTCCTCTGGCATCTAGTTGTCATGCACCTGAGGTCTCCACTAACCCTCTTCTGCTGCCAACGTGGATGAAGCAAAAGAGGAACTGTAAATGAGCTCGGCCAATTGTTTCAGAAATAACCCAGCAGGTGATTAATTCTGCTATTTTCTGCTGCAGTAAATTTGTACAAGATCCCTTCTATCACACTGTACTGATAAATTACTGAGCGTGTATTTTTTAAAAGTATTATTTAGCATAATGTTTCATTTTGGTTATTACATTATTTATCATGTTACATGCCATCAGCCGCTCTTTAATTAAGATGATGAAATCAAGCATGAGGGAGAGACACACAATCCTAGTGCATATTTGGAAGAAAAACACAAATTTCTGCTGCTGAGGCTTAATTTGAAGAAGATGACAAAGAAGAAAAACAGGATTTTTGAGGTTTCGTGCACCGCAAACAAGATGCAGAAAATGCATCTTGCCATCAATATGATGGTGTTGGTATTTACCATTTGCCCAAAATTTGGCTCCACCTCCTGTCTCCACCCCTGTATCCATCTGCCCAACCCTCAAGTAGTTGTGCAGCCCTAAAATCAAAACATCATGACTTTAGAAACCAGCCCAGAAAACTGCACTGTACAACAACCAGTGCATAAACAGTGAATTAGTCTCCCATTGTGGCATCCACACCAGAAGTGTGGAAATTTGTTGCCACTAGCAAGCGTGGTCAACATGCAAGAAGGGATGCGGCTGCCACAATAATGTGGATTTTTTTGGAATGCCAGCTCACATCTGGCAAGTATTTCATCTGGTAAACATCTGGGTGAATTTGAGTCAGTAATGACACACACACACCCTTACTTACCTTACCTCAGTTTAAAGTCCCAGAAATGTGTCTCTTTCTTTAAGCTGGATTGGGCAGAAAAAGCATTTTGTGTGTGTGTGTGTATATCTGAGAATATTATTTCCCTTAAAAAGCCCTGTCTGATTGCACCCTTGTTGATTAGATGTGGATGTGAAGGAATTCTGTGTAAGAGGAGACCATGTTTTGAGAGCACTTTAAATATTTTTTATCTTTTTATTATTGTGACCCATCCTGGGACCTTTTGCTAAAGGGTGGGGTATAAGTTCTTAAATGAATAAGTAAACTGAGCCCTCTCCCCTTTGCGTGCGAGTGTGTCCAGAAGAGCCCCAAAACATATTATCCTCAGTGCATTGGGTAAGAAATGCTTTGAAAATGGCAACAGGATACGGCCATATATCACTGGTTTGTAATGAGGCCTGTTTGCACGAGGGCCTCTCGAACACGTGTAGGACGTCCTGGGATGGAGTATTTGCTCTGCTGGACCGGCGGTTCTGTTCAGAACTGCCCCAGCCCGTCCCAGGGTGTCCCACATGCTCAACACCCATTCCCGGCCATCCTGGGATGTCCCACAGCTGTTCGGGAGGGAGAGCATTTGCACGCTCCATCCTGAACAGCTCCAGGCTCCGCCCGCACCTGCTGCCATTGGGTCAGGTTCGACCCAGGGATGGGCAGGCCTGTCTTGTCCCTTCCCCAGGTTCCTGCGTGGCCCGGCTGGCAGTGTTGTGTATCTGTGCGTGCCACTGGCTCTGATTGGCCAGCTACTATTCCTGTGCAGAAGGGCGACAGGCCTGGGGGGTGGGGTGGGGGCATCCCACCCCTGTGCCGGCCTTTCTGGGTTAGGCCTTGCGGGGACGGATTCCACATTCACACCTAGGGAGCTAGGAACGCATCCCCATGTGTTTCTTACCTACCTAGGTGTGAATGGGGAATGCGTCCCCACGTGGCCTAGCCTTCATGCACTACAGCAGTCCGGCTGAAGTGCAAAAAGGCCTATGGCATATTCCAAGGTCCATTTTCATGCCACGTAGTACCTTTTCTGTGCAGGTACAGTTACAGAGGAAGTGTCTTATAATTATTTCCAAAGCATTTTTCCCCTTGCATGGTGAACATTGGGGTACCCCAGGGCTGCAATAATATTCCTCCTTCTTCCTATTTATGAAAAGGAGGTAGACCGACCCCTCAGCTGTCGGCACACTCTGGTTCTTCTGCACATAATTACACTTTTTTCTGCTTTCTTTCTTTTTTTTTTCCAAGGAAGTTTTGTATGACATTGCTTTGAGGGCTGACATTAGGACTTCTGCCATCAGCAAGAACCTTTCAGAATCTCCAGTTCTCCCTCTGCCTCGGCTCTTTTGTCATTGCGGTTCCCAGAAAGGAAAGTAGGTTTAAAAGTGTCAGGACAGGGTAAAATGCTGATATATAGGCAACTGTTGTTTGAAGGCCTTTTCAGAGGCAACGCTCCTCCCTCCTCCTCGGTTCTCTTCAAGCTGGAATGATTCATCAGCTGTCCTTTAGCAAGCCAAAGAGGCCTGCCCTTAGGTTGTGGGCCTTTGACCTCTGTGAGGAGAGGGGTCAGACGCGGAGAAACGGCGGTCGCGCCAGAGCCGTGGCCACAGGCCTTGGAAACAGAAGGAAGAGCTGGCGGAAAGAATGGAGTGGGACGGTGGGAAAAAGTGGGAATTTCTAAAAGTTAAGAGTATATTTCTAAGAGTCTCAGTGGATCAGCTGACAAATGAGGGCAGAGGTCATATTTATGCTTGATTCCTTGAGCATGTTACAGTAACATCTGCTTGTTAAGGGTCTCCAGGGACCAAATGTTCCTGACCTTTGACTACAAAAAAGATGGACAAACGAAGAGATTAGATGTTCATATCAACTACCCCCCCTTGCAGTTTAAGATTTTGATCTCCGTAGGCAGTTTTGGAAGGGTCGGAACTTATTTTCTTTCTTTCTTTCTTTCTTTCTTTCTTTCTTTCTTTCTTTCTTTCTTTCTTTCTTTCTTTCTTTCTCCAATTATACTATGATACAAAGTTTTAAAAGTTATACAAATCAGTTATTAAGGAACACAACCCAAAATGTTACAGCATAACCAAGCAGGAAATGTGAAGTTGTTTATTGATTTATTCCGAAAAGAAAGGAATGTGAATTAGCTGATTAACGTGTTCACATTTTGCCTATTACCATCTTTGATTGGTATATCGCCTGGATAAGGAGAGTGTAGTCCGTGGCAGATAATAACCTAGAAAGTTTGCATGCTGAATATATAGAGGCAAGGTTTTTCATTTCCTTAGCACATCTTTTCCAAGATAGGCCTCTTTGCACTTGGCTTTATTCTGGAATATATCCTTGAATAGAGGCCCGCTGTCCACATGCTAGTGCCGGTTACAGCAGGCCCCAGGCGAGGCTTGCCAGAGTTTGCATTAGAATGCAACCAATAGACCCCATCCTGGGATATATTCCAGAATATGGCCATGACCTCCTACACCATTTCCATACCAGGGAGTGGACCAGCTCCTAGAGATTTACCAGACAGATTCAGTTTTGAAGTGGTTTAAATGCCCAAGATTAATATAATATTGTAACCTGCCCTGAGACCTCCAGGTATAGGGTGGGATAGAAATATAAATAAATAAATAAATAAATAAATAAATAAATGGGTTACTTAAAATGTTCAAGTTTGAATTGAACACCTTGCCTGTTTGAATTCCAGTTTGAATAGAGTTTGAATTCAAACAGAATGAAGGAATCTCCTAGTGGACCTAGAAAACAAATCCTGTTCAATCATCATTTGAAGCTGTTCAGATTGAGCTAAACATGCTTTGTTTTTGAAGAAATAAAAAAAGAATTAAACTCAAACCAAGCCTGTCCCTCGGTTCCATTAGGACCAAGCACACAAAAAAGTTCACGGACGTGGGCCTTTTTGCACTTACTTCATTAGTCTGCCGTGAACTAGGGCTGGTAAACTTCTGTTACAGGTGAACCATTCGCACTTGTCATGAGGAAAGCTTCCCCGAAGTGTCCATTACTGGCCAGAAGTGCAAATGGTCCCCCCATTTACCAGCCCGCGCTGCTGCATCCGAAACCGGGTGTCCCACCTCCTCGCTGCTGTGATTGGCAGTTCTGGGACAATGCTCGGATGCTGTTGCAGAGGGGCGAGTTCAAGGAGAGGGACATATTACAGTTGACCACATCAGCACCCATGGTCAAACTACTCGGTTGCTGATCAAAGCATTCCTCTTGCGACTCAGTGACTGGATGGCACTCCCAGGGGTTGGTGGTCCAACTACATTATACGGCAGCAACTGATCACGGTTGCCAACACCAATACACCTGTGTGGACACCCCCTCCCCTGCCCACCAACCGCAGGGAGCCAGACATAGAATGAATGGTCATGCCACTGGACGCTTCAGGTAAGCTTTTGTTCAGTGTTGGTAAAGGCGTGGAGCACGATTTAGTAAATCACACTTAAACAACAATGAGTGAACTTCTGGGGAGGCAGGGCACTCTTGGAGGCTGTAACAACCTACTCCACATGTGGACGCTTTTCACCAGAACTTCACTAGTGGTTGACTAACGGGTGAAGTACAAATAGGCCATCTCTACCTGGTACCGGTGTTAGGCAGGCAGAATGTTCCCTGGGAGGCATGAGGACTGCTCTAGCATGTGGACACCCAAGCCCAGGGGACGGTGATCTTGGACCCCAGGGACCAGAGAGCTTGCCTCTCTATGTTTGTTTGCTGCTTTGCAATGGGATTTAATCTGGAATAAAGCTGTTCTGGATTTTAGTCTCTGGGACCAACACAGGTTTTAAGGCAGAGGGAGCAATCTCAACTGAATGGATAGGAGGTGCCATTTTGTTTCAAGGTGGGATCATAGCACTGCGGTTTTATAAATTTTGGCTGCCGGCCGCCACCCCTCTAATTGTATATATCAAGGGAAGGCCATGTGGAAGTGCATTCTGCCAGAAGGCACAATAACCTTCCTCCCAAGTCTTTCAAATTCTCTTAATCAGGGTCAGTAGCCAATAGACAGCCCCTGCCCTGTGAATTCAGTCTATGTATTCCTCTCTCTCTTTCTCTTTCTCACTCTTGATCTGTACACACACACACACACAAACAACCAAACACGCCATGCTTAAATCCCCCCCCCCTTAACCAAGTCATGTGGATGCACTTTGTCCTTTTATATATTCCGTCTTGTGCTTTTCGCTTTCGATTGGAAGAGACCCCTAATAAACATGCAGAGCAATTTTCCAGCACATTAACCCAGGGTGGGAGAATCCTTCCTCTCCACGCAAACGGGGAGGTTTAAGAAAATGGAGAACCAGGGTGAACTGAAGATGGATGAGCTTGAGATATAAGGCAGGGGAGTTTTTTCCACTGTCCTGCCTGATACACCTAGGACAAAAGCTTCATTGAGTAAGATGCTTGACATCAGCCTCATAAAATAGTAGCTGGTACAAAAGGTCTGACGTTTGAAAGTATCGGTCCCTGCCCTCTCCCTGTTGCTACTCCGAAAGGGGTCTGGGGCCAACAGTATGGCCTTTTGTTGCCCACTGGGGCAAGAGGTGTAAATAAATAGTATTGGCCTTAATGTAGTCGTGCAACTTTTAAGGATGTGCATGAACAAATGTGCATTTGAAAATTCGATCAAATACTCAAATTCCCAAATTTAGGCATCAAAATGAACATACATCTCGAGATTCAAATGAATCGAAAATGTTCCCAGCAGGCGAATATGAAAATCTGATTAAATTTTTGCACTTTTGCAGTATCTTACTGATGAAAATCGGCTTTTTCAATAGAAAAGGAAGCCATGAAAAATATTTGGCCATGTATACAAATGTTAAAATGAAGAAATTTGTTGATTAAAAGAATTGTCAGCCATTCAATTTGATTGATAAACGGACAGTAATTTTTCATTCTTAAACATCCCTAGCAACTTTGCCTATCTTCTCCACATTTGCCCCAGAGACATCTTTTATCTCCTGGTTTTACACTTGTATCTCTTGCAAGAAACCTACTAGACCTATCTGAAATGTAAATAGTTTTCTAAGGTGTTGCAATTTAAAGAGAATGCGAAGAAGAGTAAGCCTGCTGCTATTTAGCTGTCTCCTCCAGGCATACAGGTGCTTTTTTGGGGGTGGGGGGTGGGGGTGGGGGAAGTGTCTCTAGGACCAAAGAAGGAATAAGACTTCAAATAAAGCTTATGAACTAGGCTTCAGAAGGGAATAGGCTTCTGGCTGCACTCACCTATGGGGGCCACAACTGGTGGCTGAGAAATCCAAGATTTGCTATCAATTGCTTGCAGAAGAATAGCATTACCTCCAATTGTGCTTGAATATTCCAGGTGTGTGGCTTTCTAAAATTACCTGCTTCCTCTAGAATGGATAGGCAAGACAAGAGGCCTATTCACACTTTGGCCTCTGGTAAATAATTAGGACAGCCCTGGGGCAGAGCATTCGCTGTCTGGGCCAGGCAGTTCTGTCCGAAACCATCCTGGCCTGTCCCAGGGCTGGCCTAATTGTGGCTAGGGTGTGCAGCACGAAATCATGCTCCACGCCTGGCCCAAGCCATCCTTGGCCATCCCAGAGTTGTCCAGCAGGGAGAGCATTTGTACATTCCTGGTCGGACAGCTCTGGAGTCCTGCCTCAGGCTGCCACCATCGGGCTGTGTTGGCCCACAGGTTGGCAGCCCCTTTCAGGGGTGGGGTGAGACCGGGACAGGGCTGTCCTGGGGTCCCATGGGCTGTCACTGCCCTGATCGGGCTGGCAGCAGCCAGTGGGGACCCCGTGAGTGCCCACCCCCACCCAGGGGTGCACGCCATCCCCAGCCACCATCCCCAGCAGGGGTTCCCTCCAAAAAAAGCTCCCTGGCTGGCTGGCTCACTCTGCTGCCTCTGTTGCCTGCACACACACACACACTTAAACATAACACATCTCTAAGATCCTGCAGCAGTTTCCTCCCTTTCCCTTTTTAAAGGTCAGAATTTTTAAACAGCCAGAATTGTGCAAAATTGCAACATTGTTATCAGGTGTGAAGTGGGTGGATCGCTACAATGAAATCAGCTGCTGTACAGGGTGGATTGTTACAATGAAATGGCTGCTATATTTTTAGGTGAAAGGGGCTGACCTGCAAATACTGCTCTAGTGTTCCCACAACAATAAGGAAGCATTTTAAAAGCCAAAATCGGAAAAAACGCCTGAAAAATCAGGTGTTTATTCATCCCTTTTTAAAGCCAAATAATCCTCAAAATACCCCTAAAACTGATTGTGAATGGGGACGACGAGGATCCAAACTGTTTTAAACAGTTTTAAGTGGTAATGGGAACATGGCTTTGGTATGTCTTAGAGATTGGAGTCCCTTGCCTGAAGTGCACTAAGGCTAGTATACGTGGGGGACAGCTTGACTATTCTCATTGGACAGTAAGGGACATATTCTCAGCCAAGGTGCCAATGGTCAAGCTGTTCCCCACGTGCACCAGCTGACCCCCCATGGGATCCGGATGGCCCACGCCAGGCTGCTGCCACTGGGCACTCTCAGCCCGCCGGCTGGCATCCTGGTTCCAGGGGTGGGACTAGACCAGCCTGCTGGCATGTTGGGGGCCCACTGGCTCCTGCTGGCCCCATCAGGCCAGTGGCAGCCCGCAGGGATCTTCCAGGTGCCCACCTTCACCCAGGGGTGCATGCTGCTCAGGGTGGTGGGAACCAGCAGGACCCTGACATGCCCCCAGGCTGGTCCAGTCCTGCCCCTGGCATCGGGCTGCTAGTTGGCAGGCTAATAGGGCCCAATGGTGGCCGCCCAGGGTGGGACTCCTGAGCTGTCCAGCAGGGATCAATGCAAATGCTCTCCCTGCCAGACAGGTCATGTGCGTCCGGGGATGGGTTGGGATGGGTGTGGCCACAATTAGAGCAGCTCTGGGACAGGCTGGGACACTTCTGAGCTGTCCTAATTCTTCACCAGAGGTCCTAAGTGCGAATAGGCCTTGTGTGTGACCATAGCCTGTATGATCTTGTCTGAATCCTTCAAACTCTCCCTGACCTTGAAGTGATAAGTGTTTTGCCGCATTACTACAGTGTTTTATTCTACTGGGTCAGAATTTATGGCCACTCATTTAAAACACCCGAAGCCTACCCCAAGGCAATCAGCTGACCTGTAAAGCACCACACCAATGTATTTTGATCCAAAGCTTTTTCTTTTCTCCCTAAGACCATCAACAGAATGTAGCGTTTGATTTAGGCCCCAAACACGCCTGAATTTCATCCTCACGGAACTCTATTGTTTCTTGCCATACTCTAAATGACTCATGCAAGGGAATGCACTCCATCAAAAGAGAGTCATTTTCTTCCTGATTTGTGTCTGAAACATGAAAACAACGTAACAGCTGCATGCTGCATTGAATAAAGAACATACACATGCATTTAAATCACTTATATCTTACTTTTTTATGATGCAATTGTGAATTATGTTCTTTTTGCATCTGTAATTAGAGGGCAGAACAGATGGCAGAGGCTTAGTTTAAAGTGATGTGTCCATTAAAATAACCTATGCTGCCAAATGATTCTCAGCTATAACAGGGGTGTTCATGCAATACTGCAAGCAGTTTGTTGGGCTGAAACCCATTTGCAAAAAAGGCCCCTGGACTTTGCACAAAAAAGCTTGTTATTTTTAGGGCTTTTCCTATAAAAAAGAAGCTGTTGCAAAAGGGTTAGCCTCATAACCCTAGAACATATGTTTTACCGTAGTGTTATAATTTTAAATATGACCTTGTGTATAATGATAAGCATTTATGGCTGTAAATAATAGGTTGTATTTCAGATGACAATGTGCAATTCTCCTCTAAAAACAAAACAGAAACACCTAAAACCATGAAAAGTGCGTTAGGCACACATTTGGTGATCTCAGCTGATTTCCGTAGTCCATTTGTATGCAGAAAAAAGAGGCATCGTCTGGTAATCTCCCCCCCACTCCCTTATCTCAGAGAATAACTGATCCTATGGTGTAACAAAACCGTGTTGCTAGGATGGATGAAGGTAACTCTGCCAAAAAGGCCTGAGGAGTTTTCAAACCATACCTTGTTGCAGACAGATGGTGGTTTTATAAGCCCTAGCATTCCTTAGTAAACTTTTAATAACACTTCTTCGCTTTTTTCTTTTAAAAAAATCAGTCCAAAGGTGGAGGAAAGAATTTGGAATATGAGACCACTTTGAGTAGTACCACACTGAATCCATGTCCGTACGTACAAAGTTAATATTGGTCGCCAGCGCCTATTTCCAAATAAACTCTTTCTCTCCGGATCTCATACCTTGAATTACGCAAAGATCCTTGAAGACACCTCAGGTATCAAAAGGCATAAATATTAAGGAACCCACCAAACAACTGATTTTAACTCCCCCAGTACTTCTAACACCATAGAACAAAATAAAATAATAAAATAATCTTTTGGTGGTTATTAGTCTTATGAATATGCAAGCCTGACACATTTTTCTAAGATGAATAGCAAAAATATGACGTATTTTCACAAATATGAAAAATGTCAGGGTTCGATTATTTTTTTAATAAGAAAGTCAATGGAAAACTGTATAATTTTCAGCTTGGGAAAGGTGATGCAATAGGGAACTCTGCTGAAATGGAGGTCTCAGGAGGAACTCTGAAGGCCAGGAACATTCATTCCTGGTTGACAAAAACTCTAAGGGTGCTTCCGCACTGGACCCACATCTGTACACATCCTTTCCCACATCTGTATGCATCTGTACACATTTGTACGGATCCATACGGGACCAAAATGGGTTGCATACGGGATCCATGATGATAAGGTAGGTTCTCAGATGTCGACATTCGTTACGTGCAAAGTCGAATTGAAAATTCAAACGAATAGATTTGAATTTGCTTAATTTGAATCGAATTTGGGTAAATTAGCATTTTAAAGATTTGAATCTAATTGAATTTTTGGACATTGCATTCGTGCACAGCCCTGCTTGGAAGAATATGGGTTACAAAACCTGTAAAGAACGTATACGAGTAGAAATTGCATCAAATGAAGTTTAAGAAGACTAAACACTTGTGAAAAACTTCCCCCCCCCTTCTAATGTTTGTTCCTTCCAGGCATTGTATAAATGGGGTACTTTTTTGGGACCCGGAAGGTCTTCTAGGAAGAGGGAAAAACACCACTAGACAGAAGAAAGGATTGGATGAATAGGAAGTAAGCATTTAGGTAATTAAGCAATAAGAGGCTCTGCTCCTGTATGTTCTCTGTTAGATCCTTCCTAACTCTCATCTTGTGACATTTCCTGTCTTCCACACAATTCCACTCAATCATCAGGACCTGCCTTGGTTCTTTGGTGGCCTTGAAATGAAATAAATAAACACAACCGAAGCTACAGACTGCTTTGTGCAGCGCAGGTTTCCTCCCTGCCTGGTATTACAATGTCCTTTAGTGTAGAATTTGGATGTATTTAGTGCAGATTAAACAGCCTTGATTATGCTGGATTGAAGTAGGGAGGTGGGGGGTTGTGGCACAGGAGGAAGAATGAAAGATCATAGATCAGGTGCAAATGCAGGTTCAGATGTTGATTGCGCTGCCTTTGTGAAAGGCTCCCCATTTTATTCAGGGCCGTTCATCCGCATATAGGTTTCACTCTATTAAGAAGCTTTATCCGCCTGCCTGCTCAGGTAAGCTTTTCTTATATAAGTGCGTTAGATGAGACCTTCAGCATTGTTCAGTTAGACTATAGGAGGAGGTGATGAGTGACATGTTTTTTACGGAGGACAGTTTTCAGGTCTTGAAGGGACCTGTTGGAATAAACACACGGGAGATAATAGCATCAAGATGGGACAAAAGCAGAATCGTTGTAAAAACACCATCACCCTGAAACATTCTGATGGGCCAGCCAGCGAACAATAGCCACAAACTGTCTAATGTGTTGTGTAAAGATAGCAATAACCCTTAATGGCAACTGTAAAATGGAACATTATGTTTGCCTGCAGAAAGGAAAATGCAAATTAATTCTCTCTATCGCTTTCTCATGTGCCACTCTCTCTCTCTCTTTTGCTCATGGAAGTTTAAGTGCATATCAAGGTTAGTAGGTAGGGCACGCCTGTCAGACCAGAATAATAAAATTTTATTCATGAAAAATGCTTCCTTTCTTATTTTATCCTTCTTCCTCCTGTTCTTCTTCTCTTTTATCCACACCCCTTCCACTTCTCTCTGGATTCTTTTCAAGGCCAGGGGATGCGTAAAAAAAAAAAAGGGGGGGCAAGAAAATAGATTACTTCTCATTTCCCTTGATGGTTAAAGATGATTATTCTGCTTTCAAAGTCCAGAAGACCATTGCTGTTGCTTCCTGAGTGAAGATGGTTCCAGCCACGCTTTGGATGGATGAGCCAGTTTGGTCTAATGGTTAGGGAGCTGGACTCTTATCTGGGAATACCAGGTTCAATTCCACACTCCTCCATGAAGCCAGCTGGGTGACCTTGGGCTAGTCACAGTTCTCTTCTGAGGTCTCACAGCCCCACCCTACCACACAGGGTGTTCTGTTGGGGGGAGAAGAGTAGAAAGCTTTGTCAGCTGCTTTGAGTCCCCTTAAATGGGTGAGAAAAGCGGGGTAGAAGAGCCAATTCTTCTTCTTTTTCTTTTTCTTCTTTTTCTTCTTTTTCTTTCTCTCTTTCTCTTTCTCTTTCCTTTTCCTTTTCCTTTTCTTTTCCTTTCTTCTTCTTCTTCTTCTTCTTCTTCTTCTTCTTCTTCTTCTTCTTCTTCTTCTTCTTCTTCTTCTTCTTCTTCTGGCTATTAAGAGATCAAATGTGATAGCAAACCATGCATGACCTCTGGATATGCTTTCATTTTATATCTATTTTATTTTATATTTCAGTGATATTGTGCACAAAAATGAACACTGTGTAAATTAATTGTCTGCCCCACATTTTTGCTTTCCTTTGTTTGCAAACAGTGCATTTCCACCTTTCATTAAGGGTGTTTTTCCGCTTAGCACTAGAGTACTCCTTAAGGACCCACCATGTTTGGTTAAAATATTGGAGCCCCCTATGCCACCCTGCCATTGGCCAATGGGTGCCTGATGGTGGGAAAGCACACAGTGTGGAATGGAGCCACGTGAGACAGTGATACTGATGAGAATAAGATCCTAATCTAAGCATCATTTTGTTTTGTAAGCTTACTCTTGGACATCATGTAAGATGGTTTGTGCTCCATGGGAAGTTTCCTTTCATTTGTTTATTAAACAAAGGGTAAAAAAGGGTAAAATTTCATCAGTTCAGACACTCTTGAGCCAGAGTGTTACTGCAAGGGTAGGGGTACTTTTCCTCCATTGACAAACATATCTGCACTGATGAGTCCATCTTGAAGTAACTTAGACACACTTAAAGAGGCACCCCCTGGATAATTTCAGTCTGTAATGACAAATATTTTCCTTCCTGCATTTGCCTTTTAAAACTGGATTGGACAGAAAACTACTGAAGCAAAGAGGTAGAGTTTCCTGCTGAACGGCCAATCAGTGAGTAGCACAGTAGTCGGGGTAGATGTTGCCTGATTTTGATGTGAATGCAACCTGCAGTGTGGCAAAATGTGATAGGTTTTAAGCTCCATAACTGGATAACTGTTTGGAAGACTTTTGTTGTTGCTGTTTTTCTTAAAGCAACAGCTAAAAAAAACCCCATTGTCTGTTTACACTCTTACTCAAAACATTTTAATTACCTAAGTGTGATATAAAATGCAGAACTTGCATATAGGTTTCCTTACATAGATTGTGCACACTGTGTTAAATAAGAAATGTAGTACAGACTCCTTCCTTCCTTCATTTTTTTTTCTTAAAAAACTCCTCTTAATGAGGAAGTGCATATAAATGGAATGGAATTAATTTATCTTTCCTACCAGAGTCTGTGCTTAAGAGATAACCACCTTGGGGAAGCACCTAGCTTTTCAGAGCTATCACAGTGGGCGCCCATGAACAATTGACCAAAGTACCCTCACAAAAACTTTCCGTAACAAGTCCGATTTCCTTTGTGAATTAGCTACCAGCAATGAAGGATTTTCAACCTTCTTCCAAATCAATTTCACATGAGTTCTTATGTGGTTTTTCTACTTTTAAAATTTTCCAGATGTCTCATCAGAAGAGAAACCTCCAGATTTGTTTAGAATTGCACATTCCATCTAGGAATGTGTTGAACCAGGACACCAACAGATATGACTCAGTCGCCTTTCCTTCCTTCAACATTTCTTAGATAGGGTTTTCTAAACAGCCCTTGACAAACCAGCAGTCAGTCCTCTCACTTCTTTAATAGGTGTGTATATGTGTATATGTTTATGTATATTTACACACACAAACGAGCTAAAATGTGAATGAATGCTTTCCCCTGCATTTGTTAAAAGCAGAGAGCTAGTGAAGGATTTTTCTGCAGAGGGAGGCTAGGGTTTGAACTGTATTTGAATTGCTTTTAAGAAAAAGCCTATAGGGCCTGTCTCCACCTAAGCTTTTTAAACCATTGCTATAGGGATATGCAAAAATATTAAAAGGTATGCAAAATTCGAATCCATCCACATTTTGACCTTCAAATTCAAATCAAACGTCCATAAATTAAAATTTAAACATTTGAACAAATTTTGAATTTCAGATCTATTTGTTCAAATTATCCGAACAGTCACATATGTACAGGGTCGTACACGATGCGTACTTACACATACTCAGCTTTCCCTCATCTGTAGGATAACAGGTTGCCTATGGGATAAACTACGGGATGCTTACAGATGTGTACAGATGCGTACGGGATGCATAACAATGCATATGGGCATATACAAATGTTACCATTCGTAAGTGCAAATTTGGATTTAAAATTCAAATGAACAGATTGAAATTTGCTTAATTCACGTCAAATTTGGTTAAATTTTAATCTTAAAGATTAAAATAGAATCACATTTTTGTATATTCAACGTGAATCAACTCAAATCCTGAAAATTGTATCCGCGATCAACTTACATTGCTATATTGGTTCCCATTCCTGCTTGCCTCAAGGTGGCAGTAGTGTGCATGGAGCCATTGTGAAACAAGACACTCTACTGCTGACTTCCTGTTCCAACAATGAAGCAATAAATACCAGAGGATCACAGGATGTGGGATTCGCTTACCTGTAGGTCCACCTGCCCATAGTTATAATCCAACTGAATGTCCTTTAATTGTAACAACTTTGCTATATGGTTCTTCTCCTTCATATAGAACTAGGATAACTAGAAGGGACAGAAAAAAAGTTATAATTTAAATTATCTTACATATACACATATATATTTCTAATATTCTCTAAAACCACAGATAATATAAATCTGTTTTACTTATCACATATTTGATTGTCTTTCCAGAGCTCTTTTGGTATAACCAATTTTCTGCTTCTTGTAATTTAAATGATCCAACAAGGTAGCAGATATAGTTCCACAAATAAGTGACTCAATTCAACTCTGTTCCGGTAACTTTTAAGCTGGGCTTCAGGTCATGAACCAGCCTGGTCTTGTGCTCAGGGTGTCAGACTCTTATGTGGTAATCTCCCAGTTCAATTCTGCATTCCTCCACAAAGCCAGCTGGGTTAGTCACAGCTCTCTTTCTGAGCTCCCACAGTCCTGTTGGGATCCCAGGGTGTCTGTTGTGGGTAGAAAAACAGGAGGTTTTTCAGCCACTTTGAGTCCCCTTAAATGGGTGAGAAATGGGGGGGCATAAGAGCCTCCTCCTCCTCCTCCTTCCACTTACCTTACAGAGGCACCTCCATGGCTTGAAGAAGGCACGCTCTCCATTTTGTTGGCAGTGCACACCTTCCAGCGATGGTGTTGGCGGAGGAACTCTTTCTTCTGCAAGATGCTTTTTCATGCCCTGCATGGAGGTGCTGTGGAAAATGGTCCCTCTTCACTCCAAAATGGAGATAAGGAAGGAGTTCTCTCCCTGACCTGACCAGTCCAGACAAAGCTACCTCTATCAGAAATGGAGACATGGCCTTGGTATCATTTTGTTGGAAAGGCTGCTGTCGTTATGTCACAATCCTCTTCTGTTGCTGTTATTTGAGAAGCAGATGCTAGACAGGCTCCTTTGAAGGCGAGCACTTGGATTCTTTTTCTGCTTAAAATGCTCAGCTGCCAGGCAATTGCCCTCTTCAGTGGAGCTGCGTCCTAAATGATAAGGATGATTCCTGTACATGCCAGCAAGGATGAAGATAGCCGATAAGCATTGTTTCATAAGCTCTTATGCAGATACAAAATGTTACCTGTCATTCTCCTGGCACATTAAGAAATCAGATAAAGCTAAGCCCTCCTGAAGTGCAGCAAGCAAGACAGATATATTGCCTTTAGAAAATGCCTCCCATCATTTCCTGAGTGTGGGGAATAATAATAAACCTTACTTGTAAAGAGGAGAAAAGAAGGAGCTGCAATCAAAGTTTCATTGATTGACAATTAACATTGCCCCTCCCCCCCTTGGCATTGCCAATAACAGTGGAACAATTTCTATATGCCCTTGGGAAGTACTCAATGGCAATATAATACTGCTATTGGTTGGGAGTAGTTGTTTTAAGATTATTGCTAGGGGATATCAAGAGATCACTAGAATTAGAGTTCAGTACTTCTACTGAACATAGATCGCCTCCTCAAGATTCTCGATTATGATTTACTTATAGTGAAACTAGAAGGAAACTTGGGGAATCTTCCTGAGTCAGACCACAAAGAAAGCAAGATATCTTTTGGCTAGAATAGATCATGTGTGTTGTGCAACTTATGAAGTGCATTTATGAATAAGTTCCACTGGCCCAGTATAAGGGGGACAAAGGAACCAACACCATGCCAGACTACAAACTAATCACCCATGGGTTTGAAGGTCAATTTAGCCATGGAAGCTGGTTAGACAATCTTGGGCCAATCATTGCTTTTCAGTGATATGAGGATATTCTGGCTGTGACGTCTGTCACCCCATTGATAGTTAGAGACGATTCGGATGAGCTAGCTAGCTATGTGCGTGTTCACTTCATCCCTTAGCATTCCGTGTGAGACTCTTCCATAGAAGGAATCTATCACCCACTGGTCAAGTGTTCAGATTAGACTCTTTACAATCCTCATGGGGAATTGGGTGACATGGTGCACAGCTGCATAGCTGCAGGCACCCTGCCTCACCCCACCCTCATGCAGCCTTTGCCCAGAAGTAGGTGAGAAGGCTGTGTCTGAGGCTGCACCACAACTATCAAAGGATGGAGATGGTCACCCATGCTTGGAACTGCACTGGAACAGAAGCAGCTCCTCAGTGTGAGGATGCGCTAAGCTGGAGCATCCCCAGGCCGTCCCCATTGTCCAAGTGAGAAAAGGTCCTCAATTGTCATGTGCGGGGAAGGAAGAGTTCATGAGACACAAAGATGATGTCAAGTGGAACTCAAAGGACTATCAAGGGATGATGGTGGTGACGGTTTTTACTAATGCACAAACTCTATGCTCAGTGCCTCACCTTCCATGGAACAAGCATCATAAAGTGTCTGTTTTAAGAGGACTGAGCCTTTGTTTAGGTTAGGATGCACAGTTGGCAATGTGTTGTAAGGCGATACCTCAAACATGCTGATAATACGTCTAGTTTTACCCCAGACGTGACTTTATGATTTACTGTGGGATATTGTTAGTGTGAATATGATAGCCAAGCAATGCTCCGACAGAGCGCAGACCGTGAAATGTGTGCGAACAAAATAACCATTGTGAGAAATTCTACGCTTTTTTAGTATGTCGTGATTCCTGGCAGTATCATCATGAACTTTCCAGAATGGAATGTGAGCATAAGAGAAAAAGATAGAATAGCTGCTTTAAGGTGCTGATGGTGCGTATGCATGGGGACCTTGTGTGTGCAATTTATGAGTAGGAGAAGAGAAGGGTGGGGAAAAGGTGTCCTGTGATGGGAAGGTGTGCAATATGAAAGAAGCATGAAATGTGAATTCCATAAACTTGTTTGCTAATACTGAAGGACATACTGTAGTCCTTTGGACATGGAAGGAGGAAGAAAAGTATGGAAAGCAGCATGGAAAGGGGAACCTCTCCTCCCCAAATTTAGCAATTCTTCAGTTTGATTTAGTGATAGATTATCTTCACTTGTTTTTACACCCTAGTTTTTGTACAGGTTATCTGCAAATAAGGAAAAGCCTGATGGAAACCTCAGAACAATCAGAAACTCACAAACCTAGACTTAAGAGTTGGCTTCTATATCCCACTTTTCTCACCTTTCAGGGGTCCCAAAGTGGCTGACAAACCTTCTGTTCTTCTTCCCACAGCAGTCATCCTCTGAGGTCCATGGGGCTGTGAGAAAAAGACACAAGTCTAACCCAGGATCACCCAGCTTGATGGAAGAGTATAGAATCGAACCGTGAGACTATAAGATAAGAATCAGACACTCTAACCACAAAACCAAACTGGCTCATGTGATGGAGTGCATCCATTTTACATACAAAGGCCGTGATCCCACTTGGATTGTTTAAAATGGAATTAACAAAAATGGATGCAAATGCACATTATGCGCGTTCCCAGTTTTTTGTTTTTTTTTGTTAATTCCACTTTAAAAAGTGGAGCATGGTGGTGGTGCGGCAGCAGCAGTGGCCAAAAGGGAGAGAGGGAGGGCTTGGTTGTTGACTGGCCAGCTGGCCGGCCAGCCATTACTCCTCCCCATGCCCCGGGAGCATCATGGCTACTGGGCTGTGTTGCAGCCTGAAAGGCCAGCGGCAGCCAAAATGGCAGCCAAGCGAGACAGTAGTGGCAGCCAGAGGGAGGGCAGGGCTCACGTGGGAAGCCGAGCAAGGCAATGGCAGTGGCACAGCCCAAAAAGCCGGTGGTGGTGAAATGGCAGGCAGCCGAGGCGGGCGGGTGGGTGGGTGGGTGGGTGGGTGGGCAAGCAAGGCGGTGGTGCAGCAAGGTAGTGACAGTGGCGGCGAAGCCGGGAAGGGCAAAGGGACAGGCACGCGGACAGGATACTGAAAATGGGAGTTCTTTAAACAAGGTTTTTTTAATGTGTTTTTTTTCCAGTTTACTCCTCAGAAAGTCTGGGAAGCCAGTTTTCAGTGCGGACAAACAATGTTCAAAACGTTTTCAACATGCAATAAAGTCCCAGTGGAAATGGGGCTGTAGAATCATCGAATTGGAATGGTCCTCTAGGGTCATCAAGTCCAACGCCCTGCCCCTATTTTCCTCCATAGTGGTTTTGCCCTTTATCCTTATATATAATAACTGAGAATACCTAGAATGCATGGTTTCTGTGTCCCTCTTAGTGGCAACCTTTCATCCCAACACTATGGTGGCTTGTGCCACCAGCAATATTTTTTCTCTTAAATACTTTTGATCTTCTTTAATAGATTGACTTTTTATATTTATCTGTAGTAAATAAAACTCCAGCATGTACAATATTTGTTGGGAATGGGCCAAACCAAGGAGTTTTCGGTCTGAAGGGATAGAAATAGGATCCTGTGTCTCACCTGTACACCTCATTCAGTGCTAAGGGTCCAACAAACATGGTGTTGCCTTTAGTGGAAGGCAATATGAACATCAACCAGCTTAGAGTGAATTGACATCATTTCCTTGTCAGCAAAATAAGCCTTTTAATGCATCTGTTAACGTAAGTGCAAATGATAAAACTCAAATCTACAATTACCTGGAGCTGATAGGAACCATCTTAGATCAATGGTGCCGGAAATTTCATCCAAGACACAGATCTGCAACTAAGCTTCAAGAACTAGAACCTTCTGATGGAGGGAAAAAAAGGTCACCATCTTCCATTTTGCCTACAATTTACCTAGAGCAGGGCTAAACTAGGAAGTATGTGCTTGACAGCAAATACTAATAGATGGGCTGCACCCATTTTCCTTCTGAAAACAGCATAAATTGGAAATTCTCCACTGCCGGGAAGACATTTAATATTTAAAGGTAATTTGACCTGAACATGTGTGTGTCATGAATCTTTTATGTGACCTACAGCAAATGTATTTATATAGCATTATTCTAAGGCTACTTATCTCTTATTCATTTTCTAGGATATTATTTTTCTTCCTTTGACTAATGTACATTGGCCCTTCTCATTTCTCCACTCCAATGAAACCAAAGCAATCCTTATTTACCCTTATTCCCCATTCTCAAGGTCTGGTAACTAACGGCAGAACCAGTTGACCCTTTATATTGGTAAAATTATGTTGGATCTCTGTCCTTACTGTTATCATGATGCCCTTTTCAATTTTCTCTTGGTAAACACTTCTTTCTTATTTTTCAAATAGGGTTATTCTAGGAAAATAAACATTTATTGGGAACCTTTCGGGAAATTCTGATTACGTGGTTCAAGGTGTTTTACTGCACTATATGTTTTGCAGTTTTTGCTCATTGCTTCCAACAACAACAGTAATAAAAATAATTTTCCAAAGTAGGTCCTGCGTGTTTCAGATTTCTTGGTGGTGAGGCAACTTCAATAGATAGGTGAACGTCTATGCAGTCATCTCATATGCAATTAAAAAGAAATAGAGTCTGGGCCTCAAAGTTAGCATATGATGGAATATGTTCTTCGGGCAGACAGTCTGTCTCCCTGCTTGTTTTTGGGGTGATGCATGGGGTGTAGGGAAGTGCATGGATTTTTTGTGCTGTTTGCTTCAATTTGAACTCCTTCAAATGTTCATCGAAAGTTCATTGGCACCTGCACCCCTGGCCAATCCCTGCTGCCACCAGTCACACCTCTGAATCTGCTCTTGTCCGGGAATACCGGGTTCAATTCCATACTCCTTCAGGAAGCCAGTTGGGTGACCTTGGGCTTGTCACAGCTCTCTTCTGAGCCCTCACAGCCCCACCAGGGTGTTTGTTGCAGGGAGAACAGAAAGCTTTGATGGCCACTCTGAGTCCCCTTAAAAGAGTGAGAAAAGCAGAGTAGAAAAGCAAATTCTTCTTCTTGTCCTCCTCCTAAGTAAGAGCGGAAGGACCTATAGACCCTAAGAAAGATGCTACTGCTTGGGTTGATAAACTCACAACAGAAGTAAGCAACTCTTCTTCAAGATATTAAATGACCCATGGCAACTCTAGGGGCAAAGATCTTCCTCTCCTATACTCAAAATCCACATGATCTTTGATGAGGGAAATGAAGGTACAGACCTTTTATTTTTTTTAAAAAGACACATCAAAATGATGCTCTGAAGCTGCTCCAAATTCACTCCAAATCAGTGAATTCATCTTTGCGAATGTATCAAGGTTTTGAACCAAGACACAATAACTTTCGCTTTGCATGCACAGGTCAGTCTTTGAATATAGCCAATATTCAATTCTTATGCAAAGTTTTGAACAGATACAACTCATACAAATTGCGAAGCTGACAAACATGTTTTGCCCATCCCTATGAAAGCCAAAACAAGGGAGTTCTAATGAATCAAAGAAACCAAGAATGGTTCGCTATGGCTTGCCTGGTTCACATGCAAACTGAACCACACTTCCTGGGAAAATAAAAGGTTTAAATCAAAGCCAAACCAAGGATATTTGGTTGAACTGAGCAACTACATTTGTGTACCATCTCTGTCTGGTACCTGTGCAAAATCCTGCTGTAGGACCATCAGTGAAAGGAGGTAAAAGGTAAGGTAGTATCACCCATTAATTTCTGTATTCACGGAGCTGATTGGTTAATCAATAACAATAATAAAAAGATAATTCATTCATAAAGTATCCTCCTCAGCTTAGGAAGTGTGGGCCATCTGGGAGCCTTTTGAAATGTAGAATGGAAGGAGAAAGCAATGCAATTAATACCTGACTGTCCTACAACTCAACGTCATACTTGATGTCTGAACTGCTGTAATTACAAAGACGCTCTAAAGAGCCTATCTGGATCTCTCCATCCATTTACTGGCTATTCTTCAGTGGATTAGCTAGTTAGTAAATCTGCCTCTGAGGACATTCTGTATATACCTCACAGAATCAGAGGGGTGTGTGTGTGCTGAGATCCAATCTCCTGATACTGAGCCTTTTAAATAAGCTACATTAACTTCACTGCCTAAATCTAGTCCAACATAGGGAATAGAGTCTTTCCTTCTCTCTAGATCTCCTTCGTTCCTTCGTTCCTCTCTTTGCAACACTAAAAAAGCTGATGGACTTGTCAAGTCAACCCCCTGATAAGTTTGGCATCTTCTGAGTTGCCCTTTTCCCTTTCTTCTACTTTCTTACCAGCTCATGGAAGCAAGCACTTTATTATAAAACAGAAGATAAGAATATCAGCATGCCGTGGATGCTAGCAGAACAGAACACAAGCACTGGGAAGATAAGAGAATTTGGTCAAATGCGTACACGCACAGACCCAAACACACACCATGCAATCTAAACCAAATAGCATCAGATAAAACCAGCAGTGGATTTTCTATTAAAATGTAATAAATAAAAAGCCTTTCGCCCCTCCCTGTTTCCTTTTCTCCTTGGAGTCATAACATGTCTGTTCTTAAGAGATTGTTTGTCCATTTCCTCTTGAAAGCAGCCCAGTGGAGACTACGGTAAATGTTTCACACTGTTCTTAACAAGTATTTTACTAAACTTGGATGTTAAGACTATATCTACATTTCAGAGCAGTCCGGCAGTCGTCCTGACTGTAATGTATAAGCTTGAAGGCTGGTATAATATATATGTAGCCAACATTGGGCCTTTCTGCCTTCACTTCTGCCTTCACAAAGGCCAACCAGAATGATTAGGGGTCTGGAACACCTCCCTTACGAAACGTCTAGGCCTCTTCAGTCTGGAGAGATGACGTTTAAGATGGGACCTGATTGAAGTATATAAAATTGTGCATGGTATAGAAAAGGTGGACAAAGAAAATTTCTTTTCTCTATCGCACAGCATTAGAACCAGGGGGCATCTATGAAGCTGATGGGTAGGAGAGTCAGTAGGGGAAATATTTCTTCACCCAGAGGGTCATCGGTTTATGGAATTTGCTGCTGGAAGAGGTGGTTACAGCTACCAGTCTAGATTGCTTCAAGGTAGAGTTAGACAAATTTATGGATGACAGATGTATCAATGGCTACTAGAATGAATGCCTAGGTACATCCTTCAGGCTGGGGCGGGGGGCCGAAGCAGGATGCTTCTAAGGCCATTTGCTAGGATTCAAGAGCAGGAAAAAGTTTGTCCTTGTCTCTGTTTGAGATGCCATGAGCACTTGGCAGGCCACTGTGCGACAGGATGCTGGACTAGACGGGCTGTGGCCTGATCCAGCAGGGCCTCTCTTTCTTATGTACTTAGGCAGAAAACCACTCCAGGAAGGAGTCCAGAGGTCTCCATATTCAGATCAACTCAAATTTGAATGAAAAAAAAATTGTGCATCTGCTGCTAGCGTAAAATAACATAATATTAATATGATTGTATCTTTATATTCTGCAACTTTAGAGCAACTTAGTTGGAGCTGTTTATAACCATCTCGGGAGCACAACAAATAAGGTATATCACAATGTTTGGCAAGCTGGTATTTTGGCTCTATCACTATTCTGCCTTTTATCCATGTGGTTTTTCCCCTCCCCTTCTTTCTCAAGTGTTCTCCTATATTCACCTCCACTAAGTGATTTTAAAGAGTTTATTATTTAAGAATCACTTCCATAAGTAACATTAGCAATTTAATTAAAATGATATTAAACACAATCTCTGTTCGGAGAACAAAGTCAATTGTGCCTGCATATTTTACCTCACTTGCATTTTTCAGGCTTTTCTCTTTGCCAAAATCTTGTGCTAAAAAGGTAGAATTCAGCTGGAGAAAAAGAAAAGATACAAGTAATAAATTTGGTTGGGGGGAGATATTTTCATGGCACTGGTAAGAAATTTGACTATCATGTGGCTTGCAAGGTACTATTTGGATACTATTGAAGGAGTGGTCGAGGTCTGTCCCATTCAGTAGAGATATTAAAATTGTGAGCACGTGTCACACCTTGTTAAATTCAGGCACCTTTTTGTTGTGCTATATAATCCCAGCCCCGATTAAATTCCCAAGGTCATGGGTGTCCTGCCAGGTCAGTCATAAATAAGGGTTGTGTGTGTGATCATCCAAGTCACAGAAAAAGGTTTGTCCACAGTTCAGAGCTATCAAGAGGGTGAAGAGGAGTAGAAGGGACAGAATATTTCCTGTACACCATTCTGCTCAAGCAGAAAGTAATAATAGTTAATAATAGTAACAGTAAACATTTATATACACTAGTTTTTAAAGCTTTCCTCCCTGCCTGCCTGCCTGCCTCCTTTCCTTCCTTCCTTCCTCCCTTCCTTCCTCAAAGGCCCTATGATTAAGGTTCTGGACTCTTGTCTCAGAATACCAGGTTCAGGTCTACACTCCTTCACAAAGCCAGCTGGGTGACCTTGGGCTAGTCACAGCTCTCTTCTGATCTCTTACAGCTGCACCGACCTCACAGGGTGTTCTGTTATGGGGAGAAGAACAGAAAGCTTTGTCAGCTGCTTTGAGTCCCCTTAAATGGGTGAGAAAAGTGGGGTAGAAAAGCTGATTCATCATCATCATCATCATCATCCTCAAAGTAAGAGTGGAAGGACCTATAGATCATAAGAAAGGTTCTACTGCTTGTGCTGATAAACTCACACCAGAAGCAGGCAACTCTTCTTCAAGATATTAAATGGCCCAAGGCAACTCTGAGGGCAAAGAGGCTTAAATACAGGCCTTCCCCTCCTATCCACAGAGTTCACCTGATCTTTGATAAGGTAAATAAAAGAGCAGACTTTTTATCATTATTAAAAAAAAAAATCAAAATCATGCAAATAAAATTGTGGATACAGATCATTTATATGCATCACTGTTGCACAGATGTGACATTCCCAAACACCCTTTATTCCTCGCATGTTCTCCTAGCGGGATTCCAGCCCTGGGCCTCAAGTGCGCTACGTATGGGAAATCTCCTCAAATGTTTTTGAGGGTCGCATGTGTTTCTAATCCCTGAGCTAGGTTACCATCCATATTATGCTGTGGGTAATAGCATGGGCTTGGGGATCGAATGTCCTGCACAAGGGATTAAGCGCACAAAAAGGCTGTGATGATAATGCAAAGGCTTCCGTTTAGATTTTAGCCAAACATCAAATTTCTAAAGAAGAGGAGGTGGCGAGCTTACTGCATGTCTCTCTCTCTCTGTTTAAATCCATTGACCAAAGCATCTTCTCTTCCTCCTTCTCCATTCCCAGTTTTGAAAACTGTGCACAGCAGTGACCCCTTCTGGCTGGACCCCCAGAAGGACCAGTCAACTGGCCCAAGCCAAGGGAAATTTATAATTTGCAGCTGGAGCTCAAATTCTGTAGAAGAGTGTCTCTTCTAAAAATCCATTCTATTCTCTTTCCTTCTCTGGGAAAGGAAATTCCAGGTTCTTGTGCGTTGCCTGATGTAGAATTTATTAAAGAGTGTTACTAATGCATACTAGATGATATTAAAGAGAGAGAAAGAGAAAGCTTTGGTCAAAGTATTTAATACTGGAAGTTAAAGACTTCCGCTGGGTACTAAATTTGGGTGAATGATATTCTTCAAGCTCTCACTCTCTCTTTTCCCCTCCTTTTTGGTCTTACAAGCATTGTGATAAGACAGATACGCCTGGCCTGCTTCAGACTCAAATTAGGAACGCTGGCCAACTGTATTATTTCCTAACCCCAAACAAGATAAGTTACAACATCCAGAGTTATTCATTAACTGGGGAAGAAAAGGAGGGAAGCTGAAGGTAGGAAAACAGCTACACTTCAGCAGTTGTGTGGCATTTGTGTTGACTTTGCTTTCCTGCTTCTTCATTCTTCAGTCCTCTAATCCTTTAAGTCAGTGAAATTGGAGTTAGCAAGCATAAAATCCTTCTTGCCATTCCAAGGGGATTCCCAGACTATCCCAGCAAATTGGCTCTTGTGCCATGTTATTTCCCTGAACTCTGCATTTCGTAAAAAGAGGAACGGGATAAGGTGAATATGGAAACCTGGACTAAAGCAACTGTGAAACAGAGAACGTCTGAGTAGCTAGAATATGTGATCCCACCCTGCACTGGATTCCCCAGGAACCAGGTTCTCAGCCTGTCTGGAATGTTTCAGAAAAAAAACTTGTGCATTCAAAGTACTGCTGAATAATTAGGAATATTAGCACACCTTTGCCAGCCCCTAGATACAGCAAAATGCTCTTACCTGGCCAAGACTGGGTACAAACACTCTTAAGACTTCCAGATTCATTGCTTCTCTCTTTTGTGCATCTGTCTATACTGTGGGTGTACAAAGCCTAGACAAGGGTGTCCCAAGAACATTCTCTCCTTTTGTTACTTTTTCTTTTGAAGGTGACTTATCATTTATAGTTGTGTAGGATTTTAGCTCAGCATTCAGGTGGTTGAGGAAGAAAACAGTTCTTGCTTTTAAGCCATTTACCAGTGGTGGACAGATCTAATGGGATGGGTCAGCTGGATTGCCTACCTCCAGAACTTGTCCACATGTCCCAGAACAATGCCACCTGCCTTTGGACAGCTGTTCTAAGATAGCCACTGCACTGACTTAGCTCACACAAGCTTTGGAGCCAGCCTCAGCAAACTCAATGGGTGGGTGGGGATGGAACCCTTGGAGCCCCGGGTGGGTGGAGGTGGAACCCATTTCAGTGGTGAAATTTGGTGGGATGCCAATATGGATTCCCTGCTAAACCAGAACACAGAGGCATGCACCGAATCCATACAAGGGTATGACCAGGTAAAGGTTTCAGTCTGGATCAAAAGACTTTGCAAAAGCAAACTAGCATGCCTTAACACCAGATCTCATTCCAAGTGTGTGGTTGTTTAGAAACATTCAGAACTGTTTAAATGCTCACCTCTAGTTTTCTATTTCTCATAGAGCTAGTCAGGCCCTTTCTGGGCTATTCTTGTCCAGTGATTATGTTATATTGAACTCCTAAGAAGAGAGGCAGAATATAAATGCAATAAAAAGTATAGAATCTTTTTTAATGTACATGCATGCTCTTCACTTACACAGAGTGCATTGCTGAGCTAATGGGTAAACATTTATTAAACCATTGGTTAATGATTTATTAGCTCTTTATAAACTATTGATGCGGCTAACCTCTCCGGTGTCTCCTGTGGAAGATGCAAAGTAGGTAAGCAAAGTGGTATCTCTTTAAGGCCCCGTTCACAAAGGCACTAAAATCCAGACTGGATTCAGACTCGGCATCGAGGGATCCCATTAAAATCCCCAGTTGTCCGAATCCAGGAAGGGTCATTCCCATGCCAGTTCTTTCCCTCTGGATTTTCTGCAGAAAGCCTGCAGAAATCTGAGACAAAAAAAAATACTGAGGATTTTTTACGATCCAGTCCAGATTTTAGTCCAAGCAAAACCCAGTGGCCTGGGTGAGCAAGTGAAGCAAGTGAGGGGGGGGGTGCATTGTCATCGGACAATTGTTGCAGGTTCAGAGGAGGAGGAGAAGGAGGAGGCCGGGGCAAGTGGGGTGTGTGGGGTGGGAATGCGGCGGACGAAAGCTGCGGCTTCTGTCCTCAAAAAATGCTGTGTCATGCTGTGCGCACCTGCAGGTTTGATGTGGGAACAGCAAGGAACTCAAGTACAAAATTGCCGACATTCTAGCAAAAATATATAATCTTCCTCTAACATCAGGCTCTGTACCTGAGGACTGGAGGGTACCAAATGTAACACCCATCTTCAAAAAAGGATCCGGGGTGATCCAGGCAATTACAGACCGGTTAGCTTAATGTCGGTTCCATGTAAGCTGATGGAAACCATCATTAAAGACTAAATTAGTGTACACATGGAGCAGCAAGCATTGCTGAACAAAAGCCGGCATGGCTTCTGCAAAGGTAAATCAAGCCTCACAAACTTGTTGGAATTCTTTGAGTGTGTCAATAAACACGTGGATAAAGGCGAACCAGTAGGTATCAGCCATGAAATAAAAGGACTGGATTTGTGACTGGCTTAAGGGCAGGAAGCAGAGAGTAGTAATAAATGGCCAATTCTCAGGGTGGAAAGAGGTAAAAAGTGGGGTCCCTCAAGGCTCAGTGTTGGGACCAATTCTTTTTAATTTATTCATCAATGATCTAGAAGAAGGGGTACATAGCAAAATAGCAAAGTTAGCTGATGATACTAAATTATCTAGGGTAGTAAAATCCGAAAGAGATTGGCAAGAGCTCCAGAGGGATCTCTTAACATTGGGTGAGTGGGCAACCAAGTGGCAAATGTGCTTTAATCTTAACAAATGCAAAGTAATGCATATTGGGGCCAGGAATCCAAATTATGTCTATAAACTGATGGGGTCTGAGCTTTCTGCAACACACCAGGAAAGGGATCTCAGGGTTTTGGTGGACAGTTCAATGAAGGTGTCAACCCAGTGTGCGGCAGCAGCGAAAAAAGCTAATTCAATGCTGGGAATAATTAGGTAGGGAATAGAAAATAAGTCAGCAAGTGTCGTTTTGCCTCTTTATAAATGTGAACATGTTTCGTTAGACCAACTCTTGGTTTGAGTTCAATTTGAAATGTGTTTTTTTCCCCCCCAATCAACATAGTGGTTCAGTGCTCATGCAGACCATATGTGTGTCCTAGATTTTTGTGAACCATGAACCAACCAGACCAATTCTGCACATCTCAAGTGTGGAATCATTGCTCATATTGCTGTTGTCTGTCTGATGGAGGAGATGGCCAAAAAGTGATCCCATCACACACATAGAATTACAGCAACTCTTTCAGGATCCAACCAATGAAAAAGTTGAAAGTGGGGCTCTATTGCATGTGCATTCCAGTGAAGCAGGGATGCCAAAGCCTGGCCTAGTAATTATGTAAAACAACAATTTAAAAATCACAATCATATAAATTTGTGGGCACATCTGAACAGGATGGCCAGACCTAGTGCAGGAAAGCTTCCTGCCCGTTAGCTTGACTCGCAGTTTGTCCATTGCATGGAAACTTGTAACGGTGGGTAAGAAAAGGACTAAACAGGCAGATCAGTTATAATGAATGCAAGCTTAAAAGAAAGCAACTTCTGGCTTTGCATCCCACTTTCCAAAGCATATAGAGCTGGCCTTGCGACCGGAGGAAGAAAATGAATTGACTTTAGCAAACGACTTTAGCTTCTTGAGCTGTGTCAACATTTTCTTGAAAGATATCAGAGATTATTTGGTGTTTACTTTTTTAAGTATGGTATTTGTAAGATTTTTTTAAAAAAAAATGCCAAGGAACATTTTATTACATTTTTAAATGTAATTCCTGATCCCAAGGTGCTGTCTATATAAATCTCAACAAACCTACAAAATCACTATCTATATTAGATCAGCAAATCCTCTCAGGCCCCGTGCTGGGCAGTGCGCTAAGAAAAAGAGGCAGAAGTGAAATTCCTTAGTAATAAAACTTCTGAGCTTTGACAAGTGCAGGAGAATGCCATTTTGAGAAGTGATGCCTCGCTGTCCATAGCAGACTCTTCTTTATGCCATTTATTCTCTTTTTCTTCCTCTTAACCTCTATTTCTCAAGTGTACATCTCGCCATGATCTTGGGAAGAGAAATGATGCCTTATAATAGAGATGTTGTAAAACTGGACTTTGGGTGTTTAGACTGGCTTACATTGATCCTCCGAGACAGATACGTGGCTCTCCTACTGCCCAGTGTTAACACACTCCTGTTTATTTATTCAGTTATTGAGTTTATTTACTGCAGCCGATCTCCAAAGACTCTGTGAGGCTCATAGGAAAATAGAACTATAAAATCTAGCATTAAAAATAACCACAGTAAATAATGGTCACCCTGCTGAGAGGTGTCAAAAACAGAGGATGAGAAATAGGTTAACATTAAGAACAAAAACAAGCTCTGTGAAGAAGCCACTCTTATCTCTTCTTGGTAGAGAGGTCCCGAGAGGAGGGGCTGCAACTAAAAAGGCTCTGTTCCTGGACCTGGCTGTAGATTAGGGATGTGCATGAATAATTGAAACATTTGACATTCGATTGAATTCATTAGAATTTGGGCATTTGTATTCCAATCAAATATCTATAAATTCAAATTTAAACATTTGAACAAATTTTGAAATTTTTAATCTATTTGAGTGAATAGATGCATCTTTCCCGCATCCATACACTTTTGTACAGATCCGTACAGGGCAAAAACGGGATGAATGCAGGATAAATATGGGATGGGTATGGATGGGTATGGATACGTATGGATGTATACAGGATGCATATGGATGTGTATGGCCACATACGAATGTTGTTGACATTCGTATTTGCAAATTCAAATTGAAAATCTGTACAAATAGATTTGAATGCATTTGATTTGAATCGAATCTGAATACATTTGAATCAATCTGAATTTTCAGATATTCAATTTGAATTGAATCAAATCCCAAAAGTTGCATTTGTGCACACCCCTACTCGATGTGAAGACACCACATGGAGGTGTCTTTACAGAAAATACAAAGACATCATTGCGGCCAACGTGGCTGTTGTTCCAAAGGGACTGCAAAGCTCTCTTCACAATCTTGGCATCAGAGCACATGTTCCTTGACGCCACACCTTCAGTCTTTCCTGATCTGTTCTATGCGCAGATGCCATCATTTCTTCTGGATCGGGTGGCACTAGGACCATTGTGGTACCAACCACTGCTCTGGATTAACACTAGTCCCCTGCAGATGGCCCGGCAGCTACCATGTTGGGAGGGGTGGAAGCAGGACAGCCTGCCTCAGAAGCCCCTCCCTCATGCACCATGCACCACCGGAAACATGCATTGACTGGCAGATCTGGCCTCCCCGTGCATGTGCAGATGCTCAAGGGCCCTTCAGATCCATCCCTATTTGGGATGGATTCTCGGGAGGTCAGATCACTGAGAAACGGCTCTTCTTTGAGCCGTTTCTTGACAGCAAATGCAGAAGCATCCCTAGTTTCCCCCCACCACAGACATTATTGTTTTATACTGTTTTATATATGTGGCTCTATTTTAACATGTCTGTTTTTAAATGCTGTTACCTGCCCTGAGACCTTAGGGTATAGGGTGGGACAGAAATGTAAATATAAATAAAGAAGTGAGTCTTCACTGCCTTCCTAAACATACAGTGAAGGAGACTGACACACCTCAGGGGGGTTATTATTCCATAATGTAGGGGCCATCACTGAGAAGGCCCTCTCCCAGGTTCCCACCCTTTTGGGACAACCAGGAGGGTCTCGCTTCCAGATCTTAAGGCACAGGCAGGTCAATATGGGAGAAGGTGTTACTTTAGATACTTGGGGGCCAAGTCATTTAGGACCTTAGAAGTCAAAGTTATTTGGACCACAAGACTCCTTGATCTGAATTAAGAAGTACATGTACATGGATACGTTGCTAGACTTGAGCATACAGGAAGTGTTCATGCTTGCCATTATCTGCTGTTTTCTCTTAGGAATTCCTCCTCCTAGGATTCACACTTTTTAATTTTAGGCTTGTTGAAATGCTCTTCATTCCCACAGCTGCCTCTGATTCAAATTGGTGACCTTAGCAAAGTAGTAACACGTGTTTATTGTTAAAAGAAAGAGGAGGGGGAAGAACAGAGGGACCATCTATTGCTGGGATGAAAGACAGAGACAAAATTTCCAATCTGTAATGCAGATTTATTAACAGTCATTCACTGGTTTTCACTGAAATACTCTTCATATAACCTTGACTTTATTAAGTAGTCCTTAAGGTGCATTTTGAAGACAGATAATGAGGTTGGGGAATAGCGTTATCTACATCAAGCTAATCTTTAACAGCTTGGAAAAGAACTTGGAGAAACTTCTACTTCAAGTAGTAGAATGCTACAAATATATATGCATTATCATTTTAACGGGAAGACTTTACTGGCTTTATAAGTTGATACCTGGGAAAGGTGGGGGGAAGAAGAAAGGGGGAACATGCCAAATGTGTGATGGAGCTAGCACAAAAATCAATGCAGAGAAAATAAAGTGTCTAATTGCATCATTTCGTATGCTTTTAAGACAGTGATCTGGCAAATGAATAACTTGAGATATTTATATTCATTCATTCAGAAATCGGAATGTCTGGACATTAAATTCGTATACAAATGTCCGACTTCGTATGAATAACAAATATCTTGAATATTCGCACAAATCCAATAGTTTATATAGTACTGAGAATTCTGGGATAAGTGGCTAATGAAATGCATTTTACTGAATGCAAAAGGCCACGATTGTTCAATAGGCTAATGTGATAATCACAAAGGGCTTAATGATTATCTTAACATGATTCTGGAACAGTTTGGTCTTCGCCATCCCTTTTGAAAAAGGCCATCTAGAAGCATTGCGGCAGTGTGACCCAGGATCTGTCTTTTTCACAATGCAATACTGATTAATCAGAATCAACTGATGATGTCAAGGTGGATGGATGAACAAATGGACAGATGAATGGATGAAGTTATGCAAGTACAGGTGATTAAGATATAGGTCTCCAGTAGGGATGAGCAGTATTATAACATTCAAAATCTGTACAAATTAAGCTGAATTTGGGCATTCAAATTCATATCACATTTGAAGATTGGGGTTTTTTTCCCACTGACCTCCCTTAATCTGGATCTAAGATAATCCGGATCTAAGGAATGGGTCCTTCAACTAATCTGTATCTAGTAGATCCAGATTAAGGGAGGTACCCGATGCATCCCCATGGGCGGTGCAGCACCCAACAGCAATGGGTGCTAGCCTACCCACAGTGGAAACACCAGAGCACCCACGTGGCAAATCCAGATCGACCCACGTGGGGCCCGCTCGTCACCCCAGGTTTTTTGGGGGGGGGACAGGGGGTACAATCTCCGTAGATGCTCCAGAGAATCTCCGGAGCTTTGTTATAAGTTCTGGAGATTCTCTAGAACAATCTGTCATAAACTTCGAAGATTTTCCAGAGCCTTTGACAAAGGTCCATAGGACTGGCATTGCTCTTGCATGGACCCTCCTGCTATCCTTTGGACCGTGTGCTATCCTTCGAAGCCAGCTTTGGAGCTGGCTTCAGAGATTGTGCACAGGCTTCGGAGCTTTGGGATTTGGGGCACCACCCCACGGGTGCGCCCCGCCTCCAGAGTCCTCCCTAGATACCATTGCATGATTGTGGTGGAAACGTGTTCTATCTAATCCCGATTTGATGCCCCTTTAATGGGTTCTACAGGAAATCTGGATTATAGGTCCTGAAGGACCCATTCAATCCAGATTTCCCTAGAACTGTTGGAAACAAACGTGGCTCTAATGGGGTCTGCAGTGGAAATGGGTCTTCCTGCTCTGAGCCTAATGGGTCCTTAATGAGTACTTAGTGCTAGTGGAAAAAAACCCATTGCCATTCAAATTCAAATCAAATATTTCAATACATTTCTATGAAGCTTCATTACAGATTCATATGGGATTCGTACATGATTCGTAAGTGATTTGCAGGGGACTTGTATGCAAATTCGTACTGAACTTTCATATTGTATTCAAATCCTACTACATTCAAAGGGGATCTATTCAAATGAATACCAATTTTCTTGCATTGAATTCAATACAAATCAAATACAAAAAAAATTTCTGTGCATATCCTTACTCTCCAGATACTGAACAACATTTCCCAGTTGTTTCCCCAAGCATATACTAATATGCAAACGTCTGTGCTATCTCTTTCAAACTCATGTGCTCAGTATCAGCATCACAGTGCTTAACTGCAAACATGATTCATGTAAGAGTTACGGAAATTTAAATTTTATATTTAAAAAATTGTAGTTTACGTGTGTAAATAAACTGAACAGATTTATATTTCATTCCTAAAAGAGATTTAAAATCTGGCATGGCATTGTTGTCATTGGAAACACTTCATTATTCCTTCCTTCCTTCCTTCCTTCCTTCCTTCCTTCCTTCCTTCCTTCCTTCCTTCCTTCCTTCCTTCCTTCCTTCACTACCTAATGGCATAGTTCTGGATTTGGAAGAAATATAAACAATGAAATAGGAATTATATAATTTTAAAACAAGCCAAACATTCATTCATTCATTCATTCATTCATTCATTCATTCTTTCTTTCTTTCTTTCTTTCTTTCTTTCTTTCTTTCTTTCTTTCTTTCTTTCTTTCTTTCTTTCTTTCTTTCTTTCTTTCTTTCTTTCTTTCTTTCTTTCTTTCTTTCTTTCTTTCTTTCTTTCTTTCATGGCATTCTGTATAATTATGAGCTGCCATTCTTTGGAAGAAATTTTTTTTAAAAAAAAAAAAATTACCCTCACCAGAAAGATTGAGGACAATCGTTTTGTGAAGGGAAGGTCTGCACAAAGCAATGTAAAGAGAGAGCTGGGAATGCTTGGCTAAGTGGCTGCCTCAGAAAGGTGAACCTTCTCTTGGTCTGGTGATTTTGGCCTGGGTTTGAATCACAGCTGCTCTTGTCACATGGTTGGCTTACAGAACCATAAATTGGCTTGGGTTTGCTTGAACGACTCCTGAACTTTTTGGGAAACCTTTGAGTGAACCTGCTCTGGATTGCCCTTTGCAGGCAATCATGAAAGCTTATACCATGAGAGGTTCATTCACGGTGAACTAGTTCTATGAGCTGGAGGTTGGGAAAGGGTGGGGAGCAGAGGGGGGTGGGCAGGAGGAGGCATTTCTAATTAGAAGCCAGAGTCTAAAGTTAAAAGACATTAACGAGCCCCAGCTTCCATCTGACCAGCAGTAAATTCCATAAATGACTCAGTTCAAAGTTGTTGGGGTTTTTTTTTCAAAAAAGTTAAGTGCAAGTGTTTAATGGGCTTTCCCCTCTTAAAAAAATTGAGAGAGAGAAAGGAGGAGGAGGAGGAGAAGGAAGGACCTTCTTAAAAGCTTACAGAGAGGAGAGAAGTTCTTGTAAGTAGACTTTCCCCATTGCCATTTTGATTTAACCTTATTGTTCAGGAAGGGAAGTATTGCATCTGTAAACATACCTTTCTTTGCTCCTTTTGTCAATAGCAAAGTTGTTTTGCTAATGGTTATCTCCCAGCAAGTCCTTGACCTGCTTGTAAACACTTTTTTTTCCCCAGGAAAACCTCAGGCCATGGCCTCAGCCTTTTGCGTCAACAACAAGAGATAAAGTGACCACAACTTAACCTATCCAGGCCTGGAGTGCCCTCTGCTGCCCCTGGACCAAGCTTCTTCGAATTTGTGTCCTTAGGAAAAGAGCAGAGAGCCGGCGAGTGTGGAACCAAGACTAGGAAGGTGCATTAGCCAGAAGGGAATCAATTTCCCCAGCAATTGTTCCTACCCTCTCTCGGTTGGAAGCCCTTAATTGAAAACTGTAGGTGATTAAATACTCAAGGGTGGGACAGTGTGCCTCTCTTTTAAAACAAAATTTCCCAGACACCTGGTTCTTCCAAGCCTTTCTGCCCTTCAAATAACACATATCAAGGGATATATATTATAACTTGTGCATCTGGCAGGAAGGGGAGCAATTGAAACAAATTAGGAGAGCACTTGAAAATGACTCTAACAAGACGAGCACAGCCATTCTTCTAAGAAGAAAACTAACATCAGGCTAAATTTGCAAAGTGCCAAAAGAGCATGAAAGAGCCCTGTTGGATTGGACCAGAGTTTCCATCTAATCTAGTAACTTAGATTAGATGGCCACCCTAGATTAGATGACCAGTCTAGATGGATGACAGGTGTATCAATGGCTGTTAGAATGGATGCCTAGGTACTTTGTTTGGGTTAGAGAAACAGGCAGGATGCCTCTGAAGGCTCTTTGGAGGGACATGTAAAACAGGCTCCTCTTATCTTCTTGTCCCCCATGCTTTTTAGTAGTTATAGACTCTTCTGGGAACTCTCATCATGGCTTTGAAGCAACTGGTGACCGCTATGTGAAAGAGGATGCTGGACTAAATGAGTGCTGGCCTGATCCAGCAGGGCTTATCTTATGTTCTTAGTAGGGATGTTCATGAATATTCGTAATGTTTGTTATTTATTTATTATTTGTACATCTATCCTACACTATACCTAAATGTCTCAGGGCAAGTAACAACATTTAAAATCCACATATTTAAACAATAACAGTATATATTAAAACAATAGTGCCTGCAAGTGGGAAGAGAAAGTGTATCCCCATTTAACCCAAGGCCAGGGCAAAGAGGTGCATCTTCACTGCCTTCCTAAACGTGTACAGTGAAGGAGATAGATGCACCTCAAGGGGGAGACCATTCCACAGCCTAGGGGCCATTACTGAGAAGGCCCTCTCCCGGGTGCCCACACCCTTTGCTGCTGATGGTAGTGGTACAACCAGGAGGACCTCTGCTCCAGATCTTAAGGCATGGGCAGGTCGATATGGGAGTAGATGTTCCTTCAGATATTTGGGGTCCAAGTCATTATTCATATGAATTCGGACATTCGGACATGAATGTTACAATATTCATACATTAACATTTGTGTAAATATGAATGTTTCAGAACATTTGTCCAAATCTGATACGTTCATATCGGGGATTTGTACAAATATGTACAAATACATTTGTATCGAATAGAATCCCACTGCATTCGAAGGGGATCTATTCAAACAAATTACAAATTTTCTAACATTTGATTCATTATGAATCAAATGCCAAAAAAAAAAAAAACAATTTATGTACATCCCTAGTTCTTAGGTAAGAGAGGCAATCAGATGCCTCTGGGAAACAGCAAGGAGATCCTGTGTCTCAAGAGCTGAGTCTCAGAATGCACATCTGACGACCACATTTGGAGTTATTCAAGGTAATGTCTGTAATTCCATCTTCTGGGTGGGTTTTCCAATTGCAGAAATTTTGCCGTCCAACTAGGCGACCCCCTCAAAGCCAGGATTCACCAGAAGCTGTGAGAGTCATTGTAGATTTTATTTCAAAAACAGGACCAAAAATGTTTCTATCCTCTATTGGCGCCTCCACTGGTGATTGCAGCAGAAAAGGGCCAGTGTGTTCTCTGTGTAGCACCTGCTGCTGCTAAAAATGGAGACAAGGCCTCAGTGGAGACCTCATTTGACCTGTAGATGCAGTGGTGGCTCATATCTTTAAGGATAGGTGATTGCACATCCTGTCAAAGTGCTGGATGGCTGTGAAAGCACACGCTATCCACTTGGCGGCTCTTGCTTTGGTGCCAATAGGAAAAGTGCATCACCCCATGGACATTGTCCCTTAATCTGCATCTCTGATCAACCACCCTTCAAGCTATGTGCTGCCAATGTGCAGCTGTGTCTCATTAGTTAAGTAGAGACATGGCCAGGGACTATTGTGTATTTCTGTAAAACTGATTTTGGGGAGTTTAAAAATATACAGTATATATTTACACACACACATATATATGTGCATATTACCCCTCCCCCATAAAAAAAACCCCCTACAAATTCCCAGATCAGCAAAACCCAAGGAATTTGATTCAGTTTGCTGAGTCAGTAGTTCTGAGCATTTTCAAAGCAATGGCTTTTCAGATTCATGAGGACAGAGTAGGCAATCTTCATATTTATAAGGATAAACTGTCAGCTTGTTTTCCATAATTTATAAACACCGTCTTTCTTTCTTTCTTTCTTTCTTTCTTTCTTTCTTTCTTTCTTTCTTTCTTTCTTTCTTTCTTTCTTTCTTTCTTTCTTTCTTTCTTTTAAGCTTTTTCCTTCTTTCTCTCTGTAGGGTATGTTACAACCAGAGCTGGAGGCTTCAAATTCTCTTCCCTGCCACTGTAGCTGTTGGCTCCAGAGACCCGCATCACCTAAAATATTTCACTACAGCTGGATCATGCCTGTCTTTGGTACAATACTCTGATTATTCTACTGCCATTATTTGCAAATTTAAACATTTTAATCCTGCTTTTTATGTCTGAATGTCCTTCAAGGAGCTGATATTTACAAAATTCAGTTGTTATGTCATTTTAAAAAAAGCTTTGAAATTAAAGCATAAACAAAGCAAATGGAAAAATGGAAGGTCACACTGACAATAGCAGTCAACAGGTTAAAGATAAAAGAGGGAATGAGAGAGTGACGCCCTTTCTGCACTTGGCCTTATTCTGGAATATATCTCAGGACATGGGTCTTCTGGTCAACATCCTATTGTAGATTATGGCAGGCCTTGCCTGCAACCTGCTTTAGTCTGTAGTATCATGTGGACAACAGATACTATTCTGGGAATATATTCCAGAATAAGACCAAGGGCAGAAAGGCCTGGAAGCTCCTATCCAAACAGAGCCCAGACAGGAACCAGGTGGAGACAACCCTCATCTGTATTGGCTGGGAAGTGGGAGAGCAGGGCTCAAATGCATGGAACCCAGAAATGGAGGTGCATGCTGCCCAGACTTTTTGGGCAAGCTGAAGTCTGCCCACCCAGATGACATTCCTATCCACTTACTTCAGTTAATCAATATTAGCTAGATCTGCACTGAGTGGGCTTTAGAACAGCAAATGTATACTAAAGAGTGTTTTCAGGAATGTGCACCACATTTACGTAGTCTACGACTGATCTGGATCTAGTCTACACTCATGCAGATGTTGTGTTCTTAGCAGTTCCTTGATCTGGATTAACAAGTAAGTGCAGGAAGGGTTCAGATTTGCCACCAGCTTACTGGAAGTGGACCTGGAAGTCCACTTTGGGCAAGAGGTCAGCATGGCGAGGCAGAAGAACCAACTCTAGGACACAGTTTCTCTTAACTATCCTTTTTATCACTCCATCTCCTTCTGCGCTCTGTCCAGTGTCCCATTACCTCTCAACACCCAAAGCCCTCTCTTGTTACGCAAATTCTGTTTAAGGGAACAGAAGAACTATAAAGTTTTGCATTTTCCCACTTTTTTGTTTTATTTGTTTGTTAAAATCTTGAAGGTTATAATTTTGTCAATTTTGTACTCAATCTCTTATAGCTCATGGCTCCTAGAGTTGGTTCTTTAAAGCCCAGAATGGAGACATCGCTATGTGATTGCAGTCATGTCCTGGGCTACTAATGGTATGCGTCTCATCATGCCTCTGCCATAAAACATGACAGCATGTATGAACATCATCTATTCAAACAGTAAAATGTGTAAAGCTGTTTTTCTATAATTGGTCCCAGGGCAAGGGGTTGATCTTGCATATAAAAGCCTTCAAATATACTCCTGAACAGCTTCTAATTAGGGAACCAAAAAAGGATCTGAACTTCAGAAACTGTGATGAGACCATGCCTTTAAATAAAAAAAAGAGAGAATGAGGAAAAGAAAGGACATAATCATATTGACCTTGAACTCCGAAAGACCCTGAAATCAACTGATTTTTACTCTTTAAGCTTCTTAACAAGCAAAGGGATTAAAGATGAGCTGTGTAGAATGGTTTGTATTAGATATAAGCGATAGCGGACAATAGCAAATTTATCCAAGGTTCTTGAGGCAGGCATGCTGCGCAAATTCCATTTTCCCAAGATTCAGAGATACTGCAGTGCAAAGCAACATATAACTAGTGATAACAATTTGGTTTCTTCACCTGGGATTTTTATTTAAAATTAAGCTTAACATGAGGAGGATTTTTTTTTAAAAGAAGTCTTTATGCTATTGATTATATATACTGATTATATGATATCTTTCAAAATTGATCTGCTGTTTGGCAATAGCTGGATATGATGTGGCTCCATTACAGTAAGATTGTTTTGGGCTTCTGTGTCGAGGAAGCTATCCACACCTGGTCCACTGGAGCACCTGCACTTCAAGGAACCATCTCTGAATCAGAAACAGTTCCTTCTATGCAGGAGCGCACCACAAGGCAACCACCTTTACCTGCACTGGGGGCGATAAGGCTCCAGGCAGGTCTATTTGCACATCTTCTGGATTGGATGATGTGTCAGATGGTCACCCGACATGCCGCACAAGTGCGCTGATGCATCATGTGATGTGCCATCTCAAGTGTGCATGCGTGGCACATCAGGGTTGTCTCAGTGACGGTGCGACACACACTTTTATTTATTTATTTATTATATTTCTATCCCGCCCTATACCCAAAGGTCTCTGGGCGGGTAACAACTTTAAAATCCACCATATCAAATAACAGTGTATAATAGAACAGATGCTTGGAAGTGGAGGGATGGCATGTACTAGCATTTGCCAGCATGAATCCTAGTACAGTTGCAGACAACCTTCCCTTTCCTGTCCCCTGGACAGGAATGGGAGTACCAATTTGCCCCAGGACTGTTGTTCTGGATTTGGGTCCAACCATTTTAGACAAGGGGAAGATTAATTACACAAAAACAAAGTTGCCTCCTGGATCAGTCATGTGGACACTCATCTGTCTGTCTGTCTGTCTGTCTGTCTGTCTGTCTGTCTGTCTGTCTGTCTGTCTGTCTGCCTGTCTGCCTGTCTGTCTGTCTGTCTGTCTGTCTGTCTATCTATCTATCTATCTATCTATCTATCTATCTATCTATCTATCTATCTATCTATCTATCTATCTATCTATCTATCTATCAAAATGCCATTGCTTTAAATTCTCCTACCCAGGTCTGGTTTTCCCCCTCTTCCTTAGGCACATAAAAGAAAGCTATCAAGTTGCTCGATCAATGTTAGTTTATTATTGCTTACCCAAGTGTTTAATAAACCCATCCCTACCTTGGACGGAGCTTTAAATACTTCATTGACTGTAACAAAGCAGCTTTTTTCACCCAGACCAAAGTGGGCTGTATAAACTATAATTAAACACTCATTATGAGCTCAGCCGGTCAGATAACAGACGGGAAGGTCCATTATGTGACTGGCAGAACCAGCATTTAAGGGGGGATTATTGTTGTTGGAAAACAGCTCAAAAACAAACAAAGAAGGGGAAAAATTAAATAGAAGGGTTTGCAGCAAGTAGGGTATATTTTGCTCTGTTTTTGAGTCTGGAGTTTCTGACATTGTAAATGCTTATAAAGGAAAAAAAAATAAGAGATGATAGGAATGACAGACGGCAAGTGAAATACCTTTGCATTAACTTGGCCTATTGGTTTTCATTACCTAGGAAGGGGGGGGGGGTGAATGAAGACAGCTGTGACAGGAGAAAATACAGGTTTCAAGCTTTGCATGACGTTGCAAACAGAAGGCCTATTTGCACTAGGCCTATGGAACGCAACTAGGGAAGCCCTGGGACAGAGCATTAGCTCTGCTGGGCTGGCGCTTCCGTCTGGAACCGTCCCATCCCAGGATGGTCTAATTGCGTTCTGGGTGTAGAGCATAAAATTGTGCTCTGCACCCACCCAAGCCTGTCGGGGTCGGGTGAGAGTGGGGCAGCCTGCCCCAGTGCCATGCCTGCTGTTGTAGTCCCAATTGGACTGCAGCAGCATGCATGGCCCCCCCTGCCCCCACCCCACCCAGAGGTTTGCGCCAACAGCGTGATTCACTTACGTTGTTGGCCCTAGGGTCCGATGTAGTCTTCGTGTGGCCTGGCAAAGCAGTCGCCCCCACGCTGACCTGATGCTCGTCACCAAAGCACACGCCTGCACAGAGAGCGGCAGAATGCTCTGCCAGGCCGTGTGAAGACCACATTGGACCTGAGGGCTGACAAGGTAAGTGGATCGTGCTGGGAATGGGGGCAGTGGCAAGGACCCCTGGGTGCAAGTGGGCACCTAGGGGTTCCTGGCAGCTGGCATGGCCCCGGTTACATGGGGATGCCTCAGTTAGGTCTCCCCCACCCCTTTTGAGGGTGGGGTGAGACTGGGCTGGTGGTGTCTTTGGCCTCCACGGGGTGCAGGCACCCCATGGTGGCTCCCTGGGCCCATCCCCCACCCAGGGCCACGGTAACCCTGCAGACGCACATGCAAGTAACTTACCTGCTCGCTGACACAGACCAAACTAGCAAGCTCAGGGGTGGGGCCTGTTGGTCCATTGTGCAGTGTTCTGTGCCTGCGCGTACCGTGGCCTGTAATTGGTCAGTGGCATCAAACCAGCCGTTCTGTGCAGGCATGCACTACTGACCAAGCACAGGCCATGGCGGACGCAGGTGCAGAATGCCACAGACCAAACAAACAAACCCTGCTCCCTGGCTTGCAAGTCCAGACTCCAGTGATGAGCAAATAAGTCACTTGTGTGCATCCGTGAACCTGGGCAGGGGTGGGAGACTAGGGGATCCCTACAAGCTGTAGCCCACCCAATCGGGTCAGTTGCAGCCTGCAGGAACCCAGGACATGGCTCAATGGTAGAAGGCCTGGGAGGGGTGTCCCACACTCGTGGCATCCTTTTTGGGCTAGGACATGCAGGGGCAGATTCCCCATTCACATGTACTCAGGTAATGGACACAGGGGAACGTGTCCTTATCTGCCTAGGTGTGAATGGGGAAGCCGTCCCGCGTGTCCTAGCCTTCCTGCACTACAGCCGTTCAGCTGTAGCGTGAAAAGGCCTACGATTGAAAAGGACCTTAAATATGTTCATGATCAGTAAGGTATGGTAGATCCTACTCCATGAACCTTTCTGGTCCATGCCTTCCAGTAAGGATAGGTAAAATATCTTTGGTGTGAGGATCACCTAACCTTTCATGATATGGTGCTCAGCTGGATGTTCATGAACTACAACTGTTGCTTCTTCCATCCTTTGTTCCACAGGATCTAACTATAGCAGAACAAGTAAGTGACATCTGGATATTTCCTGTATCATTCAATTCCAAATGCAGCCAGATTGTCATGGGCTGTCCTGGAGTAGTGAGATTTGAAGGTCAAGAATATCTGGAAAGCTGGAGCTCAGCACCCTTATCCTAAAGCTATTTGGGGACTCAAAGGTCACCAACCAAACAATGAATTAAGCTGCACCTTGCAGATGCTCAAATGGACTTTAGCACCAACCCAAACCAGCTGAAATCTTTGATGGGTCAGCTGGATACTTTTGAGGATTTGAGTTGCAGCTTCGCTGCACTTAGAAAGCAACAACTTGGATGAGGGAACACTGGTCTAGAAAGACAAAATGTAAGTAAATTATGGACGTGACTGAACTGGGAAGGAAAAGGAAATTTTGGAAGGTGACCCAAACCACAGAGGCAATGTGTGCGTAAGAGAACAGTAAAGAGATAACAAGAAAAAGGCAAGTTTCTCCAGTCCAAGAATTTGCCACAATCAGCAAGGTCAGGAATGGTGTTTAGCACAAAAGCACACTCAGTACCCCATTTGTCAGGGAAGAGAAGAGGGTGGGCTTGCATTTTGCTGAAGCCTATACAGCAAAAAGGACATATTTAACAGCTTATAACTGTCTCAATGACAGTGTGTTCTAATTTAAAACTCTTGTGTAATATTTGTTGGGAAGTTTTAATATTGAAAGGGCAGCCAAGGTCTTCCATGAGAAATTTCTCAGCAGTGAAAGAAACGAATCCTTTTTAGCAATGCTTGGCTTTGTCACTGCAGGAGTTGATCTCTGGTTTCATATTTTATATCCACGGGTTTTTGCTAATGATTTTTTCTCCTTTAAAGGCTAATCAGGCAGATAAGAGCTGGTGTTGGAAGGAATTTTGCAGTGATTTCTTTTTTAAAATGAAATGCAAGAAGGAAGCCGTTATGGAAAAGCTAAGTTTTCTGGAAGATGGGGATGGTGGTGTGGGGTGGTGGGATGAATCTACTTTTGTCTTCTCAGAGGGCTACAATAAATTGGTTGGTTCAGGAGGATCAGACAACTTGACTTTGGGGGTCCATCTCATAATGTCCATCTTCTGAGAAACAATTAGTGAACTCAGCTGCTTCCAGGGTCTGTTTGCCAGTAGGCATTAAGGAGGACTTTGAACCTCTTTGTAATCTATTAGCTAGTCTTAGGGCTTTTACAAACTTACTGTAAGTCCAGAACAAGGAGGGGTCCATGGACCTATTGTCCACATGCTGATGCAGGATAAGGGAGGCCACTTCCCTCTAGATAAGCTTGAACAGTGGGCTGAAACTAACAGGATGATGTTTAGTAGGGACAAATGCAAAGTCCTACATCTTGGTAAGAAAAATGGTAAAAATGGATACAGAATGGGAGGAATCAAGGTGAGTAGTAGCACAAGTGAAAAGGATCTGGGTGTCCTGGTTGATCGTAGGATGAACATGGGTCAGCAATGTGATGCAGCGGCAAAAAAGGCAAATGTCATCTTAGGATGCATCATGTATTGAATCTAGATCATGAGAAGTAATGATTCCTCTTTACCTTGGTCAGACCTCATCTAGAATACAGTGTCCAGTTCTGGGCACCCCAATTTAATTTTTTTATTATTATTATCATATTATTATTGCCTTTCAGCCCTGTGTGCCATGACTGGGAAGAAGGTGTTAGTTGGCATTTCCCTGCCATCACTACAGTGAGCAGCACAGGGGTTGGTGACGTCAACCCGGCTTCCTATCAGGAGAGAGGGGGTAGAGAGAAAAATATGCTGTTTCCCCATGCAGGGGTTAGTGCAGTTTGCATGGGGACACCCATATTCAAATTGAGCCCATGTTATCAGCAAATGCATGGGGATGGCTCAGTTTGAATTTGGCCCTGCATCCAGACTAAAAATAGTCCAATCTGCACTAAATGGAGTATATAGGGATGCAGCCAGAAGAGAAGGCATCAAACAATCGTTTCTGATTCATGAAACAGGCTGGTGGAAGAGTCACAAAGTGAAGCTTGAAACTTCATATCTGATCCCCCTGGACCACGTTTGGAGGTCCTATAGACCATCTTCTTAGGTCCCACGCACAGGACCTCTCTTAGACCCCACAAGTACGTAGAAAGGAAGCTCCTAGTATACTTGCTGGTCTAATATACCAGCCAGTGTAGAATCATCCCAAGTTTCATTGGTCATAGTCTGATGTTCTAGCCCTCTAGATGGTAGATAGAGTAAAACCATGTAGAAGGAGCCACTGACTTTATTATAAAACTGTGGGTTAGGGGAAAGACTTCCAGAAAATTCTATTGAGGCTGCGTCTACACAATGGAAATCCAAGGGTCTTCATGCCAGCAGCACCCATGATATCCAGTACACCTCCAAGAGCTGTCATGTGTTCCTCTGAAAAGTGGAAAGAACATGGGTACCTAATCAAAACTGTATCTGTTCTAGGGGTGTGCATGAATGCAATTTTCAGGATTTGATTTGATCCAAATTGAATATCCAAAAATTCGAATTGATTTGAATGTTTAAAATTTGAATGTATTCACATTCAATTCAATTTGAATACATTCAAATCCATTCATGTGAATTTTCAATCCATATTTGCAAATACGAATGTTGACAACATTCATATGTGCCCATACATATCCATACGCATCTCGTATTTATCCCACATACATCCTGTTTTCATCCCGTACAGATCTGTACAAATATGTACGGATGCAGGAAAGATGCATAGGTGAAAGTACACATCATGTATGTATCTGTACACATATAAATGCCCGAATAATTTGTACAAATGTTTCAGACACTTGAAGTTTGTTTGAATGTTTAAATTTGAATTTATAGACATTTGATTTGAATTCAAATGTTCAAAGTTGAACAAATTCAATCGAATTTTGAATATTTAGAATCTTTGCACACATCCCTCTTCTGTACACTGTATTGGCACAAGAACAATGCTATTCTGACTAAGACTGGTCTACACACCCTGGGAGTGTGGAAGGCATTTCATGAAACAGAAAATCTGATTAGGGATGCGTCCAAATTATTCATTTGAATCAAATATTGGCTATATTCAAAGGCTGACATTCAAAGGTGAAGCAAATACTTAGGTGCATTTGTTTGAAGCTCTATTATTCAGAGATGATTCAGAAGGTACTTGTAGGCGTGGCTGGTGGCAGGGATTCGAAATGGATTCGAATAGCATTCGAAGAACATTCACAGTGGATCTGAATCCCACTATATTTGAATTTCCTTTGAATTTCCTTCAATCCGAGATGAACACATACACAAAACTGTGCACATCCCTAAATCTGTCCATTGATATTGTGTCCTAACATTTCCTCCCCCCCAACCCCCAAGGTGACAGACCAATAGATCAATTATTGTATGGTCGCCGTGAGGAATTTGGTCTCTGGTTCTAATGGAGCAATGAAAAACTTCCACGCTATGATTGTTCCAGGAGCTTCATCCAGCCACACAACTTTGATAAAGGAAGGAACCTGTTGATAAATGCATAGGAAGCAGTAGGAGAACTGTTGTATCTCAGACAGATGTTTGAAGGAAGCAAGCAATTGACATGAGTTCTTTTAGAAACTATACTCAGCAACAGACACACACACATGCACACACGGACAAAAGATGCAATCTATTATTTAAGTTATGTGTTAGAGTCCTTCAACCACTCATTTCATTAAATTATATAATACATTATGGCATTATATATGTGTATGTCTCTCTATATACATACTGTATATATATATACACTGCATACACAGACACAGGACTCAAGTTCAAATATTCTCTGAATTTGGTTATAGGGAAGCCAAGCTGAAGCTCAGCAGGGAGTAGGAAACATTACAGTGACAAGTTAGATGCCTTAAGGGCAGGTAATTGGATGAGAGGAAGAAAGAGAGTGGGGTAAAATTCAACAGCACCAGGTAAGGGAAGAGTATGTGGGAAACGGGTGAGTAAATTACTCAGCAATGCAGAAATATCTTGGGGGGAGGGGGAAACAGCCGGTAAGCGTCATTATGAACAGCAGCAAAACACCAATTTCATGACTAGGGAGGAGCACAAATTTTTGTTGTTGTTGTTTTTGCATTTGATATGTATTGAATTGAATGCAAGAAAATTCATATTCGTTCAAATAGATTTCCTTTGACTAAGGTATGAGTCAATTCGATACCTACGTTCCATACAAATTAATACGAATGTTACATAGGAATCCCATATGTATCCATTTTGTATCCTATATGTATCCCATACAAATGTACCAACATTCCTATGAATATTCATGCACATCCCGACTCATTACCATACCGTCAGAACCCAAATGCTACAGCTCTGGACAAACTCTTTTAGTGGTTTCATACAGATGATTGATAACAGGGAAAAACAATAAGGATCTCTGAAGGATGGTACAGACCTGTGGTCATGGTATAATGCAGTGCTTCTAAGGAATATTTTCTCAGATTGGAAATCCAGAGAAGGCCACCCCTACTGTAAAATAATGTTTCCCACTTCCATCTTGGAAATATGTCATGACTCACGGTATAAAATGCTGCTAAGAAGTCCATCAGATTTCTGGAAGTCAACATTACTATGTATTCTTTTTGTATAGCTCTATCTATCTATCTATCTATCTATCTATCTATCTATCTATCTATCTATCTATCTATCTATCATCCTCCTTCCCTCTCCCTCTCTCTTCTGCATTCATAGATAAATATTATTCTATATCTTATTGAATAAAATATATTTTATCAAATTTGATGGAGACATATTGGCTCAATAAATTCTGATACTCTATTCAGAGGGAAAGTAGCAATAAAAATGCTGATGATGCTACACCGAAAGAATACTGAATGCCATTAACATGTTATTTTGTCTGTTCTGATATTGCTGTCATGTTCTCTCCATTGTTCTAATCTGCTGGTTAGAGTTTCTCGTGCACTTTTCATTCTTTGCTTGCCTGAATGAGAAAAATGGCATTTTTAGTGTTTTAAATTACTTAGTACCAGATGACTGACTGAAGTACCATGTAATATACCAAATCACCAAAATCAAGACAAGGGTTGATACTTAATAGGGCGAAAATAATTTTGCTTGGGTGAAGATGAAGTATTCACATGCTACTTAGACTTTCACGTGGTTCCACACTGCTGAAGCCTCTCAAACAAGTTTGGTTAACCAGCCTTCCCACACCAATTAATAGACAAACTGGTAAATTAGACAAAGTTACTTACTATCCAAAGTTCAGGGAAGTACTTTTGCTGTGTACAGAATCATTACTATGTGTGTCCCCCACTCCTCTCTCTCTCTCTGGGTACATATGGAGATGCAGTTCACAAGAGATGCTGAAGACTGGACATGGCATTTTGTGATTAAGTCACCATTGTTGCTGCCATAGCATTTTCCAAAGGAGAAAATTATAGCGTGGATGCCATCTCAGATATGTTTAGCATTGAGAAGGGAGGACTGCTGGTTATGGGTATATGAACTCTCCAGAATCCATGGGCCATGGCACCCAGTAATAGACTTCAGGTTACAGGGAAAGGTGATTCAAGTTCAACATGAAACAAATTATGTAGACAGCGGGTAGGCAGTGTTGCCTCTCGTCTGCCCAGTGGAGAACCAGAAGGTAAAATGAGCTCTTCTGGTAGGCCAGCACTTTGTCCCTAATGTCCTGATCTCTGTCTCCTCTTTCTGGCAGATGTTCCTTCATTCACTGTCTGAGTGCCTTGGTGGTGGGTTCAAGTGCACAGATGGAGGACAGAAGGAACAGTTGTCCTAAAATGTCAGTAGGATAAGCTGAAGGATGATCTGCCAGCTCATGAGAGCAACTTTATCCAGCTGTTGATTATTGGCCCTGGAGACTCCCTCCTTTTTTAAAAATTTATTTGATATGGCACCAAGTATGCCGATAACCACAGAGCCATAAAGGCTGGCTGTGCGATCAGTCTTCCATTTTCATTTTTGATCTTCAGATCTTGGTATTCTGTGATCTTCTCAAGTTCTTTGTCTTCAGCTCTGCTGTCACCAGATGTTGTATTATTTATTTATTTATTTAGAATATTTATATCCCACCTCATATCCTAAGATCTCTGGGTGGCTTACAATAATAGCTCGTATATAGCAAAACATTAAATACATGCCCCATTATTAAAAAGCATAATTAAAAAGTTAGAAGTTGAAATTAAGATTAAAATTAGTGAAGCCCAAAGACTTTCATAAAAAGCCAGGTCTTTACTTTGTTAGTTTGTATTCCAAAGTTCAATGGCATTTTGACCAGCTCATTTTTGGTCACCTTTTCAATAACATGCTCTCACCAGCCCTAAGTTGGCAGATAATAATATTTGGGCATCATTTTAGGGCCATTCTTTATCCTCACTCTCTAGGACCTTTTTGCATGCGCTGAGTATATGGCCCGCTCTTTCCTCAGATTATTTGCACAACAGCAGTAATAATAGCTTTTTTTTTTACTGTCCCTCTTGCAAATAACTTTAAGCAGACTCTGTAGACTTCTGTCATCAAACTCTACTTGGCTGGGAGAGGGTGGAAAAGTTTTCTCTCTCTCTCCCTCCTTCTCTCCCTCTCCCTCTCGTTGTTTTTCCTGTGGCGCATGGTCCCAGCTGCCTGACACCATTCATGAATATGCATGAAATCCGATATGACATTGCCCCACTCACATTAATAATCTTGTCATCTGACTTGTGTGGCATAAAAACACAGCCTGTGGCATCTCAGACCGACTGCTGCCTGGAGGGAGGGAAAGAGGTTGGGAGGGGTGGTTGAGGAAGAGCGCGCAAGAGGAACTAAAGGCTACGCTCCCTCCCTCCCTCCCTCCTTCGCTCTCTTTTTAAATGGGATTAAATGCTTCAGAAATTTGGCAGCAGAATTAAGAGAGGCGGGCGTGGACCAGTGATGCCAAAGAAGGGAAAACACAAGGAAATTCTCTGTGAATGCACCAGCTTGTTAGAGGCCTCTAAGTGGTGGGTGTAATGGAATGTAGGCTGACCTTGGTTGGGACCACTGTGGTAGCCCTGGTCTCCCTCTCTCTTTTCGTCAAAGCAGCATTTGCAGCCGCGGTTTGGATTTCGGGCTTTCCAGTCATCAATCATCTCAGCCTATTCTCTTCTTTGACAGCTGGGTACAAGGTTTGACATTTGACACTGGAGACCTCAGGCCTTATACACATGGTTCAAGCAAAAGCCTAAGGGAAGATGTCGAGGGAGAATGGGGGGTGACAGATATTTAAAAAGAAGGAGCAGCAGGAGTGGCAGCAAAAAAAATAAATAAAAGACACGGGGGAGAAAAAAGTGTAATAGGAATGAATATTGAAAGACAAACGGCAGTTGTGTTCCTGTTTTGAGGCATTGTGATTATCCTGGCGATAAGAGAGCGAGCGGTGCTTAGAGTGGTAAATGGAGATAATTAAAAAAATTATATATTTTATTTAAAGCATTCAAAAAAAAGCTCACTCTTCAGCCAAGTGGCTTATGAAATGGAGTAATGATCTCTTGTTAAATGAGCTTAATTTATCCCATGAAAAATGCTCACGAAATGAAAAATTTGTATTGCGGTTCCCCACGGCCATTTCTTATGCTGTTGCTGCCGCAATCTTTTTTCATGGGGCAGAAAAGGAATGGTTATTTAGTTAGAAATAGAAAGGGATTTGTACACCGAGTGGAGTGAAATGTCTTATAGCAGATACTTGAATGAGGATGGGTTCCACTGGCAAGGAAGTCCCTATCTCTGGTTTGCAGTCTAAAAGACTCCACACAAAAGGAAAAAGGGTATGTTCCACAATAGTAATAGTAACTAGGGGTGTGCGCGGATATTTGAAGGTATTCTAAATCTGATTTAATTTGTCCAAATTTCAACATTCAAATCTGAATCAAATATCCATAAATTCAAATTTTAAAATTTGAACAAATTTCAAATTTCGGGTCTATTTGTTCAAAGTATCCGGACATTTGCATGTTTAAGGGCTCATACACGACATGTACCTGAACATATGCCTCTTTTCCGCATCCGAACGCATTGTTATGGATCCATACGGTATGAAAACGGGATGCATATGGATGTGTATGGATGCATATGGACACATATGGGATGCGTAACGATGTGTACGGACACATACAAAAGTTGTCAACATTCGTAAGTGCATATTTGAATTGAAGTTTCGAAAGAATAGATTTGAATTTGCTTAATTTGAATCAAATTGAATTTTTGGATATTCGATTTGAATTGAACTGAATCCCAAAAATTGCATTCGTGCACACCCCTAATAGTAATAGTAATAATAGTAATAGTGATGATGATGATGATGCAATTTATTTATTTATTTATATTTATATTTATATCCCGCCCCATACCCTAGGGTCTCTGGGTGGCTCACAACATTTAAAACACGCACATATCAAGACTGTATAAAACAATGCTAAAACCAGAGACTTCTTGTTCTCACCAGTTTAAATGGGGACATTTCAAGGAAATGAGGAAAGAAATAGGGGTAGATGTTCAGCTGGAGAGGCCTAGTAGTCAAATTTGTCTTTCTTTTGCTTATAGAGGTGGCCATATTGTAGGGGAGATCCCGTATTTAGACTAGAATTAGCCTGAGGATTGGAATTTCAGTGGGACTGGGGAAGGATATGGTTGTAATTGAAAGCTTTTGAATTCATCTCACTAAACATTACTTTTATCTGCAGATTGGACCATAATTCCTGTTTTGGAAAGCATGAAAAAATGAACAATGAGAGAAGTCAATCAATTAAATTTATTTGGTCCTTGACCAGGACCTAATATTAGTTACAATATTGCGGATGACAAAAGTCAACAGGAGAAGTTGTCACCATTAAAAATCATTTTAACTTTAATTTGTTTCATCAGTCTGGGTTAGAAAAGTAAAACTGGGGTCAAGTTCACTCACTGAATCCAGAAAGCTGAGGAAAATTTGAAAGTTAACTCATTGTGAGTCCCGCAGAAGTTAAGAACACATTAATCCTGTTCTAGCCTGGGGCTTTACGAGGTAGGATGGAATTCCTTCTAGGCAAAGTTGGCTGCACCAGACTTTGATTTATTTGAGGCTCTTATTCAGTGTGACTCTCAGAACTGAAAACAGGTGGAAAGCTTTCTGAGATAGGATCTGCAGAGCACTGTTATAGTGCTTTGGGAATGTCCCAAAGACACAACTGTGCATTATTGTACCCTTTTGCACACTCTTTATGCTAGGAGCGTTCATAGGAGTGTTTCAACAGGAGAAGGATAGGAAGAACTCTGAACATGCTTGCTATCACACTGTAACTCTCCCCATGACCCCAATGTGTGAAAACACCTTTTTTTCTCAGATGAATGGCTGACTGCTACAGTCATTTCCTGTTTCTGAAAACGTCTTCAACCAGAAACATTAAAGCCAGGGAAGGAAAGTTCCCCAGCTATGGTGTTTGCATTGCCAAAACTGTAGCAAAAACTTGGCCACTTATGAAGAATGATACATTACTATTTCTCTTAATTTCAGGAGCAACTTTTGTGCATCTCCTGCCTTTGAGTCCTTCAAAAAGTGAAGAATAATTTGTTCTCTAGTTTTAAATTTTTGCCAGGTTTCCACTTTGGGAGCAAGGGTCTCTGCTGCAGATGGATGGGAGAAGTGTCAAATTGGTGACTGAAAATATGACTCTGTATTGCTATTTTGGGATAACCATGCATGGTGTGAAATTAATCACTGGTCCTTATTCTAGATTATATTCTGGAATAAGGACCTGCCATCCATATGCTAGTGCAGACTACAGTAGGCCCTATGCAACATTTACAGATGATTATGCAAATTATTTTTATTTTCATGTCTTTAAAATATTAATATGCCACTTTCTCTTAATAATATAATCTCAAAGTGGTTTCCAAAGCATTTCATTATAATGATAATAATGATAATGATAATTAATAGCAATTAATAGCAATTAATAGCAATTAATAATAATAATAATAATAATAATAATAATAATAATAATAATAATAATAATAATAATAATAATAATAATAATAATAATAATAATAGTTTTGTTTTCTTTTTGTACTACTCAAATGTTGATCTACAAGTACAAAGTATTTTGGGCATGATGCTCTAATGGAGATTTTTAGACAATTGAAATATATTCTAGTGACTTTCCTTGGGACCTCTGTAGGAAGGGATACACTTAAATAAAATAAATAAAGTAGAAAGACTGGTGGGGAAATAATGTGATAGTTTGCAACATCAAACAGAATCAGCTGGCTTGTAGCACAAGTGCACAAATCTATCTCAAGTCCCCATCTGTACCTCTTTGCAGAACAACAAATATTAGATTCTCATAATTATTCCTCCTGTTTGTCCATGCTCATATGCATTGGGAAGGGGGTAAAAATTATCAGAGCATATTCTCATATCAGCTAATTGCCTGAAGGGACCTGAGAGAATTTTCATCCTCTTTCTCAGTGCAGGGAACTGACTGAATGCATTATGGGGTATCTTGGGTTGCTTGCCCTGTGCGTGTCAGGGCTTTCGCCATTGCTGAAGGCAAGAACCAAAGTTGATGAACCAACAGACTGATTTGGGTTGGCAATTCTTGCCAACCCATTTTAAAAATTCACATGCACACAAAATTAAGCAAGCTTTGTTCAGTGCACAGGAGGGCTTTGCTGCCTTGTTACAATCATTGTTGTATGCTCTACCATGTGTGTGTTTTAATATAACTATAAAAGCCTACTGCTGAGAAAGACAACCTTGACTTTTCACCATTGCAATTAGGTCATTTCATTTCTAATGCTCCCTGGTGTCTCCACCTTATTTGTACCACAGCTAAAAGACTAAGGTTAGAGGGTAAACATCTGTGTTGCAAGGAGAGTGGAGCCCCTTCCGTTCTTCAGGCTTTTTGGCTTATTATGGGCTTTGGGGAAAAAAAGAGAAAAACACAACACAACACTACCACTCCAACATCTAATATGAAGACTTGGTGCTGCTGGAAGCTATTTAAAAAGGATATATATCAAAAGCCAGGAAGATTGCCAAACTATTGGCAATGCATAATCTGTGGCATTAAAAACAAAGCAAAGCAAAGCAAAACATTATTACTTTTACATCGATTCTGTGCCAGCTTCAGCGATGTTCCGAGCAGTCTAGAAGTAAAATCCAAATTGCACTTCTTGCCAGGAAATAAGCCACACGCAGTATAACAGGACTTGCTTTTGAGTAGACGCTGTGAATGTTGCTCTATAAATCTATTCTAGGAAAGGTTTTCTTATGTTCGCAAATAGATCACTCATTCCCCACTTTGTTGTTAAAACTGAGCTGATTTCTGCTTTGTTTTGTGCATTTATATCTTTCTATTTTGCTTTTTTTTTTTAAAAAAAAAATCATACTTTATTTAGAGGCAGATAGTAGCACATACCAGATTAGCACCTTGGCTAATCTCCTAATCCAACCCCAAGTTGGAGGGGTATCAGCTGTTACCCTATGGACTTAAAAAAAAAAGGCGTAAGAAGATCAGGGACACTTCTAATTCATATATATATATATACAGGGAAAGTACTTCTTCAGCCCACCACCACCCCATTGTTGGTGCACAAACAATGGAGATATGGTGTGCAAGTATCGTTTTTAGCTACCTACCTACCTACCTACTTATTTATTTATTTATTTATTTATATTTCTATCCCAAAGGTCACAGTGTGGGTAACAACCTTTAAAACAACAAAATTACAAATAAGATACATAAAAATGCTTTTAAAAATCAGTGTATTTAAAACAATATCCTACATATTGAAATAATAATGTCTGCAGTGTGTGTGTGGGGGAAATACAACCACATCAGCCAAAGGCCAGGGCAAAGAGATGCAGCTTCACCTCAAGGGAGAGACTATCCCACAACTTGGGGACCATTACCGAAAAGGCCCTTTCCCGGGTGCCCACCCATCTCACTACTGAGGGCAGTGGGACAACCAGAACACAAATATATTTTTATGTGGTTAATAAAATAGCTTCTTGTATGATTCCATTTTCTTGTCAACCACAGAGTCTTTAGACATCTAGGGCATACATATATGATGCTGAAAGAAATTAAGGGAACATTTAAATTTCAGGGATACCAGTCCCTCCAGTCAGGAAGCATAGGCAATTGTGAATCAGTTTTGCCTGCTTTGGTGCAAATGAAACTGAGAGTAGGTGGCCATGGACAATACTCTGTCCTTATCAGTCCTGTCTGAGTCTTCTCTAGTTTTGCTTTTTGCTAGTGTTCTGGTCACTGCTGGGGGGAATCCCCACAGCAAGCTTATTTCGCTTTCCCTAAACCTAAATAATAGAACCGGATGTAAACGCAAATTTGCCTGTTCCTATTACTTTTAACTTAATCACATTCGATCCGGATTCTAAGGATCATACATGGTGTACGTGACTCAAGGGGGGGACTCAAGTGGCTACTTTTTAAAAGTCGCTTTGCAGGGCTGCCCTGCCCTCTTCCTCCTGGCATGGACGTGCCACCCATAACAGACCCCTTCACGGAGCCTAGCTGGGTGGCTGGGTGGCTGCCGCTTGCCTGGATGGATGAAAAACAGGCACCGGCAGCCAGCAATTCTTTGCCCTCCTCTCCCCATTTCCCAGGGCACACAGCAGCAGCAGCAGCAACTCAAACCCCCTTCACAGCCACAGCCTTTAAAACAGAACCTCCAGGGCTTTCCTTTCCTTTCCCTTTTTTAAAGGTCCGAACTTCAAAGAGCTAGAATTGCGCAAAACTGCAACATTGTTATTAAGGTGTGAAGAGGCTAGATCGCTACAGTGTAGCTTTAAGGACTGGATTTTTATAGTGGCTGTTTTGAGGGTGGATTTTTTCAATGAAATCACTATCTTTGGAAGCAAGCTATTGGGGGAGGGAAACTCTAAACATGGATTCTCATCCCTTAACATGGTAGGGTCCCCACAGTAAAAAATATAAAACGTTTCAAGCACACGATCCGGAGTGAGACCTGTTGAAATCAGGATTGAGATTCACCACGCTTTGGGGTGGTTTAACATGGAGAAAGTGTGTTAAGACAAACTGCAGTGCGGACTCCGAGGATTGAAAACGTTTTGAATCCGAGATAAGGTTGCCGTGAAGACACGGCCCTAGTGCCATGAGGTGGTGCCAGTCAGGTTTTGCAGGTTGTCCACCTCCTCCAAGATGGCACACCCATACGTGCCATTGCAAGATGGCCTGAGGTGTCCCCCAGCAGTCTCAGGAGCATGAAACAGATTCCAGGGCATGGGCCACAGGACGGTAGAAGGTCTTCAGCCCAGCATTGGGACCAGTATCCATTTCTTTATGCAAGGAGGAACAGGAGAGGGCTACAAAATTACCTCCAGTGGGCTATTGGTGGGCACTAGGGGTGTGCACAAATATTCATAACATTCAAAATTCGACTGAATTCAGGGGATGGCCACTGGCACATCTGTCCCCTCGCCTCTCCATGTGCAGAAGCACCCTGCTTCCAAATGGATCAAGGTGAAGGGACGGATTGAAGACCTTAGTTTCTTAATCTGACTGTCAGGGTGATCTGGAATCTAATCCTCAAATGGTTGATAATTTTGATTTCTACTGACCATTGATAACATTATTTCGTCTTCAACAAATTACACAATTTATATATGTAAAGATTTTCCACTTGAATCTTTTGTTCATTGAGATCCAATGTGTGATTTAAGTGTTCTTTTAATCCTTAAAATCAAAGTTGGTCTAATAAGTAAGACCCTTTGTACACCTGAAGAAGAAGAAGAAGAGTTGGTTTTTCTACCCTGCTTTTCTCGCCCACTTAAGGGGACTCAAAGCAGCTGATAAACCTTCTGTTCTTCTCCCCACAGCAGACACCCTGTGAGGTAGGTAGGGCTGTGAGGGCTCAAAAGAGAGCTGTGACTAGCCCAAGGTCACCCCGCTGGTTTCATGGAGGAGGGTGGAATCAAATCCTGTGACTACAAAATGTGAGTCTGGCAATCTAACCAAAAGACCATATATATAATATGCTTCCTATCAGAACAGTTGACATCTTATTCCTTTATATTTTCACCTTTTGGCACTGAGTGAGGGTGGGGGGAAGAGAAGCTCTCTTTTCTCTGAGAAGGCTAGTTAAGATGTATCTTGCTGTTTTGCCATATCTTTAGTATGCAGGGAGCAGAGAGATGGAGATAAAAGGAGAAATGTCTATCTTTGAGTTCTCGGCAATACAGAATAAGTTATCAACCTACTAACATGCATGTCTGAATAGAGTCCTTTGGCAGCCGGGAGATGTTATCTCTCCTGACATGTGAATTCCTCCCTCATGTCAATCTATGGAAGTACTAAAGAATAAATTCTCTAGTAAAACGAATGTGGCATACCACTGGGATCTGGAGAGCAACATATTTTCCCCTGGCTGCGTCTTTCTTTTCCACTTTCAAAAATTCTCCAACTGAACCCTTGATATCCATATAAATTAGTCTCTTGCAAAACAGCTCCTGGAAAGCGTAGAGAATTTCATAGAGGCCGAGACATTGTCGTATCCCTTATCCTTCCGCTCCCCTCCCCTCCATCTCATGTTTGGCTAACCAACCTGCCTCTTTTGGTATCTCTTTTGCTCAAGGGCTGAAGACTTTTCAGATCTGCCAGCTCAAGGAACACATAAGAACATAAAAAGCATCAGAGGAGCCCTGCTGGATTAGGCCACGGCCCATCTAATCCAGCAACCTTTCTCACACAGTGGCTCACTAGTTGCTTCTGAGCATCTCAAGAAGAAGAAAAGGCAACCCTCACCTGCTCTCCATTCCCTGCAAATGGCCTTTAGAGGCATCCTGCCTGTCTCTCCAACCTGGAAGTGGTACCTGGGCATCCTTTCTAGTAGCCATTGATACACCTGTCTTCTATAAATTTAGCTAATCCCTTTTTAAAGCCATCCAAACTCCTTTCTCTCACCACCTTTTCTGGTAGTAAATTCCAGAGATTGATGATGCGCTAGGGTTGATAATTTTGGGAGGTGGAAGAGATGAAGAATTGAGTCTACTTTTCTGAAGCAGATCACTTGGGGTTTATTAATCCAGGCTTGCTTGTGGGTTGCAATAAATAACACACACACAGCTCAACAACTGTTTCAATTTTACAACACAATTTTAATGTCAATTTTCATTTCAGGCAAATGAACACACCCTTTCTTCTTTCCTTAGCCTCTGTATTCCATAAAATAAATACACTGTCACAGAACATTCTGAAAAAGAAATGGAGAAAATAAAATTGAAATATAAACATAATTCTAAAACTGTCATTCCAATTTTTGCTCATTTTGTTCCAGGGTTCAAGGTGCTTCAGCTGCATTTAGTTTTGCAAAATCTTTGTGCGGCAGGTTTTTTTTTTTTTTTTTTGCCTCAGAGGCAACTCTTCCCCATCTGGACAAGAAGTGTGTGGATTCTGCATTCCATCATTTCCAGATGTGGAGTGGGCAGAGGCAGACCTTTAAAGGCACCCAGCATGACTTATGCATCTGGACTGGTCAAATCCATGGTTTATGGATGGCTATGAATGTGTTCACCATCTCTCTGGCAGACCCATTTGGAAGAAAAGAAATAATAATTTACACACACACGCTTTCACATGCATGCACACTCAACAGGGTGGGGGAAACCTCAAACATAAACACGTAAAAAAAAGGGGGGGGCTTAAAAACTTCCAAATCTATAAATCTAAAATATTTATATATGGTCTTCAAATGGAACAGACATTATGACCTCATATGTGCTCAGAAAATATAAAGAGGTCCCCCCCTCCTCCCTTTTTAAGTCCCACCTGGAATGATTTTAACTTTTCAGCTTTCCTTCACTCTCTGCCCAGGTTGGCTTCCCCTTGACTTATGAATCCATCAATCTGTGCAGATATGTGCAGCTCTCAGTCCAGGGAAGTTGTTCATCTTCTATATGGCTGTGCTTTAACCTCTTCTGAAGGGTTTCTCTCTCTCTCTCTTTCCCTCTTTTCATTAAAAATAATAAAAATAAAAAAACGGGGGAACGCAATTGCCTATGCTTTCCACTTTGAATAAGAGTTTGGAGGAACACAGAATGCAAACACTGAGTGTGAGTGCGAAGTTCTCTTCCTCTCCTGACTTATGCCAATTTATTTATTTATTTAAAGTTATTATTTGGAATGGATTTGCAACAATATTAGCCTTAAAACCTAACCAAGGAAACAAGGAGGGTTTGCAGTATTTGCAGTGTGAAGGAGAAAGCAAAATAGAGTGGGTCTCTCTCTCTCTCACGCACACACAAACATGAAATTGCTGTCATAAATAATTTTTCATTACTGAAAAAAAAAAGTGAACAACTGAGTTTCTTCATGAATGAACTCGCACCACAATTCCTACCAAAAACCAGCTGTGTTACGCCTGAGAAGGTCTTTGTCAAAATTCAATCTGTATTGTGAGCAAAATTCGCTCAAGATGAATATGGATAAATCGAAAATTTTGATTTTTGGAAAAAACAGGCAAAGGTTTAGATGGCACTTGAATGGAGTAAACCTGGAGCAAACGGTTACCAATACTTAGGTATTATATTCTCAGCAACTGGTACATGGGCAACTCATACTATGTAGAGTATACAAAGAGCATCGCATGCCGCAAATTCCATCTATAAGCTGTTCCATTACAAATATCCAGGAACAATCAGACCTGCCCTGGAAGTCCTCAAGGCAAAAATAATTCCATCACTTACATTTGGGGCTGAAATTTGGGGACACATCAACCTGGATAAGATTGAAGCTTTCCAAGTTAAGCAGCTCTGTATTCTCCTGGGTCTTGCCAAGTCAACACTGACTGCTGCAGTAAGGGCGGAACTGGGAATGTTACCAGTAAAAGCTCAAATCTTGATGAAACAATTTAATTACTGGGCAAAAATAAATCAGATGAGCTCCAATAGACTCCCACGGTTATGCTTAGAGGAACAAGCCCAGCGTCAACACAGGTCATCTTGGGCGGTGGTTTTAAACAACGAGCTGGCCAAGATTGGCCTTCCCTTACAATTTCTGAATGACTTGGGTTTTAGGGCAAAACAAGTGCTCAAGCAATGTACCCGTGACATCTATGCTCAACTGGACCTAGCAAGTATTGCTAGGGTGTCTGCTACAAAGTTTTTAGCCTTTCACAAATTTAATATTCACTTAAAACATTGCCTGACTATCCCAGTCCCGCTTCCCTTAAGGAGAATATAGACCAGAGCCAGGTTCGAACAACTTGACGTCAAGATGCAAACTGAACACTTCTGCAACATTCCAAGATGTGAGAGACTTTGCATTTGGGGAGACCAAATTGTTGAAGATACTGAACACTTTTTAATCGAATGCTCAGCCTATACTGATCTCCAACGCAGATACTTGCACCCAGTTACAGCTAATTTTAGCTCCCATAACAGAGAAGATCTTCTGAGACTCCTATTGCAAGGTCGAGAAAGATCTCCAATAATCAGAGAAGCCTTTTTATTCCGAAAGCTACAAAGAAAAGAGCTTGCTTCTTGGAAAAAGAACTTGGAAAACAAGAACCTACCTGCAAATAGAATGTCAGCTGCTTTCCTTTATTCTGTCTTATAATGTTTTTATTGCTTTTTACTGAATTTTGAAATGGTCATATGACTGATCAAATAAAATTATTATTGTTATTAACAGCTGTGTTACTGAAAGGATGCTGTAATTCCTGATAGGGGTCTGCACGAAGCCATTTTTCACATTTGATTCAGTGGGTGTGAAACAAAAGTGGAAAAATTCAGCATTGGGTGAATGTGGGGTGGTGGTGAATATTTGTGCACAAAATGAATGCAACCTCCCCCACCCCTCCCTTCTTGCCCCTCCACTTACCTGTCTTCCTTGTCTGCTGCCACACCTTCTTCTAAGGCACTTCCAGGTCTGCGCACGCAGAATCAGAACTGCCTTTTTGGCCTCTGGAAGGCCTATTTTGGCCTCCGGAGTGCACCAAAACAGGCCCAGGTGACACCACCAGAGCCCCCCCAAAAGATAAGGGGGCAGGTGGGAGGTGGGCAGGTGGCCTCCGGTGCTCTCTAGAGGCTGAAACAGGCCTTCCAGTTCTGTGCATGCACACATGCAGAACTGGAAGGCCTAGGAAGAAGTTGAGGTGTTGGCAGGAGCAGGTAAGTAGAGCGATGGGGCCTGTGGGAAGGGAATGGGGGGCACAGAGGGTAGGAGATCACAGGGGGGGAGGCACAGGGGGGGTTATAGTTTCAACCAAAGCTTCGATGGATGCCTGAATATCCGATTTGCAGACGAATAAGGCCCAATCCAATTTGTCTGTGCCATGTCCAGAGCAGGTGGTAACAGCAAAGCACCTGCACACACACCCAGCCAGTGACAGCTAGACACCAAGGTAGCCACTGGAGTTCTTGGGCATATAGAGTACACAGGGTCAAACAGGCCAAGATTTGGGGTGCCAGAGAGTTGTCATAAGTTCAGGCAGTCAGTCAGGATGAGTCAAGAATCAGGGTTCACATGAGTCAGAGGTGGCCAAAGAGATTTGGTCGTTCCTTAAGTAGGACTAGGAGAGTCACGGCCTTAGCAGCACAACTGTTTTGCATGGAGGTGAGCTGAGTGGCAAATCTGTTGTCTTTCTCTCCCAAGAGGACTAGGCTCTGGGCATTGGGGGTTGTCTGAGTACGAACTATCCCCATTTGGGGGGACAGAAGCTGTTTCCAAGTTTGGCCCCTGTGGCGTGCCTTTGCCACTTTGGTTGGTAGGAGTGGGACCTTCCACCAAGGAGTTGTAGAGGACACGAGGCATGACGGTCCGTGAATGTCGGAACTTGTACCTATTCGTGCACATCCCAAATTACTGAGGCAGGAATTAACACCAGGAATTAACACTGATTGGTTTAGGAACAACAACCTCCCTTCCTCCCTCCTTCCTTCCTTCCTTCTTCCCTCCCTCCCTTCGTTCCAATATGTCACTGCCTGGGTTACAGCTCTATTAGCTTTGATCTTCCCTGGTCTTTATTTCAGAAATGAGAACAAGTGAACTGTGCTTTTATCACGGCGAGCTTCCTCTTTCAGACAGACTTGATAGATCATGCCCTGCCGGAGCCCCGACTGCATGGCCTACAAACCACACCATATGGTTAAGTTTTAAGCCAGCTGATCAAGTGTTTAATACAGGAGAGGCCGCAGAAGGCTGAGAGCTCAAAGCTCCGTCTCCTCTTAACCCTTTTGCATTATGATTGTGATTGGACTGAGAAAATGAGGAGGGAGGGAGGGAGAGAAGGAGGAAAGATTTCAGATGGACATCATTGGTTTGGCCACTGTGTAATCAAGGCTGTTAACCGTGAAATAACTCTGGTAGGGATACAGAGACATCTGTAACAATAGCCTGGATGCATTGTAAATACAAAGCCAATCTAGGAAAGGTCTTAAACACTGTTTTGGGAGACACTCAAAGAGGGTGTTTTGTATAGAGACTGATAAGGTCCTTTGGGTAAGAAACCCTAGTAGCTTCACACTTTTGATCAGAAGTGCAGACCAACCAGTGGAAGTACTGGGAAGAGACAGAGTATGGAGAAGGCAGGACATTTGCAACACAGCTCTCTCTCTCTAACTTGGCAGGACCTTGGCAACGTGGTCTGACCTACCTATTCAACACATTCCTTGGTGGGAATTTAAAAAAAGAGGGAGGGAGGGAGGGAGGGAGTGTTGTTTCATGAAGCCGAGGATGAAATCAGAATGCAGCAGGAAATAAAAATCAGACTTTTACAGGGAGCATGGTCTTTAAGTGAGAGTTTTGTGAACAAAACAATAAATATTTGGATTAGGAAGGGACAAAGAAAATGCTGGGGAGCAATTATATTTCAGCTATTTCCGCTGTAGCTTCAAAGCTGCCAAAATAAGTCCAGGCTAACACAATAATAAACATTCTAGGAACTTCAAGTTCAGGCTTGAAGTTCAAGATCTTGTCTATCAAGCTTGGCATGAGCTAATCTTTGGATATATGTAACCAGAGAAAGAAGAGAGGGAAGAGAGAATATGTGTGTGCGTGGACACACACACACATGGTATCTTCCAGTGAAACCTCGTAGCTTTAAGGAAACAATTACCAGCCATGAGGACATACACTTTTCCCAGGTGTCTTGATGATCACTCGAGTTGCTGCTACTGGTATCGGCGTTACTGGAATAAGGAGATGAAAGTTTCTCCTTTTTTAAAAAGCCCCCCCCCCCCCAAATAAAAGTCAAAAAGAAAAATGTACTGGAAATATTGTCAGCTCTCTATAATTCCTACTTGTTTTAACCTGGATCACTGGTAGATGTTTGGGCACAGGATCAGTGGGATAAATATACAGATGATTCTTTAGCATTTCCTATCTCCATGTTTGGAAAAAGCAGTGATTTCATCTGATAAGAAGAGGTTGGAAGATTGGACAAAGCAAGGATATCCTGTCCTGGCTTCCATGTGCAACTTATTGGTCACTGTGAGGACAGACAGCTGGACTAGATGGACCACTGGTCAAATCTAGTGGACCATTTCTCAGGCTCTACACCTCTGAAGGCCACCTATAAAAGGAGGCTACGAGAAAAGCTGTATGCTTGTAACCTTCTTCTGGGCTTTAATGTGAACCTGGTTAGCCACTATGAGACAAATTGCTGGACTAGAGAGGCCATGATGAACCTAGAATACAAGAGCCACTTTTCTGTTGTTTTTTCATATAATTTCCCTAGCTTGAAAGCTTATGTAGAGTCCTGAGTGAGTGAGTGAGTGAGTGAGTGAGTGAGTGAGGGAGGGAGGGAGGGAGGGAGGGAGGGAGGGAGGGAGGGAGGGAAGGAAAGATTCTTTCCTCTGAGTTGTGTGTCTACAATATGCACCTAGAAGATCCTTCACTTCCTCATTTGTATGACTCCTTTGAGGAAAACAATGTTGTCCACTATCTTTCTCTGAATTAAGAATAAACAAAATGGTTTTCTCCAGATGTTGGACTGTGACACCCACCATTCCCATCACGGCTATGATCCAGAGGTCATTAAAATATAAGACCAACATCTGGAAGGTATCCAAAGGGAGTCCAAGATGAACATCCCTGTTCTGAAGCCTTTGCCACGTGAGGTAAGATATTCATAATGGAGTCAAAACAGCATGGCTAGTGGACTTTCACCAGGCTCTTATTTCTTTTGTTTTGCAAAAAAAAGTTACCCTTCATCTTTCTTAGGCAGTTTAAATCTTGGTTTTATATCACCATCTATTGATCTATTCATTCATCCTCTAGCATCTTATACTTTGTCTACTTTGCTATTGCCTGATGCTGGGAGACAAGCATATGGTGTTTACCACGTTGACTGACAACTTTCCGGATTTCCTCCCTCCTCAAGAGAATCCCTCCTGCCAACTCAATTTGCAAGGCCTTGGATCTTTCTGTGGACCTTTGGTCTACATCCAGAATATTCCCTCATATTGTCTTGGCAAGGCTCAGCAAAAGACAACCTGCCTTCCCCTCTACCTAATTAACGGTCTGCTGAGGGAAAATTGCATCCAAAGAGTTGTCCAAGCCAAGCTTCATATTTGTCTTTTGTTCTCCAGTCAGTGCTAGAGCAGGCGGTGAGGTGAAGCAAAGTTCTGTGTTTCTCACAGTCTGTGTCCACAAGACTCTCCTTCTCGTGTCTGTGGCAGAAAGAAGGAGGACTTTTAACGTGGCTGTTGAGATCTCGGCGCACCAATTTCACAAAGAGGCGCCAGTGAATCCCCGGTAAATTACCATGACTGGAATAAACAGTTGCCAAACCAGAATGTGACAGTTTGTGACATCCCAATCTAATTTATTTCGAGCAATGTGCCAAAATAGCTGAGTGATGCCACTGAGGGGATACAGAGCAGAAATGGAAATGGCAGAAGAATGTGGACTGTTTGAAACATTTTCTGAATCTCCAATTATTTCTGCAAAGTATTTCAATTTCTTCTCCTGCCCCAGCCCCGCCACATATGATAGTGAAATGAAAGTCCCCAGACAAGAAAGCCACTTTAATGGAAACTATAAAAACAGCATCCCTAGGTTGTGTTCACACACACACACACATACACACACACACACACACACAATCAAACAGGGCTTTTTCAATTGCTCCTTAACCAAAAAGCACCCTGCCTGTAGACCCCACACACACACACACACAAAGTATGTCAGTTGATAGACTGAGTGTCCAAACTCCCACCTCATTTCCCCACACTGCTCTCTTCCTTCTGCTTTCAGTCCGGCAATACCTTCCCTGACCCCAGCCCTTGAAACCAGCATGGAGCCTTCAGAGACTAGAAATGAAAGTTCCCACCCTTCACAGATGAAAGGAGTAGGGATGTGCACGAATATTCAACACACCCAGAATTCGTATGAATATGTACAAATTGTAGATTCATGTGAATTGTACGTACTGAATAGGGCCTATATTTGTAGGCCCTATTGGTCCACAAATCGGATTATCCAAGCATTTGTTGACGTTTCAGTCAAAGCTTTGGTGGATACTGGGTGCTCCTGGGGCCTTCTGTTGCCCTACTTATTATGTGCTGCCATGACTGGTCCTTTGTCCTTGGCCTTCCGATTCTGCACGCGCAGCTCCTGCTCCAGGGAGTGCCAAAATAGGCCCTGGGGATGTTACCATGGCCTCCCGCCCCCCTCCCTGGAGGCCAAAATGGCATTTTCAGGTTTGGGCATGGAACTCTCCTTCCGGCGATCGTGATCCCTGGATGGAGAGCTGCATGCAAGACCCAAGATGGTGCACAGAGGCAGTGATGGCTGTGACAAGGACAGGCGAGTGGGTGGTGGGTAGGAAGGGAGTGGAGGAGGTTAGCTTTGTTTCATGCACCAACATTCATTTGAATATTCATGCATGAATGTGATCTGTAGGGGTGGGATTCAGCCGAAGACAAATTTCCCCACATTCAGTTCTTACCGAATCAAATGTGGGAATGGTCTTCATGTGCGCCCCTAGCCAGGAGGGCCTGTTATGGTGGGGCACTAATGTTTAATGCCAATCTTGGCTTCCTGGAGCCTTGCTGAAATGGACCCTCCATAGGTATGGTGGCACATCAGTGGTCCTCATTATTGTGGTCTACTGGTGGAATGGGATAGGGTATCTTTGGTGCCTTATTCCAGCCCCTCACTTCATCTAGTATGTATGAAACGTTCTAGGCAAGGGTGGAAATTCTCCTATCCAAGACACCAGCATGCAGAAGGGACTTTGTTCTCTCTCTCACCTAGGGTATTTCTCTCTCTCTCTCTCCCCCCCCCCATTACTACAGTTTTGCTAGACTTTATTGTATTTTATCAAATGTTTATTATACTTTTGTAGCCTGCCTAGAGAAATAAATAAACATACTATCAATAAAACCAGAAGAGTGGTTACCATAAAAAGTAACACCTTTGTGCTTCTTTCTACAGTTTATCAAACTACTCTTTCATACTTCAGTAGTTTGATAGCAGATAACAAAGAAAAGAAGAAAAGAGAGAAAGTAAAAAGAAGAGAGAAAGAGAGGGAAGGTGTTTTTCTGCTCTCCCCTCACCCCCCAGCCCCAAATAAGATCATTTAATGGGTCAGGCTGCAGCCGTCCAACAACTTGAAAGGGGAAGTTGTACGGGAGCAAGCTGTCTACATTTGGATGTCTGTTCTGATACTCTCAACCCCCAGGAACTCCAATGGCCTGGAAAGTAATTTCGTAGCCTACCAAGAAATAGGAGGTTCATTTTGGTGGCACAAATTGGTGCATTTCCAAAATGGCTCTTCCATTGAACTGGACCTCTGTGGTCTGGTTCTAGACTTTTGGTAGACTTTTTAAAAAGAACTATCAGAATACAAGATGGCTACAGTTTTGGCCTACACTTCTTCCAATGCAGATGGAGCATAGTGGTGGTGGAGTGGCCTCCCTTAAACCAGTTCACCATGTGGAAGGAAGGCTGCTGGACCCCTTTGTGGATCAGTTTTAAGAAAGTGTGGAAATGCCCAGTGAAACTGAATATTGAAAGAGTTTTGGTTTGGTTTGCACAGAGCTGGCAGTTAAACCTTGATATTCATGACTGCACTCCGTTTGGCTGGCTTTAAAAGAGGTTTGATTAATTTATGGGATGCAGAAGCTCAAACAGGCGGCCTTATTCCTCTGGAAACCAGAGGCGTTTTCGCACCAAAGCGAAGATGCCTCAGAACGCTTCCCCCCGAACTAGTTGAGAACACTTTCCCGTTCGCATGAGGGCAGGTAAGGAACGCTTTGAGAGCAGTTCCCTTAACTGCCAGTGTGAACGAGAAAGTGTTCTCAACCCGTTCAGGGGGAAGACCCTCCCGTGGGCTGCTCCCATTAGCTCCTATGGACCTAATGTTGGCAGCCTGGGAGCCTTCTTTCCCTGGGTTCCTGCTCACTCCCGAACCCCAGATCGGGCTCCTGGGGTGAGCAGGAACCCCAGACAAAAGCCCCCAACCCATTGCTGGGGTTGCGCACATGCGCATGAACAGGTCTTACCTTCTCTTCCTGGCCTGATTCTGCTAGAACAGGCCTAGCCATTCTGAGCATGTTTGAGGGGGTGGCCCCTCATTGGTCAGGCACCCACACATGCTCAGATGGCCAGTGGAAGGCCTAAGCATAAGGGTACAAATCTTGCATCAACTGAATATCAAGCATGGTAGTAATTGTTATTAAATAATACTCTGATTTTTTAAAATCTACATCTTCCTTCCTTCCTTCCTTCCTTCCTTCCTTCCTTCCTTCCTTCCTTCCTTCCTTCCTTCCTTCCTTCCTTCCTTCCTTCCTTCCTTCCTTCCTTCCTTCCTTCCTTCCTTCCTTCCTTCCTTCCTCAGAAGAAGAAGAAGGGCAAAGGAAACACACAGAAGTGAATTGGGTATGTATTTTATCCAGCCCTAGTTTTCATGAACAAAACATGGAGAATTTCTCATTTTAGTATGGTTATTTTCCCCCTGCTGTTCTTTGAGGCACATACTAACAGCAGACAAAAGGGGACACTGCAGCTTCTAGGACTGGGGGCTGAGGAGGAAAAGAGGGAAGCGCGTGATTGATGGAGTTCTGGTTGGCTTATAAAGGGCAGCCGGGAGAGCAGGGAAATAATCAGGGAAAAGGGCGTCCCGTACTGGCTTTCTCAGAGGGGAGAAATGAATCCTGAACCTCTGCATTATTAAGTTGTCAGGCGGGCTGATGATGAAAATCTGAAGGTCAGGAATAACAAGAAACACCTTATGGGGGGGATCATGACCTTTCTAGGAGTGCTACACTCATATTTATCCGCACCTAACCCTTATCCACAATTCTTCATTTGATAAGAACATTGGCGGGGGGGGGGGAGGCAAGAGAGGGAGGAAGAGCGCTTGGGGTATGAGGAGGATACCCTTTCCTGTGGGGTGGGGTGGGGGTGGGGGTGTAAAAGGGAGGCCTGATCCTCTCCTCTCCAAACAGTGAGTGAAAATTAGGCTCCTCGCAGAACTGATTGTGGATGCTGAAGTCATAGAGGAAGATAATAAACCAAAAGGACACACAAGGGATGCCAGCAGAAATTGTTTGCTACAGTGGAACTCAATAAAGGGAAGAGGAGCTTTCCGAAATGACAAATTTGGTACAGTGGTGGTAAAATCAGATTTTGCTCTGGTATGATGGCAGCCATTCTGTGTGTGTGTGTGTGTGTCCTTGTTACAATGTATAGTTGCAATGTCTGCAGTTATGTTGACTGTAGAAGATAGAATGGCTGCATTTTCCTGTTTGGTGTGTGTTAATTCAGTACCAAAGATGGTTATGACATCTTGCCCTTATAAAGCGGTAAACCCATGTGCAATTGTAAACCCAGAGTAAAACAACGGGACGGGGTGGGGTGGGGTGGCAAAAGAAAATAGAAAACTGAAGGGAAAGGGAAAATAGAACCACCCAGACACTGAGTGAAGAAGGCTGCGTATTCATGATGAAGGTGTCTTCTTCCATCCTGTAAAACAGCCATCTTTGTACACAAATGCCTACTATGACACCATACACACAAGGACTGAGGAGAAAGAGAGAAGAGAAAGGGGGTAAAAATGTGAGATATGCGTTTATCAAGGAAGTTGACTGCATTGGAGTTGACTTCTGTACAGCTGCTGTAGCAAAGCAAAATGTGTGGGTTTGTTTGTTTGTGTCTGTGTATAGAATAAGGGTGATTGACCTGAGGAGGGAAAAAAGATTGAGTCCCTTTCTGCACTTGCCTTTGGGCTGGAACATGGACCATTTCTTGTCCTCACTGAGGCCTCGCCCTTTCTCAGACCACATTCTCTACATTGGGTGAAACGGTGGACTGGGATACAGCACCAAAATGGCATCAGATCCTGGTCCTGCTGTGGAGGTCTTTAAAGTGATCCACAAGCAGGCCAGGGTCCACGTTCTTGGCTGCAAAGGCCCCGCAGACAGCATAGCTTTGCAGACCACAATGTTCTCATATGTGCTCCAGGAAGTGCTGCCAGAAGCTGATGCACCTTTGAAATGGCCCTCTCAGCGGCAGTTGTAGTCATGAACCAAAGTGCCCTGTTTTCAAAGTTCTTTCCAGCTTTCAATCCATGCTGGTTTGTCCAAATGTGAACAGCTCCTGGAATACATTACTGCTAGCCTACTCCAGGAGAACAGTCCCAGCGGTTGTCATTGTCTGTTGCCTTCCAAGTTTCCAATAGGTTTCTTCAAAATTAGACCTGCCTGCTCTAAGCACAGCAGGATTCAATTTGAGGATCACACTGGAGCTACAGTGTGCACCAAATAATGTGCCTCTGAAGCCATGCAGAATGTTCTATTATTTATTTATTTGAATTTGTATCCCACCCTGAGGCAAGCTACAACACTGAAAGCCAAGCCATAAAATGAACATGTTTAAAACCCTAACAGTGCCTGAATGTGGGCAGGAAAAGCCGTTGTAGTGCCTTCACTGGCTGTATTTAAACAGGGTGATGGGTGTTTGCAAATTCTTGTGCTCCAGTGACACTCCAGCCTTGCCATTAGACTGGAAAAACATGGGGGACAGATGTCTGGCACATTGCACTGGCCCAAGAGAACCTTGGAACCATGGGAAGCACAAGGGCTGTTATGGTCTGGAGGGCTTATTTAACCCTGACACACACACACACACACACACACACACACACACACACACACACACACACATACACACACACACACACACACACACCAAAAAAGAACAATGAGGATGAGCTACCACTATAAGTTCGGAAACAGCCTAAGTATAATAGCCCATAAGCTATGAAGTAGTGTGGCTAAGTAATTGGAAGATATTATTTTCGACACCTATTTGACCTTCAAAAGTGTTCATTTCCAAAACGTCTTAAAAATGTATTTGTCTGCTATTTTTTCCCCCTGAAATATTCACCTAGGGAAGAGAGGGAGAGAAATATCCCATGAAATCAAGCTTTTGTCTGAATACTTGTCAAGGGGTTTTATTACAAGCCCTGTGTAATAAAGTAATTGTATAATTAGTAATACATTCGTCATTCCTCTGCCAAGGAAAAACGTACACACACTCAGCTTTTGTGTAAAATCTGACAGTGGAATTCCACCCCGCCCCCCACCTCCTTTTTTTCCCCCCCTACAGAATTATATCATTATATCATAAAAATGTCAAAGCTCTGAGTTTACTGTTCAGGCTAATATTCTCAAATATTCTCTTAGGCTGACATCTCTGTCAATTAAAATTAAACAAAATTGCATTGTGCCGTATACACTTCAAATGGGAAGCTTTCAAGTTTATGGCTGTTCTTCGAATTGATTTTTAAGACGGCGTCTGTAAAACCTGCGTCGTACAAGATGAGGTGTGGGGAAAGGCAGGCGGGGGGGGGGATGTAGTTAAGGTTCAGTCAATTTTAAAAATGGTTTCAAGATCATAAACCAACAACTGGAAGTTATGGGGAATCCTTAAGACTGGAGGCCGCTATATATAAAAGAGGAGTCCAGCAAGGTAGTTAGTAGCACTTGGAGACTAACAGGAGAAGGGTTGGTAGCATGAGCTTTTGTAGACACGTCTACTTCTTCAGATGCTAGGGGGCCCAATGGGTACGTCTACTTCTTCAGACACTAGGGGGCCCAATGGGCACGTCTACTTCTTCAGACGCTAGGGGGCCCAATGGGTACGTCTACTTCTTCAGACGCTAGGGGGCCCAATGGGCATGTCTACTTCTTCAGATGCTAGGGGGCCGAATGGGCATGTCTACTTCTTCAGATGCTAGGGGACCCAACAGGCACGTCTACTTCTTCAGATATTAGGGGGCCCAATGGGCACATCTACTTCTTCAGATGCTAGGGGGGGGGGCAATAGGTCCCCTAGATTCTGAAGAAGTGGACGTCTCTACAAAAGCTCATGCAACCAACCCTTCTCCTGTTAGTCTCCAAGTGCTACTAACTACCTTACTGGACTTTTTGAATTAGACTAACACAGCTATTTCTCTGATACATAAAAGAGGAGCAAATCCCTCCTTTCCAAATAAAATAAAATAAAAGTGGACAGTGCTAATTTTATAGAGTCTTGGATTTGTTCTCTTTTAACTCTGGGTCCTCTTCTCAGAGACGTTCTCATCCCAAAAAACCAAGTGGGTTTCTTGTGTTGTGTTCCAGTTGTTCAGTCTCACAGGACTCTGCTCCTGTCACTACTCTGGGTAGTTTCCCACAGACAAAAAAATACATGGCATGTCTCTTGGGACTTCGTATTTCTCATGGAAAATAATAGGTTTGCCAGCAAACAATGTTCCCCAGCAATGCACCCTGCCAATAAAAAATAAAAAATAGAAAAAAAAATGTGTGAGAAGGGGAAGTGACTTTTCTGTATGAAATTGAGATGTATGTGCTGAACAGGAATCTTATCCAATTACACTGGGATTATGCTCACAAAATGCATCCCTCCCCCTAAAAAGTATGACAAAGCATGATCTCTCTCTGGCTGAATTCCTGTCAAGACTGTGCTTAAAATAGAACAAGAATGAGAATTGCCTCAGCTGGGTCGTAGATGATCTTTCCAAGCCAGCACTTCCATCTCTCTGGGAGGGAAATGAGAAGTGTAACCTCACCCAGTTTAGCTAGTGGACAGTGGGAAAGCCCCAGGATGTAGCCAAGTTTCATAGGGATGTGGGTGCCTTCACACCTTCACTTTCCTGGAACAGGCTCCTGGGGCGATAGATCTGGCATCCGCATTTTGATACTCTGAACCTGCCCCAAATCTTGCCAGTGGAAAAAGTTTTTGTGGGGAGAAAAAGCAAACTAAATTCTCATCTGTAGACTACTGGGTGGTGGATGCCAAGGTCTTCTTTTCTCCATGCATGACTCAGAGCTGATGGAAGTGGAAGAAGAGAGACTTGAGGAAAGCAGTCACTTTATAGGGCTGATGGAGCATTCTTGCTCCCCCTGGCAAGTCACTATAGCTAGCTGAGATGGGTGCCAGCTGGTGACAGACATTTGGTGACTGAGGAAACTAGAATAGTCTTCTTCAGATAGAGATTTTAAGCCTGCTGTAGGAAGTATCACAGGTCCTTTCTTCCCAGGGCCCATCCTTGCATATATTTATCAATGACATGAGGAAGACCCAGCCCTTCATCAAACTTCACCTGAATGTGACAAATCAGTGGACTGGGATATGACACCCAAGTGGCCATATCCTGCTCCTGCTCTGAATCAGAGTCTGTGTTCCAAACTACCAAGGCTGTGCATACATCGCAGACTTCTAGGGTAGAATGTTGTGGGCGACCAGAAAGTGCAACTAGAAGTGGCACATGGCATTGCTGATCCCTTCTGGCAACAGCAAATGCCAGGAAACTTTGTTCCTGGTCTTTGAAGGTTCTGCACTAGCTGTGAGAACTGGGCACAGGGCATCCTGGCCTGCCTTGAAATAAGAAAGTGCAGAAAGGGCCACAGTTTATTCTACCATCTCCATCTTCTGCCATCAGATTCAAAATAATGTAGCATGATTATTTTGATATGCATCTTTTGAGTCTGCTCCAGGCAGGCATCTAAGGAAGCTGGAAAGCAATGAATATGTATATTTATATTATGCTCATGAATACAAATCCAAAAGCCCTTGAAAAGATGGACTAGTGGCAATATGGAAGTAGGTTTGGGCTTTCAAGATGCCTGCATTCTACCTGCTCCTGGTCTTGTGGTTAGATTGTTGGATTCTTATCTGGTAGTCTCCAGGTTCAAGTCTACATTCCTGGATGAAACCAACTGGGTGACCTTGGGCTAGCCACAGCTCTCTTTCTGAGCTCTCACAGCCCCACAGTGTCTGTTGTGGAGAGGACAGGTTTGTCAGCTGCCTTGAATGCCCTCAAGAGTGAGAAAAGTGGGGTATCAAAGCCAACTCTCCTCCTCTTCCTCCTCGCTTGCCTTCTGCAATAACACACTGAAGGCTAATCTCCGCTCCTAAAACCAATAAGATGATAGTGTTCTGCCATGTTTCATCATTAAGCAAAACAAAACAAAAAACTTAAGGCCAAATCAAACACACATACAGAGTGTAATAAGCCGTATCCGTAAGCATAATTCATAACATGATCGATTATCAACCATGACAGTAAAATCAGATAATTCCTAGTTTCTTAACCAAACATTTTCTGAAAAAGCAAGCGATCGCCCAATTGAATATGTACACTTGACTATGCAGGTGTTAGCTGCTCATGAGCTCAGGTCAAGAGAAATATTTAACTAGAATCCCCTGAGAGGAAAGGCAAAATTAAGAAAAGAAGGGTCTGTGTGTGAGAGAGACCCAGACAGAAAACTCCTTAATTCATTCTGTTAGAGCTTGCATGATGTTTCATTCGACAACTTCAAAGTCAGTTCTAACTGGCAATTAAAATCACCTATATCAACACGAGGGAGATCAAACTGCAGACTCAAACCAGCCTGTAGCTGCATTCTGTACTGATTTATTTGAAAATAAGGCCTATCAAATGTAATGTGACTTCTGGCTCTGTAAACATGCATGGATTCAGGGTGTAGCAAGTCCTTCTTCTAAAGAAATGTTCACCACCTTATCAAGACTGCAGCTTCCAATATCCTTTTGGAAAAAGGCCTAAGTACAAATAAAGGCAAGGTCTACCTGGGGCTGTTGTGGCACTGTTTGTTTCTTGTTTTAATTTATTTGTACCTGTTGTAACCCGCCCAGAGATCTTCGGGTATGGGCGGGATAGAAATGTAAATAAATAAATAAATAAATACAGGGCAAGGCCGATGGTGGAGAATCGTAGGCCCACTTTCCACTTAGTTGTTAATCCGGATCAAGGAGCTACTCAGAATACAACGTCTGGATGGCAATCAGGATTGAGGAGCTGCTAAGAACACATCCTCTGCGAAGGGGTAGAGTAGATATATATCAGAAGTGTGTGTTTGGTGTGTGTGTGTTTGACTAGCAGGATGCATCCATTTAGAACCCATTAGGCACCCAATAAGTACCTGATAGTTACCGATCGGTAAGAACATGTTCCCACACAAGACCCCATTAGGACCCCATCTGTTCACACCAGCATAAGGGAAGTCCGGATTGAATGGCGTCCTCAGGCCCTTAAATCCAGAGTTCCTGTGGATGCCTTTAAAGGGGTCTTCAATCCAGTCTTCAGCCATTGGGTGCTAGACTGCCCATGTAGAAGCATCAGGTCCTTTCAAAGATATGGATCTTCTAAGATCTGGAGTAAGGGAGGTAAGTGGGGAAGAACCTGTGCTAAGGAGGACTCGCTAATGGGGATTAGTGGTAGGTCAGATAAATGTGGTCTACATCTAGTTGCTTTGGATCTGGCTATTACGGATATATCTAATATGGATCTAGTTAATATAGATGAACCAAAGTAAGTGGAGAAAGGGTCTCAATATGTTTTTGCACTTGCTGCTTTATTGGATCAGCCAAACATACTAAGGATGTCCCTTACACACACTGGTGTGGTCTTAGATCCAGCCCATAGACAGCTTCCTGGGGGCAGGACCCCCTTTAGACCACTCAGAGGAGATCACCACAGTACCTCCCCCTGCCAGATCCGAAGCTGCTGAAATGCCCAGCAGAGGTGACCTACTGATAATCTTGTTTAACTTAGCTTAAGTGTGTATTGGGGCAGTCATCTCCCCGCCCCCCAAATGTGGATACTTGGTGGTTAGGAGGCAACTTGAAAGCCGAAGACTGTTTAGAACTCACAGTGGTGGATCAAAGATGGCTGGTCTTCAAGGTCTATTCTAGTCCACCATAGTGTTCCGCCACACTCCTTTAATCCGGATCTAAGAAGATCCGGATCTAAGGAATGGGTACTTCCCTTAATCTGGATCTAGTAGATCCAGATTAAGGGAAGTACCCAATGTGTTTCCATGGGTGGTCTAGCACCCAATAGCAATGAATGCTAGCCTCCCTGCTGTGGAAACACTGGAGCACCCATTTGCAAATCTGGATTGACCCACAAGGGATCTGCCTGTCGCCCCATGTGTTTTGGGGGACAGGGGGTGCAATCTCCGAAGTTGCCTTTGGAGATTAGCAAAAGCTCCAAAGACAAACCCCTTGGGAGAGCACCCGAGGAGATGAGTCAGTCTCGTTAATATGCACCTCTTTCCATTCCTGAAGGTAACAGTCCGCTTTGTTCTCCCAAGGGGTTTGTCTTCTGAGCCTTTGCTAATCTCCAAAGGCAACTTTGGAGGGATTTCGGAGGGATTATGGAGGCACTTCAGAGGGACTTCAAAGCTTTGATTTTGGGGCTCCCTACAATCCAGATTTTCAGGCTGAAGACCCCATTGTAGACCCCTTTATTGGGGTCTACATGAAATCTGGATTATAGGTCCTGAAGGACCCATATGATCCGGATTTCCTGAGCTGCAGTGGAAACAAATGTGTCCCTAATAGGGTCTGTGGTGGAAATGGGGTCATCTGGGTCTGAGCCAAATGGGTCCTTAAGGGGTGCTAAAATGGGTACATTCATATGGGTACACCCCATATGAATGCACACAAATAGCGTATGGATCCTGTATACAAATAGCATATGGATCCCATATAAATGTGTACAAATGGGATACAGATCCTATATATGAATGCATATAAATAGCATATGGATCCTATATATGAATGTATACAAATTGCATATGGATCCTGTATATGAATACATATGAATAGCATATAGATCCCATATACAAATGCATACAAATAGCATACAGATCCTATATACGAATGCATACAAATGGCATATGGATCCTATCTACGAATGGATGCAAATAGCATACGGATCCTATATTCACATGCATGCAAATGGCATATGGATCCTATATGCAAATCCCATATGGATCCCATACGAAGCTTCACATGAATGTATCTGAACATTTGATTCAAATCTGAATGTCCGTATTCAGATGAATTCGTACGAATTTTGAACGTTACGAATATCCATGCGCATCCTTCCGACGTTCTGCGCACAGCAGCATCCTGGGAGCCAGAGCAAGGTGTCCGTCACTGCCGATTATGGCACGGAAGCTCAGAGCTGCCCATCACAGCTCCCAGCGCCTTCCTTCCAGGCTTTGTCTGGATGGGTTCTAGGCCTGAAGGGACACCTAAGCACTCCATAAAGAGCACCGCGTTTGGGCTTCTTCCCGGAGTGGCTCATTTAATTATACAAAGACTGTATTTCAACTGTATGCCCTGCTGAGATGTGCTCTTAAGAGCAGAATGCTTTTGAAATAAAACTGTGAATTGCTTTTGAAATAAAGCTATTCATTGCATACACATAGTCATTGATCGGTACTCTGAAATTTATAGAGCAGCAATGGGAAAGGAGAAGAGTGGAGTGAAGGGGATGTGTCTTCCCTTTAAAGAGGGGTTTCAAATCATCAAGGGCATAAGGAAATTAACTGATGACTGAAATATGGAAATCAAGGCTGTTCTCTACTCCAGGCTGGCCTGAGCAATTACGTACCTTGGAGTGCTTCTTCTTAAGCTGTTTGTTCATAAGCTGCATAGATGATTTGCCACATAAGCAAGGGAGTTTGGTGCTTGTGGGCTTCTAAAAGCAGCTGGATGGCCATTGAGGGCCGTTCTGAATTGGATTGGGAAACTGGCCCTATAGACTTCCTGGAATGCATTACACACGTATCCATATGCATCTTATTCGCATCCATACCAATTTGTATGTGTACATATGGGACGAAAACAGGATGCGTACTGGGTAAAAACAGGACGCGTACGAATGTGTACAGGTGCATATGGATGTGTCGTATACAGACACATACGAATGTTGTCCACATTCATGTCTTCAAATACAAATCAAAAATTCCTATGAATAGATTCAAATGTATTCAAATCAATTCAAATTTGAATACATTCATTTTTTCTCTATTTGTTCAAAGCTGAATATTTGATCCGAAATGAATCAAATCCAAAAACTGCATTCATGTACACCCCTAGTCTAGACTGGCCTAGTCCCTGTTCCTGGCCCTGTTCCAGTCTAACAGAGGAGGGCATTCCAGCCGTGCATGAACTTATGTTGCTGGCATGATTCCCAGGTGGACACAAGTCTTTAGCACTGGAAGAATCCAGAAGTGATTCCATAAATCACACAGTTTATGAAGTCAGTCCAGGGTGCTGTCCAGGGAAATCCTTCCAAGTGCTCCAGCCTGTGCCGGACATGCCGGAACAGCCCACTAAGGTGCTGAAATGGCCCATACTTTGGCTCTACTCTGCCTTAATAAGTAGAAAGGGCGGGATGGAATATACAAAGCTGCTAATTTCAGGGCCGCAATCCCAAGTTCAAGCATGGACCCTCCATCCCTCTTAGGAATCTTTTGAACATTGATAATTTGATCAAAGTAGTGGCATTTATAACTGCAGGCTAATATTGTTTCAGCATGCAATTAGAGCTGGTAAATAGGCTCCCTTTCCATAGCCATTACAATATCAGTCTGGCCCGAAAGCAATTCAAGCTTGCCCCAATGTATTAACATCCAGAAAGCCTTGTAAATTGCCTACAAATTGGTAGCAACTGAGGCTAGACTTCCTCTTCTGTGGGGGTACCTGCCTAGAGTAAAGTTCTCCAGTTTCCTCTTGCATAGTGATCTGGGATGTATCCTGTGGCTAAAGGAGTGAGAACTTTGCTCTGCTGGGCTACCAGTAGTACAACTGCAAACCTTGATGCCTAGACTCTTGGCCTTTCTGCACTCCCCTTTGTTTCTGGGGGCCGAGAATAGTGCACTTTCACTTTCTGGCTAGATAGCACCGCCATCTTTGTACACCGGGACAATGGTCCTGCACCACACACGTACACTTGCACTTGGGGTTATCTGAAGTGCCAGAGCGCTTGCACAGCACCTCTCATGACCCGCCCAGCACCAGAGAGGTGTGAATGGGCTTTACCGGAGACAGCAAAGTCATACTCCATGAGTAAACTGCGTGCAGTATGCTCATGCACTGAGGGGGCTATTTCTGAGCTGGAAACGGCCCCTTTAAGTGCAGATGCATGCAGAATACAGGGCCAAATGCAGAAAGGCTCTTGAAAAAGCGACTTGTTTTATTTACTCATGTCCGTCCCTTCAGGAGAAAATAAAATACAACCCAACGTAGGAGAAGCAGCAAGGAGGAGTGATAGAGGTGAGAGTGAAGGGATGGAGAGCTAACACAGTTCACTTAATACCAACACTAACACAATATTGATTCACATTCATGCTCACTATTTATTGACGTGAGTTGCATACAATGGGTGTTCTCAATTAGTCGACCCCTTTCGAGAGGAAGAGCAATCACATTAGAAGGAGAGGCTCCCAGTAGCTTAGAGAGGTCTAACGTTTTGTAAAGAAAACGCACCCAGCATCAGGAAGCTGAATATTCTGAGCAAGGCATATTCTGCCAAAATCAAAGTGTTATTCCCAAACACCCTCCCCAACCCAAAACAAATGTGGTTTATCTCTAAAGCTAATTATCCTAGCTTAATATCTGTGCACAATCATATCATGGCGTTCCAATATCTGTAAAGGGAATCTGCATCTTCCGCCATGCTCCACGTTACTGTGTGCTCTGCTAAATAGGGTTCAGTGTATTTACCTAATGGCTTAGCACAAGATTTGTTTAGTTGTGCTAGAAAGAGATTTATGGAATTGGGTAGGACGCAGAAAAAACTTTGCTTCCTCTTCTCGCCTGGGCTGAGGTGAGCAGGTCTGGCACACACGTTCCTCTAATGCAACCAAAGAGCCACAAACTGGTAAAATATAAAATATTTTCTTCCTCTTGGTGCCCCTTGCAGGCTTTTATTGCTTAGTCGCAGCTGGATTTACACTGTATTTAATAAAACATTAGTAGCCACAAGGGACTGAAATATGTAACGTAAGTCTTTTTCAGTAAAATAATTCCATAAATCTGCATATGAAGCTTTTTTTTCTTTCAAGAGCTGTATACTCATAATTTAATTATAAATGTGGTGCCTGTGCCCCCCCCAACTCCACCCTCCCAACTGCCATTGAAATTAAATGGAAGAAAAACCTGTCCATAGTTGATTGTGGATGAATGCTTCCAGGACTGGAAGTTGATACCAAGCATGTCACAATCACGTTGGGAGAAGGAGCTAACAGCTCCAAAGATCTGTAAGCCCAGACCATTTGAGAGACACATGAAGATGGGGGGCTATTCCATGGTATTTAATAACACTGAAGTTAGGGAGGCTATAAACATTCTAGAGATCTCCATCTCTGAAAAAGGGAGGGAGAAAGAGAGGTTAGACTTTAGAGAGGGAGATTAAACTTCAAGAACCTCCTCTGTGCAGCTGCAGGAAGGTTTGTAGATGGTGTTTTTCCACCACCGAAAAGGAGAACATCATAGCCTGCCAGATGTGACAAGCACCTTTTCACCTCTTCTCATGTAGCCACTGGACATTGCTAACCTCCGTTTTAGCATTGGTTCCGGGGAGATTCTTCATCAAGGCCAGGTTGATTTCACCTAATGTTGGCCTTTTCTGAAAATCCAGGGGTAATTTTGCACTTCCTTTCCCATCCCATAGACAGGAAAGGAGTACAATCAACCAACGTTGACTAGTGATCTCACTTGCAGTCACTAGTCAATGTTAGCCTACCCTGCCCTCCGATCAAACAGCACCAGCTCCAGCACCGAGGACCCCGCCCAGGAGGAGCGCGCGGACTCCTACGCAGGTGAAAGCAATGAAGGAACTGCCCTGCCCGAAGGCATTGCGCAGGCAGAAACAAACCACGCACCACTCATCAAGAATCAGGCACCTGGAGAGGCAAGGGATTCCTATTTAAGGAATTGGGAGGCGCCCAGAGCGGGTTGCAGACAAAGCTGTGCAACCTCGCCGTGTTACCTGGACTGTGTTTTGACCCTGGACCCGTTTGACTTCTCTGACTTCTGGACTGCCCCCCCCCCAATTTGCTGAACTCTGGACACTCTGACCTTGGACCGTACCCTGACTTTGAGTAAGCTACACCCCGTGGAGCACAGCTGCGTGCTTGTGTCTGCCCGCACGCCCTGCACGCCCGGGACACGACAGGCAGAGCCTCCTTGATCTGCACTAAAACATGTGGAGGAGGAGGCCAGTGATCCAGATTGAGAAGTCCCTTAATCTCAATCACCATTGAGTGCAAAAAGGGCCATTCTCTCTCTCTCTCTTTTTCTGTAACTTTTTCTTCATAGGTGGGTAAAGCCTAGATAGAATCATTGGATAGGGACTAGGGATGTGCATGAATATTCAAAATATTTGTTATTCGGAAGAATTTGGACAAATTGGGACAGACTAGCATATCCGTGCTTATCCATACGGATACGTACTGGATGAAAATGGGATCCGCAAAGGATAAAAAACAGGATACATACAGATGCGCGTGAGATTCGCATCACTGGATACGTAATGAATATTCAAATGAATAGATACAAATGTATTCATATCGGTTTGAATATTCAGACATTTGTTTTTCTTTATTCGCACAAATTTGGATATTCGAATATTCAATTTGAATTGAATTGAATGTCAAAAATTGCATTTGTGCACGCGCCTAACAGGGACAAGAAGCGACTATTGGTATGCCACATTTGATTCCAAAATTGATCAGCACACCAATTGTTGCTCTATCTCTCGCTCTCAGGTTGCAGCTTTTCCCAGTCAGCAGCTGAGTCCCAGAAGAGAGTGTGAACAGAAGTGACAGGCTAGTGACAGAGCTTTAAAAGAGAGTGGTTAAAAATATGCTTGAAGTTACAACCTGGGCTCCCAAATGACTACTCAGAAGGCTGCTCTGAATAGCATTAGCATTGCAGAACCCCAAGGAATACTACTAGACATTTGAAGAAGGGAAGGTATTTTGTTGAAAATGGTAAAAATGTAAGCAAGAACAAAGATGATTGAACAGCCGTCCAAATGGGCACAAAAACAAAAGAGTTAAGGTGCAATTGTAGTCCTCCAATTGTAGTCCTAAGGGTGTGCAGGAATGCAGTTTTCAGGATTCGATTTGATTCAATTTGAATATCAAAAAATTCAATTCGATTTGAATCTTTAATAATTCTAATTTACCCAAGTTCAATTCCAAGGGCTTTTTTTCAACTGATTTTTAAGAACAAGTTCAAAATTGAATGTGAACAATTGTTTGTTCAGTTAAATAATGGACCATTTGGCCTAACAAATTATGTTCAGTTTGATTCAAAGCAAACATGCAGCTTTCACTTGTGGACATCTCCAGTTACTGCAAAATGGCAAGGAACCAAGGTTACATGGGTCCGGATTGTCTTCTTTCTTCTAGGTAAATCTTAGTTTGGTCTTCTACAGCAACTTTCCCTGTAGTAAATGGAGCTTCACTCTGTTCCCACCAGCACTGCTAGCCCACTAAGAAAACTGTGACCATGGTATCACTTATGATTGAAGGTTTCCACAGGCATGTCTTCAGGAATCATGTCTCCACTGTCAGTGACATAATATACCCATTGAAGAGCACAATACCCACATGAGGTGTCTGCAGGTGAGTGTGAAAAACAGCACTTTTTTGGGAAAGGCTTCACTCACTGCATTGTGAGGCAACTTCCCACACCAAAATGGAGAGGCAAATGTGCTCTTGGACATGGTAAACAAAGGACTTCCTTGGAGACACCTGCCCCCGGGAGTCTTCACTGATGAAGACTGAAGAATTTTTTCCCCTAGTCTAATTATTTATAGCACCTTTGTGGTTCTCTAATGTTCCACTGTGCAGTCCTGGAATTCTATTGGCAGTTCAGAGTTCTCCTCTGCTCTGCCTTCACTACCGTGTACTAATCCTCTGCAGCCAACCCCTCTCATAACCTTTAATCAGCTGTAAGAAACAGACAAAATCATAAAAGACAGGTGAGTCAACAGCTACTAGAATGGATGCCTAGGTACCACCTCCAGGTTGGAAAGACAGTCAGGATGCCTCTCAAGACCATTTGTAGGAACATGAGTGCAGATGAAAGTCTTGCCTTTCTCTTCTGCTCGAGATGCCCAGAAGCAATTGTGGGCAACTGTGTGAGAGAGGATCCTGGAATAGAGAAGCTGTGACCTGATCCACCAGGGGTCCTCTTATGTTCTTAATAGCATTCTGATCCTTATCTCTAATGCCCTAGAGATAACAGTCCCATTAATCTGCCCAACTTTTTCAGAAAATCAAAACTAAATCACCCACCGTGGAAGGGAAATTATGGAGGATAATTCAAACACCTTTGTGATTAATGCACTTTGCAGAACACTTTTCTGGGGTAGGTGGCGCACAAAATTCAATGTCCTTCTACTCTACTCAAGGCACTGCACTATGTGTTTTTTTCCTGTTGGAATCTCCACAGATAATTTAGGGGTTTTTTTTTGTCTTCTTCTTTTCTTTTTGAAAGAGTATGGAGGGAATGTCCACTGCCTGCCAAACTCTGCCCAAAAACTCTCATTGAGAGAGTGAGCATGCTTACATGTCAGATCAAAGAGAGATCTGAAGTGTGTTTTAGACATCAAAGGACCCAACAAATCCATGTGCCACACTTCTAAGTTCACCCCCGGGCACCAGCTGCTATTGGGGGCTATGTCATTTGAGTTATCTCTGACTGCAGGAGAAATTGATCTAGATCATCACAAAGTAGATTTCTAAGATGCTGTCTTTCTCTTGTTTCTGGGAAATCCTTATTAAATATTTATTTGAGATGGGTTCATATCCCCGTATTATTTTTGTTTTTGTTTTTAACTGTCATGGCGTGGAGCTACTTACTTACTTTTCTGAGCAAGTTTAAAAAGAAACCTATCCTGATCACATGCGAGGTCTAAAATAAGATTATTTACAATCCAATCTAAGGAGTGCTGACGGCTGGTGTTGCCAGCTAGAGCTGCCTCAGCATTTAAATTTCCACTTTTTCTGGGCAAAAACCCAGCAGGCTGATTCAATTAAACTCTTTATGTTATATATTACCCAGAAGTTCACCATCTGAAGCAATTCACACAGACTGAAGCCATGCCTTTATGATTGTAATTTGGTAGCACAACATTTCCCCCTGCCTCTTCCTAGGGACTCTTTTACAAGTACTGCAGAGAAAAAGGCAGACAGAAACACACATTTTTCTGTTGTGAGCTCTCAGAAAGACACATGCTGTCCTTCTGCCTCTTGAAAATAAAGCCCTATTTCAAGGCTGTTTAATAAGCATCCTCCCTTCTCCATTAAAACATAGTTGTGCAGGTGGCTATGCAAAGAGCTCAGATTCGCAAAGTAAGGGGCCCTTCCTCCATTTAAGGTAATAACAATTAAGGTAATAAGAAGGAACAAGGAAGTCTTTGCCAGCACCACAGCGCCTTTCATCTCTAATGGATATAACATACAGAGATCCATCATCTCAAAATGGCTTTTTGTCCATCTCACTTAATGTTCTCATCACTGTCAGCAACACTGGGAAGGGAAGAGATATTTGTGGATCTACAGATGTTGCTGTTCTCCAACACCTTCTAGCTCTGACCAGTAGGGTCAAAGCAACTGAGGTCCCAAAACATCTGGGACAGGGAGATTTGTTTTGTTTAAAAAAAGATCTCATTTCTCTTCTGCTTCCAATTCTACTACCAAACTGCATTTTGCATACATGAGTGCAACACATGCTTTATTTCCAGCAGATGCATATCTACATATTCTGAGAGGACTGAATGCTTCTCTCCCCCAGTTGCACAGAAATCCTATCTGTGCTGAAATATGTACAAACAGAAGTTCTCTATATCTGAAATTCCAATCAGCATGGCTCTCCAAGTCTTCTTGAAACTGAGCAGGCATTGCATTTTTCTGTCATCCCCGGCCACGTGTTCTTCACTCCCTGCCAGCAGTTTGTGAGAGAGGCCACAGGAACATAAGAACCTGCCTCACACCACATCAAGAATATGGCTCAGTTTCCCTTGGATTTGCCCATGCTGACTAGAAGTAGCTCTGCAGGAATTCAGACCATTGCCCCCCCTCTTAAGCCCCCCTGAAATATTTTGGACTATTTCCACGGAAAGTAGCACACACTTTTCCAAAGAGATCGAGCCATTCTTCAATTTGAGATAACATGACTGATTTGGGGTTAAGCTGCATGTCAGGAAGCTAGATATGACTTCTCCCAATCTTTCTAGGTCTTAATTTGTCAGATTGGAAGGCAAGAAAGCAGACAGGTTGCACAGTCGTAAAGGGAGCCATTGGAAAGGAGCTCCACAGTGGTTGGAAGTCCTGCCCCCTTGATTTGGTTTGCTGTATCTGTTTAGCTGTCATAAGCCAACCTGGGCTTATGGTGACTGCATGGTTTGTCCATCTAAGATCATAAGAAGAGTCCAGCTGGATGAGTTTGCAAAAAAATTCGTGAAAATATTCAAATACAAACATGAAATTCTGGTTGTTTGATTTAATGCTTCTACAATGATGCAAATTTTCAGATGTTCAGTTCTTGAGTGAAATGAATTTGTTTTGTTTGTTTGTTTGTTTGTTTTTTGCACGTGTATGTGTGCACACCCCTAACCTTTAGCTTGGAATTTACTCCTCCCTACATGCCCACACATACACACCGAACTGTCTTCATTGTGCCAACATTTTTATCAAGGTCTCTTTCATGACCTCAAATGACCTTTACTGTCAGGTCAAACACAATCAATATCTGCATTGTACTTGACTGCAGCCGCTAAATGTTTCTGAACTATTAATCCCATCATTCCATGCTAGTGCTCTAAACTACAGCTTCCATCACTCTCTGCTAGCCAGAATGATGTGGACTGTGACTCAGTTTTTGAAGAAGAAGAAGAAGAAGAAGAAGAAGAAGAAGACTTGACTTTTCTGAACCACTTTTCCTCACCCATTTAAGGGGACTCAAAGTGGCTGACAAAGCTTTTCTATTCTTGTCCCCTGTGACGTAAGTGGAGCTGTGAGAACTCAGAAGAGAACTGTGACTAGCCCAAGGTCACCCAGGTGGCTTTGTGGAGGAGGGCAGGATCAATTTCCAGATAAGAGTCTGGCTCCCTAACCACTAGACCAAACAGGCTCAGTTTACCCTTCTGGTCTTTGAGTATAACGGGCACAGGGGTGTGCACACCCACACCCACCCACAACTACATAGAATTATGATATAGAATAAATCTACACAGAAGATTCTACTATTTCAGGTGAAGAGTGTAGGTCCTCTCAATTCTCTTCTTATTATTAGCCCACCTTAAAAAAAAAAAGGGGAGAGAGAGAAGGAAAGAAGCCCTAGCAACCCTTTCCAGTCTGCTGAAGCCTCTCTTCTGTTGCGATGAGTTTCTTTACTTTCAGCAGATTGTTTTAATCAGGATTTCAAAGCTATCCTTCCATGCTCCACTGCCATGGCCCCAAAGACAATAAGCTGTATGTTGCTTAGACAGGAACATCTGACTGACTTTAATAGATTTTACGAGCAAGCCCAATGTTTTCACATTAGATGCAGTTTTACATCTGAGAGATATCCTGGGTATTTAATCTGTACAAACGGCGCAGATATAAAGGAGGGTGAGAGAGGACGTTGAACCCTGAAGACCTCCCTAAGAGATGCATTTCATTTTAATAAGGAACATGGTGGCCATTTAATTTTTCCTCTGGCAGTGCCCCCAGCATGATGCTTTTGGGATATATCATAGCACACTTTACATATACTTTGAGTTTCTCCCTCTCTTTTTCCCAGTAGCAGCCTTTAGAACATTACTGTGAAACACACTCTTCCGGACGGCCCAGATTTCTTCACCTCATGATTCCGTTTTCTCATATAGGCCTTTAAAAATAATTTTCACAATACTGTGATTCTTATAGGATTGCTCCATAGAGAGAAATGCATTGATCTAGAAACATTTAAGCATGTAATTTACATTGTTACATTTTTATTTATTTAAAAACCAGGATGAGTTTACAATGTTTGCACAAATATATACACAGTGGAATTCATAAGAAGCCAACTAATAACAAATCTGAGTCTTCTTGAGAAGAAAAAAAAATCTGTAAGAAGGGTGCCATCACAAATAAGGCCCCTTTACTAATCATAACAGAAGCAGTTTTTGCATTATTTTAAATTTGAAAGCGATAAAAATAAATTACCAAAAGTAAAGCAGATAAATCTCCCTCACAAAAATAAGCTTGTTAGAAAATTTCCTTTTAATTTTGCTGTCAGATGGGCCTCTGACAAAATTCTGTAGCCTTGAGGGTTTGCTCTGCTATGTTCCTTGAAAGTCTAAAACAGTGAGTGCAGTTCTTTGCTTTTTCCCTTATATTCCAAGTAACAATTCCTGATTTGGGGAAACCTATCCCTGTAAAAAATTTGCTATGTCTAATTTATTGCTTCATTTGTGGCTGCTGCTACAGCAAGGTAAATTTATTCTGATTTGTACAACCAAACTCCCTCCTGTGACAGTGACTAATTATTACCTCAGTTAAAATAATGAAAGTGTCCGAAGGTGTCCGAATGCAATTTGTTAGGAAAACATGTGGCAGGCTGTGTTACCCCAGACCCGAAAAAAAAAAGCCTAAGTGATCAGAAAAGCATGGCAAATTAAGATATTGCTCCCCCAAAGGTTAGAAATCGATAACAGAATATTTCAGAGACTCCAAGTGCCGGAGGAAGGCAATAGTATCATAGCAAATACTGAGTTGTTTTCTCACAAATGAACAACTGTTGGGACAAAGTGAAAGGGTCAATTTAAACTAAAAATGTTTACACACACACAAACACACAGGTTCTCCTGTCCCTGAAGATGGCAAGAACCTGATATATTTTAGAAGTGTGTCAGCTTGCATCTTCTGGAAGCTTTTATCAGGACATTTATTCCACCTTTTACAGTGAGCTAATCCATTTCAATCTCTCTGTAGCTTCTTACAAATATCTCCTAGTAGCGTTATGGACTTCACTAGAGGAGATGAAAGGAAATACGTTACAGGAGATGAAAGTGAATTATAGGTAATAGGTACAGACTGTATCAGGTGGAGTTCTAAACTGTTCAAATTGAAAGGGGCATTCAAAAGGTTCATGTCTGAACCCAACATCCTGCGTGTTTGGAAAAAAAAAAGTTTGAATATGAAGCAAACACAAAGTGGTATTCTAATAGGGATGTTAAAAAATATTCTAAATATTCAATGTCTGCACATTCAGATTTAAACATTCAAACAAATTTCAAATGTTTCAAAACATTCATTCGAATTATTGGAAATATTCAACTGTACAGATACATATATATCACATATGTATCTGTATGAATCTCATACGTATCCATATGCATTTGCGCTAATAGTGGCCGTGTCCCCATGCAAACAATTTGGCTCTGATAGGGCTCGTATTTGACCGGGTGTGGGACTGAGATGGAATGTTGCCCATCCCCTTGCCATTCCCGGTAACGTGGGCTGGGTGTGGGCTGGGTGCAGATACAGCCATCCCCATGCAAACCATGCCAAACCCCGGCATAGGGGAGCAGCGCCATCTCCGCTCCACCCTCTCTCTCCTCGTTGGAAGACAGATTGACATCACCCCACCCCTGAGCCGCCCACTGCAAATGCCACACACACCCCTTAGCAGCACAGAGAAGCGAGGACTGAACAACAAAAATAATAACTAAAAACCCCAGCTGTATGAGCAAAGCCGCTACAAGGTTTGACAGCTGTTGAGCAGTTTTGTGCACCTCTACTCCACCAGGGAAACATAAGAACCCCCGGCAAGTGGAAAAGGGAGAAAAATCAAGCCATTATCATGCTCGCCTTGGCAACTGGGGAGGGTGTGTGTGTGAAATATGTGTATAAAAGTCTTGTGAGGCAGCAAAGGCCATTCAACCTCTTCATCATTTTGGCTTTAACACCATTTACTCCCCAAAAATGTCAGCGGCTGCGATCTCCAATGCACAGGGCAGGAACGGTGAGCACAGGACATAAAAACCCACCTCCCAGTGACATGAGCGCCAATCTACTCCCCAAATAGCCCGGGAATATCCTCATGTGCAGGCTCAGCTCACAAAGCAATGCGTGCCAAGACACCAAACATGACGAGAACAGTTTTTCCAGCAGCAAATTTGGTCCCGGTTTGGTCGATTTGGTCCACGGAAATCAGACCAAACCTAAAATGCATGGGGGTGCCCCTTCCCAAACCCAATTTTGATTTGGACCAAAATGTGCATGAGATGCTCCCAGTATGGGACAAAAATGGGATGCATATGGGATAAAACGGGATGCGTATGAAATGTGTACAGATACGTATAACATACAAATGTCAACATTCATATCTTCAAATTTGAATGTTGTCGAAATTTGTATCTAGATTCAAATCTATCATTCAAACAAATATATCCAAATGCATTTGATTTGAATGAGATTTTGCTGCAATCAGATTCTAAACATTCAGATCAAATTGAATGTTTGGATAGTCGATTCAATTTGAATTCAAATGCAAACAACAACAACAACAACAACAACCCACCACATTGGTGCACATGCCTATATTCTAATAAACACACCCTACTCAATCCAAGGCACAAAGGTGTCCAAACTGAACCAAAGGTCTGGGTATTGGAAGAAAAGAAGTTCAAATGCACACTAAAGAAAAGGGTGTTTGGCTCAACTTGGACAGTTTTTAGTTTGTGCACATTCCTAGCAATGGGTGACATGGGGATGGAGTACATGTAAGTGAAGAAAGGTCCTACAGGCCTGACTTGGTCCTGGAAGTTGGCATTTCCATTTCCTATGTGGCTGAACATATTCCATTAGGGAGAGATAAAGAAAACTCAGTCACTCATGGGTTACTTTGTTAGGGTCTTTCAATTGGCACAAAAATGGAACCAGATTGGGGCAGAAGAGACACACCTGATTTTCCGTGCAGATTTTTAGTGAAGAATTTGTAGGGTCATGAAATATATTTGGCCCGGAATTAGGCTTACTCTTTGTTTGGGGCACACTTGAGAATGTGTGTGCACGCGTGCGCACACACACACACACACCACAGAGAGAAAGAGAGCTATTTAAAAAGCAACAACAACAAAAAAATCACATCTGGGGAATTCAACAGGTTTATTTCCCAAGATTAAATGTCCACGGCAAATTTTCTAAGTGGGCAACTCCCAAGCTGACGATTGACTTACTGACAAATCGGATGGAATGAATGTTTTCATGGACTACTGGTTTTCCCAAGCTATAGGACTGTGAGTGACACAAGCCAGCTGCCCAATGCAGATAAAGGATGAAATTCCAGACTTCCTCTTTTGTAGTTCCAAAGCAAACATACCAAAGATGGAATATGTTTCTAAATCTGCACTTTAAAAGTATGTGTAGTAGAACATCTCAGAAGGAGGCAGTTCGGTACAGGCTGCATTTGTATATTTAACAATAAGTTGAGCAATATTAGCATCCACTGTTATTCTTTTAACATGGCTACTCCCTCCCTCTGAATTCCAAATCATGTGTCTATTATGTGGCAGATTGAGGTCCTTGGGTACCAAGAACAACAACAAAGCAAGACTTGGTACCAATCAGTCCGGTTGTAGTGAAGAAATCACAGAAGCTTTGGGGGGGGGAGGAGGAGAAGGAAGGAAGGAAGGAAGGAAGGAAAGGAGGGAGGAAGGAAGGAAGGAAAGGAGGGAGGAAGGAAGGAAGGAAGGAAGGAAGGAAGGAGGGAGGGAGGAAGGAAGGAAGGAAGGAAAGGAGGGAGGAGGGAAGGAAGGAAAGGAGGGAGGAAGGAAGGAAGGAAGGAAGGGAGAGAGGAAGGAAGGAAGGAAGGAAGGAAGGAAGGAAGGAAGGAAGGAAGGAAGGAAGGAAGGAAGGAAGGAAGGACCAAGCACCAATGTTAGTGGTGTAAGCCAGTGGGCATGTGAAGTGAGTGGCAGGACAAGGAGAAAGAGGAGTCAAAATGAGAAGCACAGATGACACCATGTTGTCTCCAGAGTTGTCTCCTTGGCTTTTGTTATGGTTGTGAGCATAGGTGCCCAACATGGGCGATCCAGACCAAACCGTCAGTTGTGCCCACGAGCAGAAGCAAGAGAAGCAATAAAACAAGATGGCAAAGGGAGTTTGGTCTTCAAACTAAAGATGAACACAAATAGAAGCTGCATGTTTGATTCAAATAGTCTTTGTTTGGTCCAGCGATGAACCGTTTAATCAAACAAACCAGTTGATTGCATTCAATTTCAAACTTGTTCAAAAACAGAACAAAATAAAAACAATAAGGCTTGAATTTGAGGCTGAAATATGGACATTACACCTCAGCACAATCTCTGGAGTACATGAATGTTTTTTTAAAAAAAATTATTATTATTCAATTTGTGTTAAATTGAAGGCAAAAAATGTATTTGTTCAAATAGATCCCCTTCAAATGTAGTAGAATTTGTATTCAATATGAATATTCAATCCCATAGGAATCCCATATGAAGCTTCATTTGAATGCATCAAAAATTTGATTCAAATTTGAATGTCTGAATTCAGCCAAATTCAATGAATTTTGAATGTCATGAATATTTGTGCCTTTTCATAATATGCTCAAGACAGTTGCAAGCAATTAAAATACAGAGAAATTATTGTAGCCAATGCAAAGCAAGATACAGTAATCACATAGCAACAAAGTGACTGTAATGCATTTAGGAAATCATGGGCCTATTTGTGCTTAGGCTTCTGGTATGAGCTGTCCTAATTGCATACCAGGGGCCTAAATGCAAATAGGCCCCATATCTGATCTCTAAGCTATTATTATTGTTGTAGTTAGTTAGTTAGTTAGTTTACTTTGTGGGGAGGCAGCCCAACACAGTCCAGATAGGCAAAGAGATGCTTACAAGTTGCATGGCAGCCATCTTAGCAGCTAAAGGAAAGTATAGGTATAATCTACATTTGCTAAGTTTACTTTTCAACATTTACCATGACTTCAGCCCATTATTAAAGTCTTGTGTTTTACAGAAAACTTAGAGTTTCATCAAGAATCTGTTCCTTCCTTATGGAAGCACCTGTGAGCTCTCATGAAGGTACCCACTGCCACTGGCCTCTGCTCACAGGGTCATCAAGGCTTTGTGATAACCTCTCTATGGGTGTTTTTCCACTAGCACTAAGTACCCATTGAAGCACCCATTAAGGACCCATTTGGCTCAGAGCCGAATGACCCCATTTCCACTACAGACCCCATTAGAGACACATCTGTGTCCACCACAGCTAGGGAAATCAGGATCATATGGGTCCTTCAGGACCTTTAATCCAGATTTCCTGTAGACCCCATTAAAGGGATCTACAATGGGGTCTTCAAATCCAGATTATAGGGAGCCTGTTTCCACTATAATTGGGCAATGGGGTCTAGAGGAGGCTCGGGGGGGCACCCATAGGGGGTGCCCCAAAATCAAGACCTTGAAGTCCCTCCAAAGCTGGCTCCAAAGTCCCTCTGAAGTCCCTCCGAAGTTGCCTTTAGAGATCAGCACAGGCTCCGAAGAAAAAAACCTTGTGAGAGCAATGCCGCTGTCAAAGGCTCCGGAAGATCTTTGAAGTTAGCAGCAGATCACGAAGCCACTCCGGAGGATCTTCAAAGATTCTCCAGAGTGCCTATAGAGATTGCACCCCCTGTCCCCCAAAACACCTGGGGTGACAGGTGGACCCCTTGTGGGTAGATCTGGATTTGCACATGAGTGCCCCAGTGTTTCCACAGCAGGCAGGCCAGCACCCATTGCTACTGGGTGCTAGACCACACATGGAAAGACACTGGGTACTTCCCTTAATATGGATCTACACCCTATGAGGCCCTTGGTGGCAGAGGGCAATTTGTATGCTCTACAAAGGTGCTGCCTTTGGTATTGTACAGAGGTACACAGTACATTGTTAAATGGAAGCATCTTTATTCCAGAGCTTCTATAGGAGCAGGGGTGTTGTTGGACATGAGTGAAATTGTCAGACAATCTGTTTGGTTTTACAGCACTAGGACGTACCTTGTTTTCCACATGGTCTCTAGATCCAGAGTCCTGGGCCCTTTCTGTGCTTGGCCTTATTCTGGAATATATCTCAGGATAGCTGTCTGCTGGCCACAAGCTAATGCAGACTATGGCAAGCCTCACCTGGGGCATCCATAGTCTGCACTAGCATGCAGATGGCAGGTCCCTATTCTGGGATATATTCCAGAATAAAGCCAAGTGCAGAAAGGCCCCTGGTCTCAAAGCAGCAATATCTGTGAAGCAAAATGAGAAAAATTGCAGAAGTGTTGATAAGAAAGTTGAAATAAGTATAGCCTGGCCTCCTTTTAGATCTGTATTTCATTTGTCTTTTACTAAAGTCAGAATGAAACCAAAAAAATACCAGGTCATCAGTGTGTCTCAATTCACATGTCCTCCTTTCTCCAAAACAAACAAAAGAAGAAGAAAGGACAACTCTTCCGTCATTACAGTCATTCAGCAGAACAACTCTAATCCTTTGACTGCATTAGTCCTGAGTTTAGTAGCTGATATGTATCACCTAACTGGGCAATTGTATTATATTCAATAAGTTGCAATGTGTAGCATAAAACTGGGTTTGAACGCCATAATATCTACTCACTCCTGCTTCTGGGAACAGAGCCTTATTATTAGATTAGGTTATACAAGATTAGACCAGTCAATAAGGGATTTGTTATACACTGCTTGCCATTTCAAATACCTGGTTGTTGATGGGAGTTAGTCTCCCCCGCTAAATTCCTTCAGGACCACCTTTGTAGAAGCTTTGGTTAAATATGTTCACAGATCATAAAACTGACAAGGTTCACTCCAGCATAGTTTCCGTGTTTGAGACACAGGGACTTCAGATAAGGAATGTGATTCCCAGTATTGCCAAGAGAGGCATGAATTAGAGATAAACGGAAGTTACTCCATCAAAAAAGTACTGTATGCACTAGCACATTTGAATCACATTTCACATTATCTTAAAATCACAAGATGGCCGTCACATTTCCTCAGCTCAAGAAGTCCATGGAATCCTAACTTTATAAATCTCTGAATGTCTCATCTCGATCCTCACCTTGGAGACTTTGGTTTGCTTTTGATCAGGATGTAGGTATTCAATTAGGCTCCATTAGGAAGGCTGTGATTTTGGAGAAATAAAATATACCCTGAAGTGGACTTGAAGATGCATATAGTCATAACACTGTGTGTGTGTATGTATGCGTATGAGAGAGAGAAAGAAGGAGGGACAGAGTAAATGAAATTGATCCAGATTATGGGTTTTATTTCAATAACGACATGGTCAGGAAATGAGGCGATTGATCCATTTCTAAAATGAATGTCATGGCCACAAGAATCAGAATCAGCTTTCTGAACCTTGCCCCAACCTCAGCTACTTTCAGACACGGTGAATGAAAAAGGAAAAAAAAAAGTTAGCCAAATTCATTGCTTTCTGAGTGGTGCCATATAGATCTTGATATTTCCAAGGTATGAATGCTCTTGTTCTCTCATCGTTGCCGTGACATGGAAATGAATAAGAGTTGAAAGGACCATATTTAAGAATAAGCCTACATTTTGCCCACAAGGTCATTCCATCTCTTATATAAACTCAGCTTCCTCTGAGTGACATTTTGGGAAAGGGGCCGAGGCAGACAGGTGACTGCAGATCAAAACAGATCTTGCGAGGCTCCTGTTCTAAAGGTCAAGGTTTCTGTTGGTTCTGTCACAGGTTTTTCACTCTACTATAGGAAGTTGTGGGGGGGAGATGAGTGCAGAAGAACTGAGCAGGGGAAAATACTTTTTTTGTGGATTCTGTATAACATTACACTAATGGAAAGGTCATCAAATAGCCCCTTTATTCTTAGGTCTGTCCCACTCCCATCTTCTCTACACACAACTCCTATCATGAATGTTGCCCTTGGAAACAAGGCACTTTTAACTGGCCCAGTGGTGCCAAAATGGTAGGTAATTAGATTTCCAAGGTTTCCCCCCCCCCCACTTATCTCCCTTAATCTGGATCTTTGAAGATCCGGATCTTTGAAATGGGGTCCTCAACGGATCCGGTCCTAGAAGATCTGGATTTTGGCAAGGACTTGATGTTTCTCCATGAACAATCTAGCACCCAATTGCAATGGGTGCTAGACATGGTTGAAGGAGGAACGCCAGAGCACCCTTCTGGAATATTTGTTTCTCCCCAAGTGGAAGGCATGAAGGCAGCATGGCACATCAGCCAAGCACCCGTTCCAGTGGCAATGGGTGTGGTGGAGCAGCAAGGGTCTGAAGTTGCCTACGCAGCGGCTTCATATCCTGGCACAAACTCTGTAACCTTTTTGCGCAGTCCACCTATGAAGTGCTTATGGAGCGGCTACGTAGCCTTTGCCTAGTTGGGATAAAGAGATGCCAGCAGCCCCACTCATAAGCCTAAACATTAGCTGCTGTCACATGGATGTTAGTTTTCAGCTCCGGGCTACCATTGGAGTGGGAGAACACATCAGATTCATCTAGGAAGATCATCAGGTCACAGCTACGCCACCTGTGCTTGGCTTCAAAGGCATCTTCGAAGGGCGAGCATAGGCTGTGTAGTTTCAGGGTCCCTCCACTGAGCATGGTGCCCCCAGAGCCTGCCCCTGGACCCCACTGTTCCAATCAGGGAGCGAATGCATGCCTTCTGATCTGGTCTTCACGGCCAAAGACCAGATTGAAGACCCCTTTAAATGGGTCCACAGGAAGTCTGGATTTCAGGGCCTGAAGACTCCATTCAATCTTGACTTCCTTTAAACTGGTGTGAATGCATGGGGCCATAATAGGGTCTGGTGTGGGAACAGCGTCTTCCTGATCAATACCAATCAGGTAGCAATCGAGTGCCTATTGGGTTCTTGATGGGTGCTTAATGCTAGCGGAACCACCACCACCCCCAGATGGGGAAAATTTGAAAAGTAGCTAGCTTCCAAAATCAGGGAAGTAGGGAATTAGAGGATTCCTTCAAAATCTGGTAATGGCAGTGGTTAGAGATGCACAAGGTCTCTATGGAATATCAAATTTGCTGCCAGAAGAAGTTGGTAACAGCAACCAGCCTAGATGGCTTTAAGAAAGGTTTAGGCAAGTTTATGGGCGACAGATGGCTACTGAAATGTATGCCTAAGTACATCCTCCAGCCTGAGGAGATAGGCAGAATGCCTTTAGGGCCATTTGCTGGGATTTGAGAGTGGGTGAAGGTTTTGCCCTTGCCTTTTGCTTGAGATGCTCCATAAGCAATTGGTGGGCCATTGTGTGGGACAGGATGCTGGACTAGATGGGCTGTGGCCTCATCCAGTAGGGCTCTTCTTATGTTCTTATCAAATGGTTTGCATCTGCTGTGTTTTTGCCTTTGAAAAGGCCTTTTAAAAAAAAGGGGGGAAACAAAAGGTTTTTTAAAAACAATTTCAGAATCAAATGTGAACAACCCCTTTGTGTCCTTAAATGGTTTCCTGTCAAACCAAATGAATGAGTGTTTGGTTCAAAGGCAAACTGAACACACAACTTTCATTCATGCACATCCCTAATGCAAGAATCATTTCACGGTCACACAGTCGTAGAAATAAGAACATAAGAGCAGATGTGTGGGATCGGCCCACAGCCTATCTATTCCAGCATCCTGTCTCACAGCATGGTCCACCAATTGCAATACATAACAACCCTGTGGCTAGAGCAATCAATCAGCTCCATCACCCCACTCCAGCATTTAGATCAAGGTAATTTGCATCCTTCCATGGATAACTTGTGCAAACTGTATGGAACATTCTTGCTTGAAGTCCAATGCAGACACCAATTGCAATCTGTGCCAAGTTGTCTATACTGCCAAATGTTTGACGTGAGGGTGTATCATGTAACTTCCAGCTTTAGGCTTTAATTATGAATGCATTCTACTCTGCTTTTCAAGAAAATATCCATTTAAGACTGCGAGCAAAATGGATTTTGACAGACCTGCACATTCCTATATAGTTATATCTGGTTTTATCAGCTTCATTTCTTCTGCGAAAACTTCTCATCAATTGGAAACTTCTACCCCAAGTGAGGGAATGTTAGTGTTGTGAGCTGCTCTGGGTCCCATCTTGGGATGGATGGATGGATGGATGGATGAATGAATGAATGAATGAATGAATGAATGAATGAATGAATGCTGGTTCATCCTGATCGCTTCAGTGTGAACCAAGTCTACACAACTCTGATTCTAATAAGTATGAACGGCCTTCTCTAAATTGTTTGATACCTGCTCTTTGATAGTGAACATAGGATGTAAAAGGAGCCCTGCTGGATCAGGCCACAGCCCATCTAATCCAGCATCCTGTGTCACACAGTGGCACACCAATTGCCCAAACTTCTACTCTCGAATCCCAGGAAATGGCCTTAGAAGCATCCTGCTTATCCCTCCAGCCTGAAAGATGAGTTTAGGCATCCATTCCAGTAGCCATTGATGCATCTGTCATCCATAAATTTGTCTAACCCTTCCTTAAAGCCCTCCAGGCTGGTTGCTGTTGCCACCTCTTCTGGCAGCAAATTCCATAGACCGATGACCCTCTGGGGGAAGAAATATTTCCCCTTGTCTGATCCGACTCTCCTGCCCATCAGCTTCATAGATGCCCCCTGGTTCTAGTGCTGTGCGATAAAGAAATTTTAGTTCTAGTGTTGCATGATAAGAGAAAAGAAATGTTCTCTATCCACCTTTTCCATACCATGCATGATTTTATATACTTGATATACTTATATATACTGGTGAGTTTTCTGAGGAAACTACAGATGTAAATATAAATCATTACATTATTGACTACGAAGTAATTATGGGAATTGCTCACTGTCCATTATAAATGGGGCAACACTGTAACCAAGAAGACAACAGAACTTACTGTCTCAATAATTTACTGAGCTTATTATTAAGAGGAGGAATGCCTTGAGCTTACTGAAAGCTAACATCCTGGCTTTTGCAGCCCCTGTTTCACTAAAATTCTGCTACCTGGCCAAAGGCTGGTGGACTCTAGAGTCTAGTTGAGTTCCATCTTCATAATTAAAGCAATAATTTCTGACAGTGGCAGAATCCTCCTTGCAGTTAATGACTGTCTGCAGGGGCCATAAGCCCTGAAGCAGAGCTGAGGATTTTTGATTCAGCTGGTCATTAGCTGGCTGGAAATGTTTGACCTAGAGGTCATTTTGTTTCTATTTTAAATCATGAAAATGTAACCAAAAATGTAATGAAGAAAAACAATACGTTGATTGGAATTAATAGGAAATAAATGTAGATACCGGGAAGGCTGAAATAAAGTTCTTGTGGCTGAGAAAGGTAGGAATCTCAGTTACAACATACACAACCCCCCCCCCTCCTGATCTTACCTTCTTATCTCCAAGTTTTGTGTGGTTTCTATTCTCCTTCTCTTTTTAAATTACACACAGAGAGAGTAGAGAAGGTAATATGTTACAAAACTGTATCAATGCATATTTCCAAAGAGAGAGAACTAATCTTCACAAATTAGTTAGATCAACTTAACATAACCATGTGATTCCTCACTAGAGAGATGAGGACAAACTATTTTTCTTGTGTATATTTGGGCCTTTTCCCACTGGCCCTAAAAACAGATATAGACACACATTAAGGATAGTTTAAGAACACTTACCTTTGACACTTCCACATTGGGAACCTTATTAGAGCCCCTTTCCAGAGGCCGCTTCTGCATTTTGGCGCCCAAGACCTATTTCTAAAACCAGTCTTGCCACTGAAATCTGACCCTAATGTAGGATCTGAAAAAATTAGGTCTTAATCCGGCCCTTCATCTCAATCCGTTTCGGAAGCAGGACACACCCTTACACAGAGAGGCGAAGGCCGGATGTCCCAGCAGCCGCCATCTTGGGGAGGGCGGAAGCAGGCTGGTTTGCCTCCTTCTGCCCTCCCTGGTGCGCCACGCACCGCCAGAAACACGTGGTGACTGGCAGCTCTATGCTCCAGTCCCGCGGCTCTGGGGGTGGCGTCAGCAGCATGGGAATCCAGTTGCCTTCAGCCCTGGGTGCTGGGGCTTCTGTGCAACACCCGGGCGAGCCAGCTGCCCGATCTGGCCTTGCCGCAGCTGCCCCACCCATGTGCGGATGTGTGGAGCCTCCGAGGATCTGTTTGTATTTGGGACAGATCCTTGGAAAAGAATGGTTCACCAAAAAACGTATCTTTTACTGAAAGAGGAGGGGTTCATTGTATAGCTAATTTCACGACACACAAAACATGATCAGCCAATTGCTAAGCAATATTGAATCTCATCTTTTTTTACTGGCTGAAACAGTTAAAGCAGGCGGGCTGTGTATAGCTTTCTCTACAGACTGTTTACATTCAGGTACAATACATGCTCACAAATATTCAAACATAAATCATGCTAAGGAGTTTGCTTGCAATTGGAACAGGTTAACAGGAACGGGTTAACATTCAATTTCCACTCAATTGCAAGCAAACTCCTTAGCATGATTTATGTTTGAATATTAATTTCCACGATGCATCCATATTCCTTCCAATTGCAACAGTGAAACTGTTAACATGACAGCTAGGGGTGTGCCTGAATATTCATAATGGTTGATATTCATATGAATTTGTATAAATTCGGATATTCGTACCCAAATAGAATGTTACGACATCCATACATTAACATTTGTACAAATAGAAAAGTTCTGGACATTTGCACAAATAGTTCAGACATTCGTATGAATAGTTTGGACGGTCGTTAAACTGGGGAGATGCGAAAACAGCTGCAACTGGTCCAGATTGCATTTGACATGGATCAAGAGGAGATTAAAAGTGGAATCAGGCCAGATTTGACACTTTCAGAGTGTGGATATGTTACAAGATATGTATCGGATACGTATTCATATTGGATACATATTTGTTCATATTGGATACATATTTGTTCATATCGGATACGTATCAGATACTTGTACGAATTTCTATGGATACATTCGTATTGAATAGAACCCTACGGCATTCGAAGGGGATCTATTCATACGAATACAAATTTTCTAACATTTAATTCATTATGAATTGAAAGTCGAATTGCAATTGCTGGGATTCGAGAACAGTCAAAGGTACGTCCTTGTCTCTGCTTGAGATGCCCGTGAGCATTTGGTGGGCCACTGTGTGCAACGGGATGCTGGATTAAATGGGCTGTGGCCTGATCCAGCAGGGCTACTCTTATGTTCTTATGTAAAAAAAAAAAAAAAAAAAAAAAAAAAAAACCATTTGTGCACATCTCTAGTGACAACCCTTGACCACAGCATCACGCCACAAGTAGTAGCTCACAACTTGATCCACACTTCTCTTCCTCCCATTTCCCTTTCATACATGTCTCAGTTCAGGATTTTCTATTGTGGCCATCACCCTCGGTGTTCAATGAGGTCAGTTTTCATGTGACTTTACACCAAACTGCAGCTTTAATGGTATCTTACCTCTTGTTAGCTCTACACTATGGCAGCCCCCAAAAGCAGCAGCTACTGCTTATGTGTCCCTTGGCCACCTTGCCAGGATTCCACCCTGACCCAATGAACCACAGTAGAAGGTCTGCACCACAATGCTTTCCTTCAGAGACATCCTGACTGTCTCTCCAACCTGGAGGCAGTACTTGGGCGTCAGTAGCCACTGGGCGTCAGTAGCCACTGTTCAATCCATGTGTAGGCAACAGTTGGAGATCATTGACCTAGAGAGATAGGTGGCAGAGAGACGCTTTATTTAACCCTGTGCGAAAATCCCAAGGATCGTTTAGGTATATTTGCGCCTCTCTCTCATTTCCATCCCTGGCTTTCCTTGTTTTTTGTTTCCCTAAAAGAGACATATGCCTCTATTGTCAATTCAGCTTCCTGTGTTTAACCCTTGATATATCTTGCTTGATTATAACTAATAAAGCTTGACAATCAGGGGGTTAATCCAGACTTTGGTCTCTTGATTTCTTCTCAGGAAACAGCCTGTCCCTGAGAGCTTTCTGGCCTGCTGGAAGACTATATCCCCCCAGGGTGCCATTGGAGCCGAGCGCAGCACTACTCCTATTGTCTGCCGAATGGGCACCAATTAAGGCAACTGTTCTCCAATTAGAATTTGAAGGAATTTATCTTGTTTCTCTTGTGTTCAGAACTCCCAAGCCAAAAGGGGCCATTTATTGGAGTCGGTTACACGGACGTGCGCACACAGAGTGAGGGAGAGAGATGAAATAAATAAATAGAAGGCCTCTCCTGCAATGTGATACTCCTGGGTTTTTCCGGCCATCCATTCACACGGCTTAATTCAGGGGTGTGTGACGGAGGGCTTGCTAGCCTCGGGGGAGCTTTTATGGGGAAACAGATTTACACAAGATACCCGCCTGAGTGGAGCTTTAGGGATGTCCCATTTAGCCGAACTTTGTCAACGCCAGGAGACGGACACCGTAACCAACACTGAGGCGAATAAATGCAAGGAACACCAATCTCCTGACCTGCAGTTCATCTGATAATATCTAAAACTTACTCCTGGATATCAAAGAGGTCTAGGGAGCTGAGGGGAAGAGTCGACAAGCAAAGCAATCTAAATAACCAGCGTGAATGCAGTCATTTATTTATTTATTTATTTATTTATTTATTTATTTATTTATTTATTTATTTATTTATTTTACATCGACGCCATTGGAATGGCAGAGCAAGAGACGGGCTTTCTCAGGGGCCTCCGCCTGCATAGCTTCAGACCGTGTTTTGATCAGTAGTAGATTAAAATGCAATTTGTCTGGTTCTTTCTTCACAGAGTTCGCACCAAATACATTTTACAGCTTTAGGCAAGGCAGAAAATGATTCCCTTCCCAAAATTAGTCCTCCACCCCAGCCCTGCGAAAGAACCCTCAAGGTACGAAGCAATCAAGACAAGCAAGCATCAACTGGATGACAGAAGCAAGAAAATCCTATAAGTGCTTCATCCTTTTCCTGGCTAAAATCTCCCTCCCTCCCTCCTATTATAAAACAAATATGCTGTTGCAGACAATTAGCTGATTGTAATAGCAGAGCTGCTCCTGGATGCCTCCCTAGACATCAGCAGCAAACAAAAGGTACCTTTTGCAGGAAGAAGCTCTGAACGTCTCCAGGTATCATCCTGGGAAAGGCCAAGACAGGATCCACACTGCAGCAAAAATGGGCCCTTTCTACACTCACCAGCTGTATGCTAGCATGGGCTATGGCAGGCCTTCCCTCAAACATGCTTCACTGACATGGACTGGGCTGGGCTAGGATCTCCAAAAATGGTACCCTCATCTAGTTTAGTGAATGACCTCAACAATGAGGTCTACAACTGGCCCAGACCATAGAGGCATGAGGACAGAAGTAAAAGAAAGGAGGAGGAGAAGGCAGAGGATTAATTTCTTTCTTTTGTGCCCCCTACTTAAAAAAATACCAAATTACGTTTGCTGCTTGTTCACTCCTACAAATGCTTTTGTGCCACTCAAGTTCATTCCCTGTCTTGTTTAATGAAAGCTCTGGACCCTGATCTGCTAAGATCTATGGTCCTTGCAACTCTGCAGTTTTAAGAACTCAACAAGCAGGCTGAGGAACTTAGCTTCAGCAACACCATTAACAGATAGAAAATTGTTCCCCAGACAACAGCTTTAAGGAGGTTTACAAGATGAGATTTACTCCACTGAAACCAGCTGCAGTACCAGAGCAGCATATTAGAAATAAATAGAGCAAGACCTGGCATTAAAGAGCTTGAGTCTCACAGCAATTCCTACGTTAACCGGGCTTGTTGGCATAGTAAGAATAGGCTTCCGTGTTGTTTCTTGTCAAAAATATTATTAGCAAACGCTCTAGGCCCATGGCTTAGGCCCTTTCCGCACTGGGCTTTAATCCGGATTAGATCCAGTAGAGGGACCTGCCACTGGCATTCTAGTACAGGCTCTGACTGGTCCCTGGCAGAGGTGCTGTAGACCGCACCAACTTGTGGATGGGCAGGTCCCTGTTCCAGGATAAAATCTTCAATAAGGCACAGTGCTGAAAGGGTCCCAGTGGGTAATTCCACACAAAGGGCATGTCTGCACTAAAAGACCCATGATCAGTATCGATGCATCTGGAACAGTTAAACCTGCTGATTCTGGTCACTGAATCACAAGACACAGAGATGTGCAAATTATTAAGGACACCTAACTTCCTTTGGAGCTTCTGGAAGTACAGATCTGGCAAATGTCAAGGGCACATCAAGTTGCTGCTTCATGAGTTGGCATCACTATATAGGAGCCATAGAGCATCTATGTGGGAAAATCTGTTCTGTGGCTGAGATGCCCTTCCCAGCCTCTTCCCAAAGATCTTGAGCTACATCAGCATAGGGATCTGTAGAAAAGTACAATGTCAGGCACTGGGAACAAGTGCCACCATATTGCAATGAGGTCATGGCCAACTTCTGCAAAACCTTTCACTAACAGGAAGTGGAATCCATCTGACCCTGAAGAGTCAGGCTGTTTCCACATTGGTCTAGGTGGGTTGTCAGTAGGCTGAAACAGAGCTGCCCTGTCCCAGGCCCAGTTCTGAAGGCTGGACTCAGCATCTCACACCAGTGTTCAGCCTTTAAGGACCAGGAATTTTTATTCCCAGCCTTTGGTATTTCCAGCCAGGCTCTTTTTAAGTGGCAAGCTGATGTCTGGCACAACTTCTCGTGCTGCTGAACAGGGCCTCTAATGGTTTAATAGACCACCATCCACCCTTCATGGTTCAGTATACTGACAGAGGTTTGATTGCTAGTAGAGCACTTTGTTGAGGTTCATCAACTGTCCAGAACAGACTGCCAAAATGGTACCCAAGTAGAAATATAGGGACATTATATCAAAATGGTACCAAAATGGTCTGTTGCTCTGTTCATTGTGGACAGAATGCACCATTGTGGAACTGTGCTGGTCTACAACATTGTGTGGCAAGCAAGTGTGTGGACCTCTCCAAGGACCAGTAGATTGGCCATTGTGGAAATAGCCATAAATTCATCCAAGGGAGCAGGTTGATTTCTTCTTATGATGTTTTTATGATCACCAGTGGTGCGATTATTTTTTCAAGATAGACTTATGATAGTCTGCTTCTCTAAACTGGGAAAGGGAAGCCATGACAACATATTAATTGATGTGCAACTAACCGAGGAACATACAGTTGACATGCCTTGAGAGCACGCAGAGTGTCATTTCAGGATTGTACTTGCCAGAAGTTTCTTTGGGGAAAATGAATCTGTTAGTGCATTTAAAGAGTCAATACCACCAGTAGGGATGTGAACAATTTCTCCTTATCCTTCTTCTTCTTCTTTTTTTTTGTATCCGATTTATATCAAATCAAATGCAAGAAAATTAGTATTTGTTTAAATACTTCCCCTTCGAATGTGGTAGGATTCGTATTTGATTCTTATGTTCAGTCCCATACGAATCCCATACAAATGCATATGAATGCAAACGAATCCCATATGAAGCTTCATACAAATGTATCAAAACATTTTATTCTAATTCGAATGTTAATCTTTAAAATGTGCCAACATTTGATTTGAATTAGAGTGTCATACAAATTTTGAATGTTACAAATATTCGTACACATCCCTAATCACCAGTGTAACAGAGACGTCTTCTGAGAATGCATTTCGGTTTTTACATACAACACACACACACCAACCAGGCTTAAGTTAATCCTTTCTTGTGATCAGACTATATGGGAAAAGCAGAGAACGATTTATACAGTTGCTAATGGAGGAAAATCCATTTTGGCAGGGTTATATAATTTGGAGGCACATACCAAACCATCAAGCTCCAAATGGCCCCCATGGCTGCAGATCTCTCTGTGCACCACAGGAATGGAGACACCAATAAGTAACATTTTTAATTTGCCACAACAGTTTTAGTACTTCAATTCCTCAGCAGAATAATTGCCACCTGTTGAGTGTGCAGATGTCGGAACACATGGGAGGCCTTCCCTTTCCTCGGAATGAACGAAGAGTTTCACTCTGTTTTGTAAACCTGTCAAGATTTATCACTTAGTCTTGTTCTCATGCGCTTAGCCCTGTTTATACAATACGCTTTCCATACTCAGAACTGCTCCTTCTCAGATTTCTCCATTTCAAAGCTTGCTAATTCTGTTTCAAAAGGCAAACTTTTTTTCCCTTGGTGGACAACAAAGATTGCACGTGCTTGAAGGCAGCTCATGACTTCTTGAAGGAGCTGAAAGTGCTACCATACAAATTTATCTTAGGTCCTTTCTGCACATACCTCATTTAATCCATATTACCTAGATCCATGTTAGCTAGATCCAGATAAACCACAGGGGGAGGCATCTCCACTGGGTGGGCTTTAGAACAACAAATGTACGCTAAAGAGTACTAGCATGGATGTAGACCACATTTATCTGGTCTATCACTAATATAGATTAGTGAGCCCTTAGCACTGATCTGGATCGACTCTACTCCTGTGCAGCTGATGTGATCTTAGCAATAACTTGCCATGCAGACAACCTGTCCTTAACAGGTCTTTGATCCAGATTAACAAGTAAGTGCAGAAACGGCCTTAGGCTCAGAAGAAGAAGAAGAAGAGAGTTGGCTTTTCTACCCCGCTTTTCTCACCCATTTAAGGGGATTCAAAGTGGCTGACAAAGCTTTTCTATCCTTCTCCTCACACCAGTCACCCCCTGAGGTAGGTGGGGCTGTGAGAGCTCAGAAGAGAGCTGTGACTAGCCCAAGGCCACCCAGATGGCTTCATGGAGGAGGGCAGAATCAAACCCACTACTCCCAGATAACCACTAGACCGAACTGGCTCACAAATTCTAGGAAAGCTCTTCCAAAGAATGGAGCAAGCACAAGTTGGGAGAAGGCACAAGATTTAAATGTAAGTAAGCAGACCAAAGTCCATTCTGCACTCACCTTCTTTGCCCAAAACCAGGAACAGTCTACCTTGACCCAGGATTAGTCTGCTGTCACATGTTGGACCTTCAGGAACAGTGCTGAATCTTTGAAGGCCAGGAGTGAAAGTTCTCCGACTTTGACAAGGATGATCTTCGGTGGCACATGGGGACACACCTTCAAAATGCGTCCCCCAGAGCTCCAAAGGTCAGGAATGTTCATTGCTGATCTTTAGAGCATTTGGTGGGCCCCTCCAGTAGACTGGCTTTGTTCCAGTCTTGGGGCAATCCATGCCAACTTGGGATGTATTGCATATACCAGGCCAATTAAACTGGACCATGAGAACCAAGTGTGGAAACAGTCATGCATACTTTTCCTTAAGATTCACATTTATAGTTTTCCATGTTGACTCAAGAAGAGCCACTCTGAAGTGCAAAGTAAATTGATGTATCCTCTATCTCCCTAGTCCCCTATTAACTCCACCTTCATCCTCCTCATGATCCTCATGGAAGAAAGAATGATATGGTAACACTTAAATCTGCAGGGTAGATATGGTCGTGGGGTGCCACTTCCCTCTGTCACCAGCAATTAAGGTCCTGTGGAAATGCCTTGAGAAGCTACTGAAGATTAATATTGATATAATGTCCCTATATTTCTACTTGGCACCTGTTGGATTTTTGTACTTGCCCATTAGTACTCCATTTAACATCAAAAGCCAGTTAATAAATTCTTTCGCACTGCGTGGAGAATTGACTAAAAGACACAAAATTAGCCTTTAAATTTTAAAGAATTAAGATCTTTACAACTGCCTGTCCCTCACCACTTTGTCCATCGTTGAAAAGGGGGAAAAAAAGGAAAAAGAAAAAAATATATTACCTTGGAAATGAACGTAGGCCTTCCTTTCTCAGCAGTGATACCCTCTGGAAGATCTGGGTTGCTTTCAGCCTCAAGTGTGTGAAGGGAGGTTGAAGGAACAATAGGGATCCTTTCTCCATCCTTCTCCCTGGAGCAACTCTCAGGGAAGAAAAGGGGAAGCAGGCTTGAACGGTTGCCTAGGCCTGTTGAGGCCTAAGAGGTCAAAAGGTTCATGCTTTTGTACTGCAAAGTTTCTTGGATTTCTTTACACTCTTTGTCTAGTAGCAGATAAATAACGGGGCATTTTTATGCTTTCTCTGTTGAAATGCAAAAATGCCCAACTCCTCAAATAAGAAACAACTCACAAATTAGGCCATTCCCTTCTTCCCCGTTCTTCTCCCCCGCTCTTTCATTCTTTTCTTGCCTCCTTTTGTTTTTGATGGGACTTAGTAGAATAATTTATTTCTTTGGGACCTTTAAATAACATGATGCAAAGTTTTGTCAATAATAGCCATTATTAACTTATTTATTACTTGCATTTCTGTCCCGCCCTATAATCAAAGATCTCAGGGTGGGTAACGACATTTAAGATCAGACGTATATTAAAACAGCAGCAGCAGTATATATTAAAACAATAACAGGGTCTGTATAGTGGGAAGAGACAGGATATCCCCAATTAACCAAAGGCAGGGGCAAAGAGGGGTATCTTCACCACCTTCCTAAACATGTACAGTGAATGAGCATTTGTGTTTCAGTTTAGTGGTTGCAGATTTGAATGGCAAATGCTCTCAGAAATCATTACAACAGCCCTACAAGGGAGTAGAACGTCCAAGCTAGAGATTTGCACAAATATTTGAAATATTCGTTATTTGTAAGAATTCGTACAAATTTGTGCATTCGTATACGAATCGAATGTCTGTATTTCTGAATTCGAAAGAATAGGAATATTTTGAGTTCTTTGTACAAATCATTCAGACATTTGTATCTGTATGGGTACATATGCATCCCATACGTACCCGTATGTGTCCCATAGGCATCCATACAGGATGAAAATGGGATGCATACAGTATCCGTACGGATATGTACAGGATGCGTACTAGATGTATATGTACTCGTAGAGATATGAATGTCCAAATTATTCAACGGAATACATACAAATGTATAGGATCGAATGTGCAAACATTCATTTTTTGTTATTCATACGAATTTGGATTTTTGAATATTCGATTTGTTACAAATCGAACGTCAAAAATTCCATTCATGGTCATCCCTAGCCCAAGCCCCTTTACCTCAGATTGTGACCCTGGAAGCCAAAATAGCTCACCAGCCATATATATTGTGTATTTTTCCACTGTCACTAAAAGTACCCATTACGTACCCATTAATGGGTACGTAATGGCATTTTTGTACCCATTAATGGGTACTTAATGGGTACTTCTAGTGAGAGTGGAAAAACACCCATTGTTGGACAGTCACATGCCATCCTATGTATATAATACACTTTCCCCTGTCCTACAGATAAAACAAAACAAAACAAAAAATCAAAACAAAAGACAGAAAGCTTTTTTTTTTTAATCCTTTGGTTCATCACATTCAGTTGGTAGGATGTACTTGCGTGGCTAGTGAAAAATCTTACCCACCGGTCTCTGGGCTGCCCAGTTTCCGGATGAGGGGAGGGGTAGAGGAACAGTACGCTTTATTCATTCCAGTGGTCCTTTGGAATAATGAAAGTGATTCATGCAACAAAAACGCATTTTGAGATCTTGACAATATCAAGGCATAGTTCCCAGATATAGTGACGTAGAATCCAACACCATATGAGCGTTTGGGATTTATTGTGTGTGAAAATGCTAAGAGGCTTTATCTCAGATCAGGAATGAACTTCCTGGTGTTAACCAAAAAAATTTTAAAACTCCACAAAGTTTTATTTCAGAATGGGCCAGCAGATTCCAATGCAGTATAAGTTGTCCATTCAGGTTCTTTTCTTTTCTTTTAAATCTTTAGTACATGACTAAAAACAGACCAGTCTAAAACATGAGAACTATCTATGTGGAAATATCAGAACTCTTGTGGAGGAGAGTTGGTGTTAGGGGAAAATGTATATTGTTCTTTAACTTAGCAAGCATTCACATGAGAAAATAAACTGTTGCCAGGCATTCTGACTGATTTATTTAAAGACACCCAGAAGGAAAGAGAGAGAAATTTTGCATCTCATTCAAAACAACTAAATGCAGTACATGCAGTATTACCATCTCCCAATAATACTTTTTCCCTTCTTATGCCTTGTCCATAACTGTGTTACAAATAAATTTAAAAATAAAAATAACATAAAAATATTGACTAAAGCTAAGTTGGGAAGCAGCATACACATATAATAGGTGTGTGTGCTTGGGCTGAACACCAAATTAACCAGACATGTAGGGCTGTATTCTTTGACTTATATGGGATTTTGCAGATGAACCCTAGATGGACCAAACAGGTCCAAGAGATGATCATCTGATTAATTTGGTGTTCAGTCTATGCACACACACCTATTATATGTAGGTGTGCTCCTATTCCTACTTGGTAGGAATGAGCAGGAATGAAAATCACATATTTGGTTTGCTGTCAAAGTGAACGTGGTTCTTAGCATTTATACCTGAACCAGTTGAGCCAGTTCAACCTGGTTTGAGTTCAAACTGAACATGATGTGGTTCAGTTCAATTCCCTGCTTGGCAAAATGGACACTCTCAGGGAAAAAAAATATCCCACCTTGGGAAGAAGCTAGATGCCTTATGAGTGTGGTAACATGTGGTCATCACACTCCTGACTAGGAATGTGCATGAATATTCATACCATTTGAAATTTGGCTGAATTTGGCTGAATTTGGACATTTGAACTCAAATTGAATGTTACGATATTCATATGCTAACATTTGAATGAATACAAATGTTTCTGGACATTCGTTTGAATAGTTCAGGCATTTGTTAAGCTGGGGAAATATATCAGATACGTATCTATTTGTATCAGATACATATCTGTTCATATCAGATACATATCTGTTCGTATCAGATCTATTTATTCAAATCAGATAAGTGTTCATTTCAGATACATATCTATTCGTATCAGATATGTATGAAATGTCCATACGAATACATACGAATATTGTATTGAATAGAATTTTACCACATTCAAATGCAATCTATTACCATGAATATGGATTTTCGAACATTCAGTTTGTTTCAGATCAAATGCCAAAAAACCATTCATGCAGACCTCTCCTCCTGACACCTTTTTGATGTGGCTTAGTGAAGAAATACATTTAATCTTCCTCCATAACTTGAACCTTTTACTTTGTGCCATAATTGCAAAATCAAAAATTGGTTTAAAATCCTTATACTCTAATATAGCATATTGGAATGGATACTAATATTCTAGCTTACATAGTATATTTTCATATGATCTGAGTATGTCCCTGAATTTGAAATTCTTCAGGCTACAACCCTAAATTTACTAAAAAAAAAAATATTGGGGCAACAAGACTTGTGTTGATTTATACGAAGTGGAAAGTCTCTCTTCAAGGTCACATTGTCCAAAACCAGCCTTCTATTATGAATTCAAAATCTGAAATGCACTTTGAGGAAGAAAGTAAGAAATCCTATAGAAAAGGAGAACAAAACCGAGGTTTGCTTCGGAATTGGCTTGGATCTGATAAAACCAGCGGAGTTCTGTGGGGTAGCAAGAAAGGAACTGTCTGGAACAAAACGCTAAAACAAGGAAGAATAAGAGTCAAGAGCATTTTGGAAACACACATAAACCCAAAGAACAGGCAGCTCACATTTCACACTTGTTTCCTCTGAAGGTTGACACAGTAGCGTTCCCTGTGCCCCCCTTCCCTTCCACCACCACCCCGCCCCATTAAGTGAGTACTTTGGAGAACATCTGAACTTTTCCCATCCTGGCTATTCCCACGGACAATTGGCACAGAAAGTAGGGCAAGTTGCAAATCTGGGATTCTTTCCAGGCATGAGTTAACTTGTTAAAATGCCACTATTTGCCTAATGCTAACAGTAAACTGAGTTCACATCCACATGGAGTCCTTTGTGACCCATCAAGAGGATGAAGGGAGCATTCTTGTATATTTATAGAAAGAAAGAGAGAGATATGAAATACTTAAATTCCTTTTTACTTCTCTCTCTCTCACTCACTCACTCTCCCTCCCTCCATCCTAAAATTTCAGATTGGAGTATGGCTATTTAGACTTTTGTTTTCCCTTCCCTTACACAAATCTGCATTCCTGAAGAGGATATTGAAGCGTTCAGCTTCTTTTATATTCTCGGCATCAGAGAGTGCTAAGAGAAACTCAGGAAAAACTTTGTTTCCACCATAGATACTTCAGACCTTTTGAAATTTATCCACACCTAGATTTGAGACTTATCTGAATTGCATTCAATTTTATTTTGAACACACACACACACACACGTGAGTAACAACATTTATAATCAAACATTATTAAAATGATAACGGTATGTATTAAAACAAGAGCATCTGCAAGTGGGAAGGGAAGTGTATCCCCATTTAACCAAAGGCCAGGTGTGTCTTCACTGCCTTCCTAAATGTGTACAGTAAAGGTGACAGACACACCTCAAGTGGGAGACTATTCCATAGCCTAGGGGCCATCACTGAGAAGGCCCTCTCCCAGGTGCCCACCCCTTTTGCTGATGAGGGTGATGGCCTTCCCAATTGGTACCAATCAGGTACTAATCGGGTTCCTAACGTGGTTCTAAGCTCTAGTGGAAAAAGGCCCCTAGAAAGATATTTTAGAAGGAGAAAGAAAGAAAACAGCAAACAGACACTAATGAACACTTTGATGAAATCACATGACAATATATTAAATCTCTCATGGTAACAAAGTTTGGCTAAAGAGAAAAAGTGGAAAATGTTGACAGTGGGAGGTAGAGGAGAGAAAACAACATTAGTCCTTTCTCCTGAGTCCTGCTTTGTTTTCCCTGGCATCAGCCAAAATACTTTGCAAGTAGAATCAAACTATAACAGCTCATAGACTAAAGGCTGGGTGAAACACCACATTCTTCTAAGGAAAAAGTGGAACAGTTCCTTGTAAAGCCTTAAGTGCCTGCATTCACTGCCAATTTAAAAGAGTGGAAAGGAAAGATTTAATTCTTCAAACCTGTTTTGCATCCCTTAGGCCACCAAGATTCCTCTTTTGTCTTCTATGAATCATATCCAAGAAATTCCAGCTTCTGTTGTACTTGACTTGGCAACTAAAGTGAACTTTTTAAAAGCTAGAATTATACACAAGAAGCAAAGGCGAAGGAGATTTGAAGGTACAATTTGATTTTGCGGTTGTGTCTGGTGGCACTGAAATGATGATGATGACGAAGAAGATGAAGATGATGTAAATCACGATATGGCCCCAAAATAGCTTAGAGGTAGTAGTCCCCACGTGCTAACACCTTAATCCATATTAAAAGCCATAAAATATAGTTCCAGAATTGTAAATGCACTAATTTTGTAACAGTTGTAGTTCAGGAATATTTGGAGGGACACATCTGTCTGGGATGGTTTAGGAAATCCTGCATTGAGCAGGGGGTTGGACTTGATGACCCTGGAAGTCCCTTCCAATCCTATGATTCTATGATCAGATCATCTATATTTTTCTCATCCTAGAAAACAGCATCACTAATTACTCCAGATGAGATCTGGACTTGCAACAGATAACACCTGTTGCTCCTAGGTCTAGATGCTAAGGAAAGGCAAATGATAGTTGGAACATCTATTGTTGCAAAGGTCCAGGAATGATTAAGAAGTTTGCTCCTCTCTCGCCTTAGCTATTAAGAACACAGAAAACAAGAGGAGCCAAGCTAGATCAGATCACAGCCCATCTAGTCCAGAATCAGGGGGGTCTACTATTTGTCTGCCTGCCTGCCTGCCTGCCTGCCTGCCTGCCTGACCGCCCACCCACCCGCCCGCCCGCCCGCCCGCCCGCCCGCCCACCTATCTATCTATCTATCTATCTATCTATCTATCTATCTATCTATCTATCTATCTATCTATCTATCTATCTATCTATCTATCTATCTATCTATCTATCTATCTATCTATCTATCTATCTATCTATCTATCATCATTTATTTATTTGTACTTCTATCACGCCCTATATCTAAAAGCCTCAGGGCGGGTAACAACATTTAAAATCAAAAATATTAAAACAGTAACAGTATATGTTAAAATAACGGTACCTGCAAGTGGGAAGGGAAGGTGTATCCCCATTTAACCGAAGGCCTGGGTTAAGAGATGTGTCTTCACTGCCTTCCTAAATATGTACAGTGAAGGAGCCTGACACACCTCAAGGGGGAGACTGTTCCATAGCCTAGGGGCCATCACTGAGAAGGCCCTCTCCTGGGTGCCCACTCCTTTTGCTGCTGAAGGTGGTGGGACAACTAGGAGGGCCTTCCCTCCAGATCTTAAGGCACGGGTAGGTTGATATGGGAGTAGACATTCCTTCAGATATTTGGGGCCCACGTCATTTAGGGTCTTATAAATCAGAGTTACCACCTTGAATGGGGCTTGGTATGAAGGAGGAAACCCCAGGCACATATCAGCCGTTCTTGCGCCTCCACCTCAAGGTAACAGCAGGGGGGTTGAAACAATTTCAGGGCAGGGAATGGTTAAACCTCCTAACGATCTGTAGTTTACTCTCTCCATGTTGCTGTTTCCAGTGGGAGCATCCCTACTCCCATTTCAGAATGAGGAGGCACTATTTTCTATAGTGTCCCTGGGCAGGGAAAGAAGAAACTGCCTTGTGATGAACGCCTTTTGCAAGCAGTTGTGCCAGAAAACAGTCACTTTGAAAATGTTCACCACCACTGAAAGTGGAAGCAGAGTTTCAGGCCTCCTGACAATTTGGTCTAGTGGTTAGGTAGCCGGACTCTTATCTGGGAACCTGGGTTTGATTCTTCAATCCCCCACAAAGCCAGCTGGGTGACCTTGGACTAGTCACAGCTCTCTTCTGAGCTCTCACAGCCCCATCTACCTCACAGGGTGTCTGTTATGGGGAGAAGAATAGAAGGTTTGTCAGCCACTTTGAGTCCCCTTAAATGAGCGAGAAAAGTGGAGTAGAAAATCCAACTCTTCTTCTTCCACTTCCCCAGAACAGCCTGTTTGGTCTTGTGGTTAGAGAGCTGGACTCTTATGTGGGAACACCGGAGGCATTTCCGCACTGCATCGCGTTCGAAACAGAACGCGTTCAGGCGGAAAGCTTAAGACAGCTCCGGGCGCTTTCCCCGTTCACACACAGACGCGCCAGAACGCGTGTAAACGCGTTCCGGAGCGTCTGGGTGCGAATGCTCAAAGCGCCCGAAGCTGGCTTAGCCGGCAAATGCCGGCAAGGGGCGCGATGACAGCCGCGGAGGCAGATCGACAATCAGCTGTTTGACAAACAGCTGATTGTCAAAGCCGCGCGGCGTCGGAGGCGAGCCGGCAGCCGTTCGGGAGACAGAAGCGGTGCGAACGCTTCTTCTCCCGAACGGCTGCGGGCGGCTCGTCCGCGTTGGAACGCGTGTAGAGCACTTCGAAGTGCTCTACATTTCGAACGCGGAAAAGACAGCTGCGGACACGTCGGAACGCAAGCCGCGCGTGGCCAATGCGGATGACGTGTCCGCAGCTGTCTTTTTCGCGTCCAGTTTAGCCCCGTGCGAAAACGTCTCGGGTCTCATTCTGCACTCCTCCATGAAGCCAGCTGGGTAGCCTTGGGCTAGTCATAGCTCTCTTTCTGATCTCTCACAGCCCCACTGACCCCACGGGGTGTCTGTTGTTGGGAGAAGAACAGAAGGTATGTCAGCCACTTTGAGTGCCCTTTAATAGGTGAGAAAAGCCAACTCTTCTTCTTCTGAGTTGAGAGGCGGTCCCTGCTTCTAGATTCTCCTGCAGCTGGCAAGCCTTGACATTTTAAAAATTCTATTTCACTGTTTTTATTTCCCTTTCTCCGTTTGTTTCCTCTTGCATTAATGCAACACTTTTAAATGTATATTTTAGCATTGCATTTGATTAAGCATTTGTTATTCCAACGGTTGTTCCAAAATGATAAATAATTTGGGGTTCCTTCCCATTGTTCTGTTCGTTAAAAAAAGAGAGAAAGAGAGATAGTTTCCTAAGTCCCTCCCCCCCCCAGCATGTTATCAGTGCTTCTACAAATATTTGCACTATAGTTTTATATAGTTTATATTGATAGCGCCCCTGAGAAGGAACAGCTGCTTGAAACACATTGGGCTTAATAAACTCCCTGTGTGTCTATGCATCTCTCTCTCTCTGTGTGTGTGTGTGTGTGTGTGTGTGTGTGTGTGTATCTAACACCTGGAGCTCTCTCCTTCCATTACAATAGATGGCATCACTATCCGGCCACCTTCTGGTTAGTCAAGAGGACAAAAGCATGCAGAAATTATTTTTGTAGCCTGAATTTCTCTCTAGATGAATAGCATGCAAGCCCAATCATATACACTGCTTGATCAGAGAAGGTAAGAATGTGGCAGTCGGCCAATCTAAAAGAAAAGTTAAGAATGGAATGCTTTACCTGCTGCCTCCTCCCTGTTCACCATGTTAACGGTATGTCAAAAGGCCTTTGTATAAGTTCACAAAACTCATTTTGTAAGGGAGCAGCAGGGAGAGATGTTTTGTCCATCTGCAGAGGTGGTGTAGGACAGAGTTATTACACAAGAACCTAAGAGCAGCCTGCTGGATCAGACCACAGCCCATCTAGTCCAGCATCCTGTCCCATACTCTGGCCCTCCAATTGCTTATGGGCATTTCAAGCAGAAGAGAAAGGCAAAACCTTCACCTGCTCTTGATGTCCTGCAAATGGCCTTTAGAGGCATCCTGCTTGTCTTTCCAACCTGGAGGCAGTACCTGGGCATCCATTACAGTAGCCACTCTATTCGAATCGAATCGAAAACCCAAAAATCCCATTCAATTCAAATCTTTTGAATTCGAATTTAACAAGGGGTGTTTTTCCACTGTCACTAGAAGTACCCATTAAGTACCCATTAATGGGTACAACAAAGCAATTACATACCCATTAATGGTTACTTAATGGGTACTTTTAGCGACCGTGGGAAAACACCCAAGATTCAAACATTTGATTTGAATCTGCAAATATGAATGTCGACAACGTACGGGTCTTCCCCACATCTGTACAAATCTGTATGCATCTGTAAGGATCTGTACGGGACAAAAATTATACCCATGCGTACGGATGTGGGAAAGATGTGGATCTTCAAGTACGCATTGTGTACAAGCCTGTACACATACAAATGTCTGGATAATTCGAACGAATAGATCCAAAATTCGAATTTTGATTTGAATGTTTCCATTCGAATTTTGGAACATTCTATTCGAGTTTGAAAGTCAAAATTTGGCACATCTGTTTGGATTTTGAATGCCTATGAATATTCGTGCATGTCCCTAGGAACAGTAGGTGAACTTTTGGAGGGTGAACAGGAATGCATGCTCCCTGTTGCTCTGTTACCTGCACTAAGGGAATTAACTACTTCAGAGCAGCTATGCAGACCCAACACGCTCCTGCCGTGTTCCCAGTAGCGTAATGGCAATGAATAGAACTTAACCATTGTTCAAAATAGATTATATTGTCTCTGGTTTGTGGCAAAAGAGAACAGAGGGATGGGCATGTTCCACCCATCTGCTCACCTACCCATCCTGGAATTCTTTGGAGAAAAGTAAAGTTAGCATGCATAAATAAATAAATAAATAAATAAATAAATAAATAAATAAATAAATAAATAAATAAATAAATAAATAAATAAATAAATAAATGTAAAGCAGAGAGGGAGAATGAATAAGCAATATGTACAGCAATGTCCGTGAAACCTCAGCTATCATGTAATTGCATAGCTGGTTCAAAGCCCTCGATCTGCTGTACAGAGAGACGCATTTCTGTTCTTTAGCGAGCAAAAGAAGCCGGAATAATGAGACAAACAGATAGAGAGGCTGCTGACTGATTAAGTTCAGCCATCCTCTTGTCTAAATGTTTGCTTCATTTCCACCCCCCACCCCACCCCACCCCACTTTCCGAGTCTGTGTTTTTATCCTCAAGTTATTTACGCATTTGGATCACTTCCTGTTTCTGTAGAAATGCCATGAGAAAAGATTTTATTCTCACAGTACTTCGCAATATGTGAGGAAAAGTCATGTGGTTTGGAAAACTTGCATGGGAAACCTGCTCCCCCTCCCCACCTAAAAAGCCATGTAACCATGTTGTCATTATTTTTTAATGCTGGTGCAATAAAGTAAGGATATTCACAAACAAAATGCCAGTAGAGAATCAGATACAAATTTCATTGGGAAGAATCTATTAAGCAAAACTATCTGGCAGTCAGACGATGCACTATAGCTACAATTAAATCTATTACAAAATGAAAATGTTAATTAAGGATGAGGGGGGGGGGAAAGACTTTTCTGGGCTCATTTTTCTGTATAAGAATATGGCCACTTCCATACGAAGAACTGAATTGACATAAGAACTGCAAAGCGGCGTACAAATCGACAACCCCTTTTGCACACCGGATGAAAACATTTAAAAATTAAGGAAGGAAGTATAAGCAAGCAGGAAGCCTTCTAAGAAGCAAAGTGTCAGGAGGAGAAAAGATTTTTTGTGTTTGTGGGTTCTACAAAATTCCCAATTAGAGGTGTTAACTTTGACGTATAAGGCTCTAAATGACTTGGGCCCCAAATATCTAAAGGAATGCCTTCTCCCATATCAACCTGCCTGTGCTTTAAGATCAGGAGGGGACGCCCTCCTGGTTGTCACACCACCTTCAGTGGTAAAAGGGGTGGGCACCCGGGAGAGGGCCTTCTCAGTGATGGCCCCCAGGCTATGGAATAGTTTCCCCTTTGAGATGTGTCAGGCCCCTTCATTGTATATGTTTAGGAGGGCAGTGAAGATGCAACTCTTTGCCCTGGCCTTTGGCTAAATGGGAATATACTGTCTCTTCCCACTTTACAGACACTGTTATTGTATTAATATATATTGTATTAATATTAATATATTGTTACCCACCCTGAGATTTTCGGGTATAGGATGGGATAGAAATGCAAACAAACATACAACAAACAAACACGCTGTTGAAAAGCTGCTAAGAAAATACATCCCTCCCCTGCTTTTGGACTTAACTTCATGCAATCTTACCTTAATGGGGTTTCATCAGAGCTGGAGTCCAAAGGCCTATTCACAGTAGGGCCTCATGAACATATGTGGGACAGCCCTGGGACAGAGCATTCACTCTGCTGAGCCAATGGTTCCATTCAGAACAGCCCCAGCCCATTCCAGGGTGGCCTAATCACATTCCAGGTGCAGAGCACAAAACCATGCTCTACACCTGTTCCCGCCTGTCCCAGGCCATCACACAAATATACACAAATATACACTCTCCCTCCAGGACAGCTGTGGATCCCACCCCCTGCTGCCACTAATGGGACAAAATTGACCCAGCAGCTAGTAGGCCCACCCAATCACCTTACCTTGCCAGGCCTGGGGTACTCTTCGTGGGATGTGTCACTCACCTGGGATGTGTCACTCACTGTGCAGGCATGCATCAGGTCAGCATGGGCCTTCGTTCTCCAGGCCGTGCGTAGTTTGAACCCTGGACCCGAGAAGGTGAGGATGTGTGTGCAGACCCCTGGATGCCACTGGGCACTGTTCAGCTGTAGTGCAAAAAGGCTTCTTGTCACAGATTTCTCTCCTACCCTGCAAAAAAATATTTTGCAAGTAACTCAAGTCCCATGAGCTACAGAACCAACATATTACTTCAGATCTATTCCAGTAGACATTGATACACCTGTCTTCCATGAATTTTGCCAACTCTTCCTTAAAGCCATCTAGGCTGGTTGCTGTGACCACCTCTTCCGGCAGCAAATTCCATAGACCGATGACCCTCTGTGTGAAGAAATCCTTCCCCTTGTCTGATCTGACTCTCCTTCCCATTAGCTTCATAGATGCCCCCTGGTTCTAGTGTTGTGCAATAGAGAAAATATATATTTTTTCTCTATCTGCCTTTTCCATTCAAAGAAACATCAGACATAAATGTAAAATGAAAAAAGTTGAAATGCTGGGAGAGCAAAAAAATAAGGAATACAGAAACCGGTTGCTCCTGGTACCTGGAAGTTCTTAGTCAGGCCCTTTCTATGCTGGGCCTTTTACTGGATTATATCCCAGAATATGATGGCAGGCCCTGGGCAGAGTCTGCACCAGCTTGGGCGTGACAGGTCCCTAATCTGTGGCATAATTTGGAATATAGCTTAGTGCAGAAAGAGTCTCAGAGAACAAGTTCTGCTTTTTTTCTTTGTGTGTGTGTGTGCTAGGAGTGCACATGTATGCAGTTTTTAGGATTCGGTTTGATTTGAATCGAATATCCAAAGATTTGAATCAATACAAATGTTTAAAATTGGAATCAAATACCGTATTTTCCGGTGTATAAGGCGACTGGGTGTATAAGACAACCCCCAGTTTTTCTACTTAAAATGGAGATTTTGCAGAACTGGAGTGCCTAAACCGAGCCTCGGACTTGGGGAGAGATGGCAGCCTTACCTGCTAATCCCAAGAATGTGGCTTGTAGCTTTCCTTCTGGCGCTGATTAGGGAAAAACCTCGCTCCGATAAAGATCTGTGGCTGCAATGCAGCTTTGGAGTCTGCCACTCTCTAGCCCGATTCATCTATGACCGTGTAGGGAAGGGGGTGTTCCACCGAGCAAACTATGAAGAATCCTGCCATCATTTTCTCTTCAAAAGCCTCTCTGCTTTCAACCCCTCCCCTACTGGGTCATAGAGACGAATCGCGCTAGAGCGGCAGACTCTTCTAAAGCAGAGAAGAGAAAATGAGGGTAGGATTCTTCATATTTTGCTCGTGGAACACCCGTTTAGCAAGTTTTTTTCCTCGTGCCAGCGCCAGAAGGAAAGCTACAAGCCACATTCTTGGGATTAGCAGGTAAGGCTTCTGTCTCTCCCCAAGTCAGAGGCTCAGTTTAGGCTGCACACCCCAGTTTTGTGCTGGCAGCTGCGGCCAGCAGGACCCGGGTGAGGGCATTTCTGGTGTATAAGATGACCCTCGACTTTTTAGAAGATTTTTCGAGGTTAAAAACTCATATTATACGCTGGAAAATACGGTACATTTGAATGCATAGACATTCGATTTGAATTCGAATGTCCAAATTTGATCGAATTTGATTAAATTTTGAACATTTCGAACATAGTGTATGCAGACCATCTCCAAGGAAGACTTGTCTTCCATATGGATTAAAACAAGCAAAAAGATGGCACAACCCCAGATTTAGGCTTTGTGAGTTGAAAGAACTGAATGTCATCGATAGCAGCAATAACAAATGGAACTGGAAGAAAAATGGGTTTGCAAAACTGAAAAAGCACTAGAAACTATAATAAAAACAAAGTCCCGGTGAGGACCAATCCGAGAGCCTTTCTCCACAGTCTATGGATTATTTTTAGTTGGCTCGCTGAAGCAGCTGCCTGGCCAAGTTCTATGTTTAAATAAATAATTTCTTATGTCACAGAAACAAAAATCAGGTATCTGATGGCTCAGGGCAAGCAAAACAAAATATGCAATTGTGCCGTCAACAGATGCACCATCAGAGACTGCAGCTCTCTTTAATTTGGTTGTTGGCATCTTTGTGCTACTTCTGTCACACTGAATCAAATGGAGCATGAATTTTTGAAGCAAAATATCTACGATTATTTCAGTTGTGATTTAATCCAGAGCCAACCTCAGGGCTCAGGAAGGTCAGATGTCAATGTATCAGTTTAGCATGCCTTTCAACCCCCAGTCAGAAAACCATGTTTTCTTTCGAGTTCAATGTGGCTTTATATTCCAGATTATTCATACAGGAGTCTTCTACGGTCTTCTAAAAAGGTATGAGAAGGCAGATGTGGTTTTAAAGGAGAAAAACTGCAAAAGGCATTAGGGGGAAATTTGGAAATCCCTGTTGTGTCTAAACAAATGATCTATCTGATCTAGTAGATTGCTTATCCAGTGGGCAAACAGATGCTTACAGGAAGCCTGCAAACAGAGGCTGTGTGGCCATAGGAACATAAAACTGTGATGCTTGTAGGGTTCATAAGGGCCATCTAGTCTGATCTTTAATACTCTGGAAAACATATTAAGCACTATTTGAGAAAGGTCTGCAGAGCCTCTGTTTTGAAAACCCCAGAGATTCAGAACACACAAGTTTTTTAAATATACTTCCCCATTGTTACTTTCAGGTGCTCAGTTGCTTTGGTAACATTTTGAAACCAGCGTCCCAAACTGGATTTTGTCGAAGAGTTTGCAATGAACAGGGGGTGTTCATTTTCAAACCGAATAATCACAATGTTCGAAGGAAGCATTCCCATAGCAAGCATGTGGTACATTAGACAAATCTGTGCCAGTAACTTTTTAAAAAATGTATAAAATCTCCTATGCTTTGTCTTTTTTTTTAAAGCACCAGACCAACTTGCTACAAGTGGACTAGATGCAGAAATGCAGCAAAGAAATGCTGTAACTGGGTGTTTTTCCACTAGCACTAAAAGTACCCATTAAGTACCCATTAATGAATATTTAATGGGTACTTCTAGTGCTAGTAGAACCCCCCACACACACACACACTGTTTCACAATGCTTTTGTAAGCCCTGGGTCAGAGCATTCATTCTGCTGGGCAGGCAGTTCCGTCCGGAACTGTCCCATCCCAACCCAGGGTGGCCTAAGTGCATTCTGGGTATAGAGCACGAAATCGTGCTCTGCACCTGGCCCAGGCCATTCTAGGCGTTCTGCGCAGGTGCACGCAGCTGACCAATCACAAGCTGTGGTGCACGCAGGCGCAGAATGCCGCTGATCAAACTCGCAAGCCCCGCCCCTGGGCTTGCCAGTCTGGTCTGTGGTGGCGAAAAGGAAGACGCACACGTGTGCGCATCCAAGGAGGTCTCTGGCCCTGGGTGGGGGGTGGGGCCATGGGGTGCAGTCACCTCAATTGAGGCAATTGCACCTGCAGAGGCTGAACGCTGGTTGGTCCTCAGCTGCCTGCCACTGGGTCGATTGCGACCCAATGGCAGCAGCTGAGGGCGGGGACTCTGGCCTGCGTGTCCGCCTTTACGGGCTAAGACACGCGGGGACGGATTCCCCATTTGCACCTAGGCAGGTAAAGGACACGTGGGAACACATCCTTCCCTGCCTGCTAGGTGTGAATGTCATCGCGTGTCGCAGCCTTCCTGCACTACAGCTGTTCGGTTGTAGTGCGAAAAGGCCTCTTATCTGTTCAGGGTGATTACTCTCAGTCTCACGTGGCCTGGGAAGGGTTAGCTTTCCCAATGATCAAATTTGTTGATACAGACCAACAGACTGGTAGGGAATAAATTCCTCTGAACCCAGACAACAGCTCCAAAGCCGTCCATGCCACCTTGCTGGGCATCCCAAAAGACTATCTCTGCACCATTTGGTGCTTTGGTGATTCATCTTGGGGCCTGATGCTCTTTACAAGAGCTACCTAATTGCATACCAGAGGCCTAAGTGCGAATAGGCCCTTGGTTGGACATAGGGAGCAGGTTTGATAACTAGTCTATTACTTTCTAAATCTTTGAATGTAATAAATCTGATCTATCAATCACTGTCACAGAGTTCTCTTTTTCCTCCCAGGAAAACAATCTATCTTTAAAACTTCATGCCCTAATGTTAAATCCAATGAGATCCCACTTTTTACTTCACTATGAAACTCTTCCATTTATTACTACTCCATGTCTCCTCTCCTTTGGCCACTGACCAGATTAGGTCAGGACCTGTCATCTTATTGCATGAGGGATGAGTTTATTCGAGACGCTTTGTCAAAGTGGAGGTACGCTTTACCTTTACAAAAGCCATGCTGATTTTCCTCCAGCAATGCTTGCTCCTCTAAATGAACTCTATTTTTATCCTGAGTGATGGTTTCCATCACTTTTCCTTGAACTGGTGTAGTTTCCTTGATCTGTACTTTCATGGACCACCCCTGGATTATTTTTTGAAGATTGGTGTTACATTTACTACTCCTACGATAGAAATCACCTGAGGTTTCTTCCTGGCAGCAAAGTGCCTAAAACATATTTTTAGAAGCCCCATTCTGACAACAGCAGGGTAATATGTCTGTTTTCCCTCCCCTTCAGCCTCCAACCTCTTCTGCTGCCCTGTCCAATGAGTCAGAGAGGGTCATGTCCTTTGTAAGTTCATTTCTGGGCCAACTCTGCCAAATTATATGATGGGAATTAATGTCCACTTGAGCTTCCAAGAGCAAAACCTGATTTAAACTCTTAGGTTGAACTTGTCTACAATTGTCGAGGTGAAAGGCCAGTTCCTAACCATTAATTAACTTAATCCATCTCAGTCTCCTTTATTTTATACCTTTTTTAGGGTTTGTGACTCTGGGAAATATATTTAACAAAAAAAATGTGCATGTTAAATGACTGGGCATTTACTGTTGTATGTTGATAATATTTTAAAGGTTTGATTGTTTGAGAATTTTAGATGCTGTTATAATATGAAGATGTCTCTGTCTTAACTACTTGGAACAGGTCATAAAGCAACTACTGGGAGTCCATTGCCTAGTTTTAATTTATGTAGAGAATTTTCACTTTCCAGTCAAAAAAGGTCCAAGGGTGACTTTGGAAAATCAATGATGTAAAATATATGGGGAGGGAGGAGGAGGAGGAACATTTAATTATATGGGGTTTTTGAAAGTTCAAAAGAAACTGCACATCATCATCATCATCATCATCATCATCATCATCATCATCATCATTATTATTATTATTATTATTATTATTATTATTATTATTATTATTATTATTATTATTATTATTATTATTATTATTATTATTATTATTATTATTATTATTATTATTGCAAGAATCCTATAGGCCACAGCCACACTGGTACTTCTGCAACTTTTCTCGCACTGTGTCATTTTTTGGCTGAAGGCAGAGTGGTTGAAATTCTATTTTTCTCTGTAAACTAAACTCTACGTGTATAAAGTGAGGGGAAAGAAATCCCACAAAGTCTGAATTGCATCCATAAAGTGTAAACATAAACTTTATGGAAACACCTTAATATGCATATGCATGTTTGTACAGAACCAGTAAATACTGAAGTCCAATATGACAAAGGAACAAAAACTATTAAACATCTGTGAGTAAAGGGAGAAAATGATTCCCCCCCCCCAAAAAAAAATATAACGCTCCTTTTTTTATTGTGCATGCAGGAGAATAGTATGGGTGTGTTTTTTTAGAGAAAAAAAGTGAGTTGTGTTGAATGTACTTGGAGACAGTTTTCCACATGATTCTCTTTCATCGCCGGCCAAATGCAGGCGAACCGCTTTGCACTTCTCTGATTAAATAGTGAGACAGAGGAGAAGGGAAAATGAGAAGATAACAGTAGGACAAGCAAACTGCTAAGGAGACTATAGCACTTCATGCCTCAAATATTTCAGGGCATTTTTAAAGGGGGAAAAAAAACTGGCAAGATACAAATGCCAGTGCCTTGTGATTCAGATTACAGTGTTCTGACGAGTACTTCAAATGGGTGTTTGTTTATTCCAGCAGTTTGCAGGACTTGAAACATTTGTGGAATTGATTTATCATGTTGACGTTCATCCAAAACTGACTAGAAGCTCATTTCATATGTAAATGCTTAAAGGTGAAAAAATACAGTGTGGGCTAGGTCATTCATTGGCTGTATGGTAGAATACACATATATTAAGTGGGTACAAGATGATAAATATGAGGTTTTTTTTTAAAAAAAGTAATTAATTTATTCTAATATAAAGAAACTTTGAACTACAGTAGGGTCTATAATCTAAATATAATCCATTTTCCCACAGTTTGAGAAGGTAAATACCATGAGTAACTTTAGGAATGTTGTTGCAGAACTACATAAAGCCTAGATTTCAAAGCAAAGAAAAAGCAATTCCTGTTGGCTGATGGTTTCCCAGACCAGACAGGATAAATTGTTAGGTTGGTTGTAACTCCTCTTGAAAATAAAGGTCGTTGAGTTTTAGTTACATGGGGGTGGAACCACAATCATTCTCCGACAGAAAGCCTCCTTGTCTTGACTTCACAGCTGAGCCAGCATTCACACCTAAGTTTTAATCCAGTTTCGGTCCACTTTCAACCCTTGGGTTAGATAAAGTGAAAACAAAATGGCTAGTTATTTTGCTGATGTGTTCTCCAACTCTGAAAGTGGACTGAGACTGGTTTAAAACTTAGGTGTGAAGAGGTGTTCTAAACCACACCTAATTGAGGTGACAAAATTGTATCCTCACAAAATGGTGCCTCAGATGGTGATTGCACCCACTAATAGGATGGGCGATCACCACAAGACCACCACAGGTGGAAATGCGGTGGCAGAAGACACATCTACCAGGTACACCACTTAATTAGTGGAGATATGGACATCACTCCAAACTGATCAGAAAGGAGGAATAGGCACTGGATGAGGATGCATAAGAATGGTGGAAAAGAAGGAAAAACCAAGCTTACATGAGGAGGGGGAAATCCTCTTCTTTTCTCTTGTTGAGGAGGAGGAAGTTAGAGTAGAAGGGGAGGGCTTCAGGGGGGAGTACTAGGCCAGAAGGTATTTACAGGCACAATTTTCAAATGGATCAGATCTACCGCTGACATTAGCTTGATCAGATTAAAGAGAATGTGTAAGACCATATCACGCCTAATCACCATGGGCCTATTTGCACTTGGCTTTATTCTGGAATATATCCTGGAATAGGGGCCTCTTGTCCATAATGTAGTGCAGGTTACAGCAAGCCCCAGGTGAGGCCTACCAGAGTCTATATTAGCATGCAGGCCACACACTTCTATCCTGAGATATACCCCAGAAAAAGGCCAAAAGTGAACAGGTCCCATGTTAGGAGGTAAACATGTACCACTACATTCGTTGAAGACAAAGGCCGTTTCCACATCCCCTGTTCATATCCTGTGATAGGGTGGGTTGCCCTGTCCCGAGAGGCACAACCTGGAATGGGTTGCCACTGGAGTTCAAGTTCAGAGGCAGCCTTCAGAGTTTCTGGCTTGGACATTTTCGGGGCAGACTCACTTCTAGCAATGATTTCTGAAGTGTTTACAAAAAGGGACTCCCATGGGGGTGGGGGGTTTGCCATCTGAACAACACCACAGTCCATCTGGCCATGAACCCCGATTGTGTTTTCTACATCCTATGTTCTATAACGCCACCTACAGACAGGACACACACACCTTTGTTTTTCTAAATTTTATGAGAGTGACCTGCTGTTGCTTCCCCAAGAACTCTTCCCTTCCCGCAAAACAGCATTGCTGCTAAATGATCTTAATGGATGCAGTGGCCAAGGATCTTATTTACATCAAAATTTGTTTACCAAGCCAACATCAGGCCCAAAAGTGGGACAAAGAGTTTCCTCAGTAATTTAATAACCACGCAAGACGTGATCCGTTTGGGAAACACCAAGAGACCTGCCCTTCACTTACGGATGCAAAGTCACGTTGCCTAAAATTGAATCAAATGTTAATAAAGAGGCAGACCTGCAGGTCAGTGCCCAGGGAAGCTTTTAGCTCAGAACGCGGCCTCTGACCAAATGAGTCACACAAATGCAGCCAATCTACTTGGGTTCCTGAGCAAAGTGGTTTCACTCCATCAATTGTCTTTGTTTGAATTGCTTGGGGACAGGAGAGGGGCCAATGTTTCTTCTTGTAACCTTGCTGAATCTGAATCTGAATCTTTGCAGATGCTGTTGGAAATGTCAGGTTGGACATTATTCATTTACAAATTGGCCAGTGGACTTTTTATTATTTCCTTGCAAATGTTTTCATTTTGGCACCAGCTGTCATGCACACATTAGAAAGTGTGTGCACTCTAAGAAGCACGTTCATTTCAATTAGAATACCAGACCCTCTTCTCATCAAATAAACAGGTTTCTAACCTCCCTGCTAAGCAGGATCCGGTATTGCTGCTGAACTTAGGGCCTTTCTGCACTAAACGGCCAGGATCTAAATCAGTGGATCTGGACTGGCAAGATCCACTGGTTTGTACTATGGCAAGTTTGTATGAGCTTTGGTACTGGGTTCTGAGGGCTCCAAATAACTAGGAATGAAAGTTCCTAGCCTTGGAGAACCTGGGAGACCATTTGTTGGCGTCCTGCCAAAATGACTACCTGGTATTCAGGAATATGGGGATTCAGGAACTCAGTGTTTTGGATGAGTAGACCTGTTTAATCAGGCTTGACAAGCAAGCCAGATCAAGGGGCCCTTGAACTGCTTACACTCCAATCTGTGTGGATGGAGCGTACTAGAAGTGCAGAAAGGCCCTTAGATCTTTTGCTATGAAAGAGGGTCACATGACTTGTTGATTCTCTGGGATGTCAACCAAAGTCACAGAGAGAAACCATGATGTGACAAAAAAAAATGAATCAGTGCTTTCTTGAATGGACCATCCTTTGCAACAGAATCAATATTTCCAAGCCTATGACAGCTCTTTAGGATGTTGTCTATTTACCTGGACATCAGCATCACTACCAAGATCATAGGCTTCTCCCCATTTTAAAATGCAGTAGGGGTGTACACAAATGCATTTTTGACATTTGATTTGTGACTAATTGAATGTTTGAAAATCCGTATTCGTACGAATAGATCATCATTCAAATGTGGTAAAATTCTATTTGATATTAATCTGTTCATACATATTCATACAAATATTCAATACATATCAGATACGAATGAATACATATTGGATACGTATCCAATAGGAACAAATATGTACCTGATCTGAACTAATATATATCCAAATCAAATCTGACCTGAATCCACTTTTAATCTACTGTCGATCCACGTCAGTTGCAATCTGGATCCATTGCGGATGTAACAAATATCCAAACTATTCATATGAATATCTGGAAACATTCGTATTTGTACGAATGTTAGTATACAAATATCTATTTGAGTAACATTTGATTCAAGTCTGAATTCATCCCAATTCATATGAATAACTAATATTATGAATATTCTTTCACAACCCTAAAACGGAGTCCTTATTTGGACCAAAGACCATTGAAGTCCAAAATCAGACTTATAGTCAGGCCCTTGTCAGACTCCAATTGCTTCTCCACAATGGGCTGCAATTGACAATTATACTGATATAATCCATATTTTAGTGCTGGGACTGAGGCAACTCTAGGGTAGATTTTTGTTTGAAGAGATTTCAGGAGATTCTTTTTACTCTTAATCCTGACATTTCATTGTCTGCTGCTCTCTGCAGTAGCTATTCAGCTTGGTCTTCCCTAGCCACTTTTTTTTACTCTTTCTTCCTCTAATGATTAGGACCAGTCAAAGGTCACTTGTTGAATATAAAAAAGCAATAGTGCAGAAAGGCAAGGGATAGGCACAAACTTTCCTGCTATTTGAAATTTGCACAAATTTGTACAATGTCAAAATTCACGGGTGACTGAAAGGCCCCCATCTGCCTGTGAATCAAATGCATCTGGCCTTCGCTGAAGCCTCGTAGAACCTTTGACGAAGGCCAGCTCTGCCCACCGCGGCCTCCAGGTCCCCTGGCCACACCCTCTTATACCCCTCATTGCAGTTGGTGTGACTGCATCCTCCACATCCTCTGCTGACATTCGTGCACTTGCCTGAGGCTGAAATAGGGGAACAGCTCACCCTTAGCCCCCCGTTCCCCCCACTGTGACTGCGTCTTCCACATACTTCATTGCCATTCAAACTTTCACATGCACATCCCTAATTATATATATTCCTGGTAGCATTAAAAGTTAGTAATGTTTGCCTCTCATAGAAGAAGAAGAAGAGTTGACTTTTCTACTCTGCTTTTCTCACCCATTTAAGGGGGCTCAAAGAGGCTGACAAAGCTTTCTATTCTTCTCCCCATAACGGTCACCCCCTGAGGTAGGTGGGGCTGTGAGAGCTCAGAAGAGAGCTGTGACTAGCCCAAGGTCACCCAGCAGGCTTCATGGGGGAGGGCGGAATCGAACCTCGTATTCCCAGATAAGAGTCCGGCTCCCTAACCACTAGACCAAACTGGACTCATCTGAAGATCCAGGAATCAAAACCAGCCAAGGTTTTTAAAAACAGAAAACTCTTCAACCCTGTCCCTGTCCCAGTTTCAAAATCAGAGCAGATTTCGTGAACCTTGGCCTTCCCTTTTGGCTCGTCTCTTCACCCCATTGGTGCATTTCACTCTATAGGTGCTCCTTGTTTCCTCTATTCACTCTCTTCCCCCCCATCCCCTTTTCCCTTTTGGAAAATTCACTTTTAAATTCACTTTTGAAGCAGCACCACAATTGGAATATGGCATTACATGACTCTGTAACCTTTTTTTCCCCCCTTCCAGAAAACCACCCTTTATGAATAAAACATAGGTGACCTTTAAAAACTTAGCAGTTGTACTGGGGGATTGCATATTAACAAGGTTTTTGAAGAGGCAAGACAGACTCAATGCATTTCAGTTAAGGAGAGATAATAGAATGATTCAAATAATTTATTATTTTGCAGCAAAATATAGAGAAACGTGAGGAAGCTACGTCAACCAGAGACCAGCTTAGAATGTTGCAAGCATGAAAAAATGTGCTTTCCCTCATTTGCTTAAATGACACCACTTGCTTGAAGCAAGGGCCCTTTCTGTAAAAGCCAACCACAGAGCTCAAAGTCAGAAATTTACCTTGTAGCTGCAGAATGAACTCTGCTCATCTTATACTGATAGATTGTTTTGTAGATCACTCCAGATTGTGTTAGGTCAACTTCATGAGTATTGGAAGGAAGAACGTTGGTATTCCAAACCTGGTAACTGTTGCCCTTTTGGGACCTGTAGGCACGCTTGTAGGTAGAGATGTGCACAAGTATTCAGAATGTTTGTTATTCAGATGAATTTGCATGAATTTGGACATTCATATATGTCCAGCCACTTATTTCTTAGTATTTGTATGAATAGAAATATTCTGAGTTCAGATTTGAGTTGATTCAAATATTCAATTCGATCTGAAAGTCAAAAATCCGGATTTCCAAAAAATCCGATTCGAATCCGGAATATCCGAATCCGTACTTTTGGAAATTCAATTCAAATTCGAAAATACGAATGTCAGCAACATTCATATCTGATTTTCGAATTTGTGTGCATCCTGTTTTCATCACACTGGTAGATTATGGAAAATAACTGCACAAGTTTGAGAGTTGTGACTTTCACTCAGCAAAGTGAAAACTACGTGTGGTTCTGGCCATAAATCAAAATGAAGCAAGAGGACATAAGAACAGTTGGAAAATAAAATGAAATAGCCCTGGCTGCATCCAGATATCAGTTACAATTTCCACTAAATTGGATATTCTGGATTAAAGAATGGATATTCCAGAATACCTATGCTTTATTCTGGAATATCCAAATGCAGTAGAATAATTACCTGCTGTGTGGATGCAGCCCACTTAGCAGTTCTTCCACAGCAAGAACAAATTCAGGGAGAACAAGTAAATTACTTACTATCCCTTATTACTTAAGATCAAGTGGTGAGACCCTCTTGGTTATCCCAAATCCTTCAATAGTGAGGTTGGTGGGCACCCGGGAGAGAGCCTTCTCTGTGATGGCCCCCCGACCGTGGAATAGCCTCCCCCTCGAGGTGCGTCAGGCCCCTTCCTTATATATATTTAGGAAGGTGGTGAAGATACACCTCTTTACTCTGGCCTTTGGCTGAGCTGCTTATGTTTTCCCCCAGTACGGACACTATTATTTTAAACATATTGTGTATCATTTTATATTTATTGAATCTTTTTAAAAGTCTTTTAATGTATACTTTGTTTAATCTGTTTTAAGGTTGTTACCCACCCAGAGACCTTCGGATATGGGGCGGGATAGAAATGTAAATAAATAAATAAATAAATAAATAAATAAATAAATAAATAAATAAATAAATAAATAAATAAATAAACCTCCTAGTGCCCACTGTAAATAAGTACCAGAGAAGTTGTAAGACAAGAAGAGAACTTTTGCAAACTTTTGCATTTAATATCTGCTGCACTGCTCGGGTGTTTCTAACACCATGGTCATTCATTTATAATTGCTTTCCTTCTGCAATGCTTCAACTCGGGATGGACAAATCTGTCAAATTGCTTTTTCAAGAACACCACATTGCTGGGCTTGTTCAAGCTGTTTTGGTAAAACATTCCAAAAAGCCTTGCTGGAGTCCTGTTCCAATGCTAATTATTTTCCTCTCACCTTTCTTCATAATTCTTTCTTCCAGGAGAAGCAGCTGGTGACCTCAAAACACTCTAGTCATGACAGAGGGACAAAATGACAACTGGGTTGCCAATCAATCAGTCAGACAAACACGTAATAATGAATGATAGTCTTTTCAAAAATCCTCTTGCAAATGGTTTTGCACAGATCTGCAAAATAAGTGTTTTTGCACAGGCATGCACAATTCTGTAAATGATTCACACTAATAAATCCATTTGCAAAAGGGATTCCAGGACTATAACACAGCTTTGAAATTATTTTCACTACCGTCTTCTTAATGCATTTATTTTGTATCATGCATTTTGTTTATTTGTTTGGTTTATGTGTGGAGAACATTCCTTAATACTCCATCTTTGTCAACATTTTTACTGTTCTCATGGAAAAAGTGGATCACAAAATTCAGAGGAATAGCGAATATTGAAGGATACTTGCATTTTGGTTTTTGGTACTTTTTGGGGAAGCATGAATTTTAGAAATTCAACTTTTGATTTTAAGTATTCAAATACTTGTAATTTTTATGAGATCATACATAGTTCAGAGACACAGCAGCTGGAAATTAGAGGGCTATAGGTTGGTTCCTGGCATAGTCTAGGTAGAAGGTCTAGGCTGGGTCTGCACACATTTAAAAAAGCAGATTTAGGGTGGTAGCCTTTTTGCACTGGGATGTATTCTGAATTATGAGCAGGAATAGGGACCTGCATGCAGATAGTAGGTTTCTTTACCAGGGTATAATCCAGAATAAAGTTACCAGGAGTCAATAATAGTCTAGAAAATATATTTTTAAAGAGAAAGAAGGGAAAAATTCTAGATTTGCTCAATAAACATATTTCTTTCCTAATTCTTGTTTCAATCTATGCTAACATGGTGGGACTTTCAGTTCTTACCTCAGTTAATCTGCACTAGCTGGATCCATATTAGCTAGATACATGCTACCTAGATCTGTATCTGAATCTACCACAGGCAGAAGCATCCACATTGAGTGGGCTTTAGAATAGCAAATGTGTGCTAAAGAGCGCTAGCACAGATGTAGAAGAGGCGGAGTAAATGAAAGTAGTTCTGGCTGTGCACGAATGCAATTTTCAGGATTCAATTCAATTTGAATCTTTAAAATTTGAATTTACCTAAATTCAATTCAAATTAAGCAAATTTGAATCTATTCGTTTGAATTTTCTGTTCAGATTTGCCCTTACGAATGTTGACAGCATTTGTATATGCCTGTATGCATTGTAGTGCATCCTGTATGCATCCATTCAGACCCATATGCGTCCAGTATTTATTGTGTATGCATCCTGTTTTTGTCTGTACAGATCCATACAAATGCGTGCGGATGCAAGTATGCATTGTGTATGACGCATACGAATGTCCAAATAATTCAAACAAATAGATTCAAAAATTCAACATTCATTTGAAGGTTTAAATTTTAATTTCTAGACATTTGATTTGAGTTTGAATGTCAAAATTTGAACGAATTCGATTGAAATTTCAAATATTCCTGTACATCCTTAACCATATTATCAAAGAATAGCACCCTGTGAATATCCATGCACCAGGACACCTCCAGAGGAGACTCACTTGGTAAAGCAGCAGCGTAGGAAGAAAACAACTGAAATTGTAATATATATTAGGGATGGACACAAAATTTTTTTTTTGGGGGGGGGTCAGTTTGTATCAAATTGCAAGAAAATTTGTATTCACTTGAATGGATCTTGTTAGAATGTAATAGAATTTGAATCTGATACAAATGTTTGATACAAATTCAATTTGAATCCCCACTACAAATCCCTACGTATCTGCTCTGAATCCATCAAATTCGCCCTGGATCCTCTTTGAATCTGTCCTCAATCCACTTCGGATCCACCCTGGATCCATTGCAGATATGACTGGCATAGCCGCTTTCCCACCTCCCTTGGCTCCTGAATGTAATGTAGCTTTGTATGAATGTTCCAAAGCATTCAATTTGAATTCAAATGAATTCAGTTTTTGAATGTGCCAACATTCTATTCAAATTTGAATGCCCGAATTTGGATAAATTTGTATGAATTTCAAATGTTCCAGATATTCGTGCACATCCCTATTATATATTATGGTTTTCCTGAAATATTCTCAATGCTTAAAGTAAACAGTGGTGCTCAAACATATACCAGGTTTTCCTGGATCCTAAGGAGAAGTGGATCTCATTTCCTCCTTTCTGTATTAGCATAGAAATTATCCATTCACATGATAAAAAGTGGCTAGAGGTTCCAGCATGTGGACATTGGTCTTCCCATCCAACCTCTAATCCACATTAAAAGACTTTAATAAAAGTGGAGGCACTAGCATGCAGATGCTACCACCCCTAAGCTGCTTTCAAGAAACTGAAAACAAAAACCTGTTTGCAGATACACTCTCAGGGAGGGAAGCAAAGAAGTGCTCCATGGGGCTCACCTGGTGGGTTTTCTCCAATGTGTCATTAAGGTGTTTCAAAGCATCTGTGTTGCTGCCGCATGAGCTGGATGGGAAGGCAAGGTAATCAATTTCAGTTGAGAGCATTAATTTATCACCTTGCCATCTTTTATTGCAGGTTAGAGCATCTTTCTGTCTTTTTCTCCCCCCCATGCAAAAAAAGAAAAAGAGGGACTCATAGTTTTCATTTAGTTCAAAGGAAACTGAAATTGATAGGAAAGAAAGAAAGAAAGAAAGAAAGAAAGAAAGAAAGAAAGAAAGAAGCAAAATGGGGAGGAGGGGGTTCCCATTCATTGATACAGTAATAATCTGCAGTCTCCCCCTTGTCCTTTGTCTAGAATTCCCAGTTCCATCAAGATTTAATCCATTATGTTCTAAGAAATCTTGGCCCCTTCTGCACTGGTCCTTATTCCAGATTATATCTCAGATTAGAAATAGGGGTGTGCATGAAATTCATTTCCCACATTCAAATCAAATGTGGAAAAAGTTCAGCTTCGGCCAGATCCACACACACACAAATTCATACTAATATTTGTGTACGAAATGAGGCAACCCCCTCCCGGCCCCTTCCTGCCCCCCCCCCGCACACTTTCTAAACACTTCTGGGTCTGCATACACAGCTCCCAACACTTCAGAAGACCCGGAAGTGGTTTTTTGTTTGTTTGTTTGTTTTGTTTTGTTTTGTTTGCCTCTGAAGAGTGTTGAAATGGGTCCAGGGTGCACCTCGGTTTACCTCTGGCACACCTCCTTACCTTCGAGGAGACCATCATGGGGTCCCCAGGCCTATTTTGGTGCTTTTTGGAGGCCAGAAAAGCAGGTCCAGGTCTTCTGCGCACACAGCTCTCCATCCAGATTCACAACTTTGATCAAAAATATTTCAAATTTGCATACATTTGCATTGAATCGAAAATCTCCAAAAATCTGACCAAAGCAAACCAGTCTCCTGAAAATGAACAACTTGATCAAACATCTCTATTGTGCTGTATTTTTTGCTCTTGAAAATGATATTTTAAATGTGGAATAAGCAAACAGGTCCGTGTGCTTGGAAGGCACTCTGTCCTCGATGGGTCTGAAGTGCCCTGGAAGGGACAGGTGAAAAATTTGGGAGTGCTCCTGGACTCTGGGCTGATGCATGAAGCTCAGGTGGATGGTGTGGCCAAGAGTGCCTATTCCCAACTACAGCTTGTGAGCCAGTTAAAACCTTTTCTGGATAGAGATTATTTGACCACAGTTTTCCATGCTCTGGTAACCTTCAGACCAGACTATAGTAATGTGCTCTACATCGAGCTGCCCTTGAAGATGGTTCAGAAGCTGCAGCTGGTGCAGAATGCAGCTGCTAGATTGCTGACTGGGAGAGCTGGCCAGACGCAGATCATGCCAGTTTTAAAAGAGTTGCACTGACTGCCAGTTCACTACCAGGCCCAATTCCAGACGTATAAGGCCCTAAATGACTTGGGCCCCAAGTATCCAAAGGAACACCTACTCCAATATCATCCTGCCTGTGCCTTAAGATCTGGAGGGGAGGCCCTCCTGGTTGTCCCACCTCCCTCTGCAGCAAAAGGGGTGGGCACCCAGGACAAGGCCTTCTCAGTGATGGCCCCTAGGCTATGGAATAGCCTTCTCCTTGAGGTGTGTCCATCACCTTCATTGTATACGTTTAGGAAGGCAGTGAAAATGCACCTCTTCGCCCTGGCCTTTGGCTAAATGGGGATACACTTTTCTCTTCCCACTGGCAGATGCTGCTATTGTTTTAAAGATGTTTAAAGATGTTTGATTTTAGATGTTGTTACCTGCCTGGAGACCTCTGGGTATAGTGCCAGATGAAAATGTAAATAAATAAACAAATAAATAAATAGAATGCCATGAAAATCGTGTGGTCTAGCTCGCATCTTAGGGCAAGCAGGACTTGGATAAGGAGCCATCTCATTTAGATATTTTTGTGGGAGTCCATGGCCAAACTGACAATGACATGCTACCGACGTTTAGAATTCTTGCTGTTTCTCAGGGGAGAAATCCTACCAACGATTCATGAGGTTGCCACCCCATCAAGAAACCTTTATTTGTGTGTGTAGCTTTTAAAAAAACTTTGATATTGTTGGGAAGCTCCAAATAGGAGGGGGATAGAGAGGGAAAGAGAAAGAGAGTCTGAGAAGGAAAATGATCCTCTGGAACTCCTAGTATATCTCCCCAGACCCCCATTTCCTAACCAAAGCACATTACGAATCTGATGCTTTTCCACAGCCTAGTAACACATCAATAAACTAAAGATTATTGTGCATTGTCAGGTTTTATTTTGTAACATTATGGGGAATTCTCACTTGCTCTGGATGACTGCATAAACTCATACCGCTTGACAATTAACAGAGCTAGTAATAGGAAATGCAATGTAATTTACCTTCGTACAAGGGATTTCAGTTAACAAAAATTAAACTATTGAACTCTTCTCTTGCAAGGGAAGGACACTGAGTCATTATGTCTATGGGTTGCTGTTCAGTTTGCTGTTTCTTTTCCCCTTAAATTTTAAAGAAGAAGAAGAAGAGAAAAGAATTGTGGTCCTGGGATGGATTTATTGTGAATATATTTTCCTTGTTCAAGATACGCTGGCTTTAGGACTGGACAAAATACTCTTTGCTAACTAGCCATTTTTCATTTGCCTTCTGTGATAAAAAGGAGAAAGTTCATGTAGATAAATAATGCTGAAGGGAAAGTTCCTTTGTTGTCTGAGCAATTTCACTGCTGAGGAGAGAAAACAGAGTTTTTGTTCTCTTAGGAAAACCAGAATGGACCACAGGCTTCCTCTCTCTTTGACTGTATTTCCATCATGAGGGCAAGATACAGCCTGAAGGTGGGATGGCTCACTCAAGCTCCATCAAAGTCTCTGCTGGCTGGGAGACCTGGACCTGTTCACACTTGGCCATTTTCTGGAGTATATCTCAGGATTAGGGTCTGTGGTCTGCATGCTAATGCAGACTCTGGCAGGCCTCAAGTGAGGCCTGCTGTAGCTTGCACTAGCATGTGGACAGCAGAAGCCTTTTTGCATTTGCTCCACTGGGCCGGCAGCTCTGTTCCGAGCGTCCCTGTCCCGTCTCAATGCATCTACATGCGTTTGGGTTTCAGAGCACAAAATTGTGTTCTAAATCTGTCCCAGTGTGTTGGGCCCATCTTGGGCTGTTCACAGCTGCACCGGAGGGAAAGCATTTGCACGCTCTCCCTGTGACAGCTGGGCCCCTCCGCCAGGCTGCCCCCATTGGCTCCTGTGGAGACAGGGGTGGACAGCCCTGGCACCTCCTTTCTTGGGGTCGTGCCTGCTCCAGGGGCCCAGATTGGCCTCCTTCAGCTGGTCCATTTCAAGGGCTGGTGCTGTTCCAATCCGGAGCAGTAACTCTTAAAATAAAGATGGCCTAGGCCAGCAACGGCCACAGAAACATCTGGGGCATGCTGGGATATTGCTATGCCGATCATCCCCCAATGCACAACTATGCAGCAATATCTTGCCCCCCGACCGAGTCTGCACGCAGAAGAGAGTGTAAATGCTGTGACCGAGAGCTCACCAGCTGCTCCCGGTGAATCGTGGACATGTTTTGACTTGTCCTCAGCTACAGAAGTTAGAGAAGCTGGAAGGAACTCTCAGACACTCCTGGACAGTGGTAGCAGCACCGAGGATAGATGGACAGAATGAGCAGAACCTCTCCATTATAATAAGTGAGAACAGATCTTCCCAGAAAGTATCTCTGCCTCTCTCCTCCCTGTTCTGACTACATCTGAACGTGCCTTTCTCCACTACACTTTGTCCGCCTTCCAGCTACCTTTACCACGTTCTTAGAGCTTTCTCAGGTCCTTGCTGGTGGCAAAGCAAAACTGTAGCCTTTGATGACATCTCAGCTCAGCTTTCTCTGAGACAGAAAATGATAGATTGCATGGATTTCCGAGCTGGAGTTTAAAGTGAGCCTTGTCTGCCTCTTTGCACATACAAACAAAACAGAGTAGTGTTTAAGGCTAGAGCATTAGACCCGAGTGGTGAAAAGCTCTCTCCTTTCTGGAGAGGCCAGAGGAAAAGCGTGTATCAGATGTGTTGAAATCTCCTACTTGACCTCTGCATAACCTTCAATCCAGAAGGTACAAAGTAGGACATAGCTAATCCCAGCAAGCAGGGTTAAAGCAAACAGATGGAGAAGTTTCTTCTCTTGACTGGTTCAGCCTTGTTTAAGTTTATACACATGTGTATCTCACATATGCACATTTTTATGCACACATCTGCATATATTCTCTCTCACAGAGAGAGAGAGAGGTGTTAAATTTATGCAAGGGACAAAAGTTTTGTTTATAACACCCAGAAAATAAGGGCAGGTGTGGAAAAAGTGCTTAGGATACTGTTTTCTCTTTCTTATCTCAGAAAATGAAGTGACCGCTAATCCCACTGACCTTGGAATAAAAGTCCGTTATGCTCTGCCATTACATTAAGAAGTGCTCAAATGAATTTAGAAATAAATAAGTAAATAAATGTTAGCCAAGGTTAACGTTTCAGGGCTGCTCCTTTTACATTCTGTCCAATTCTGAGATCAAAAAAATTGGAGGAGAGAGAGAGATTTACGTGATGAAATGCACAGTAAAAGAACTGGAGCCCCTCCAGACACAGTTGAGGGGGGGGGGAAATCACACCTTGTTTGCTGTGAAGTGACAACCAGCCATTCCCACTCAATAAGCAGCTGTGTAGCTTCCCATAGGAAGCTGCGAGAGCTCAGTCGGTGAACGCCATCACATGGGATGAGGCAGCCAATCGGATTTGAGCTGCCCTCCCTGCTCTTGTTGTTTTGTCTTGCCATCCTGCCGGACAAGCGGGAAGATTTAAATTTAGTTAATACTGTTCAGGGAGTGTTCTTCATCCTATAGTACAGTAAATTCACATTAATGATGGGATAATGTGTTGCCACTATGATCTACCAATCGAGGTATGTGATGCCGCCACTGGGACTGCACATTCCACTGCACAGTATTGAGTCTGGACACATCCCTGCAAACCACTTGTAGCTACCTAAAATGTATGCATGGAAAGGGATCTTCATCCAATAGGAAATGAGATAGATGTGATGTAGCAAAAGGGGTGGAGAGAGAAGGGCTCCATTGGGGAACCCCAGGCCGATCTCTGCAGAAATGTGTGACCAACGTGGCCCAAGGTGGGGACAGCTTCAGGAACGCTGCTGATATCAATCTGCCCCTGACCAGCACTGGTACGATCTCAATTCAAACTCATTTATAGATCGACCTTCTTTGGACTCATCTGACCAGGGCCAAAGTCTTACCCTGACTCCCCCTGCTATCTCATGTTTCGTGGATACATAGTGGAACAACTTGTGCATAGAGATGTCCTGAACTGGTTCAGTGAGTTCACAGAAAACTGGGGTGTTTGAACTGAATCACCCTGTCGTTTGAAAAAACACAGTTCAAACTGAACCCCAAATAAGGATTGTAAAAAAAGAGAGAATGAGAGAGAGTGGTTTGGTTTGATTTGAACTGAACCACTTAAGAGTATTGCCTATGCCTGCGATCAGAGACTGGTTTGCAAGGAAGCTAGAAACCTTGGATCATGTTCACAGGTGCCAATGACCAAGGTGACCTGGTGAATGAAAAAAAAGAAGAAGCAATCTGCACATATCGGGCTCTGCTGAAGAAGGCTCCCCCCAGCCTTCCCCCAACAAGCTGCTGTCACAAGGCGAGTGGAACCAGGACCTCAGTTTATTTTCTTTGCAACTGAAACAACATGTTGGAATGTATGCAAGCACACGATGGAAGCCAGACCTCCAACCAACACATGGCATTCAGAAGTGGCTCCTGGAATATGATGTCATACGATGCCATAGAGGAGCAGTGAAATTTCAGTTCAGGCTGTTCTTGGACTTCTCTCCTTATCCAAGTCCTGCTTGCTCAGTATAATTTATGTGCAATAACCAATAGTGTGCTTAGTTTCAATCTGTTCATAAACCTTTGCTTCTCTGTTGAAGTCACTAATGCTTTTGGTTTGGCAATTCAGTATGTATCTGGTTGGCAAATGTTTTAGGAGTTTTGAGGCACCTCCTTTAGAAGTTCAGGAGTAGTTTTTTTATATTAACCATCCTACCTAAAACAGTCCAACTAATTTCCCTTGTCACATCATTTTGAACTGGTCTGCTCAAGTAGGTTGGATATAGTAAAGTTGAACAAACAGAAGACAACATATCTAAATCTGGAAGCATCTTATTTTTTCTTTTCCTCCTAGGATTAAGCCTTTGGACTTCTCTTTGTATCACAATTTTGTAATTGTACACAACAAGAAAGGGGTTGACAGAAAAAGCAGGAGGAGGAGGAAAGAGAAGTTGGGTGAGGAGAAATTGGATTTCGCCACTTTTTGCAATACATCTTTCTGAGAACATTTCCTGGGATCCCAGTAGACATATTTACATTTCAAAGACTGTTTTTTTTAATTTCTTTATGCAATGGAAATTGCCCAAACTTTGATTTGTCTGTTGCCAACTGTTCTTATGATGTGCTAAGTGTATATACAACCAACTTCTATAAGGTGTGTTATGAAAGCCAAACCTGAAACTGAAAGTGGGATTTTAGTGGCAGAACGCACTGAAACCATGGAATAATGATTCATATTCCACATTTAAGTGTGACATTCATTCCAGAACATGATATCCGAGAATCTGTTTTGAGCGTAGTTGAAAAAAACTGGCCTGAGCATTGAGCATCTAGTAGGATGGTAATCTTGTTCAGGATGGTATCTTGTTCAGGATGGTAATTCTGCCTTGTTTTTCTTAGTCCATGCAAAAATATAAGGAGTGCATAAAGATAAACATTCAGGGCCAATCCTACAGAAAAAAAGAGATCCAATTAGACTCAGGAAGTTCAAGGATAACTTCTGAACTAAGGACCATCGCTTTTCTGTACATTCCCCCTTTGTCAGTCCATTGTCTGAGGTTTTATAGGATCAGGTGGACTCCTATTGGCCCTCATATGTCACCTGATCACTGGCAGACCTGCAGTACAATATCCTGGCCATCTGTATTGGAGGCGCCTATTGGCAGCAGATAATGGGACAACAGCACCCTCTTCTGTCAAGCCAGAGCAACAGTTCCTGTGTCAGGCTCCTAGCCTGAAGCTCACGAGTTCCTGGCACACAGGAAGTTTGTCCTGCCCTAGAACCTCTCAGGCTCCAATCTGCCCTTGACATAAGCCTGACTTGAATGGGATATTGTACTCTTTTGCACTCACTGTGTCCATGAACATAAGCAGAGGTGTGCAGCATTTTAATATCCTCTCCATGCTATTTATTTAGCTAGCTTTAAAGCCAAATCAGGCATTTCCACCTTGCCCAATCCTGACACTGCATGAATGCTTTTCTTATTAGGATGCCTCAACATCACCCTGTTTCTCTCTCTCTTTCAGTATCCAGCATACACACAATAAAACACCAGGAATCCCTGCAGAGTGGTAAAATCCTGACATGATTTAAGGAGGAAGAGTCTGATAAGAAGATAAAAATCTAATAAACAGAGTTTAGAGAGCCTTGGTGAGCCTCATGGACCTGCCAGAGTAAGCAAAGCCCCTCCCAATGAAAACAAAAGAAACTCTAAGTTCAGGGACATTCCACTTTCCAGCCATCCGAAGAAGAAAGTGAAGGCCAAGACCTCAAAAGATTGAAGTTATGAACACAGTGACAAGAAAATATTTGCCTTGGTTCAAGACGCAGAAATCTTTCTTTAACATCTACCCTCCTCTTTCTCCTTTTTTTTCCTAACCCCCCCCCCCCCCCAACCCAGTATCACTAAATATCACAACAGATTTGCTTCTCATCTTATCCTGGAAATGCCTTACAGGTTTTCAGATCCAGGTCATGTTGATGTCAATGTCTGTGAATATGAAATATTCGGTTGAATTTGCAAAATTCGATTGATGTTCACAAATTCAATCAAATATTTCATATTCACAGACATTGACATCAACATGAAAATACAATTCTTCAAATATCCAAAGCCTGGACTTAAAAAATGAACCAGTCTTCTACTTGCAATAACAATTCGATTGATGGAAAATTAATGTTTCCCTGTGTTTTGGGCCAGGAAAATGACTTTTTCAATGAAAAAAGAATGATATTTTGGGTTTGCAAAAAAAGAAAAAAAGTTTTAAAATAAATGTGAAAATCTGGGTTTTTGATCCAACAATTCAACGGTGGGACAAATTATTGGTATTTACATTTCAGCAGCGAAACAAATGTGCAAATTTATTCCTCCAACATCCCTGTGAGCAGAAACAGGTGTAGTGGGAAGGTTACCAAAGACTAATTTGTTCACTGCTGAGTGGCTACAGCCCATTTCCAAGTATCCATACTTCAAAAGCTAGGGGGGAAAGGCTTTCCATTAAGGAAAGTATATTCCAAGAAAAGTGATAAATGATCCTCAAATGGACCCCCTTCTCTGTTTTTGATCTCTGTTTTTGTGACTGTACTTAAAGCTATTTCTCACTCGTCACATTTTTTCTTGGTGTTTTTTTTTTCTTTTAACAAAAGTTGTTTTGGGGCTAAAATGCTTGCAGATCTCTTCCTTGCCTTAGTTTGCTTTTGCTCCAATCTTTTTTCTTGTCTTTTTTTAAGGATGAATGTTCAACATCTTCCCATTTTTGAAGATAATAGGGAGGAAAAAGCCAATGCCTTCACATTTCCGCTTGTGAGCTACCCAGAGCTTTTGGCACTGAAACAAACCTCTGGGTTAAATAGTGGACAACAAGGGGGGGGGGCTGTTGCCTTCCCTTCCACACCACTAGTTCAGACTGGATTAGGAGGCCAAAAATGCATACCTGTTCAAGTTAACCAGTAGATTTCTTCTAAATAGCTCTACCAATGTACTAATGGTAATAAACCAGACCACAGAATGGTGCAGACAGCACACAATTCAATGGCCAGGTTCCCATTATATGCTTATTTCAGTTTCAAAATGGTTACAATCCTCACAGTCCCCACGTCAGGTTGGCTTAACATGCTTTCCGCATGTTAATTCGCCCCAAAGCGTTGTAAATGTTAATCCTCATTTCAACAGGTCTCACTCTGGTTCGTGCTCTTGAAACGTTTTACATTTTTTACTGTGGGAATGGTACCGTGTTAAGGGATGAGAATGCGTGTGTAGGGTTTCCCTCCTCCAATAGCTTGCTTCCAAAGATAGTGATTTTTACTGTAAAAATCCACCCCTTAAAGCAGCTGCTACACCGTAGCAATCCAACCACTTCACACCTGATTGAAATGTTGCAATTCTCCGCAATAGGTTCTGACCTTTAAAAAAGGGAAAGGAAAGGAAAGCAGCTGCAGGTTCTGTTTCTAAGGCTGTGGCTGTGGAGTGAGTGGGTGAAGGGGGCTTGAGTTGCCGCTGCTGCTGTGTGCCCTGGGCAATGGGGAGAGGAGGGGAAAGAATCGCTGGCTGCCTGCTGCCGCTTTTCCTCCATCCAGGCAAGCGGCAGCCACCCAGCCACCCAGCTAGGCTCCGTGAAGGGGTTGGTTATGGGTGGTGCGTTCACGCCAGGAGGAAGAGGGCAGGGCAGCCCCAAAAAGCGGCTTTTAAAAAGTAGCCACTTGAGTCCCCCCCTTGAGTCATGTAAGCCACCTACGATCCTCAGAATCCGGATCGAGTTGAAAGTAATGGGATCAGGCAAATTCACATTTCCATCTGGTTCTATTATTTCAGTTTAGGGAAACCGAATTAAGCTTATAATAGGAATGCAGCCAATGGCTCAGAATACCACAAGGAACCCATTTCAGTGAGATAACAAGCCATGGGGAGACAAGGCAGAACAGCTCTCAAGGCTATTTGCAGGGAGTGGAGAACAGATGGTTTTACCCTTGTCTTCTGCTTGAGATGCTCCTAGCAATTGGTGGACACTGTGTGGACAGGATGCTGGACTAGATGGGCTGTGGCCTGATCCAGCAGGGCTCCTCTTAAGTTGTTATGTTCTACACTATCAGAATGGGACTCCCAGGGACTCCGTAACCAGGAGCTTTTGTTTCCGGCTGCCATCATCTTCAAAGCCATCTTTGGCCAATGGGTGTTCTGGATTCAGCATGAGGGCTAGAATGGAACAGCCACCCCTATGCAGATGGCCTTGTTCTAGTCCAGAGATGGATTCATCTGCTCCGTTCTGGACAGCTCACTGTAGCACAGTAACAGAACAACCGAGGTAAGTGTGGAAATGGCCTAATTATAGCACAGAAAATAACTTCTGTGTGACCAAGGAATGTTAAAATTTGTATTATATTCGTAAGTGATCCATAGCTTATTACACTGATGTGAACTGCATGGAAAAAGGAGAAGAAAATAAAAAGAACAGGAGAAAAGGGGAAAGCTAACAACAACTATAGGCGTCCTGAATTTTTTTAAAAAGAAAGCACAGCAGTTTCCTGATATAACACTGCTTTTTCAGAAATAAGATCAACCAGTCTGGAAACTCCAAATCCATAGAGAATGTTGGTTGAGAAGTTTTCTCTCTCTTTTTTCAGAATCTAGGAGGTTTAACATGAATATATGTACAGAGCATCTGCAGGATCTTGGAATTACACTTTCATCCATGCCAGGATAAACAAACATATGGTCAAGGAATGCTTTTAAAAAATGTCATATTTTTGGTGTCACAAAGATTAAATTCTGCATTGTGTTTTATTCATTGCCTCTGTCTGTTCTTATCCTTCTAAGGCAATATTTTCCAAAGGCATTTCAAGGGCAGCCTGGTTTCAAAAGACCCAACAGGCTGAGTCCTTCATAGTACTGGCTGAAGATGAGCCAACATTGCTGAGAAGGTCATCTCTTGTACTGACTTCTGCCAAAAGAAAGAAAGAAAGAAAAGAAAGTCATGCAAATTATTACATATTTCATGCTTCAGATTATCACTTATTTTTATTAGTCAGTGCAAGGAGTGTTGGTTGTGTGAGAGGAACCAAGCAGCTTAGAAAAGAAGAGATGCCTCCAGAAAGCCCTTACAAGGACCATCTTGGTAGCAGGAGGATCCAAGATGAAGCTGATGGGCAGGAGAGTTAAGACTGACAAGAGGAAGTATTCCTTTCACCCAGATGGTCATCTGTCTATGGAATTTATTACCAAAAGAGGTGGTGATAGCAAACGATCTGAACAGCTTTAAGAACGTGTTAGACAGATTCATGGACTAGACCAGTGGTTCTCAACCTGGGGGTCGGGACCCCTTTGGGGATTGAACTACCCTTTCAGAGGAGTCGCAACAAGTCTCCCACCACCCTTCCCTCCCACTTCCCAGCTGCTCTACCCCCGTGGTTGGGGGTCTCCACAACATGAGGAGCTCCATTAAGGGGTCGCAGCATTAGGAAGGCTGAGAACCACTGGACTAAACACATTCAAGGAGGACAGGCACATGTTTTTTATTAGTGGCTACTAAAATGGATGCCTAGGTATCTCCTCCAGGTTGGAGAAACAAGTAAGATGCCTTCAAAGGCAATCTGCAGGTGGCTGAGAGCAGGTGTCTTTTCCTTCTGCTTGAGATGCCAAGAAGCAACCAGTGGGCCACTGTGTCAGAGAGAATACAGGACTGGGTGGGTTTGGGCTCAATCCATCAGGGCTCTTATGTTCTTAAGGTGGGTAGGAGAGAGAAAGAAGTGCAAGGCATACTCCTGAAAGAAATCTATATTTAGTCTGTACAGAGCTTGGGCGGCGCTGGTACTTAGAATGCTAATCACACCTGCTGTAAATGCTAGTGACCCTGACATATTGCAAGGATGAGAAGACATATGCAGTTAGAAACAGTGTTGGAGTGAAGAATACAGAGGGAAAAAGCAACTGAGAAGTCCAACTTGGACTTGCAGCATGTAGACTCTGGACTGAAATGAATGGAGTTGATTTGTTGCTGGTTGGGTATTCAGCGTCCCTACTGGACTCTTGGTTCTAGCAACTTACCTCCGAGGTCCCAGGTCAAAGATTCCAAAAGACCTTTTGGCTGAGGGAACTAGGTGTTATTCTCTTTGGATGATAGCCTTCCATTCTATAAATTTCTGGTTACTTTCAATACCGTGGAGGCTGTAAGTTTCCAAGATTTTGTTCTTAAAAGCACAAGGCTTCTGTCCAAAGTCTCATCATTGCTAAATTCCAAGTGTAAAGAAATAGCTGTACCTTAGACAACATGGAGATGGTTGATCTGTAAGGTGTGCATGAACGAGCACAAACACTGAGATAGACTGAGAGGCTGGGGACAGAACAGGCTGATTCGCCAGCGAGATAAGACAGTGAGACCGTCTGTGGTTCCAGATACAACCAAACCCCACATCTGTCAGAAGTCTGAACTAATCCAAACTGACCCTGCCTCACCAATAACCTGGCTTGTTGTCTTGTCACCCGGTGACATTTGCAGCCCTATCGCGTAATGACCTAAGGGGCTGTAATGGGTTGCATGCTGTTAAATGTCATCAAATGCCATGAATCATAAACAATTCTGGCTTTTAAAACTAGAGATTAGGGATATTTATGAAGTTGAGCCACCAGTTTGGGTTTTCCCGGATCCTTGAAGTTCAGAGCAGTTTGCTGTTATTTTCCTTTCCTCTTCCTTTGATGGTGGACGCCTGCCATTTCCTGCTCCCAGGGTTGACTCAGCTGCTTATACAGCCAAATGGCAGAGCTGGATGCTAATCCATTATAGCCAAACATCTCTCGCCTGATTGTTTGTTGACAGCCACTGTAAAACTCCAAAGGCATCACAGTCTGCAAGATGGGCTGATTAGATTGAAAGGTAAAGACAAAAAGAGAGAATGAGAGAGAGAGACAGAGAGAGATCTGCCTTTTCTCCCACCTGCCTAAATGCAGGAGACAATTTTATTTCTCAGGCCAAAGTGCTCTCTATGTTCCCAGCACTTCTTTGTTCTAAACTCTCAATTCTTTTAGGCGCGTTCTAAATACATCATTCTTGTTTATTTGTATAAAGTCTTTCCATAGTTTATTTGTATACAGTCTTTCCATAGTCCAAGGCAGTTTACAGATATGTTAACAAAATAGAAAATACAAAGAGATTATCAAAAACAAAATACAAGAGAAAAATGCAGTAATCATGTATATTATATAATAATGATTCAAGGAATATTCATTTAAAATACAATTTTGTATCCTTCGTATCCACTGATCTGGTCACCACGGTTTCGGTTTTCCATGGTGGCCAGACCAGCCGCCCCCCTGCTCCCCCCCCCACCAGAGGACTCAGGAAATAGTAGGAAATGACATGAGGTTTCCTATAATTCCTGTGAAGTCTCAGGATTTCACAGAATTATGGGAAATTGAGTGCATTACCCCACATTTGAAATATCCACAACTTTTCATTAACTGCGGTAGGACCTGGAGCATATCCCCTACAGATACACCAATATCGTACACACACACAGAGAGAGAGAGAGAGAGAGTTTCTGCACTGGACTTTATTCTTAATTATATTCCATAATAAAGACCTGCCATCTGCATGCTGGGCAGACCGTGACCAGGGGCTGTCATAGTCTGTATTATCTGCAGGTTTCTATTCCAGCATATAATAATCCAGAATAAGGTTCAGTTCAGAAAGGATGTAAGGCAGCCTTTGTCTGCACCAGAATATGGGATGGCCAATCTCTATTCCAGGATATAATCCAGAATAGGCTCCGGTGCATAAAGACATCTAGAGTGTTTAGGGCTCACAAAGAACAATAGGAACTGTAGCTAGGAGATGTTGGGAGGCCTGCTGCAGTTGTGCATCCCTGGATTAGGATGTTGTTTTTGCCTGCCTTTGGAGTAAGAATGTGCGCTTGCTTCATAAGATGTGGTCAACTGAACAACATGGAGCACCCTCCTTAAAGAGAATCACCCAAAGGCTTTAGATTTGTTGTACTGTTCATATCCATTGGTCACTAACTTGAAGTAGAGAGAAAATTAAAATTCTTCAGTGACAATGGAAGTTCTCATAGGATGGTCTCCTTCTCAGACTTCGATGCACCAATTCTCCATAATCTCTTTCCATGGTGTCAGGACATGGAATTTAGTAGTGCAGACATCCATGCATGTCTCTCAAGTTTAGAGCAGCCATTGTGATGTGACTTACCCAAAGCCCTGTAGAACTTCATAAATCGCTGCACCAGGTTTTATCAATCCAAGCATTCAGACAGACCCTGCTGCATTCGTGCCTTCCTCTGTTGTTAGTATCAGCACACAGAAATCCATATAATCTCTGCCCCCCTTTCTACCACCGAACACTTCCTAAACTCGCATTAGGAAGCCATGGTGGACGTCAGTGATGGTTGCAGCCCACAAATCATCTACCGACTGAAGTTTTTGGCAGCAGCTAACAGAGAAGGGGAAGGGAAAAAAATTAGAAAAATTTCAATTTCAGGACCATTATTATTTTCATTAATCATAGGAGACGCTGTCACCCCTGTCCTTTTTCTTTAGAGAGAGATCTATTATACGGTCCATTTAGTCTAAGCCATATTACCTCATATGTTTTCTTGGCTGACCAAATAAGACTTAAGAGATAAAACAATTTACTGTTCATTATGATCCATGTCAGTGGAACCAATCTATTAACCTACATTAACTGGATATGTGACAATAGCTCACATACATGCTTTTCACATTTTTTTTTTTAAAGAGCGGGAGAGAAGGGGGGAAATAAAAGGGGGGAAAGAGGATAAAGGACGGTAGACAAAGTGAGAAGGAGAGAAAGAAGGAACTCGAGGCTCATAAAGTGCACAGCTGATGTATAATTTGCCAAGCGAATACAGCTTCATTTTCCAGTGGCCATTGCTGGGGCCTCAGCAGCTTCACGCAGCCTCTGACCTGTGAAGAATTCTAACAAATTGGCTGTATTGTGAAGCCAAAAGGTGCCATCAATGAAGGGACGGTTGGCTGGCCCTAAAGTATGATGGGAAATCACAGGCTGGAATAAAGAGCTGTGGTTTTATGAAGTTAACCCCTTTGAGGTTAAATCCAAGCGGGGAGCCTTGGAGCAGGAGAGCACCCTTCCGACGGCTTAATCAGCAGAAGAGAATTTATTCAGATGCTTCGACTCAACCCAGAAGAAACAGCAAGGTGGAGGGGAAAGGCATTATCTGGCTCCTGCCGACGGTGAGGTTTCCTCCTGCTGGGCCAAAGGGCAGGCTATTACTCTCCTGCGATTTTACTTCCCATGCTTGATAGATCATAAGCATCTCCAGGCAGGGAAGGTAATCTATAGGTGGTCCTCTTGATGGTCTCTCGCACCGCAAAAGTAACTTTTGAGTAAACAGTTGATAAACACAGAAAGAGACAGAGACTTTTACCTCTCTTTGGTACTTCAGTGACTTTGCTGCCAGGTATAAACAACAGGACTCCTGCAAGGAAGTCAGCATAACTTGCGTGTGCACGTGTGTAAATGTGATGTGAGAGAACAGGTGTGTTTATGCATGAGCACACCTGTGAACAAATGTATGTGTATGCATAATCACATGTTTTTGTTTGCTAGTTTCAGTAAGTCAACCAGTATTTTCCCAAAGGTGGAGAAACACAAAGTTTGGTTAGTGTTTGAAAGTTCAATCAAACAGTTTGTGGTTGTTTGCACTGAACTGGACATGCAGATGTTCACATATCCATCAAACCAGTCTCCCACTTGAAGACTTGAAAAGGGCTTCTTTCAATGGGGAATATTTTTGTTCTCTTCGAACAAGTTTGAAATCAACAACAGATTGTTCAGTTAAATGGCTTGTTGGCAAACCAGATGAATGAGTGTTTGGTTCTACAGCAAACTGAACATGTGGATTTTGTGTGAACATCTCTATGTACAGCTCAGCAGAGTGTGAGGCAATAGAGAAAAAAAGAAAGAGGGGACAGTTGTTATCATGCAGTTTCTGGAGTTTCAGAAAAAATGACACTCCAAATATGCATACTGACTGAATCTATCAACTAGGATTGTACACTGTTTTCTTATATTTCCAATCTACAGATCAGTTTCATAATCTTCTAAGTCAGTTTGATTTTTTTTAAAAAAATCCCGTATTATTTTTTAAAAATCTCCTTACATATTTGTATTTTATTCTCTTCTTTTGCCAAAATACACGTTTCAAAAGCTATTTCACACTTAACACATTTAATGGGTCTCCAGTAGGGGTGTGCACAAATGTAATTTTCAGATTCGATTAGGTTCAAATCGAATATTCAAATGTTTGAATTTGAACAAATAGACAAAATACAAAAGTATTCAAATTTGAATCCAATTTGAATCCATTCATATCTATATGTATGAAATTTTGTTTTGTATTTGAAAATACAAATGTTGGCAACATTTGTACATGTCTGTATACATCCGTACGTGAGCCAGTTTGTTCTAGTGGTTAGGGAGCCGGACTCTTATCTGGAAATACCGGGTTCGATTTCACCCTCCCCCATGAAGCCAGCTGGGTGACCTTGGGCTAGTCACAGCTCTCGTCTGAGCTCTCACAGCCCCACCTACCTCACAGGGTGTTCTGTTGTGGGGAGAACAGAAGCTTTGTTAGCCGCTTTGAGTTCCCTTAAATGGGTAAGAAAAGCGGGGTAGAAAAGCCAACTCTTCTTCTTCTTCTGTACGCATTTGTACACATCCTGTTTTTATCCTTTATGCATCCCGTAGTAGCTAAATCGCTCAATGGTATCCCCATCTAGGCACCAATCATATCTTGTTTTCTTTCTCCCAAACTCAACCACCTTTGATTTATTTCTGATTTATTTTTATTAAGCCTCAGGGAACTGCAGGTCCTTTGGCATGTCATTTACATACAGATTAAATAACACAGGTGCAAGAATACAACCTTGTTTTACCTCTTTGTAAGTTGGAATTTCGTGTGTCAGAGACCCACGAGTGCCAATACGAACTCTTAAACTAGTCTTGGAATACAGAATCTTAATCAGATACAGTAGCCTGGGTTCTACATGCCTTTAACAAAGTATGCCTCTATGTACTGAGTCAAATACTGCGCTAAAATCAGAATCACAGGCTAACCCATGATCAAATGCCCCGCTCACGCTTCTACAACCAATCGCCACTCCCAGACATGGTTTGTATGTGATCGATCACAGTGTGGTTTGTATGTGATCAATCATCACTGGTAACGCCACCGGGCTTCCGTGGATGCTGTATTCCCCGCCCACCATGTGCAGCGATCTGGAAATAGAGTGAATGGTTGCACCGCTGGATACTTCTTGTAAGCCCAGGGTATAGTCTGGGACAGGTGTGGAGCACAATTTCATGTTCCACACTTCATCCACAATCAGGACAGCTCTGGTGAGGGTGGGGATGCTTCTAGGCTGTAGCAGCGTTGCCTCCCACTACCGCCACCTGCAAGGAAAGAGCTGGGAAGAACCATGCCTGGCCATCTGGTATCTCCTGATCCCCTGAATGTCTGAATGTGTTGACCTTGTGGGCCTATCACCCACTCTTTAAATGGCTGGCATTGTAACTCATAGTTTCTGATTTCCTGCAAAGAGCTTTGGATTGCCAGCTGCATCTTGGGGTCCACAGGATGCCATTATATTTAGTATCAGGCAAGAGAAGGAGCTTTGTCCTTTTCACTGTAGAGTTGCTCAGGAGGGTGCTGTTTTTGCTGCACGTTCTGTCGTTTAACGTGTTGCATTTAAGTTTGGCTTCCACATACATCCCAACGGAATAGTGCACACTTGACACTGTATAACCATTGACTTTGTCCATGTGCACACACACACACATTTATTATATTATTAAATCAATATTTCTTTTAAAAAGCAATGATATCTTGTTTAAAACAACAGAATACTAGATTTATTGCATTTAAAAAATCAAAGAAATTTTGTTTTGTTTAATTTTCACTTTCAAAATCAATAATTAAAATAATAGCACTTCAGTGACAGCTGTCCTTCTCTGAAGTTTTGCTGTTGGGTGACATTTTCTTTTAACTGACAAAAGTTTTTTTAAAAAAAAATGTGAAAATTGAAGTTTAGCACTTTTACATACCACTGTCTTTAACAATCCATTCCTATATCTCCAGCCTTCCTTAACTTTTGTCTTTAAGGAGGCTGGGCCTATGAGATGCTTAGCAATGCGCGTGGGGGCCTTCAGAAGTTAATAAAAGAATTCTTGACATGTTCTTCCTCCTCTTATCTCCTAAGCAAATCAGGTCAGAACCTGGAGGGAATGACCATGTGTTCAAATAACTTTGTTGTCTCTTTGAAAGCTTATCTGAGAACTGGACAGTCTTGAGACAGAGGATGGTAAATATGCCTGTTAATGTGATTCATGGCCTGATAGCTATGGGTGTCACAAATGTAAATCACTGGACTTTCTAACTCCTAGTTTCCTCTTTAAAAAAAGTTTTTTATTGCTGTGTTGCTGGAAAATCTATTAACCAAAAGATTCTGTAGAACGACTCTGTGGATTATCATTTTTGGTTGCTTTTTCCAAAAAAAACTTCATTTTCATTTCTCATTCACAAACATTTTGACTCTACAACGTCTTTTTTAGATGGATTCACCATCTCTGAGTAAGTGAAATCTGCTCAAATGCTCTTTGCATTTTTGTAGTTTGGTACATGACATTTGTGCTCATAGTAGTCATCTTCATCTACTGTAGACACTGGTTAGGGCAAAGACTCCAAACAGTTGAGATCTCAATGAATGGTATGAAATTGCCACAACATTTCAGGAAATGTAGCTGACATTAAGACTGTTTCAGACCTGGACCTAATCTGGGGAAATATCCTGGAAGAAGAAGAAGAAGAAGAAGAAGAAGAAGAAGAAGAAGAAGAAGAAGAAGAAGAAGAAGAAGAAGAAGAAGAAGAAGAAGAAGAAGAAGAAGAAGAAGAAGAAGAAGAAGAAGAAGAAGAGTTGCCTGTGGACAATATCAACTGTCAGAAATCTGAACACTTTTTGTGAAATTCTGCAAAGAATTTTACAGAAGAAGAAGAGGGGACTCAAAGTGGCGTTCTATTCTTCTCCCCACAACAGACACCCTGTGAGGTAGGTGGGGCTGTGAGAGCTCAGAAGAGAGCTGTGACTAGCCCAAGGTCACCCAACTGGCTTCATGGAGGAGTGCAGAATCAAACCCAGTATTCCCAGATAAGAGTCCAGCTCCCTTATTACAGATAATATATATGTAATCTGTTTATTTAATGTACACCTAACTCCATTTCTATATTTAAATTTCTCCCTGATATATTTATATAATTTTCTTGCACACATTTTTGAAAAGAATTTCAACTTCTGCAAGCCTTTGTTGACAAGCATTTCGCCTTACACTGTGCATTTTGTATGAAGTTTTCATGAATATATACTTCTTTTGTGTTCACATTTCCCAAGCTGTGCATTCCTGTGAGCGTTTTTATTCAGAAAATTGCAATCAGCAAAATTCAGAAAATGCAAATTTTAATATTTGTGTTAGTTCGGGAAGCGTATCTTCATAATGTCATTTTATTAAGGCCATGAATATTTTATATCTTCTATTTAGCATTCTATAGAAACTCAGCCTGAATATGAGTATAGATAGCATAGCTATGATGCTTGGGAAGTATGTCCCCATCATCTTATGGGAGTCTCTGGTCAGTTGCATATCAAACTGGTTGCCTATTTGCTATCCAGGCAAATTCCAGGTGTTCACATTAACAATCATAGCCCTTGGGCCCTGGTTATCTATAATAACACCTTCTCCCATATAGACCTGCCCAGGTAATTAGATCTCAAGGAGAAGGCCTTCTTGTAGTTCCTCCTCAGTCAGAGGTTCAAAGGGCAGGGCCTTTTCTGTGGTGACCTCCAGATTCTGGAATAGCTCCCCCTGCAGGTTTGCCAGGCACCTACATTGTACATTTTCAGTGCCAGTTAAAACAAGCCTCTGCAACCAAGCCGCTGATGTTTAGCTTCCTCAGGTCTTCTCCTGCCAGGGAGGGTGGCTTATATTTTTATAGATGTTTTAAGAATATTTTATGTATTTCACCTTTTTATTGTTGTGACTTGCCCTGGGAACCCACAAAGGGTGGGTTATAAACTCTTAGCTTAAATAAATAAATAAATAAATCTCCATCTAAGCATTCACCTTAACAAAATATGAAGAAGACTGAGGTTGTAGGCTAATGCTTCTTGGAGTGATATAGTAAAAGCTTTCTGAAAGACAAGAAAAACATTTCTCAAGTGGGTTCTTCACCTTACCATAAAAAGTCAAACCTGAAGTTGAATAGAAGGAATTTCCAGATAATGCAACGTTCATCTGTATGTCCTCTTTACATCTCCTCCCACCAGACCCCCAATTCACTCTTTCCATCTCAAAAGCCTGAGAGAGATAATTATATCTTACAACAATTACCCTGGCTATGAAGCAAAATTAGCATAGTCCTTTCTAATTTAAATGTGTTGAAATTGCCTGAGCATGACAGCAGAAAATTACAAGGTTTATGAAACAGACTTTGGTTATAGGGACAGTAGGCAAATGACAGCTAACTTAGAAACTTATCTGAAGAACGCAATGGGTTATGAAGATGCTGGAGCTCCAGAAACTGCATCAGAATTTCTAAGCAAAGTCTCTGTTCTACTTTCTGAAGAAGTTCTCTTTAAATGTGAGATATAAAATGGGGCTGTGGGGTTTTTTTTCTTTTGTCAACACGTTTCAGGCACAAAACACCCAGTTTTTCAGTATGACAAACTTTGACCAGCATACTTTCTTTGAAAAGAGAGAACTTCTTTAAAGATAAGAGTAGGGATGTACAGGTATGAAATTAAGCTGCTGGAGTAGATGCCATTGGCCTGATTCAACCAGATTCTTATGTTCTTTGGTCTTAAAATCACATTTATTTGGTTATTTCTATTGTGTTTTTTTAATATTTAGAAAACTATACTAATAGCAGACAGCTTGTTGAAGAACAGTCTTGAAGCAAGCACCTTCTTGATTTGTTTCAGCATTACTTATCTAAACTGGTGAGTCTAGAGATGCTAGAGTCCATCTTTTTACTAGCTTGAGAGAGACAGCAGTTTCCATACTGCAACTCTAATATAGACATACAATTAACCCCCTTTACACTGAAGTGATATATACTTGCAATAATATACCAACAATTTCCTACCTATCTACCTACTTGCTTGTTTTATCTGTATGACAAATCATCTTATGAACCCTGCTTATTGCTTAGCAAATACTGGTGGTTTTGGGTCAGTTCAATCTTTATCCAAAAGCTCTAAAACATTTCAGTCAAAACTCTTCCACCAAAACTATTCTTTCTTAAATAAGCTGAATCTCATAAAGTCAAATTGTCCTCCTTCCAGGTGTTTCTACAGTTCTTCCATTATTGCTTCTATGCTACATTGACTCTTAGGAAAACCTTTGCTGGTTTATTCTGTAATCTTTTTTACTCTGATTGTTAAGGCCCAATATTTCAAAATCTTTTCCAGTTTCTTCTGATCCACTTTACAGTCTCTTGGTACTGCCACAACTATGAGGAAAGTTCACTTTCTTGTAGAGATGTGCATGAATGTTTGTTTGTTTTTTACATTCTATTTGAATCAAATCAAATATCCTAAAATTTTAAACTTAAATTTGAATTTAACAAGATTCGATTTGTATTTACCAAATTTGAATCTATTCGTTTGAATTTTTGATTTGAATCTGCTCATACGAATGCTGACAACATTCGTATGTGAACATACGCATCTTCTCCACACCCATATGCATCCTGTAGTTATCCTGTCTGCAACCTGTTTTCATCCTGTACAGATGTGCACAGATGCAGGAACAATGCAGAACTTCAAATACAAATCATGTACGAACGGGTACACATACAAATGTCTGGATAATTTGAACAAATAGACTTGAAGTTTGAAATCTATTCAAATATTTACATTTGAATTTTGGGCATCCTGTTCAAGTTTGAATGTCTAAATTCAGCACATTTGATCGGATTTTGAATGCCTATGAATATTCTTCTACATCCCTACTTTCTAGATGCCCATCCCATCTTAAATCAGAAGTCCCCCCCAAAAAAAATTTATGTGACCATTCTGAAGGATTCCAAATTTTATAATCATGCCTGTTTCATGCCTAGGCACCGATTTCCCATTTTTGGTCACCTATAATCAACTCCTTTCTACTCCTTTCAATTATTTGTTGAACTAATAAGTCCACTGAGGTGGAAAACCTGGCTTTTTGGATTTAGCACCAGTTTTTCACGTGAATGGACCTGGCAAGTGAATGGCACTGTGTATCATGATAGTGGCAGGCATGAGTGTTATCTTACAAGATTGTTAAAAGTTTCCACATTTCAGTTACAGAACTATCATCATCATCATCATCATCATCATCATCATCATCATCATCATCATCATCATTATTATTATTATTATTATTATTATTATTATTATTATTATTATTATTATTATTATTATTATTATTATTATTATACCCCTAAAGAAAATTTATGTTGTCTTTTTCTAAGTGGAGACATCATCTTTCACTTCATTTTGGTTTCAAACAGCAACAACAACAAAAATTCATTTTTCTTGAGGAAGATCATGAACAGAAATATTTCCATTTATTAAATTAGCTCGGCCATAAATACATGTTGAATTGGGTCAAGCGACTTTACAACTTGGGAGGTTTGGAAAACAAAACTCAGTTCAGCTGTTCTATTTGCAACCATATTTTTATAACCCTGTAGCTTGTCCTCCCCTTTTTTTAATTGTTGTTTTCTGTAACTACATTTTCTCGAGAAAACAACGGGGATATCAGCCTGCAGGCTTTGTTTGGAGTTTAATATGAGTTGTAGATGAAGTCATGGAAGTCTGCGCCCTATCCAAATTGCCGTCGCATATTTGAACGTTTCTGCATTCACCTTTTCTGGAGCATCCCAGCCATTTCACTCTGTTCTCGGATAGGACATGAGATGCTATCTGTGCTGATTCAACCCCAGCAGCCTAGAGGACATCCTCAACTATCAGTATCTCAGACCCCACCCACTCCTGCCAGCAATTGGCTCAGGACTCTAGGAGTTTGGTCTAGTGGTTAGGGAGCCAGACTCTTATCTGGGAACACCGGATTCGATTCCACCCACCCACACATAAAGCCAGCTGGGTGACCTTGGGCTAGCCACAGCTCTCTTCTGAGCTCTCACAGCCCCACCTACCTCACAGGGTGACTATTGTGGGGAGAAGCATCTACCTGCTATTCTTACTCCTGTGGCTATTATCAGAACTGTGGAGGTGTTTAACACCTGGAACCCATTGCACAGATGAATTGCAAAATGAAGGCACTATGCTCAGAACTCTTCAGCGCAACAACAGCAGAGAAGGCACAAATTCCCACATCCCATTAGAAAAAGGATTTTCAGTTAATTGTTTTAACTCTTCGACAGTTTTCAAATGCAATTCTATTTCCTTAGTAATCAATATAGCGTTTTTGAAAATAAAAAACTAAAAAAGGGGATAGTAACCTTCAGCATCCCATTCTCCCTTGCAATCCAACAACCCCCAAAAGCCACAATTTTCAACTCACCCCCCAGTGTTTGAAATAAAACCTCCTTAGAAGGTCTGTTCTCTTCTGAATGGTAATAATTCAGAACTCAGGGAAACGTTTAGGGTTTTGAAGAGTGATCTTGGTGAATGGTGTTTCCAATGTGATTTTTCTTTCTCTCCTGTTCATTTTATCGCTGCGTTTTATGTGTGTACTTATTTAAGCTGTCTGGGAAAAAGAGCTGTATATAAAAACCGATTAGTTTTTATGGCACTCCAGGGCTGACTTAAAGGGTTTCTTCTTCTCTTTTTTCCCTTTTAAAACTTTTTCTTATTGTTTTAAGTTAGCCTTTTTTGTTTGCTTTGCTTTTTTTAAAAAGCACACACATGGAACATAAGCAGTGATTTCCAAAAGAATGCATGCATTTAAAGACAGAATTTTTTTAAAAAAAATGAAATTGCAGATATTTCTCTTTTTCTAAGGGATTCAGTAAAATAAATAAACAAATAAATGGGGAGGGGGACATTTAACCAAGCAGCAATTGCCTGATGCATAAACACAGGGCCAGCTTCTCTAAGTGAAACAAACAAACCAAAAGAATATAATCGTATCCGTGCTTCATTTCGTTTTATTTATTTTTGATTAAAAAGGATTAAAGTCTTTTTGGAGATGAATGAACGTGATACTCATATATATATTCACTCAGATGTTGAATATTTAACTTGCAGATTAAAATATCTCGCTCTCCTGAACTGAGGTGCTACAAGTAACAAAAAAGGAGAAAAAGGGAAGGAAGAATTTTTTAGAAAGTGCATCTTAAAAGAGAAGAAATGAGCAGAAACTGACCTTTCTATGAGCAAGGAGATGAGAGAAAGTATTTGGCTAATCCCAACCACAACTGATTGGCTAGACAGAATGGTGTGGAAAATGTCTCCATCTGGACTAATCTGCTCTCAGTTGGATGAGCTGAGGCCTTCCGCGTTAACCTGACATTTAACAATAATTACCCTTTCGTATGACCCGAGTCCAATCTCCTGCTCTCTTGGAAATCTCTTTTTTCGTGTTTGTGTGTGCTCTGGAAGCCCTTGACTTTTGTGTTAAAGATAGCTGGAAAGGCGATCAGATGATAATGGGACATGTATACATGCATAACCATCCACCCACCCAGATAAACACATACACACACACACACACACACACATTTCACACAGAGAGGTATGAATTTTAAAACACAGCATGAAAAAAATGTGCAACTTTGCACCAGGCCGTCCCTGAGAAAGTTGGCTTTCTTGATTAAAAAATTCTCCTTGTAGCAGGCGACGGAGATGAATTTTGCTGCTGCTGCTGTTGAAACACAAAACAAAAAAGCAAATGGACTTTTGACTTTTAAATTTCAGCCTGAAACCAAAAGGTCTCTTATTTGTGGTGAGGAGAAATGGTCCATGGAAACAGGTTCATAGAGAAAAGTAGAGGTCAGAGGTCAGAAAAGCTAACCGTAGATGAAATGTGTCTATTTCTTTTTCTACCTGAGGCTGGTTTCATCCTTCTTCCGAAAGGTCATTGTGATAAAGCAAAACCAAACAAAACAAAATACCGCTCCCCCTCCCCCCCAAAGATACCTTGTATAGGAGACTATTCCGTTTTGGAAGGATTTCCCCTCATTGGTGTGCCTGTTTATTTACTTGTGATTAAACCCATCTTCTTGCCTTGTCCTTGAAGACGGAACGATGGGCAAAATTATTGTTGTGGTTAGAGGTACAGAACCTATCACCTGCTTTGGTGTTTGCACTGCGCTACGTGCCCTTATCTGCACATTTTGAAACAATGCAAGTCAGTTCAAGCGAAATAAACACGTGAATAAATTGGTGCAGAATTGTTATTTTACTATGCATTTAGCAGTAACCTTATCGAATTGTGAAAACACAAATTTTATATAAAAAGTGAACAAATGCATGCAGGGATCAGTGGCATTCGACGAATATTCAAAGTGAATTGGAATCCTAGCACATTTGAGGCGGTGGCGTTTGCACAAATGCAAATTTCCGTCCCATTCATTGCAATGAGAAGTGAACACAGAGAGAGAGAGAAATCCAAGCTGAGAGCTGTGTATACTTCTATCTGCGTCCTGGTCTTTCCCCCCTTTTGCTTTGGTCTGGAGGGACCCTTAACTCATCCAGCAGGCGAGCCTGACTATTACCTAAGATTAGCTCATCAAGCTTTCCAATGGTGAAATCAGTAACCATTAAACATGACATCCACTTGGCTCTTGTGCCTGTTTACCAGTTTGTCTAGGCAGGTGCTGCATTCCTTGACAATGCAATTGAGAGACTGTTTTGCTTCAGCTGGTTCCCATCCACGAGCCATTCTAGAGTTCAGAGAAAGAGATCACCTTAAAGCATGGAGTTCTCCACTTTCACAGTCAATTAGTGATGGTTGCCAAGACGAAGGAGGGCAGGGAGTGCAGGCTGCCCTTGAGAAAATGTCATACCTTTTTCTGATGTCATAAAATAATAATACCACATCCTAGGCGTCATTACTTTCGCTACCCAGTGCATAAAGACAGTGGAGAGCGTGGCTCTAGTTTATATACCTGCAGGGTCAATAAAAAAGGAAGCACATGTTTTAAGAGAAGGAAGTTGCAATACCCAAGCCATTTGTATGGTCAACACAGCCTAGTAGTCCTTCTACCATGCCTGTCTTCTGGATAATTGGAGTGTATTAAAACATATCGATTCAGAATATATGTGGATAATGCACATGGATACTCTGAACTTGCAGGCATGCACACACACACACACACACACACACACACACACACACATTTTCTATAGGTTATTTTCATTCTATGACTGACTGAAGTAATGAAGCAGTGCCTCGACTTCAAATTACTGCAAAATCCGCAAATGGAAACTATATTTTTTTCCTATATTAAAGGGGGTGTTGGAACTTTCCTCCTCCACGTAGGAGATAAAGTATATAAAGATGATGGCTAGGATGCCACCTTTCCAGCCACCTAATATGTTTGGTCATTTCCTCTAACAAGTGCAAAGCACTTCTACAATTCTTCTGGGTTCCCCCCCCCCTTCTCCTCTTCTTTTCTCTTCCTTTTTCTTAGTTAGTGAGTAGCATACAAAATCACATTTTGAAGTTAATCTCTTGTAGAGATGTGTGGAACTGGTTTGGTCAGTTTCCAGTTTACAGAGAACTGGGTAGTTTGCACAGTCTGGCTGCAAACCGAATCGTTTGCTATGAAGGAAAAGCCAGGTTTGAAGTGAACCAGAACTAATGAACTAAATGAGCCAAAAGAAGGCAAGGTTAGATAGCTATAGTCCACTTAGGGCCTGTCCTCATGTTGAAAATATTCCGAAATTATTCTGAGGCCGTCTTGGGAGCATCTCCATCCAAAGCCTAATAAGGGCTACATGTGAGACAAGACGTTAAAAAAAAAAAAAACACTTAGCAAGTGTACTCCTTCCAAAATAGGGGGCTAGCACGTATTGTCCTGGGGTCATGCAGACACTCCCGGGTTATTTGGTGTGAAGCTTAGTGGACACAGTATTAGTAGGCAAGATTTTGCTTCTGCTCCCCATTCCTGCCATGTGTGCTGCAATCAGCAGCCACTTGGGGATTTCTTTAAATAAACAGCTACAGTTATTACACCCCCCCTTTCCTGATAGCAAGTCTGGGACCTGAATTGGGAGAAAATTTTGATCCAGTTGCAAGTGGGGTGTGTGTGCCTGCTGTCATGTGGATGTGTGCACCTCCGCTAACCCCAAGGAAAAGGAATGATCTGCTTTTAGTTATGCTTTCAACTAACTTTTGGTTATGCTTTTAATTGTGGCAGCCAAGGAAAGGAATTATCTTTGTGTTCATGGAGGTGCAACTTTGGTGTGTGCCTGCCATTGCTGCAGTGGGCAGGATGGGTTATGGTGACGTCAACCTGGCTTCCTATCAGGGGAGAGGGTGGGTGGGGAGAAAAAGATGCGGGTTCACGCTGCAGCTTGCCTGGGGACAGGCATGTGCTATTTGAATCCGTGTTGCCCAAAACCACATGGGGACGCTTTATTGTGAATTACAATGTGGATTTTTCCGTGGGGACTGCACCCTTAGTTTACATGCAAACCAAACCAGCCTGTAGTTTGGGAGGAGGGAGAATGTTTGAAACAGTTCAAAACAAACCATTAAATTTTGGTTTGTGTAGATCCCTGTTTTCTTCCTATGCAATGCCCAGAAACATACAACATGAGAATTAAACTAGCATTGCTGCCAAAGCTTTCTATTATTGCTGGATCTCCATTCACTCTGAAGTATGCACCTTTTTCTGCCCAAACCTGTTTCTCTTGGTATGTGTAATGAAACAAATTAATCAGATTACACTTTAATAGCTATCTGAAATGGCTTTATTTTACTTTTACCCCTAAAAATTAAAGGAGTAAGCAAGAAAGAATTGGAGATGACAACATTCTTGACTTGGCCAGGCCTTAAAGCCCCAATACTTGCAGGTGACATTGTGTCTGTCTGTATGTGCGTGTGTGAGTGAGTGTGTAAAGTCACCCAGACCTTGTCTCTCCACTAATGTCATAATCAGCAAGCTGAAGGCCAGGAAGCCAATAATTGTGCTTTATGTTGCTCTTTGTTTAGTATCTGATTCAGTACATCTATGTGGACACTGTTCCATCACCTTCTTAGTTCCAGAGGTGAAGAAAATCAATGGCAATCATATTACCTTGTTAACAGAAAGGCTAAAGGGGCAGTGTGTTAAGTTCACAGTGCATCACCTTTCATTTAAAACTTCTCACTTAAGGGGTTCCTTCTCCCATCTCTTCTTGCACCTTTCTTTTATTATTTACCCTTTATGATTATTTATAGTTTGACACCTAGGGAGTTTTCTTCCCCTAGGAAGTGGCTGAATGATTTTGCTCAGTAAATCTCATTTGGGTTCTATGTCTATTCACGCTAGATATTGAATCAATTAAGTAGTTAGATCCTTCAGTGAAAAACCTTTCAGACACACTTGCACATATTGCAAAGATGCGCGCATATACATGAAATAGCAATTCCTTATTTTCATGCGTGGGAAGATGACAACAATTGCTATGACAGATCATTGAAAAGCATGTTTCACTGACTGGGCGGAGAATTTTACCAGCAGGTGCTTCTTGGGTTGCCAAGCCAAGGGGTGATGTCTGCACCAAAATCAAGGGAATGCATTTTCCTCCAGCCCTCTCAACCTGGCTCAATTTTCCCAGTGTTGACAGAACTTCAATCCCTCTGTTGCCCCACCTGCTCTCTCACTGTTTTCCATAGAAACTCCCAGTAGTATCACTCTATCCACATCTCTTCCTGATGACCTTTCTGCAGGTCCATGCCACACTTGAAGACCTCCCATTCATGACCTCCCTTCAACTGTAAGACCTCCCAGTATGCCCAGAGCTCCCAACATTCCTCTCTTTTACCCTTCTGTCTTCCCTTCCCCTTCTCCATGTGTCCCACACCCTCTTTCCACGGTGCTGGGTAGGGAAGCGCATGGATATTTGAAACATTCAAAATTTGATTGAATTTGAACACTCAAATTCGAATTGAATGTCTCTAAATTTGAATTTAACATTCAAACAGATTCATATGAATTATTTGGACACTTGAATGTGTACAGATAATTATGCATTACATACGTATCTGTACGCATCTTATTCGTATCCATAGGCATTTGTACAGATATGTACGGAATGAAAATGGTATGCATACTGGATAAAAACAGGATGCGTACAAGTGCGTACAGATGCGTACAGATGCGTACAGATGCGTATGAACACGTTTGAATGTTGTTGGCATTCGTATCTCTAAATACGAATCAAAAATTCATACGAAAAGATCTGAATTATTCAATTTGAATCAAACGTTCAGAGTTTAATGATTGGTCCACTGACCTTATCATACAATGGAATACAAAAATACAATACAGTGCGAGACTAAAAATAAATTGGTTACACTTATTGTTAAAATACTGAATCTAAAGAATTTAATGTGAATATATTTGGATTTTAAACATATGAATCAATTCAAATCTTTGGATATTTGATTCGAATCTAGGAGCTTGTTTCCACTAGGGGTGTTTTTCCACTGAGCTCCTTTGAAAAACTGAAAAATCAGTGGAAGATCCAAAGTGCCGACTCTGCAAAGAAGTGGATGAAACAATCGACCATACACTCAACTGCTGCAAGAAGATCGCACAAAATGATTACAAGCAGAGACACAATGCTATAGCACAAATGATCCACTGGAACTTGTGCCAGAAGTATCATCTGCCAGTGGCAAAGAACTGGTGGGATCACAAGCCAGAAAAAGTGGTTGAAAATGAACAGGCAAAACTACTTTGGGACTTCAGGCTTCAGACCAACAGAAAATTGGAGCATAACACCCCTGATATTACAATTGTTGAGAGAGAGAAGGTGTGGATCGACGTTGCTATTCCAGGTGACAGCAGAATTGAGGAGAAACAGTTGGAGAAGCTCACCAGATATGAAGACCTGAGAATTGAAGTTCAGCGACTCTGGCGAAAACCAGTGAAAGCGGTCCCAGTCATCCTCGGCACACTGGGTGCGGTGCCCAAAGATCTCAGCGGGCACCTAAAAACCATTGACATTGACAGAATATCCATCTGCTAACTACTAAAAGCCACTTTACTGGGGTCTGCTCGCATAATTCGCCGATACATCACACAATCCTAGGTGCTTGGGAAGTGCCCGACTAGTGATATAATACGAAATCCAGCATAGTGATCTCGTTTGCTGTGTGTAAATGCTGTTTTTACATAATAATAATACAATGTAAATAAATAAATTATACCAAACCTTTATTATAATTAAACACAGCTTTGCTCCACAAATACCATCTGAAGGTACTTCCTAGTTAAATACTTCCAATCCCAGTATGACAGTTTGCTAAGAATAATAATGTCTCCCTTCAGCCACAAGTGAACCAGAGGGATAATGGCAAGATAAAAAACACAGAGAGTGAGAGAGAGCTACAGCAACCAGATTTAATTGTGAGCTTAGTGGGAGCACCCTTCAAATCCTGGAGGTATAAGTCACATGAAGCCAGTGGCCAGCGACCCAACCACTCCCAGCCACGAAGATTGCTTAATCATGTAAAGAGAAGCCCACAACATATTTTTACCATTAGAGAAGTCAGAGATTGGCACACCACTTTCTTGTTTGGATATTATATGCATTTAAGAGATTAGATTAATAGCAGCCTCAAAACAGCTGTGTTGTGGTAGGGATAATCTCCGACTGTGTTGTGTTAGGAATTGACTTTCTCCTTGATGTGGGCTCCTATTTTGTCTTACACATTGAAAGTATTCATAAAACATCTTGGGAAGCCACAAAAGGAAACCATGTTTGCCTTGCATTGGCTTTCAAAGAAATTGTCTGCTTTATGGATTTCCTTCCAATTGTATCAACATTGGCACAGTGAACTGGGATTTCCCATTTGTTAGAAGCTGGCATTGCTGCTGGGCATCTGAGAGACAGAAACATCTTTGTTCTTTGATGGCATTCCTATGCTAATGTGTGCATGTGCGCACAAGTACATATGCATTTGCACAAGTACGTTCTCCCCCCCCCACTCCAAAGGACAATATTTCATCAACAAGAGCTCTGAAGATTGTCAAGTCATGAAATGATGAAAACAACAGCATCATGGAATTGGGAACAGATGTTGGCTTGTATGTGTTGAATGGTGCTGATCTGAAAATTTCCCTTGCATTCTTCTATCGTTACCACTTTTTTGAACATGTGAAGCGAAGGTGCCTGGCACACCTCAAGGAGGAGACTATTAAATAATTTGGAGGTCCATGACTAAGAATGGCCTATCATAGGTGTCCAACTCTTTTTCTACTGAAGGTGGTGGTACAATCAGGAGGGCCTTCCCCTAAGTCAATGATGGTGAACCTTCATTGATGGTGAGCTCGGTGTGTCAAAATTCACAAGAAAACCTAGCTTAACTCGGGTGCTGTGTCACATCTAGAAATATCCATAATTTTGCGATATTTGTAGCTCTAGTAAAAAAGTTATATTTTTGATATATGTATTTTATTAAAAGCAAAAACAAATAATTCTTTACATTAGTGACTTTTGTTGCTGTATTTCGTTTGCTAAATCTTCAATTGAAAGTTAGTATTTCGTACACTTCAAGAACAAGCAAGCACTACACGCCCAGGTGACAGGGTGACCAGGTGTGTCACCCAAAAGGGCTTGGCGTGTCACCTGTGACACGCGTGTCATAGGTTGGCCATCACTAAGGAAAGGGGTGTTCCTTTAGATATTTGATATACTATCCTTCCTGCTCAATCACATCTGAGAGTCATTTCCAGAAGGCTGTTTGGTGGCATGTAGGTTTTGGGAAGACATGTGAATGATAGAAAGTGCCAGTTCACGACAACTGATTGAGAAAGTCCATTTTCTGGGCTTGAATATGGGTTAGGGGAGGGATGAGGTTAGGGGTGGAATGAGAACACTAGAGTGTAGGGATGTGTATGAATTATTTGTCAAGTTCTGAATTTGTACGAATTAATATTAATTTGAACATTTGCATTCAAACTGAATCTTAGCTACATTTGAAGACTGACATTTGAATGGGAAGCAAATTTGCGACAAACCAGCCACATCTACAGTGAATTCAAAGCAGATTCAGAATGGATTCATACCAGATTCAGAGCAGATTCAAAGCAGATTCAGAGTGGATTCGGAGAAGTTTTGGAGGGGCAACTGGTAGCAGGGATTTGAAGCAGATTCGAAGAGCGTTCACAGTAGAATTGAATCCTATCATGTTTGAAGTAGCTCTGTTCACATGGATGTGGGCTTCCGTTTCGTTTGTTTCAGTGCAAAATGAATGTGAAAAATGTGCACATCCCTTCTGCAACATATTCGATATTTTTGAGCTGCTTTAATTTTTACTATCTGTGGATGCTGGATTTTGAAAGTACAATGGAAATGCACATGAGCCCCCTTGATTTCCTTGGAAAGAGAAGGAGAGAAAAGAATAGGATGAAACTCTTCTTTAAAGGGCACGTATTTCGTCGCGGGTTTTCCTGCTTTTGTAGCGCTGGAAGCTCGTTAAAAACCCTGGCATGGGGGCGCTCAGAGGCAAAAGAAGAGTTTTAGCAGACTTTAAATTGCTTGGGGACAGGCCCTACAACAAATATTACGAATATTCGTGCATGTCCCTAGTCTACAATCCATTCCTATGTCTGGAAGCCCAGATTTCAGAATGCACATCTGTACTTATGCCAGGTCAATGGGGTCCAAGGGTGGGCCTAGGTAGCCACTATATTCCCTCTTCATAGAATGACTACATAGATGAGGTCTGCAACTGGTGGTCAGCAGTGTAGTAGCTATGTAGGCAACTTCACAGCCATCTCTCTTCCACGCCCACTGTCAACGGAAGTGACTCAGTTGCACAGACCAATCACCCCATGCTGAGGAACTTCCTGCATGCATCTATTTGGGACCTTAGGATGGGTGCTACGATATCCACACAGCAGCCTTGTTTAGTTGCCATTGGCATCGAGTACTATATGCTCTCTGCAGACATATGGGGTCTTTGTTTAGATCCAGAACTACAAGTAACAGATTCCCCAAGGACCAGATTCTGATGATCTGGATTTACTTACTCAGGATTAACTATGGTAAGTGTGGAAACAGCCCCAGTCCCATGCCAGCGGAAACTCAGCCTGTCCTGAGTTGGTCCAGGTAAGAGGGAAAGGGAGAAGGTTTGGCCAAGCCCACAGGCTGCTGGTAGTATATTATGCAACAGATTCAAGCAGCCTTTCTCCATCAAGCACACAGAAACAAAGAAAACTCGGCAAAATGATCAGTCCTCGGAGGCTTTTTGTGACCCATTCTGTAAGAATCTGTAGTCCCTTGAACTTCACCATTACAGTCCTTTTGAACATGGCCAAATTTTCTTTTGCAACCCAGTACTGAGGGACATCAAGAAAAGAATCCAGGGGGGAGGGCAGAGAAAGAGAGAGAAAAGGAAATTCAATTTTAGTGGGGGCTGACAACCTTACCTTTTTGCGCTTAATTGGCCGTATTGTCTCCAAAAGTTAATTGGTTACTTAGTCCAGGTAGTTAGTAAAATGTTTAGCTGCGTCAAAAGCTCAGGCACCCATTGTTAATGGGGCATGAAATGGAATGTTTGATACTGCAAATAAAATCAGTGATATTCAAGGCTGTTATGGTAGGTAATGCGTTGAAACTGCCATTTAATGGGTCCTGGAAGATTAGGGTAGTGTCAGCTGGAACCGCCCGGTCTCTTTTCTGACATTGTTAGTTGGCTCTTCATTTACTTAACGTCTGTCTGCACTGATTACATAGACATAAAACTCCTTGCAAAAAAACAACAGAGATACGCTCTATTAGCAGTCCAATTAGAACTATTTGCATATTACAGTTCATTTCTGCTTAACTGAATCCCTAATACAACTTTAAGAGTGAAGGGGAGGGGGGGGAAAGGGAGAAAAGAAAAGAAATCTATTGTAATTTAAAGAAGAAAAGACGGAAGGGGGGAAATTCAGAGAAAAGGAGGGAACTCGCTTCAAAAGGTGATAGGGCTTCCGTGTTTGGTACCGAACAGGATGAGGTGATGAAAGGCACCTGGTAAGCAGGAAGTGCGGAGAAGACGACGGGCAGAGGTAGGCAAGTGGTAGAGGTCTCTTTGACGCCATAATAATGCTGGCATTGGAGAATGAATTCTCACTTTATATGCCTGCCCTCCCAACACACAGGCAAGCTTGAGCAATACTTTGTAATGGTCTATTCTTTAAAAGGATGTGCCAGAGCAATCCCAGCCGCTGCTTCCTCGAGCAAAGCAGGTAATGTCTTTCCGAATGGCCCTCGTGAGGAGCTGTGCTTGATGCTGTGTGGCTTACCTAAGCCATTAACGATCAGCAGCAAATGTTCCCAGCCCCCCCCCCCAACCCTATACACACACACACACACACACACACCATCCCTTGAGGAGGTGACCGGAGGGGCTTTTGGAGCTCCACATTGTTTGCCACTAACCTGGAAAGTCTAAAATGCACTTTGCATGTGGACAGGCTGTTTCTCGCTCTTTCTCTCCCTACGTGCAGGTTGCTGAAGATCTTGACACCTTGAGCCCTTTGTGCATTGGAAGGCGGTGCCAGGATGCTTTCTTTTGTTTTAAAAAGGGACATGCTCTTCTCTACGATCTCAGGGTAAGAGGCACTGGAGTTCCTCTGGGGGCAGGCTAGTCTCATGAGTGTACCTCAGCCCTCATGACATCAGAGGGAACACTGCTTCCGGCAAAAGGGGAAACTCTGTCAAGACTTGCACATGGAGATTAGACTTGAATTCAGGACTCTACTGTACTGCATACAATTTGGGTCAAAATTTTGGCCCTCTCCATGCCATACATATACACAAGAGGAAGTGGCCCTCCCCAGTGACTGCTTTCCAGGGGACACATGGGTCCTTTCTGCACTTAGCCTTATTCTGGATTATATCGCAGAATAGGGGCCTGCTGTCCACATGATCATGTAGGCCACGGAAAGCACCAAGCAAGGTCTACCATAGGCTGCATTAGCATGCGGACAACAGACCCCTAGCCCATGATATATTCCAGAATAGGGCCAAGTACAGAAAGGGCCATGATTTGGAAACTAAGGTGGCTTGTAGGCCAAGCCAGGCAGGATGCCTCTGACAGCCATTTGCAGGGAGTTGAGAGCAGGTGGGGGGGGAGGCGGTTGCCATTTCTTTTCTGCTTCAGCTTTCCCAGAGCAATTGCTGGACCACCGAGTGAGGTGGGCTGTGGCCTAACCCAGCAGTGCTTCTCATAATTCACTCAGAAGTGGTGTATCAATTATTAGTAGATTGGATTAGGGATGTGGACGAATGCAATTTTCAACATTTGATTCAATTCAAATAAAATATTTGAATGTCCGAATTTGTACGAATAGAGAAAGAAAGATATCTATTCGTATGAATATTCAATATGTATTTGATGATGCAAATGTCGACAACATTCATATGTGTCCATACGCATCCATACACATCTGTACACATTCATACGCATCCCATTTTGAACCCGTATGCATCCCGTGTTCATCCTGTATGTATCAGTACAAATGTGATCAGATATGAATAAGATGCACATGGACACATATGTAATGCATCTGTATCAGCACGCATAAGAATGTCATAATAATTTGTACGAATAAATCAAAACATTCAGATTAGTTCTAGTGTTAAAAATGAATGTATACATATTCGATTTGAATTCAGATGTCCGAATTTGAATGCATTTGATTGGATTTTGAATGTTTTGAATATTCTTGCATATCCCTAGAGTGGATCCCTAGGTACTGCCTTCAGGTTGGAGACACAGTCAGAATGGCTCTAAAGGCCATTTGCAAAGATTTGAGGGTACCCAAAGGTTTTGTATTTGACTCCTGCTGGAGATGTCCAGAAGCAACTGGTGGGCCGCAGTGCAAGATGGACTGTGGGCTGATCCCGCCGGGGTCCTCTTGCAATCTTTGGAGCCATTTTCCTTCCATGCCCCCAGGAGAGCACCTTACTCCCCCATGTTGATAGTGTCTAAGTGGCTGTAGTCAATTTTTCATATGTTATTGCTGGGGACAATTGTGCCCTTTAAAGGGAATTGAAATAGTTGGAATACAAGATATAACTCACCTTGAAGCCAGATATGATGAAGAGGTGGATAATTAAGGGGGGAGGAGCCGACAGAACTAATAAATGAAAGAATGAGTGTCTTGCTCTCCCCTACCATGAGTTTATTGCATGGGCAGAGAGTCTAAAATAAAGGAGTGGAGACTAAAATGGTCTCCTGTGATAAATTCAGCTTTTCTTGCTTATCAAGAACACAGGAAGCAGCAGTATGCCATACATCAGAAAGAAATAGAGAGAGAGAGAGAGAGAGAGAGCTCAATTATACGTGGTCCATGAAGGACATCTGTCTAGTTTGGATGGTAAATGAACAGCTGCTTTTTGATGTTCTAAACCCAAGTGCCTGAAATCCACTGTGTAAATTGTCTACAGCAGCCATAACAGGAGAGCTGTGGGTGATGGGCTTTGAGGGATCAGGAATAATGCAAGGGATACCCATTTGCAATGGACATTAGTCTTTTTGAGTGGACATAATTGATGCACAAGTGGAATACATTTGTGAGTGGGCTTACAGGACTGTGGATTCATTCTATATATTGTTTTATCAGTTTTTTTTTCTATTTTCATTATTTTATGCAGTAGCTGTTACCTGCAGATGGACAGCCCATTAGATCCCCTTGTAGTTACATTCAAAATCACCTGTACAAAAGTACAGGATGTGTGGACAGGTGACTCAGTCAGTCTGCCATTCACTCATATATATATTGAATTCTGCATTGAATCAATTGCAGAAAAAAATGAATAAACAAACAAATTAAAAAGCGTTTCTGAGATGACTTATTGGTGCCTTCTGGTCAACCTAAAACTAAGGGTGCAATCGGATAGAACGTTTTGTGGTCACCCATTCTCATAGGATTGCCCCATTTGTAGACAAAGGCACACAAAAGAACCCCACAGTGCCACAAATTTTTTTTAAAAAACTAGTGCTTAATTTTTTTTTTGCCTTCAGCTTCCATGAGGAGTGTTCACCACTAATTGTATATGAAAGTATATGGCTTCTTTCTTTTTCTTTCCTTCTTTCCTTCCTTGGTTTAGTGGTTTGGGAGCTGGAATTTTGGGAATACTGGGTTTCATTCTGCACTCCTCCACAAAGCCAGCTAGGTGACCTTGGGCTAGTCACAGCTCTCTTTTGAGCTCCTATAGCTCAAAAACACACCCACCTCACAGGGTGTTCTGTTATGGGGAGAAGAATAGAAGAGTTTTTCAGCTGCTTTGAGTCCCCTTAAACAGGTGAGAAAAGCAGGGTAGAAAAGCCAACTCTTCTTTCTTTTTCTTTCTTTCTTTCTTTCTTTCTTTCTTTCTTTCTTTCTTTCTTTCTTTCTTTCTTTCTTTCTTTCTTTCTTTCTTTCTTTCTGTTGTTCACGGATGTTCAAATATGCTCCATTTTCCTTATTGATTAACCATTGCAATGACCTTTACAAACCTCCCAATAATTGGGACTATTAGTGAATCATAAATTGATTATTGTATTTCAAAGGAAATATCCCACTTTTTATTATTCTAATTATTTGTGGAGGAGAGTGCTCATTAAAGAACCCAGCCACCTTTGATCTAAGCCATGCATATCTAAGGCATTGCAACACTTATTATTCACAATCTTGGAGAATAGGAAGACTAGTCATAAACACAAACATTCTCACACCACCAGGATTCTTATGTTCCTGTTTGCCAATTACCGTAATGCTGATGACATATCTACTTTAATGCACACCACATTAAAACCAGTGCCCCCCTTTCCCCAGCAAAATCTAATTACACCAAACCAAAGCACTCAATCAAACCTGTTATTCTGTGGCTAAACAGCCCCAGTGTTAATGCAATTTGAGGAGATCCAGGCCACGTCTGGGAACGTTATGTATTAACAATATCTAATAGGGGCTCCCGTAGGTAAATGAATATGCTAACAAGCAAGGTCTCTGCTAAATCTAATATCTTTAAGCTGTTTAATTCTGAACAGCCCCTTAATAAATCAATTGACCAGGATAGCTGATGCCCGTATCAATTATTCAGGAGGATAAATAAATATTTCAGATGATTTGATAGGAAAGCTAGCTTGGACTCCAGGAACACTTTGCATTTCATTAGCCGTACCACTAAAAGTTTCATGGAATGAGGAACACCAGTGGGCTTGCTCCAACAAAGATATTGCAATAGGAAGTGAATGAGGCTGCATTCACAACTTGGCAAAAAAAAAAAAATCTCAGGAGCCCATTAGAAATAGTAGCATGGAGGACATGTGTTTTTATCTGTTTTTATCTCACATGGAATCAACTTTTTCTGCCCTAGAATGTTAAAAGGATGAGATAGGGACAGACAAATGTTTTAACAATTCCACCTTGGAGCCATTTATTTATTTATTTATATTTCTATCCCATCCTATATCCGTAGGTCTCAGGGCAGGTAACAAAATTCAGTGCATTAAACAAAACAATGTATTATCTACAACATTTTAAAAATCAACATGTTAAAACAAAACAAATATATATTTAAAAAAACAAACAGTAGTACCTAAAAGTGGGGGGAAAGTGTAACCATATTTAGCCGAAGGCCAGGGCAACATATACAGAAAAGGAGCCTGACACACCTCAAGGGAGAGACTACCCCATAGCCTGGGAGCCATTATTGAGAAGGCCCTCTCACAAGGGGCCCACCCATTTCACTCCTGAGGACGGAGGGACAGCCAGGAGGCACGGGCAGGTCAATATGGGAGAAGGCGTTGCTTTAAATATTTGGGGCCCAAGGCATTTAGGGCCTTGTAAGTCAAAGTTAACACCTTGAATTGGGCTCGGTAGTGAATTAGCAGCCAATGCAACACTTTTAAAACTGGTGTGATGTGCATCCAGCTAGTTGTTCCGGTCAGCACCCTAATGGCTGCATTTTGCACTAGCTGCAACTTCTGAACCATCTTCAAGGGCAGCCCCATGTAGAGTGCATTACAGTAGTCCAATCTAGAAGTTATCAGAGCAAGGATAACTGTGGCCAAGTCGTCTCTTTCCAAAAAAGGCTTCAGTTGGCACTCCAGCCGTAGTTGGGAGTAGGCACTCCTGGCCACAGTGTCCACCTCAACTTAATCTACCTGACCAGCCTGCGACGTGACAGTTTAGCAGAGAAACTACTTGCCAGCAATTGGGGAGCAATGCTGAAAATATATACCTCTTCTTGTCTGTTTTACCTTGCTTTGTTTTAAAGTGCAATAGCCCAGGAAATATCAGGGGGGAAAAATGAGGGTACAAATTTACCACAAAACATCAATTAAAAAATCCCCTGACAACGCCCCATGAGATCCCAAATTACCTTACTACACCAACAAAATCTGATTTTGAAAGATTGTACTCAAGCATGACACTCTATTTTTAATGTTCCATTTTATTTTATTTTATTTTGGGGCGTGCTTTTGCTTTATAAGAACCTTAGTGTATTATGCAGTGATAAAAATACTGTAAATCTGTCATCCAATTAATCAATCAAGACTGAATTTTCTGTTTTGCTGCCAAGGTTCAGGAATCACAATGCTAGTTTACTCAGTGATGCATTTAGGAACATATTCAGCGATCCTGGCATAAAAAAAACACGGAATTGACTGCATGGGGTGTAAATAATCTACTGTTTCCCTTCTTTGGCCCACAGAAATAGTTATTTCAATTCAACTCTTAATTTAAATGGATTATACTGCTTAAAAACTCCCACGCTAAGTCTGGATATTTTGGGGGATAAAACTTCTGAAGGTCCCAGGCTGGCCCTAACAATTCTTTTAATCTACCTTCCCAGTAATTAAGTGATTTTTGAAAATTACTATGGGATCCTTACGAAAGTAAAACTATATTCTATAAATGCGAAGATAAACCCCATAAGTACAAAAAGGTATTGTGATTGTATCTGGGGAGAAAATTGCTGACCACAGATAATGCCTGGCTTATTATAAAATCAATAGAGATAAAGTTATAAGACAAAGAGAGAAAATGTATCTTCCACAGGAGAACAAAGAGAGAAGAAATCCCCAAGGTGGCTTCTTGTTTAAGAGTGTATAAATTTGTCTGACTATTTGACTGATAATAAAGACTTAAAATCAATAATTTCTTAAATCAGCATTTGGGATTGTGAAACTGAATATAAAATGTTACAAATGCTTCCATTTATATCTTATGTTCCTTTCTGTTTCATGAGGTGCCCAGCTACAGAAGACTGATAAGACTGGATATGGACTGAATATTCTCTTTCAACCTTGGTGATGGGACAAAATCTTTTGTATCTATGTCCCTTTCTGCACTTATCTGCACTTGGTCAGGATCAGTGAGTCCACCAAAACTGATGAATCTAAGAGGAGCCCTCCTGGGTCATACCACAACACATCTGGTCCAACATCCTGTTTCACACAGTGACCCATCAGTTGCTTCTGGTAGGGATATGCATGGATATTCAGAAATTAAAAAATCCGGCTCAAATTCACAAATATTGCCATTCGAATTCAAATTGGATTTTTGAAAATCTGAATTTAAACATTTGAATGAATTTTGGATTTTCAAAAACCCAATGTGGATTTCTGAATAATTCCACTGCCTAGAACATCGTGTATCACAGCCAAATGTCATGTTTATTTGCGCTTATAATATGGGATGCGAACAGGATGTGAATGCGATAAAAACGGGATGTGCGCAGATTCAAAAATCAAATACGAATGTTCCTGACATTTGTATTTTAGAGTTCAAATTGAATTTTCAAAAGTATGGATTCAGATAATCCGGATTCTAATCGGATTCTAATCTAATACCCGAAAATCCAATTCGATTAAAATCTTTTTAAGTTCAAATTTGACAGGATTCGATTCATATTTACCAAATTCAGATCTATTTGTTTGAATTTTTGATTCAAATCTGCACATATGAATGTGGACAACATCCATCTTCCCCACATCTGTACACATCTGTACACATCTGTACATGTCCGTATGCATCCCGTGGTTATCCCATATGCAACCTGTTTTCATCCCGTATGGATCTGTACAAATGCATACTGATGCAGGAAAGATGCGGATCTTCAAGCACGCATTGTGTACGAACCCAGATGATTATGCACGTCTGGATAATTAGAATGAATAGATCCAAAATCCAAAATTCAGTTTGAATGTTTACATTTGAATTTTGGGACATTCTATTCAAGTTCAGATGTCAAAATTCACCACATTCGATCGGATTTTGAATGCCTACGAATATTTGGGCACATCCCTACAATGGGCTTTTCCTTACTGTCAACCTATATAATGTTACAACGACCCTGCAAATAAGCTTAGGATTATTATCTCTTTTACTGCAACCTATTGCAAGACCTGTCAGGACAGGGCAGGGAATAAATTCAAACCAAATAAGTAGTTGAGGGGAGCAGAGTTGAGTCAGAATGGATTTCCTAAAAGAATACAGTGAGTATATTGCAGAGACAGGATTCAAATCAAAGACTTGCTTATTTATTGTGCAAGGTTTTTTTGTGTTTTTTGTTTTTTACCCACAGCAGAATCCCAGCTTTTGTACTAAGGTTGAAGGATTTAACACACACATACCCGCACATATATACACACACAGGCACGCACATTATGTCAATATCAGATAAATATTATATGAGCAGTTTCCTAAATTATATGTTCCCACTTTGCATTAGGGTGATATTTTCTTTACATCCCAGAGGCTCTTTTAAAAGAAGTTTGTCAAAACAGTATTTTTGTGCTCCTGTAGGAGGGAAATTGTTTCCTGATGTTTAATGAATGCAGAGAGGAGATTGGAGGGGACCCACACATAGAAAACACAGATCCACTCTAGATAAGTGCGGTATGTTGTTTGCAAAGAGATATTACACTGAAAATCCTGTTAGCAAGTGGGGATTTTCATGGCATGGTATCACTCAGGTCTTACCCAGTGCAACAATACCTTAACTTACCCAAACCATTCAAGAGCTTTTATTTCTGCACCCCAAGATCAATATCTCAATTCTGTTTCTGAAGCGTGTCCGATTGTGATATTGCATTCACTGGAGTCACGCCTGTATACTTTGGAGCTTAACTTCACTTCTATGCTTACAGAATGTGCTGCTCGCCTTGTCCTACTGTGAAGAAGCTGACTATAATTCTAGGAGAGCCTGATGATTCACAAGATGATAAAGCACACCAGATGGAGATTAGGAAATCCCGGCGCCATATCCCAGCCTACCTTTCCAGATTTTTATGAGTATAAAAACAAAGGGGTAGGAATAAAATTGTCCATCTACTGGCAGCGGACACATTGGTGGGATTGGGAGGAATTAACTGGAAATTAGCACATTTCATCCTAGGGAAAATGAGCCAAACCAGGTTTTCCTGGGTTGTGTTCTTCCTAAAATCAAGGGTTAGAAGGATGAAGGAGAAGGAGAGGAACTCCTTTTTGGGGATTTAATCAACTTGAACAATTAGGCATCTCAACAAGCTTGTAAAATGGGTGTGAAATGAGCTTTAGGTATAGGTTGCTGCTCTTTAAAACCACGCCGTGCCCTTTAAGATGTAAATCTATTGAAATCCAGCCACAGACAGCACTGGGTCACTTTGCTTATTACTTTATGACATTTCCAAATGAAAGGTGCATCGGGGGCTCACATTAATTTGCTTTATGTTTGACTAGAAATGCTTCCCATCGCTATTAGAGCACACTTCACTCTCTCTTCATTTTAGAAGGCTTGTCAGTCATTTGAGAATGATATGCCCTGCACCTGGGATGAATAAGCACATCATATATAAGACACAGCCATATTCTCTGGAGGAAAAGTGTCAGAGAGAGAAGCCATAGCACACAGCTAATGCTCAAGAAGGGGAAACAAGTATTTTCTTTACTACAGGTAGTGGTTCAGTTACCCACCCACCCCCAATAAAATGTGGCTTCATCTAATGCAGGCGATAGCTACACTTGTGAACACCACCACCCATGAGGATATCCCACCACCACATCTCCATTTCTGGGTGTGATTGCCATGGGAAAAGCCATTTCAGCAGAATGGAGACATTGAGATTGGCCGCTGGAAAGGGAGCCCCTGCACTCTGTAGAGAGGCATATTTTCTGCAACTGCAGATTACAACACATCTCCTATTTGCCCCCAACAAAGCCACCTTGCTCAGGGAATGGAGACCCATCCACCCACAAATATACTCCTGCGTGTTGGTAAAATGGGACCTACCTTAATGCAGTTTTTAGAGCATAGTTGAAACCCAGCAACATTACTAATCTACTCAGGAATCGACGGGTTTTGTAGTTGGGTTGGAGCTTCAAACCTGATCCCTTCAAACAACATTTTGTTCTGTTGAAGATTAGGGCTATGCACAATTTTTTTGGGGGGGGGGGGGTTGCATTCAAATTCGAGTCGAATCGAATGTCAAAACATTTTTATTTGATTTGAATATTTAAAATCTGAATGCTAAAAAAATATTCGAATCCGTTACATTTGAATCTATTCATTTGAATGTTAAATTCATATTTAAAGATATGAATGTTGACAAAATTCATTTGTGTTATACGTATCTGTATGCATTTTGTATGCATCCTGTTTTATCCCATACGCATCCCGTTTCAATCCCATATTATAAGCGCAAACGCATACACATATGTATAATATTTGTAGAGATGCATATGCAATACATACATATCTGTACATTTGAATGATTCGAATCATTTGAACTAATGTTTTGGAACATTCAAAATCCATTCGAATATCTAAATTTGAATGCGAAGACATTTGATTTGAGTTCAAATTCGAATGAATTCAATCGGACTTTGAATTTTTAGAATATTCGTGCACATCCATATTATGGATTAGAAAGTTGTTTGGAAACAACCAAGGCAAGGCTTCCATTGTGTTCTCACTCATCCTCCTCTACTGTGCTAATTCCACTGTAAGCACCATCACCAAATGGGTTTTGGCAGATGCATGCCATGGCAACACTTCTATGCCGTCTCCTGTCTCTCTGTACGTGAAGACAACGGAACGTGGCAGACTGCAGAAAGATAGTTAGAACACCCAGAGAGATTCCAGGGACAGAGAAGCTGGTAGGTAACGTTGGAAGATCTATAGTCCCCAGAACATGGGAAAGTAAATTAGTTAGACCTTTGGTTCAAAGTGCACAGGAGTATGCTGAGGGTGCCCAGAGAGAAGGAGAAGAGGGGCAAAGGACATTGCCACTTAGGTATAAAATATATGCATGCGTGTAAGGCACATTACTGGCTATAAATATATATCGGTCTATATAAGAGAAATATCTGTGTTAGTCTAATTCAAAAAGTCCAGCAAGATAGTTAGTAGCACTCGGAGACTAACAGGAGAAGGGTTTTTGGCATGAGCTTTCATAGACGTACCCATTGCCCTCCCTAGCATCTGAAGTAGTAGACAGGCCCATTGGGCCCCCTAGCATCTGAAGAAGTAGACATACCCATTGGGCCCCCTAGCATCTGAAGAAGTAGATGTGCCCATTGGGCCCCCTAGCATCTGAAGAAGTACATGTGCCCATTGGGCCCCCTAGCATCTGAAGAAGTAGTCGTGTCTACGAAAGCTCATGCCACCAACCCTTCTCCTGTTAGTCTACTAGTGCTACTAACTACCTTGCTGGACTATATATCAGTCTGTGAGGCATATAAGAAGGACCCATTAAATCCATATATCCCCAGCACTTGAGGGGACAGGGCCTTCAGGATGGGGCCCTAGGGGGGTCTTGTGGGGACAGAGCATGCCTGATCGGTACCAATCAGGTACTGATCGGGTTCCTAAAGGGTCCCTAATGGGATCTTCAGGGCCAGTGCAAAAACAGCCTTGGATACTCTATCACAGTGTAAGTTCTGTCCTGTTTGGATGGAGTTACTAAAAAAGGGAGAAGCCTCCCTTAAGCCACAACAGTGCCTGGAAGAGAAGTCCATAGGTCCCTTCTTGTTCCACTAATCTCAGCCCCTAACCTTCAATCAAAGCCTCAGTCACCATCATTCCTTCTCCTTAACCATGATTGCTGGATCTAAAGCAGTGGTTCTCAACCTGGGGGTCGGGACCCCTTTGGGGGTCAAACTACCCTTTCAGAGGGGTCACGACGAGTCTCCCGCCACCCTTCCCTCCCACCTCCCTGCTGGTCCACCCCTGTGGTTGGGGTCTCCGCAACATGAGGAATTCCATTAAGGGGTTGCGGCATTAGGAAGATTGAGAGCCGCTGATCTAAAGGGACTGGTGGCTCATCTATTTCAAAGAGATGTGCATTAGGGATGTGCACAAATGTTCTAAACACTCAAAATTTGATCAAATTCAATCGAATGTGGACATTCGAATTCGAATAGAATGCCTACACATTTGAATTTAAACATTTGAATGAATTTCGAATGTTCCAAAGCATTTGTTTGAAAACATTCAAATGTGCGGATATGTATGTACTACATACGTTTCTGTACACATTTGTGCTGATAGTACAGAACGAAAATGGGATGCATACAGGATAAAACGGGATGCATACGAAATGTGTACAGATACGTACAGTATAACACATACAAATGTTGTTGACATTCGTATCTTCAGATTTGAATCTAACATTTGAACAAATAGATTTCAATGTATTCTGTTTGAATCGGATTTTTCTGCATTCAGATTCTAAACGTTCAAATCTAATAGAATGTTTGGATATTCGATTCGACTCAAATGCAAATGCAAAAAAACATTCATGCACATCCTTAATCTATAGGGCTACACGTTACCTGATATTAGAAGAGAAAGAGCATGGATCTGAGCCCTGTTCGTACTTGGCTTTATTCTGAAATAAATCCTGGAATAGGGGGCCTGCTGCCCACATGCCAGTGCAGGCTCCAAGTGAGGCTTGCCAGAGTCTGTAATAGCACATGGACTACAGACCCCTATCCTGAGATATATTACGGAATTTGGCCAAGTGTGAACAGGCTCCTGGTTTGTAAAGGTCTTGTGAAGGTCTTACTCTTTAAGAACCGAGAAAGATGTTGTCACAAAGGCTTCTACAAGCTGCAGTATGCATGGATCATTTTAGTGGGGAGAGTTAAAACAGTTTAAATTGTAAATCAAAATTCTAGATTGTTTACCTTTACTGTAAGCAATGACTTTCTTACAGATGGATGCTAGCAGGGTGTCAAAAATTGCCATTCCATAAAAAGTAACCCCAGGATTTATTTTTGCAAGTTCAATAGGTTTTTCCAATTTTTGTGCTAATTTTGCCCCAGAACAATTATTTATGTATGCTGCAACCCACCAGGTTTGCTGCTGTAATGCCAATTTTTTATTTTGATGTGTCAATATTTTAGGGCTCTAAATAAATAAATAAATAAATAACACCCATTACAAGAGCTTCATACTTCATTTTGAACTGGCATATATTAATATATGCATTCCTGTTTTGATATGTGTGTCTTTTCCTGACATCCTTCACTTTCTACACTGATTGTTTTTGAACAGTCACTTTCTCTCTCGCACACAAAAATCATATTTTAGCAAATTAACCCTGCCTAATTTACATGCCACACCCTGTGTGGGCCAGGAATGAACCTAAGAGAAGCCCTGCTGGAACAGGCTGCAGCCCATCTAGTCCAACATCCTGTTTCACACACTGGCCCACCAGTTGCTTATCGGCATCTCAAGCAGAAGACAAGGGCAAACCTTCAACTGCTCTTGAATCCCAGCAAATGGCCTTAGAGCCATCTTGTCCCCACCCCCCACCCCCAGCCTGGAGGATGTACCTAGGCATCCATTCCAGTAGCCATTAATACACCATGAGTTTTTTTTTTTTTTTGTATTTCTATCCCGCCCTATACCCGAGTTTTGAGATGATGTGTTAGGAACAGCACACACAAGAAAATGTACACAATAAATTTTACCTTGCTCACCCATGATTACTGCCTTGAACTCATTTGCTGGGATTTGAGAGTAGGAGAAGGTTTGTTCTTGTCTCTGCTTGAGATGTTCATGAGCATTTGGTGGGCCACCGTGTGCAATGGGAAGCTGGACTAGATGGGCTGTGGCCTGATCCAGCAGGGCTTCTCTTATGTTCTTATGTTCTAACGATGCAAAATGTTTAGTGGACGTTCAGACAACGTAGCAACAGTCTGCAGAATGGACACATCTCTATTGCAGAGTTGACTCCACACTAGCCAGTATATCAGACCAGGTAGGGCTTCCTTTAGGCCACTCCTACAAGCAGAAGGGGGACTCCTAGTATGCTCACTAGTCTGGTATACTGGCCAGTGCAGAATCCTGAAGGTCGTTGGTTCAATCCTTGGCATCTCAAATAATAAGGCAAGAGCAAGCAATTTCCAAATAGCTTTGGAAAACTGACTTGGCTGGGCTTAAGAAACTGGGAACTGAAATGTGAATATAACTGTTGTACCATCATTCTCTTTATGAGTATGGGGGTTCAGCTGTTGACTAAAACAAGACCCATGTGGGAGATTCCTAGTTCATAGTTTCCTTCCCTCCCTCCCTCCTCTCTACAACTGGATTTTTTTTTAATTAAAAAAAATTCAAGAGGCTTTTGGAAAGTTCAAGTGTTTAATATTGACTCTGTCTGAAAGCTGGTTTTCTCCAACACCCCACAGTATTCCACAACATCCAACATTCAAATGGTGCTTTGGATATGCTTTGTAGACAGATACATGCAGCTGTGTGTGACTGCATGCAAATAACTTCAGAGATGAAGCTCAACTTCTGGAATGCAATTAAAATGCTTAAGGAGGCTGATAGACTTCCAAGAATCTGATGTTTCAAAAGGGTAAACATTCTACTGGCCCTATGATCTTTTCTTTTCTTTTTTTCTGCTCTAACCCCAACTCTTCCCCCTTTTATTGCTGTGGCAGTTCCCATCATTCTTTGCTCCTGTCCATTCTGGCTGAAACAGATGGAAACTGGAGTTCAGAACATTTGGGGGGCCTTAACATGAGCCACCCCTGATTGTCCAGGATCCAGGGGCGTGAACTGAGGCTAATACGCTGCAATACTCCCATTTCCCTGGTTTTTATTTTTATTATTTTAAATTTATTTTTTCAGCTCAATTATATTTGCACTTAGCTGGACCGGCAGGAAGAAAGGAATTCTGTGGTCATTGTGCCAGAGCCCCCAGTCTGCATGACCGGCTTGGAAAATAATGAAATACTTTTTTGATAACATTTATTAATTACACTTGTTGACAAGATATCACAGTTCTTTCTTTTCTTCCACCCTTTTGCTAATTCTATCTCTTTATCTCTCTCCCTCTCTCCTCAATTAAACATATGAAAGACTGCCCTTCCTCATTCAGAAAGCGGCTTTTAGATTAATCATATTATCTTAAGGTTCTGAATCTCTGTGCTGGCGTGACCTTTCTTCTGTTAGAATCCATTATCTTAAACTATCACCATAATCCTAGCTTTAGGGAGGAGGAAAGGAAAGCAGGAATCAAACCTAATAGATGGCAAATAAGATTAATGCATGATCTAAGTAGTGATTACACTTGGGCCTGCCCTTGAACACCCAGGTGTAACCTTGAAATTCACATCCACTAAAGATTCTGCAATTAGATTGAAGGTCTCAGAAGACCTCAAAGGGCACCTGACCAAATTCCTCCGCCCACCCCCTTCAATACTCCAGAGCGAGCAAGAGTTCATGGGTTTATTTATTTATTTAAATTATATTTTGCTTATGTTTATGCACAGAGCTCTTTATCCTTCCTTTTTGTCTAGGTTCCACCCCACCCCCACCCCCGTATCTTCCTTTCCTATTTGTTTGTTTGTAAGAAGCAATCAAGCCAACAGGCTCAGTGTGCTTTTGTGGGGACCTCACAAGAGGAGAAAGTTGTTTTCAGAACCTGTTTTAACTCTACCATAGAAAACAAAGATATTTTCTTTTAGAGAATTGACCCAAGGTTCTGGCCAAAGAAAATTTGTTCCATCAGCTTTATCTTTCAAGGTCCTTGTTTTCAGAGCTGGATACCCTGAACACTGAGAGAAGACTCCTTGATAAGCAAGGACTTGGCGTAAGCAAATCCCAGTTCTATGTGTGAGGTATCTTCCAGGAAGACTTGAGTAAGTTCTCTATAACCTCTGCCCCTCTAAACTCCCAATACATTCCCACTAGGGGTGTGCACAAATGCATTTTTGACATTCGATTCATGAAGAATTGAATGCTTGAGAACCTGTATTTGTACAAACAGATCACATTAGAATCTAGTAGGATTCTATTCAATGCAAATCTATTAATACACTTTTAATCCACTGTTGATCCATGTCAAATGCAATCTGGATCCATTGCAGATATGACTGGAGCTCTGTTTTTCCACACCCCCAATCTAATGAATGTACGAACTACTTGTACAAATGCCTGGAAACATTCATATTCATACGGATGTTAGCATACGAATATCTTAACTTTAAATTCGTGTACGAATGTCCAAATTCATATGAATTCTATGAATAACTAATGTTATAAATATCTGTGCACATTCCTAATTCCCACATCAATCTGGAATTGCTCAAAAAATCTTAAAGAAAGGGCACCAGAAACTCACAGCAGACTTCCTCATTTTTCCCCTATGTGCTCACAGTTACTTACATAGGGTGTTTTTCCACTGTCACTAGAAGTACCCATTAAGTACTCATTAATGGGTACTTAATGGCATTAATGTATCCATTAATGGGTACTTAATGGGTACTTCTAGTGACAGTGGAAAAACACCCATAGAGAACTTTGTGCGTATCATCCAAGGATTGTAAGGCCCACATTCCAGGCCCCAAGTATGTATAATTATTATTATAAAAATAAATTAATGTTATTATCACCCTCATCCCAAAACTGCAAGAAGATTGAATCATATGAAGAAAATTACGTTGTATAAAACCAACCAGGTATTGTTGGGCTGAAATTGCCTAGCTCTTCAACCAGTCTGGTAGGGATGTACACAAATGTTTTTTTGGCATTTGATTCAAAATGAATGAATGTTGAAAAATCTGTATTCGTATGAATCAAACACATGGATGGCTGAAACTATGTATGTATCTTCTTAAGGAAAAAAGGGGGAAAGGAAAAATTAGCATGTATTGATTTATTTTCTTTTCTGAAAGGTAAGAGGAAGACATTGCAAGTAGAAGAATTCTAAGGATTTCTGCCTGAAAATCAAGGCATGTTGTGGGTTCAAGGAATTTGAGAACTTACCCTTCAGGATTCTCTATTTTATGAACAACCATTTCTGTCAATAGATTGAAGGATAATAAGTCAAAATCATTCTACACCATGATTTTTTAACTTCATCACCAATCTAGCAGCTGGATGTATCTCTAACTGCAAGCTTTTTAAATGGCTAGCCTTTCACAGTCATTTGAAATATTAAATGTGGGAAATATGAAGTGAAATTAAGCTTGCTGAGGCTGACCAAGACAAGAAAATCTCCAGGGATAAAGCTGCCATCATGTCTTCCAGAGATTCCATCCTGAATCTCCTATACTTGGCTAAGTGGTTCAGGTAGCTTAGATCCAGAATTGCCCTCCACTTGCTGTCCCTCTTGGGATGATGAAGAATATGGAATAAACTACCCCAAATCTCTGCCTGGAAAAAACAAGTTTCACTGCCCTGGAGTCTATCAGCCCCAGAAGAACCTAGCATCCATCTACCAAATAGGACCCCTATGGTGCCAGTAGATCTTTATTGAGTTCTACCAGTATTCTGGCCCAGAAGTGAACTAGGAGACCATTTTGAGCATCCTGATCTGGAATATGTTTTGTCTTGTGTTGATGGAGTGTACCGGCACATGGACAAAAGATGCTTAGAAAAGGATTATGTTGTCGAAAGTTCTGGATCTAAATTAAAAGCAGAAAGGTGCTGAGACAGAACTGTCTCAACAGTGACTTCAAGCAACTGGCAAAGGTTCATCCTCTGTTGATCAAGATGACAAACTTTGTCTCATTTCATTCAGTATCAGTCTGGTTGGCATGAAATTATAGGCCCCTTCCATCCTGTATTGGGCATTTCAATTGCACAGAAACAAGAGATCACAATGTACCTTTCAAATTTTATTTCTCACAAAATTATTTGTGTTGCTTATTTGAATTTCATTTTTTCTTCATGTCTGCTTCAGTTAATTATTGTAATGGTTTTGTTTGTTTATTGTTGCACATTTTTCTAAAAATGAATGTTGCCTTTTTAATAAAAGGGAGGAGAAAAAATTGATTTATTTAGTGACTGAATTTATATTCTCCTTTTGTCAATCATCCCACCCAAATAAATGGAATCCAAAAGCTCTTCTGTTTTACCCACAGAGCGTTAATCGTCTCCTGCCTGCCAATCCATGGATCAAGTAGCCTCCTGCCATTAAGTCAGGGAGAGTAATGAAATTTCATTTAATTTGTCAGGAAGAAAGTGCTAATGTTAAAAGGCATTTAATAAAAGGGGGTATTCTTCGAAAGGAAGCCTTTAAGTAATTACTTCAAGTGTCTTAGGCCTACTCGCAAGAATATTTACATTAGTGTCTCCCAGTGCCAAAGTGTAATTCAATTAGTGCCGCATTTACATTCCATCCTTTTCCTTTCTCTCTCTCTCTTTCTCAATGCTTTTTGAAATACATCTAAAAAGTCAAATCAGGAATTCCTTCTTCTTCTTCTTCTTCTCCTCCTCCTCCTCCTCCTCCTCCTCCTCCTCCTCCTCCTCCTCCCTTCTAAGTGTTTTACCCTAAAGTTTTTACACTGTTGAAGAAAAGGATTCCACCTTCTTCAGCTGATAGAGAGAGGGGAATTCCTGTTTAACTTGAAACAAACACGAGTGTCAAAGGATAGATAGATGATATAAATGCAGCAAAAATGGGTACAGCGGTGCTCAAAATCTTGGGATATAAAGGCCATAGGGTGGGTTCCAGCAAGCATGTCCTCTTGCATTCCCTGGAAGTAGGGATATGCATGAATGTTTTGGGAGGTTCGATTTGTATTGAATCAAATACAAGAAAATTCATATCCATGTGAATAGATCGCTTTCGAATGTGATAGGATTTGAATTTGATATGAATGTTCGATATGAATTGCATGCAAGTTGCATATGAATTACCTAAGAAATCCCACTCTGAACACGTCAAATCTACCCTGAATCCACTTTGAATCCACTCTCAATCCACTTCCACTTCCACTTCCACTTCCAAATCCACATCCCATGTCATCAGATTCACAAATGTTTTGAAGCATTTGATTCAAATCTGAAGGTCCATCTTTGAATGTGCCAACATTAAATTCCAATTAGAATGTCCAAACTTGGATGAATTCGTATGAAGCAAATAATATCTCAATATAAGGAAGTGAAAGCAAACTTTATACTTGTGGTCCTATCTCTTCCCTATTACCTGCCAATCATGACTTGCCAATTGTTGGTGCATAGGTATATATTGTATGGCTTTTTTCTCTCTGAATAAATGGGTGCAATGGACAGAGAGAGAGACAGACAGACAGATAGGATAGATAGATAGATAGATAGATAGATAGATAGATAGATAGATAGATAGATAGATAGATAGATAGATAGATAGATAGATAGATAGATAGATAGATAGATAGGAGAAGGCTTGGTGGCATGAGCTTTCGTAGGCATGTCTACTTCTTCAGATGCTAGGGGGGGCAATGGGTACATCAACTTGGCCCCCTAGCATCTGAAGAAGTAGACGTGTCTACGAAAGCTCATGCCACCAACCCTTCTAGCATCTGAAGAAGTAGACATGTCTACGAAAGCTCATGTCACCAAACCTTCTCTTATTGGTCTTCAAGTGCTACTAACTACCTTGCAGAAAAGGCAACATTAACACAATTTAATTACATGTATACAAGTTCACAGATCTTTCCAGATCCAGCTAAAGCATTTATTCATGCACCATTAGCTGGAAAGAAAATTATTTGCATAACCAATTCTGCACCCTCAATTGTGCCTACATAGCTCTCATTATCACTGTTGTCAATGAATGTGGTTAAATTACAAAAACAGATTATAAAAACCATGGTCAAGTAGCTGCTTTGGTCCACTGGCATCTATGCAAGAAACATAGTTTTTCAGTTTACCAAAATTGAGAAAGGTGAACAACATAAAGAAGAAGAATTGGCTTTTCTACCCCACTTTTCTCTGCTCTTAAGGGGATTCAAAGCAGCTAACAAAGCTTTCTACTCTTCTCCCCACACCAGGAACCCTGTGAGGTAGGTGGGGCTGTGAGAGCTCAGAAGACAGCTGTGACTAGCCCAAGGTCACCCAGCTGGCTTCATGAGGGAGGGTGGGATCGAACCTGGTATTCCTAGATAAGAGTCCAGCTCCTTAACCACTAGACCTAACTGGCTCACAGTTTGGTCTAGTGAATCTAAACGTAATAGAGAACCTAATAAACTTATCTCTTTTCAAATTTTGTGATAAAGTACTTTGACAAAAAAACCAAAAAAGGTTGATAGAAAGCCATATTTAAAAGCGAAAATGTGTGTAAATATGTGCAAATTATAGGGGAAAACAAATAAAAATGCACTGCATTAATGGAATGGAATAAACCAAACTTAGAAGTGCAATTCATGAGAAACTGGGAATAGCTCCTCCAACAATAACAATACCTGGCCAGAGCGAACATTTTTCTTCAGGGAAGACATCAAATCCCACCTCTACTTAATTGAAAGCAGGGCTTGTCTCTCCACACAAACTTTGGATTATATTTTCCATGGTACAATTGGAAACACAGGAGGCTCTCCTGGTGTTCCAAATGACACACCTGACTAGGGATGTCCACAAATATTCATAACATTAGAAATTTGTATGAATTCAGACATTCAGCTGACACATTCAAATATTGACATTCAAATTTGAGCTGAATGCTTCAGAAAATTTGTAAGAAGCTTTGCTGCATTTGTGAAACTGGGGAGGTGGAAAATGACTGCACCAGTCACATCTGCAACAGATCCAGAGTGGATTTGAAGTGGGCTGAAAACAGATTCAAAGTGGATTCAGGATGGATTTGACACATTCAGAGAAGATACATGGGGGATACGTATCGGATATGTAATGGATTCATATCAAACATTCGCATCAAAACTGTAGTGAACATTTGTATCAAATTCAATTCCTACCACATTCAAAGAGGATGTATTTGAACAAATATGAGTTTTCTTGCATTCTATGCTATATAAACCAGACCCCCATTTGTGCACATCCCTACACCTGAGCATTTCATCCATTTTTGTGTATTGGTAAAAACAGAAATCCATACAAATGGAAAGGAACTTTCCTGCAAAATAACACAGACAGACAGACACACAAGCTTTTGGTCCTGTCCTTAATCCAGACCTCAGTGGGAATAAAACTGCTCAAATGGCTTGATAAGACAGTTTAATTAATTCATTATTAGTTATTGTAAGTTGGGGGGGGGGCAAATAGGACAACATCCCGTATAAAGGCTGGATATGGCATCAGCAGTAGATATGCAATGCCAGTACCACTGAAAAAGAAGAAGCAGTAAAGATTGCAATTGTAAACTCAAGTCTACATCCTAGACCAAAATCAACCCTAGATCGTCCATGGATAGGCCCCTGGAATGGACATTTTCAAACGTGTGTTCATTTCAGATCAAAACAATACAATATGTGCAGAGACCTTCTGTCACTTTGAAGAAGAAGGATCTACCTAAAATGAATAACAGTATGCACAGAGTGTCAGAATGGGCTTGACTGTTTTACAGCTATAGAAATTGTCTTGTCAGCCCTGCGTCTAATAGTATTTTCTTAAAGGGTCCAAGTCTCAGAATTGCTGACCACTCAACAACACCCATTTATATTAATGGGCAATGAAAGTGAACAATTAGAGATCTATTAAAATCCAGTACTGGCTGCACTGGCAAAAACTGAGAAGGTCAACAAATTCCTTACAAACCAAGGCCTACAGTATATGCATTTAAGGTATGGAAATATGTTGTATCCTACACTCAGATCTCATGGTAAGGTTCCATTGTACTGAGATCTAATATGTTAGGATCCCACTAGTAGATTTGACCAAGATGTTTTCCCAGAGAACATGCTCAGAGCATAGCTAGAGATAAATCCTTTTACTTCCACTGCAGTAGAAAATGAGGGGTGCAGAGTTTCTGCTCTAGGGAGGTGCACAAATGCTTTCTTCACATCCTATTCGAATTGAATCGATTACCTGAAAATCCAATTCGATTTGAATCTGTTAAATTTGAATTTAACAAGATTCAATTCCTGGGTACCAAATTCAAATCTATTTTTTCAAATTTTTGATCTGAATCTGCACAATCGAAAGTCTACAACATTTGTATGTGCCTGTCGCATCTTCCCTACATCCGTACACGTCGATACAGATCTGTACAGATCTGCACGCATCCCGTAATTATCCTGTATGCAACCCGTTTTCATCCCATACGAATCCGTGCAAATGTGTACAGATGTGGGAAAGATGTGAATCTTCAAGTACACATCATGTATGAACCTGTACACATACAAATGCCTGGGTAATTTGAACGAATAGATCCGAAATTTGAAATTTGACACAAGTGTTTACATTCGAATTTTGGGACATGCTATTTGAGCTCAAATGACAAAATTCAGCACATTCGATTGAATTTTGAATGTCTGTGAATATTCGTGTACTTCCCTTGTCTGCTTTAACATTACAATGTTTTCCCACAGTTGGATTATTTTCTCCTACAGTTTTGAACTGAGATCTTCTGCTCCCCATACACATATATAGACATCAAAGAAATTCCTAATTAAAAATGAGCCAAACTGATTTAGGTTTGAACCTGCTTGAACTGAACAAGGGCGTTCGAAAGGTTTGAGTGTGAAATGAACACCCTTCCTGTTTGGAAACAGAATTTGAATTCCACCTGAACAAAGTTTGTTCAGACTTTTAGGTATTAGTTTTTTTAAAAAATTATTATTATGCAGAATCTGTTTTAAAGAATTCATGACCTTCATTCTGTTTTTCCCAATTGTTTATGTGAAATTTTTGTGGAAGGTGGTGTAAAAATCTAAATAAACCGACAAGAAGTGACCTAAAATTCCAAACTCAAAGGTCATGGGATTAGGGAATAAAAGCTAATGGGAGGTGGGTGTAAGAAAGAAAATCTAAGCTATTGCAAATGGATGGTTGGTAACAAAAACATCATTCCCTGCTCACTTTTTGTCTTTCTTTCCCATTCACAGATTAGGGCCATAATTTTTTGTTTCTGTTGCATTATTAACAAAGGAAGGGGAGATGGAATAAGAAAGAGTATGGCCACCACTAGAGATGTGTACAACTATTTGTAACATTCAAAATTTGGCTGAATTTGGCCAAATTCGGACACTGGAACTCAAACAGAATGTTACAATATTCATATGCTAACATATGAACAAATATGAATGTTTCCAGACATTCTCACGAATAGTTAAGATATTCGTTAAGCTGGGGAAATGTATCAGATATATATCTATTCATATCAGATACGTATCTATTTGTATCAGATACGTATCTATTTGTATCAGATATGTATCTGTTCATATCAGATAAGTGTCTATTTGTATCAAGATACATATCTGTTCATATCAGTTGTGTTTATTTGTAACAGTTATGTATCTGTTCATATCAGATAACTATCGAATGCTTGTACAAATAAGTACAAATAGAATTACAGATCTTCACGCACCATATGCCCTGATGCTTCCGACAGATGTTAGCATACAACACACTATGTAATAGCACACCTTGATGGGGAAACCCATGGCAACATCTAATCCGGTGTGTTCTTGGAAAACCATTCCACAACAATATATTTGTTTGCACAGTTGTGGCAAAGAGAGGACCTTTCTGTTCTGGACTTCACGAGTAGGGGCCTGCCATCTATGTGCTGGTGCAGACATGTGGGCAGCAGATCCCTAATCCAGAATAAGACATAAAAATGGCCAGATATTCTTATTATTTTAACTGCAGAAACACTCAAGCAGCTACAAGTAAGGTCTTCCCAAAGCTATAAAGCCACTAATGGTTTAAAAGGCAATACTGTACTTAAAAAATTATGATGTTATTCCTAGCTAACCTGCCAGTAAAGAGGCCAACCAATAACCCAGACTTCTGTTAGGAGCAGCAAGTCTTTAAAAAGCACGCGTGCAAACGCACAATCTCAAATGCACGGAAAATCAGACGGAATGATTTGTTAGAATGTGGTTAAGCCTATTAATACCCCAGGTTCTATTTGTTTTACAGCCCACGGTGCGCAAACATCATGAAAGGTTATCTTTGACATGGTTTTAGCTATTATTTTCTCCCAGTGAAATGGTATTTCTTGAGGAAAAAAAAAAAAGGAGGTCTTCCGAACAAAATAACGATAAATCCTGATTTAGATACATAAAGCTGCCATTGATATCATATAATATCAGTGTTCTTTCTCACTCGATACCGGCGTTTTCAAGATAAATGGTAAAACTGAGCTGGAAATCCATCTGGCCGGCTGCCTCATCTAATGAATAACCCCACTTTGGCTCCCGCAATGTAAGCAGAAAGAGTCCTCTCCTAGCCGCTTTCGTCTGTCATGAATCTACAAGACAGCGGACATAATATCTAGGCGACAACACTGTGCTAACAGAGCAGTGACTTCCATTTTCTTTGCTTTCTATTGATTTTCACTTAATAACTGGCGAAATACTAAATGTCCGCCCTGAGTACCTAATAAATCCTGCCTGAGCTTTTTATTGAGGAGAATTTAATAAAAACAACCATTGCTTCGGAGGGATTTTTCTTCTGGACAGAATATGGCAAGAGGTGGGTGGCATGAGCAGGACATTAGGGGAAGCGAAAGGCATTTGAATTTCTGCTTTTGAAGGACTCTCATTCGAAGGGCTTCAGGGAAGGCTTGGAATTTGCATCACTTCTCTGCTTTCCTTCCTTCCTTCCCCCTCCCATCCCCCCAAACTCAGAGATCATTCTAGAAGTTCTGAAAGTTGGCACCTTTTCTTGCACAGGACCCCCTAAAGAAGGGAGATGTAAACCACAGCTTGAATGGCAAGCTTGATACACAAGTTGGGTCAGAGGCCTTGCAGATATGTTTCTTAATTTAATTAAGTGGCCAGTCTGGTCTTTCCACTCTGTTTAATTAAGCTGCCTAAGCAGGGTCTCAGTTTAGGTCTTTTACACATACTGTATCTTGTCTCTGGTTAGCTTCTTCTGCCTATCAACCAATGAATTTGTCATAAAAGGGAGGCAATAACAAACTTATCCCTGTACCTCATCAGCTGGAGAAGTAAGGAGACATAGATGTGGTCCTCATTGCTGCTGAAATGCCCTTCCAGAGAACACAATCAAGAAAATCAGAGAAAAAAGAAAGGTACAACTATTGCAAGTTTCTTCCACATGCAAGCTCAGGTCTTTTGCCTGTATGCAGCAGGCTTGTTGACAACAAAGAAACAAGCAAGTTACAGTTTTCCGCCTTATTTCTGTGTCCAAGAAGGTGAAACAAAAGTATGGAGGAAAATGGAGAACTGCAGATAAGGAAACCTATTTGATTCTCTCATTGGTTCACCCACACTTGGTTAGCTTGTAATAGTGGCTTCATTGAGGACGTCTGGAGTTCTGATTAATAGACCGTGGTCACACCTTTTCATTGCTCACACCTTTTCATTTCTCTCCATTTTAATTGTGGACTTTCCAATCAGGAAAGTCCAAATGGAGGGTGGAGACCCCACAAGTAAAAAGGATAATAATGAAAGGGTGTGAGCAGTCAGACCTGAAGATGGATTGAAGAAGGTTGAAAGTGAAGCTGTGATCATGTGCTGGACTCAGTTTGGTTCAAAACAATTTGAAATGAACAAGGAGCACTGGAAAAGTTTGAGTTTGACCCAAACAGCCTGCAGGTTCAAAAGCAGAGTTTGAATTTGAACCTAACAAAGTGATATTCAGAAAAACCTATCGAACAAAAGCCTGTTTGATTTTAGATTGAAGCCATTCAAAGTTGTTTCAGTTGCCACGGAAAAAGCTCTTACAGGAACTTTGAAGTATGGGCACTAGTTTAGAGGCCTGAGCCCAGGATTCACAGCCACATTCAGCCCTGGGCCCAGAGAAGTTGTCTGAAGGTGGACACCCTATCCTGGCTCAACAGCAAACCGTCCCAGCAAGGGACAGGATGCCTAACCTGGAATGGAGTAACCTTCTCTGTTCCAGGATGACACATTGGTGGGTGAAAAAATAGCTTAGAAAGTTAAGCGAGAAAAGGAGACTCCTAGGCTATGCTCACACCTAAGGTTTAATCCAGAGGTGTTTCTGCACTTGCCTCCCCGTCCATTGGTCTGGAAAGGTACAGAAGAGACTAATGTATACTAGTGTTCAAACTAGGGAATGCTAGTACATGATAGCCTAACCGCTCGCACGTTCAAAAACTTACCTTGTTCCAGGCATGTGTCTGATTCCCGCCAGGGTGCTGCCATTTTGACTACGGTCCCTTGCATGACTGTGCATGCCCTGGTACGATCACTATGACAACGAAGATGCTCTGTGCATGCACAGTTGCATCAAGGGTTGTCTGAGGTACCAGTTTGCTTGCACAGTACCTCAGATGACCCCTCAGATCTGGAAATGGTGCAAATGGTCATGCCATGGATGCGACAGGTAAGTCATTGATCAGGACTGGGGAAGGTTAGTTTCCTTGCGGTGCACTACAGCTGGTTTGCAATGGGTGAACATCTGGGCAGGCAGGGGACACATCTATGCCATAAGTGCAGATGTACCTGCCCAGATGTTATCCAATTGCAAACTATTGTTACCCGCCCAGAGACCTTCGGGTATGGGGCGGGATAGAAATGTAAATAATAAAAATAATAAAAGTGCAAATTAGCCTCTGCTTCAGTCATCAGAGCAAGAGAACACTTCAGCAAAGTGACCCGTAATTTTCTCTACACGTTATCTATCCCAAATGATCTGAGTTATTTAACACTGAGAGAAAGCAGCTTGTCACTTTGCTGATGTATTCTCTCACTCTGAAAGTGGATTGAAGCTGGATTAAACCTTAGATGTGACCACAGCTCTAGTATCCTTGCTAACCAGTGCAGCCTAACCTCAAGTATTTGCTGAACCCTTTGGATCCCATCAGTCATCCATGCATGGAGATTTTCCTGAAGTTTCTGACTATGAACTTCAAAGGACATGTGATTCTTTATCAATCAAACAGAGGGGAGGGAGGAAATTGTCTCACTCTCAGCTGTTCCCTGTATTTATCTCTTCATATGTTCTGACCTTCCAAGCATTCTCACATTTTAGCTATGACACAGTGGAATGCCTGTGCTTTTGTGTCTCCAATTACGCTTGAAAAGACATGTATAAATTGTCTGACAAGTTAAAAATTAGCAGCAAGTTATATGCCTAGCAGGAATTCCTAAAGAGCTGTCATAATTTATAATGCTTTGCCCTGGATTTCATGTGAATTCTATATGTCCAAGACCTTTTAATTGGTAAGCGTAAAGGTGTATTGCTACTCACCTAATGTATTCTATTGCTCAACAAAAGATTGTTGCAGAGAAGCGTGATTGTGACAAATGATTTACTATTAAGAACATTCTGTAATTATTGTTCAGTGGTACCACAGCCCGATACATCATTAACATGATAGACGATCTTTTATATCAGCAAAAATAACTAAATTAATAAAAATGGCTTCATTCCAAATGCTGTCAGAAAGCCAATACGCTGAACAACCATGTATCAGTGGTAACTGAAAAGGGAAACAGGACTGGTTTTTACAGAAACTATGTTTAGAAACTATGCAGTATCTCCTCAATAATACAGCAAAAACAGATACATTCTTAGGCCAGATGTAGACCTTGGATTGGAGAAAGTGACAGTGCTAAAAAGGAATGGCTTACATTCACATCTATGAACATAAAATAACATAATGTCAGGCCCCCTGTTGACAGCGCCCCTTCCTCAAAGGATGAAGGGTCAGTCGCGATGCCCAGCCAACCTCAGTCAGGCTACCTGGCCAAATAAAATTAAGAATGCCTGACACAAGCAGCCAGTGAGTCTATAGCTCAAGATGACAGGACTTCAGGATCTGAAGACACTGGGCGACACCCTCGCCGGCCAGTCTAAGGCATGCATCAGATGAGAAAGAATCCGTGCCCATCACCTGCAGTGAAGGAGGTGTGATTCTGATTTGCCTATTTAAGGCAGCACATTCTGATAAGCTTTGTTACAGACAAACGCTCACAAACCTGCAGCTCGGGAATTCGTGACCTTGCTTCTTGATTGATGACTGACCACTCTGACCTTCTGATATCTTCAACCCTGGAACTCTTTTGACCGTGCGTTTAACTCTTGAGTCCCCAAGGTACCTTGACTTGGCCTTTTGCTGCTGCTGACTGTTATTGCTGACTGTTGCTGCTGCTAGTCCTCTGGGCGCGTCTGTGTGTTTCTACTCCACACCTTGCTGGCTGGAGACATGACGCATAACAGGATCCCTTCTGGATGAGGCCACAGCCCATCTAGTCCAGCAGCCCATCTCACGCAGTCTGTCCCCAAAAATGAATAGACTGAATTTTAAATAAACCTGAGATTCTAGAAATGTGCACAAACTATTTTGTGCATTCGGTTAGAATCAAACCAAGCAGGAACTTGTTCTATATATTATAGGACCACCACTGGCCAAGGCAGGACACAACTGGTTTCATTGTTATTGCGAATTATCAGGTGTCCGTAGCCTGAGGTTTTATTCCTTAAGGTGATTTGGACTGGTTCACTTCAATTTTGAACTTTTTTTCTTCAAACAACTTGGTGTTTGGTCCAATTTGATCACCTATGAATAGCTTCAAACCACAGACAAGCATGGTGTGTTTGCTATGTTTGGGTGTTTCCGCACTGGCCGCAATGGCCTATTTCGGATGGATCCTACAGAGGACAGATCGCCAGGAAACGGATTTTTTTAAATCCATTTCTCGGCGGCCAGTGCAAAAGCACCCTTTGTTAGAACATCCCTTGGTTTGGTTTGAATCCAGACTTTACTTAACCATGGAGACACAGTCCAAGGTTGCCTCCCGACAGGATGTAAAACCAGAATATTCCACAGTCCTGGGATATTGGGGTGATATTCTGCAACAATATTATTGTAAAACCCAACCTGGGTTTTACATAAAAAGCAAGAAAGACCTATCTGTCTGGACATCTGCTTGTCCAATCTGCCAGTCTTGAGAATGGCCACTTGCCTGAGCTGAACCAAGCCTAGCCAGAAATAACAGCGGCACATGCGACAATTGTGAACTTCCAGATGTATCAGCATGCCATCACAGGAGCAACTGCCATTCTAGTAAATGCCTTTGCTTTCTCCATGCTGTTGTTCTGTTATCTGGGCAACTGGGAATAATCCCAGAAGTATTTTATTCCCAGAATATTGCTAAGCAGCGATTTATTCTAGCAATGTCTAGAGGCAGCCTGAGTTTCAACTGAGGAGAGTCTCAAGACCTCAGGAACAGTTTTTGTAACAGAAAAGAAAGCCAATGACTTACCAAAGGAGTTTCATGGGTCTTTAGAACCCAGGACCATGTTCTGCTTTTAAATGCCTTCAGCTCATCAACATGAGGTCATAAGCCAATGGCAACCATGTCTCCTAGCATAACATGTTGTTAAATGATTCCCACAGAAATACATGTTTTGAATACATTTGTCCTTAAAGGGTGTGCTCACACCTAAGTTTTAATTCATCTTCAGTCTACTTTCAGATTGGAAGAACACATCAGCAAAGTGAACAGTCATTTTCTTTCTGCGTTATCTAACTCAAAGGTGGATGTTCTGAGTTAGATAATGCTAAAAGAAATCAGCTTGTCATCTTGCTGGTGTGTTCTCTCATTCTGAAAGTGACCTGAAGCTGGATTAAAACCTAGGTGTGAACACAGCCAAAGTATTCTTTTCTGTGAATATGTATATTTTTTAGATAAAATTATAGAATGGGATTTGGAACATTGGGAATTCACATGTATACTTAACTATTAGTTAGCTCATTGTTTGGGGAAGCACATATTTTTATAATTTTCACATATATCAAGTCATTAATCAAATTTGTCTCCCACCCTTTATTAGGTCTAAAGGAGGCTTGTGAAACCTGCAATTCCTGATTTTCAATTTTGTGAATATCATAGTTTCTAATTGTACCTGTATACTATTAACTGCAGTTTGTTCTTTGTAAGATTTGGTCAACCAGCGGCATAAGATTCCTCTGTATAGAATGCTTTCATTAAAGAAAAAGAGAGAGAGAGAGAAACTAAAATTTAAAAAATCCCCAAATAACCCCAACACTGCCTCTTAAAGTTGAACCGGCTGTTCTGTGACTTTAAATGAAAGCTTTGGTGTTGTTGGGCAAATAAATTTAAACCACTTAACATGGCAGGGAAGGTCAGAAAAGCTTATTATAGTGATCATGGTGCTGCCGCTATTGCGATTGACCGCTGCTCTTTGAAATCACCAATAATCAGAGGCCGCAAGCTGTGTTTGCAGAGAAAGGTCATCATTCATTTTTTCCCCCCTCTCTGAAGCATTAATATCTTTTGTTTGTTTGGCTCAACATGAAACAGGAATCGATAGAGGTAATTCGCAGAGCAATTAGCCACTCATCTGTCAAACAATGTCTTGGTGTATTTTTTTAAAGACCCTTGGAAAGGGTTTTAAAAGGAGGAAAGTAGCTGTACAATCAACAATTTATATTTTCAACATGACACATTGTATATGTAGGTGTGATGGGTCTGATCCTTTCACAGACACACTATGCAAAGATACAAAGATCACACTAGGCAAACGAAGACATAAATCTGCTGTTGTGAAAACAAGGCATATGGTGGTATAGGCTGCTACAGGATAAGTTTTGTGCAACAAGGAAATCTGGATGAACAGACAGACGCAGAGAAGGATGGATGGATGGATGGATGGATGGATGGATGGCATGTACAGCTGAAACTGAACACACACTTAGAACCTTAAACGGAAAGGCACTGGGCTGTGTCTCTGCTAAATTACCTTTGCCTAGCTCTTCCTGAAATTGCTCGAAGAAACTTGTATCAGTGGTTTTAGTGGAACTTATGTTCCCATTAAAAATCCTGGATGAAAGGTTAAGTTTTTAATTCGGTGCTGAACTTCATAGTGTTGGTATCTGGAATACTTCTGCTGGAAGACTATGACCATGGTCACAGCTTCCTGAAATAGTCCATCTTATTAAGAAGCCAGACTGAAAACACCCAAGACCTGATCATCCTTCCTCAATTCGTCCTCAGTTTTGGTTGCTACGCTCACACCTTTCATTCCCCGTCCTGAGACTCCTTTACCAGACTTTTTAGATCTCCACCCCTCTCCACCATCACAATGCACTCTGATTGGATAAAAGATCTGTGACTCAACTGCGTGTCATCATACATTGGGCAAAACTGAATGCAAATTCATGCAGGATCCACCCACTAGGGTACAGTTGAACCCCTTTTAGTCCTTTTCCCCAGTCACAGCCCCAAAATGAAAATGGAAGAAGGATCACAGCTTATGCTGAATGCTGGCATGCCGTCACCTCTTGGATCTATGAGGCTTGCAGAACCAAAGAAGTCCCTCCTCCTGTGATCTTAATAGCTAGGCAGGACTCTTTGGAAGAGGTCAGACTTTCAAATTATTTGGTACCAAGCCATTTGGTCCTGGATGCATAAGTGTAAAAACCCTGACGTGGGCTTAGAAGCAAGCTGGCAATCAATACAGATGTTTCAAGGTCAGTGTGCTGAGCATCCAGACAGAGTCTATCATAAGCAGCATGGCAGCTGGAGTCTGCACTGGTTCTAGTTTCATCAGATTTCATTTGGTGCTCTTAGTAATGAAACAACTCTTCGTGCATTCGTGCTAATTTGGTGACCCTTTGTCCCATTAAAAAATACATTAAGAATGAAGGCATTAGAAATCAGTTCCTCTATGAACCAAAAGTTTTCTGTAGAAGGCTGAATATACTTGTGAACGTGCCATTTTCTATCCATTTTAGTTCTTTTAAAATGTTAGCTAGCGATAGATAAATTGGTTGGGGGGGGGGAGAAGACAAACAAAAGTCTTCTTTTCATGCTTCTCAACTGCTTTTTGAGGATCGGCAGATCTAACAGGACTCTATCACACCCTGGTCATCCTTTGGAAGATTCCAGTCATCCTGGAGATTCGGCCCAGCCATTGGCTATATCCTAAAAAGGAGTGAAAGGTGTCCTCTGTCACCTTAAAGGGAAAACGCTCACTTCCCTATGAGTTGAATGGTCTGTCTGCTCCATCAAATAGAGCGAGGCAAATTTGCTTCCTCCTGTTTGATTGGATACCATTCACTTCTGTGGAGGAGAAACCCGGCTCCCTAGATGCTTGGCTGAAAAAATGACATCTGGGCAAATTTTCCTTGCCCATCAAATGGTGTTGAGATGAACCCTGGTGCCATTTGGTAGGCAAGGAGAAGAGCTCCCCTGATCTTTCCTATTGAAATGGAAGTTGGAAAGGTTTTAAGGACAGGAATGACTCCTGTCCTGAGAAACAGGCAGCCATGGCATTGGGACATGGCAAGATGAAAGGTTCTCCAATCCCTTTCAACCACTTTGCTGCCACAGGACCTTAATGGCAGTGTTTGCAGTGCCTTAAGGGTGGAAGAGCATGGCATTCCAGGGAACACCATGGTTTCCCTCTGTTTTTAGAGTGCAGTGAAGGCACAGTGTTAAGCGGACATTGCATCCCCATTGCACATTCAATGTGCCATAATGGTGCCACGTGGATTTAATTCTTAATTCTGAAGTCTTCTATGTGCATATAAAAGCCAAGGTTCCGTAAGTTCTTGCCTCCTTCGCTTGTTTTCCTCTCAGGCTATTGCCCTTAAAATCTAACAGCCCCCCCCCGCCCCCCCAAGTAGAAGCTTTGGGCAATGGGCATCCAACTGTGACACCCTTCTAAATGAAAAAACGCAGCCTGTGTTCTGGGGAAGGTAAAGGAGGAGGGGGATCCAAGAAAATTAAATGAAAGCAAAGTTAGAAGTCCTGATCATAAAACCAGATCTTCCTTGCCACTTTTAGTCAATGCAAAAATAATTGTGGAACTATAAAAGGTTTTTTATGGCCAATTATTCTTGTCTTAGTAAGTACCTATAATCATAACTGCCTCTGGAAAAAAAAATACAGGAGTAATAATCCCCAGGTGTAACAGCTCAAACTTCCTTGCAGAATTATAAGGGAGATACAAATGGCTTCCCATGCATGCATAAAATATATGGATGTGGAGACCGAGCTGGTGTTAAGGTCAGAGAGTTTGACTCTTTATTTTATTTTATTTTATTGTTCCATTTTCAAGAAAATATACCATTCATCTTTACTGGGCCACTGACACGCAGTTGATTTGCATTATTCTTGGCTGGGAAGGGAATATGTGTCTTAATGCCTTTGATAATAGATATGGCACTTGCAGGTAAAAGCTTCATTGTGTGAACAAAAGGGTATAAATTGCAATATAAGGCAGATAAAGCTGACACCCAAAAGCTTTGAATGAGAGATCATTTTGCACTGTGTGTGTTGGCAGCAGCAAAGAAAGGAGGGGCTAGGATAGTTAATGCAAACAAATTGGTTTGGGAGGACTTTGTGATTTCAAGGCTTCTTCTAGAGGTGAAGGCCCCCTCAGACTGTGGCTGGATACCTCTATAGGAGGTGACAATATGGAAAACCCTCTCTGCATGTTTATCATCTCCTAGCTAGGCAGGGCTGCAGCTGGTCCTGTCCTTGCACCTTTTAACTGATGGAACCCATGGGTGCGTTTTGAGCTCCACTGGATGAAATTTGGGTTTTCTCATTGGACCTTTGAGGATTAGGAACATGTTCTTCATTGTTGTTTGCAAACTTCAGTGTTGGATTTATTTTTGGAATTTCAATTTTGGCTGCTAGGGAGGACAAGTCACTTGGAACTAAGAAAAGGTGGACTGATAGGTTCTGCAGAGGATGAAACCTCACTTGCACATTAGAGAACAAGACATATTTTGAATGTGCTTCCTTTAGCTCTCCAGTCCTGTGACCATAAGCCATTTAGTGCCAGACACGCATCTCAAAATCACCAGGCTTGATTCTGCACTCCTCCACAAAGCCAGCTGGGTGACCTCAGGCTAGTCCCCGCTGTCTTTCTGACCTCTCACAGCCCCACCTACCTCACAGGATGTTTGTTGTGGGGAGAAGAACAGAAGGTTTGTCAGCAGCGTTGAGTCCCCTTAAGGGTGAGAAAAGTGAGGTATAAAGGCCAATGCTACTTCAGCTTCTTTCTTTCTTTCTTTCTTTCTTTCTTTCTTTCTTTCTTTCTTTCTTTCTTTCTTTCTTTCTTTCTTTCTTTCTTTCTTTCTTTCTTTCTTTCTTTCTTTCTTTCTTTCTTTCTTTCTTTCTTTCTAACTGTAGGAAATGCTAGTGAGTCCCTGGATGGAATTTCATAATTAGATGTGAATAATTCAATGATATTCCCAAGTTTGTATCCACATTCTTCAAGCCAACAAGGTCTGAGCTCAAAGGGAATGACATCTAAGCACATGAACTTACAGCTATGCCATCTGCAAGACATCCACCTGATTTCTCATCAGGTAATTTATCCCTTCTTGACATGAACCCTCAACTTCAGACACTGCTAGGAAGACTTTGCTCTCCCAGCCACTCTAGGATAAGATGATAAGAAGATTACCAGTAAAGCCTCTGTTTAGCAATTCAACCATCTCCTGTCAGACACAGCAAGCGAAATTACAGCAGGGGCAGCCAATGAACTGAACGACCACTCATCCTATGCAACCTGAGGGTAAAAGATCCTTGACTTGGGATAAGTGAAGTAATCTTTGAGTTTATTTTAGCTGGGAAGGGTTGAACAAATGCACTTAGAGAGCCCTCTGGGAAAGACACCTGGGCCAAGTCTGGTAGCTTGGAGTTCTTGATGTGACTTTTCCAAGTGGGGTGTTGTTGTTTTTTAAGGAAAAGGGGAAACTCTTAATACTGATCAGGGATGTGTGTGAATATTTGTAACATTTGGAATTTGTACAAATTTGGCTGAATTCAGACGTCCATATTTGAATGTTGTCGCATTCAAAGATTGACATTCAAATTGAATGTTTCAATACATTTGTATGAAGCTTCGTGTGGGATTTGTATGGGATTGAACAAATTTCTTGCATTTGATTCAATATGAATCTAATAATAATAATAATAATAATAATAATAATAATAATAATAATAATAATAATAATAATAATAATAATAATAATAATAATAATAATAATAATAATAATAATAATAATAATAATAATAATAATAATAATAATAATAATAATAATAAATTTGTGCATATCCCTAGTACTCCTTTTGGAGTTATTGAAATGTGACTCAACGTGTGTGAAGTAAAAAGGGTTTCTCAAGCAGAAGACAAAGGGAAAACTTCCTCCTGCTCTTGACTTCCTGCAAATGACCTTTAAAGGAATCCTGCCTCTCCAATCTGGAGGTGCTAGGTAGATATCCATTCTCGTAACCGATAAGAAGTCTACCCCTTACAAGAATGATCAAGAAAAAGCTCTGGAGATGCTGTTAAAGAAAATCCTGGGTCCAAATTCGCACTTTGGCCCATAGTTGATAAATAGGCAACATCTGGCAAGGCGTTTACAATGTAGAAACTCCCCTGCCTGCCCAGAAGTTGACTAATTATCAACTAGCTGTGGAGCAGGATTTTGTGCTCCACAAGCTTATCAATCTTTACTGAAAACTCACCCGAAGCATCCAGTGGTGACCTTCCATACCTCTGCTTGACGGGGCGGTCAACAGAGCTGCCGCACAAGCGTGCTGGCAGCACTTCTGACCTCCTGATCCAACTGCAACTGCGCAGAGTGCCAGCATCATCATAGTGATGGCACTGCCACATGCGCAACCACGGAGGGTGCCACACTCAAAATGGCAGCACCCAGAAGAGGACCAGCCCCCAGATCGATCACAGGTGAGGGATCGATCATGCAGGGCGTGGGCTGTTAGTAACTAGTGCTCACAAGTGCAAGCACTAGTCAGCGTTAGATGATCACACTCCTTTTCCATCCAGTGAATGGAAAGGAAAGTGTGAAAACACCCCGATCTCCAGTCAAGTGAATTTAGCTTTATTTGCTGAAGTACCAAGCAGAGATGATAAACCATGGGAAATAGAACCATTCTTCAGCCAGCTTAAATTTTCCATTCCTAAGCTTACTGAAAAGTTGACGATCCTACAGGAATACATGGAATCAATTAATGCTGTGTTTACAAGGGCTATTAAGGGGGACTCCTAACTCCTTTACTGTCTGAAGGCTATTTCTCACAGTTGTTATTTATTAGACTCAGGCTGTAAAATGGACTGTAAGAATTACAGTAGGGCAAGACAGCACTGTGGGTGTTCAAGCTTCAACAGATCATGACCAAAAGGGTGTGACTTGAATATTAGGAACAAGGGAAGCAAAATCCCAGCACATTTAACATGAGGAAGCATTTTATATTCTTTCGACAAGAAAGAATCACCTAGAAACTCAGTAATGTCCTCAGTCACAAGGGAATTAATTTATATTAGTTTGGGACAGGCAAAAAGTGTTCAGCCCCTTCTCCATTCATACAAGTTGTGGAGGCTGAAAACTTCACATTTGAATCAAATACTGGCTGTATTTGAAGACTGACCTTTGCAGGTGAAGCAAAAGTTGTTGTGCCTCATTGGAAGCTCCGGCACAGATTCAGAGTGGATTCAGAATGGATTTGGAATGGATTCAGAGGCACAACTGCTGGTGTCAATTCAGAGCATGGCCCATTCAAAGTGGCGCCATTCACATGGATGCAAAACTCAGACTGGCAAAATCCTGCAATCATCTTGTGATAGGAGCAGGATGTTTACTGTGTTTACCAAGAATAATATCTTGGTTGTCATAGGGCTTGTCTGCTGCTGAATTCAGCAGCTTTGAATGGATACATCACAACATGGAATCAATTTTGGAGTCTATAATATGCCTGATACTTGAGGATAGTGCCATAGGGCTAAAAAAGACTGAAGTGGGGGCATACTTTGGGCTACGGAGTAATGTTTCATAGGGGCAGAGGAGGTTGGATTCCATAAGACGCAGCTGAAGGCAATGTCTGCTTTGAGTTTCAACCTCTCTATGGTTGATACCTGAAATTCATTACACAAAGAGATAAATCCTCCAGAATAAATAAGGTACAGCTGCCACGGATGGAGATGGCCGTCACTAATGAGGGGGAAAGGAACGAACAATCAGTTTAATTGGCATATATGGAGGGAAGGGGGATAGAAAAAGACAAGGGCTGCATATCCCGACAGTATATTCTAAACAAATCCTGAACACAAGTCTAGAGATAAGATTAATTGGTTGTCACAATTCTGCTTAAAGATCTTCCTCCCCAGGTCATGTTCATGTTGAAATATTTTCCTATGTTTTCAGTTTTAGGGCATGTGAAGAAACACTAATATAGGGAATAGACTGTGGAGCTAATCACTGAGAATTGAGGCTCCAAGATCTCTGTCCGTCTTTTCCTTGCCTACTTCAGAGAGCTGTTGTGCTGATGGAAAAGAGGAGGATTAGGTTCACAGAGTTCAGCTTCTTGGACAAAAGTCAACTTTAAATATATATAAAGATAGAATTGGAGGGGCCCACTCATCAATTACATTCACTTGACTTGTTTTGTTTTTGTTTTAATAAATAGACCAAATATACAGCAACTAGATGAAGTCTATATTGATCACATCAGGCATTTCTGTTTGTTTTTCTCTCCTTTTTTTCCCCCAAACCAGAAAACATCTGGACTGAGATGTTCTGGGAAAAATTAAGATGAGAAACAATTCTGAACTTTGATTCAGAACAACCCTAAGAAAAATTCTGTGCCATCTATGTTTACTGCCTTCCCTACTGCACAATGTTATTCTAGTTTATATGGTGGGAAATTACACACTGAAGAATAAGATATTTTCCCAGTCTGTGAGTAATCCAGGACTCCTGTAGGACACACCGCACTTTGCCTCCCAATGTACTTACATTGTCTTTCTTTACTGTGAAGTAAAACTAAAATAAGTTTGAATCCTAACATGGAGAATAACTCACAAATACTCAAGCCTAAAATGAACCTCTTTTTAAGAACACATAAAGGCTAAGAGTCAGCTGTGTGTCTGGGAAGGATATTTATTAGTCAAGGCAGGGCAACCATCATTGGTTAAGTCTTCCTTTATGGCATTGTCCATGAAAATGCTTCCCACTGATTTACATACTTGTCTTTTCAATTTACTTCTGTCAGGTTGCCTGACTCCTGCTTGGACCACGGAGGTTATAAAGCCAACATGCTTGAAATGTCATTTACTGCAGTAGCCATAAAACGTGGGATAAATCCGCAAATATTCCCTTTTCCTCTCAGCTGACATGAGAAATGCTGAGTAATTTGGGGTTTTAACTGGCTAGTAATGCTTGTTCCTTATCAGTTGCAAAGCCAACTTTTAACCTCGGTTCTAAGCCTGAGTCCCAGCTCGTACCAATGGCTCCTTTCTTTGAGAATCTCTTCAGTTTTCTAGGTTCTTAAATGGATTTTTAACTCATTTCAAATTTTATTTCTAGAAATGTCTGCTGACCCTATAGGAAAGTATGACAGTATCACTTAGAAATGTTGCTAGCTGTCTGAGTTTTTATAAAGATCTACAAGCCCACTTTTAAAAATAATTTAACTACAACTGTGGTGGCAACTGATGTCATTGATAGCTGCCAGTGGAAACATAAATGGAACATGCTAGGGTTCCAATGTGTCATCAAGACACAGAGAAAGCTTTTTTTTTCAAGAGTTTTCACTTTGCTACATTACATGTCATTGGTGTGCAAAAAAATCTATTGAATTTTTTGAACTTGTGAACATTTATATCAAATGGAAAATCCAGTTGTTCAAACATCCAAACATTTGATCAAAGCAAACAAAGCTCCTGCTAGTGAAAATGCATGTTTCAATTGAATATTCACATTCCACTATGTATTTGGTGATAACAAGGACTTTTTCAGTGGCAAAAAGTCATGAAAAGTTTGTGAAGCTGAAAATCTAGTTGTTCAATTGAATAATTTGGACATTAGATTCAATAGGAAAATGAATTTTATTTTTCTCTGTGTGTGTACATCCCTACTCTTGCTGAATGTTCTCGCGATACCATAGGTAGGCTTATGGGGGCTGGACCACTTCACCTAGAGTTGCTCTCACTGAAAGAAGTTTAGTATCTGAAGGGACCAGGGTTCCCAGAAAAGACCCCCTGCCTTTGGATAGGATGTTCTGGGACAGCTTCCACCCTGCTGCAAAGCTTGTAAGAGCTTCAGAGCCCCAGAGGGATTCATGTTGGTGGTTCAGTTTGGTATGCTACTGAAGTGGGTCCCCCTGCTAAAGCAGAATAGAAGACAATTACCTTGGGGACAACCCTCCTGCTCAAGATGTGTGGCAAACACAGTTTCAGAGGCTCTTTCTGTACTGGGCCTCATGGAGGCTTGCCATAGTCTGCACTAGAATGCAGACAGACAGTCTGGATTCGCATTTATAATCCAGAACAAGCCCAAGTGCAGAAAGGGCCTTAGTTCTTCAGAGAAAATAAATGAAAGCTGATCTGTTTTTAAGTTTGTTACAATGGTATGCCTTCATTTCTACCATGGGTGCCCCTTCAAGGGTGACATTCCGTGATGGAAAGATGTGAGGTAAAGTTTTTTTCAGAGAAAATAAATGAAAGTTAAACTGCTTCAAGTTTGTCACAGAGGTATGCTTTAATAATTACCATGGGCTCGCCTTCAAGGGTAACATTCTGTGATGGAAAACGTGAGGTAAAAGTCAGCCCTTGAGGAGAGCTACTGAAGGAATCCAATTGTTCTTTCCAGAACATCCTTGGCTGCTCATCAACTGAGGAAAAATGAGTATCTACCTGTCTGCCTTCAGGAAACGGTACAGATAGACTTGTTAGAGAACAGTCACGCACCCTACACAAAAGCAACCAAGGAGAAGGGCTTACAGAATTAATCTCGTCCGGCACATGAGGAAATCCAGCGCTGACATTTGCTGTTCTTGTCAAGCCTAATAAAGAGATTTTTACCTGTGTTTGCCTATTCAACACTTCAGCCTTTCAGCCAATTTTGGAAATTATTTCTGATTTATGGCTTTCTTTCTTGCAGATGTCGCCTTGCCTGTCAATTATCCCTCAAAGCAAATGCTAAGTGAATACTGGCTGGGCAAAATTAACAAGGGGAGAGGAGAAGTGGGAAAGAGGGAAAGTGCTATGAAGGCTTATATATAATTTCACCCAGAATTTAACTCAACTGCACCTGCTGATATTTTTGGGTGAGGGAGTGGGTTTGCTGGAGATGAAGGAAAGGCAAAGGACCCCTCCTTTTCTCTTTCCACTGTGTTAGCCTCATTATTACAACAAGGCCTGCTTGGACTTTGGTATAATTCGGAACTCCTTTTGATAGGTCAGTTGCAAAATAAAATTTAAAAAATGAGGATAAAATTCAATTTGACACACAGAACCTGTGTTCATTACCGATTCTGCATTACGTTTCTTACCAAGTCCTTACTGAGAGAAAACTGAATGGATTTTTATTTCTTTATATATATATATATTTTAATACACCACCACACTAAATTCATTATGAAGACAACTGTGAATTCCAGTAGCTATGAATAGTTTCTGGAGACAAGAAACAGCAGCAAATTCAGGAGTTTCTTTTAAGCTTCAAGCCAAACTCTTTCTTTCTCTCTTTCTTTCTCTCTTTCTCTCTCTCTTTCTTTCTCTCTTTCTCTCTTTCTTTGTGTTCTAATGTCCTCAGAAACCAAGACCCTTTCTGCTCTATGCTTTATTTCGGATTATATCCTGGAATAGGGACTTGCCATCCACATGCTAGTGCAAACACTGGTAGGTCCCCAGATAGACAGACAGACAGACACATCCCACCCTTACCCAACATTTCCATTTGTGACCATCAGTAATCACCTTGCTGCACTATTCGTACAAACTTGTATGAATTTGGATATTTGAATATGAATTGAATGTTACAACATTCTGCTCTCAATCCACTTTGAACCCGCTCCAAATCTGCTTTGAATCCACTCTGGATCCATTGCAGATGTGACTGGGGAGGCCGCTTTCCCACTTCCCCAAGTTCGAAAGTGTAACAAAGCTTCATGCGAATGTATCAAAACATTTAATTTTAATTCAAATGTCAATCTTCGAGTTTCCAACATTCGATTTGAATAAAAATTTCTGAATTTGTACAAATTTCAAATGTGATGAATATTCATGCACAACCCTAGTATGGAACTGCAACTGGGATAGAAACAAGTCAACTCAGTGTGCTGGGTATACCCAGAATTCTCCTTTCATTGAAGTACAAATTGCCCCATTGCTAGATAACTAGCAATTATTTTACACATCAGTACATGGTTTGTTTTTCTCCTTTCCTACCATGATGTTATTTTGGAACATTCCATCCCTGGCAAACATAGACTAGAAAAGGATTTCTTCCAGAACAACTCTTCATGTTGTTTTAGTTAGACGGCACCTAGCAGAGGACTCTTGAAAATGAATTTTGTTCATGTTTCCTACTGCTAGCTAACTTCTGAAAACCAGCAAGATAATAGTAGCGCTTGGAGACTATCAAGAGAAGGGTTAGTGGCATGAGCTTTCTTAGACACGTCTACTTCTTCAGATACTAGGGGGCCCAATAGACATAACTACTAGAAGTAGACGTGCTCATTGGGCCCCTTTGCGTCTGAAGAAGTAGACAAGCCCATTGGCCCCCCTAGCATCTGAAGAAGTAGATGTGCCCATTGGCTCTCATAGCATGTGAAGAAGTAGATGTGCCCATTGCCCCCCCTAGCATCTGAAGAAGTAGACATGCCCATTCGGCCCCCTAGCATCTGAAGAAGTAGACATGCCCATTCGGCCCCCTAGCATCTGAAGAAGTAGACGTGCTCTATTGGGTCCCCTAGCATCTGAAGAAGTAGATGTGTCTACAAAAGCTCATGCCACCAACCCTTCTCTTGTTACTCTTCAAGTGCTACTACTACCTTGGTGGACTTTTCAAATTAGACTTACTAGGCTATTTCTCTGATTCTGAAAACAAATCTATTTTCCCCACATGTTGTTGTTTCTTCCTTCTCCCTTTTGCATATCCTGGGAAGCCCATAATTATTATGAAGTTACAGTTTCTTCACTCAAAGAAAACTTCCCTGTTTCTTTCCCTGCCACACTCATGGTATAAAAGAAAACCATTTCTCTGAGTAAAGAGTTGAGCAGAAGAAAAAGAAAGAAAACTCCAGGCCAGCTTCATCGTCCCCTGGGAAGGTGGGGGAGGCATGTTAAGTATTAATGATCCATCTGCTTTAACAAAAATTATGTGCATGACCAAATCTCCGTTTGGATTAATAATTTCTAATTCAGGTGGCAATAAAATCCTGTGAAAGTGTGGTTCAAATCACTCTAATCCATATCCCATTGCATCTGAATGTTTATACTTCATCCATCTGGGATAGGAATTTCTCATTGCGATTGCATCATTTTTGCTAGGTTTTAAAAAATGGAGGAAAAAAAGAAGTCTGGGGAGGTGTCAGAAACTATATAATTAAATGGCAAGATCTCAAGCCTGTATTTGACCCAATGGCAGGATACCCCATTTTGTGCAGCCCTCAGGCTATTGAACCATAAATAAATCCCATTTTAATGAAAGGAATCTTATTTTGTCTACAAAAATTTTGAAAGCCTGGGACCATAAGTAGTGTGCGGAGAACAGCACACGCTTTTCCTCCTGCCTGGTTTCGCTTGCACAACCTCATATAATTATACAGAAAACTGCATATGAACCTTTATCACAGACAGCTGGAGAGAAATGAGCATTGGAGGTACCATGAAAAAAAACAACCTTCCAAGAACCACAGGGTGAAGTTTGTGGAATATCTGACTCCTACTCTGATCAACTCCTTGAATTTTTTCATTCTTTCATTCACACCAGAATATATTCTTAAACAAGTTTCCCCTTTGACGGGGCATTTCAGAGCATTGATTAAAAAGAAAAAAGAAAAATTTGGGCAGCTCATGAGCTAAAGGGGTGATGAATTTCTAGCATTATGTAAAATTTATGGATTCCAAACAATTTATTTTTTTAAAAAAAATCTTCATGAAGTCAGCATAGTTTCTCCACATTATGATTTTAAATGAAGTTATTTAGAGTTTCTTTTCAACTTAGAAATGAAAGAAGAAAAATAACACTAGGAAAGGAAGATGGAATCACCTTCTTCCAACAAACATGTAAATCTTAGCCTGCTTGGGGCAAACTGGTTTGCCCATCATAACGCTGTTCAAACAGGTAGGAATGAGGCTTCCAGCCTGTGCCCGTCCTTCTGCCCTTCCTTCTGGATTACAATACATGATATATCTATATCATCTAAATCAGAGGTGTCAAACTCAATTTTGCCGACGGCCGGATTTAAAAAAAACTGTCAGGGCCAGGGGGCGTGGCCGGGGGCGTGGCCGGGGGCATGGCCAGGGGGCGTGACCAGGGCACAGAGCAGGGGCTGGGGTGTGGCCAGGGGTGTGGCCAGGGGCATGGCTAGGGTACAGAGGACGGGCTGCGGGCGTGGCCGGGGCGTGGCTAGGGCTCCGAGGAGGGGCTGGCTGTCCATGTTGGCACCCGCGCACTCAAGCACTGGAGGGTCCCGCCGTGCACTCGCTCACCCTCGCCTCGCCTCCTTCGCGCCCAAGGAGGACAGCGGTGGTGGCGGCAGGCAGCGGCCGCAGCCGCGGCCTCGGGCCATATTCATACAGCCCACGGGCCGCATCCGGCCCATGGGCCGTATCTTTGACATCCCTGATCTAAATCATCTATATTAATATATCTAATCTACATGGGTCTAATCAATAAATTATTTGATTGATCGATATATCTATATATTATCTATATTTATAATTGTCATCTATGTATCATCTATCTATACGTAGGTATCTCTATCTGTCTATCATCTACCTATCATCTATATTATTCTGCCTGTTTGTTTTTTGAAACACCCTTTAAGTAAAACAATATGTCTAACATAGTTTGCATTTCCTGTTCCCCCTCTCCCTCCCTCTCTTTTTCTATTTTGACTTCAGGAATGAGATCTGTCTTCATCTCTTCCACCCGGCTAGGCAGCCTACAAACCTACTCTGAGTTAAGATAGGTTTCAATTTCCTAGCTGGGGGTGGTGACGTATTGACATTTTTCGCAACCACAACCTCTGGTTTTATTGCTGCATAGCCTATCATTAGCATGTTGCACAAACTCACCATTGAGTTCCCACCTCCTGGAGTGTTCATGATTGTGTGGTATGTAATGGCAGATCTTCTTGGGGAAATAATGGGTATCAGCCAATGGGCAGACAGCAGTACACCCCAAAGCTCCTTGCCTGACTGTACCCTCCAGCTTGTATTCATTTTCTGCTCATTTGCTCTCAGAGGGAAAATCCTTAACCTCCCATCCATTACGTGAGAGTTCTGCTGACATCCGTGTGCCTTCTACTGTTTCCAATATCAGAATGTAGCTAGGCATGGGCGGTGGCATGCATGGAGAGAAGTGTTATCTGATCATTGCAGATAGCAAACATGTTTTCCAAAGCAAAATTTACAAGGAAAGATCACCGTTTTTGTTAAAAGCATCCAAGAAAGGGAAAAGGCTTTGGCTACCACTGAATTTAAAAGGGAAAACTTCAGAGAGGATTCTAGTTCCTGTAAAATGCATACCGGGGATCCTGCGAGAAGATTAAAGAGTTGTGAGCCGGGGAGTGATATTTCTTTACGTATAGTGAGGTGCTTTCATGTTTGTTTGTTTTTGCATATGCCTATCACATGCTTGGCTTCATTCTTCACCTGAAAAATCAGCTCTTAAAAGAGAACTGGAATATTATGGACTAAAGAAGGAGGATATAAATCCACACGGGCTGGGCAGGGGGTAGGAAGGAGGGGGAGGAACAGTACATTTACCATGGTCATTTTTCACGAGCCACATATGTTCCATAAAACATTTGTACATTTGCCAAAAAAATTAGTCTGCCAGAATGATTTTCATGGAACACATCAACAACTGTTATTAGAAAATTGTGTAGCTAAACTGGCACAAGACATTATTAGTCCTTGAGAGGGCTGTTCGTTTTTCAGCATTTCTGATGCACACTTGCACACAACAGTTGTGTGACTCTCTGGGTGTTTTCACACTGGCCCTTAAAACCCCATTAAGCACACAATAACAACACATTTGGCACACATGTGCAAGGTACCTTCTGCACAGCAGGACCGATTAGGGGCCCTTCAAGAAGAAGAAGAAGAAGAAGAAGAAGAAGAAGAAGAAGAAGAAGAAGAAGAAGAAGAAGAAGAAGAAGAAGAAGAAGAAGAAGAAGAGAGTTGGCTCTTCTACCCCGCTTTTCTCACCCATCTAAGGGGACTCAAAGAGGCTGACAAAGCTTTTCTATTCTTCTCCCCACAACAGAACATCCTGTGAGGTTGGTGGGGCTGTGAGAGCTCAGAAATAGAGCTGTGACTAGCCTAAGGTCACCCAGCTGGTTTCATGGGGGAGGGCAGAATCAAACCCGGTATTCTCAGATAAGAGTCCGGCTCCCTAACCACTAGACTAGATCAAACTGGCTCACAAGGACGCTGCTTCCAAACAGCCTCGCAGGAGATCTGTCTCTAATGGGGTCTAGAGGCTGCCAAACCGTTTTCTGGGAAGACCTGAAAAATTATGTCCTCAAACTATTCCTGCTCACAAAATCCGCATCAAATGAAGACACTTCTGCACAGGGACAGGAGAGAGAATGTATGTGGGCGGGACAGGAAGTCGCCATGTTGAGTGAGGCAGCAGCAGCAAATTTTGTAAATATTCATGCCCCTCCCCACTGTTGTCCTCATAGGGAACAGCTCAAAAGGACGATGCGTCCTTGGGGCTTGGTTTCTGGGCCATAACAATACTGTGCAACGTCAGCCCAAGTCGGTCACACCATCCACTACACAACACTGTCTCATTACAGTCCTGCTTGCAATCCTAGGGCTGGTACAATGAGAAGACATCTATTGTCCCAAAGCCTTCTTGTAGCAGTGCAAAACAAACTGGTCTCTTTCTATCCAGGACCAACTTTAAAAAGGAAATAAAATCACACTGGGCTCTGTTGTTAGCCAAAGGATACTGGCAGAAGAGTCTCTTGCTCATCATGCTGTTGCATTCCCATGCGACTTAAACGTTTTTGTGCTCCAAGTTGTGTGTGTGCGGGAATTGTAATGCAAATTGATTGCATTTATATCAAGATTCACATGCTGTCTACTGTTAGTCCCTCCCTAACATCCCTCCAGCCCTTTAAAAGAGAGTGGAATTTTTTTTATATAACCACTTCTATTTATATATTTTTAGGGGGAAAAAGTCCCCTTACAGTTCAATGGTTAAATGGTAGGACGGAATATTTAAATGAAATCTGTAAGATCAAGATTATTGAATTATTGACTTGCATTTCAGGTCAGGGAAGACCGAAAAGGCAGCTGTTTTTATTTAAATGCAGTCTGGTGGTTAAATGACATTTCAAAGTCAATTCCAGATACAGCTGAGCTGAAATTTCTCAGAAGTCTTTTTTTCCCCTGAAGAAATATCTGAGATTTTATTTTATTTTTGTCCCTCTCATCAAGGAAAAAACAACAACAAGCCATGATGAAGAATTTCCCAAAATAGTCCGCCATTCTCCATGGTTGTGACCATTTGCTCATCTCTATTTTCTCATAGCTAGGGATGTGCACAAATGCAATTTTTGGGATTTCAGTTGTTTCAAATCAAATATCCGAAGATTTGAATCAATCTGAATGTTTTAAATTCAAATGTATTCACATCTGATATGAATTGAATACATTAGAATCTGTTCATGCAAATTTTCTATTCTTATTTGAAGATACGAATGCTGACAACATTAGAATGTGTCCGTACTTATCTGCATGCATTTGTATGCATCCTATTTTTATTGCGTATGCATACCGTACCCATCTGTCCAAATGCGTATTGATACAATAATAAGATGTGCATGGATACGTACACATACGAATGTCTGAATAATTCGTATGAATGATCTGAAAGATTCAAAATTTCATTCGAATGTTAAATTCTAATTTAGAGACATTCAATTCAAATTCAAATGTCCAAATTCAATTGAATTCCATCACATTTTGAATATTTCAAAAATCTGTGCACATCTCTACTCATAACACCTCCGAGAGGGGGGAGGAGTTTACTTCTCTCCCTGGAAAAATCATCTGTCCCACTGCACACAAACTACACAGCTATTGAGATGGCCAGCAGTCAAAGGGTGTTTTTCCATTGTCAGAAAGTACCCATTTTTGCATCCATTAAGGACCCATTTGGGTGTGAGCCGGATGACCCCATTTCCACCACAGCACCCATTTGGGACCCAATTGTTTCAACTGCCGCTGAGGAAATCCGGATCAAATGGGTACTTTCTGGCTTTTAATCTGGATTTTCTGCAGACCCCATTAATGGGATCTACAATGGGGTCGTCTGCCAGAAAATCCAGACTAAAGGGAGCCTGTTTCCATGAGAAACAGGCAGTGGGGTCTAGAGCAGGCTAGGGGGAGGGTATGCACCCATTGCCCCCCCAACCTAAGTTTCAAAGTCACTTCAAAGTCACTTCAAAGTCATTTCGAAGTCTGTGCAAAATAGCATTCAAATCGAATATCGGTTGTATTGACCTTTGCATGCGAAGCGAAAGCTTTTGTGCCTCCGTTTGAAGCTTTGTTATACTTGTGAAGGTGAGGATTGGATTCAGAGCAGATTCGGAGTGAATTCAAGGGAGGGTGGAGGGGATTCAGAGGCAGCAGCGATCTGAAGCAAATTCGAAGTGCATTCAAAGCCTAGCACATTTGAAGTGGTTCCATTTGCACAAATGTGAACTTCCCTTCCATTAGCCTCAAGGCAAAGCCAGCTTTGAAAGCAAAGGTTGGGAGGGTAGAAATCATTCACCTTTCTTATCCACAGTTGACTATCCTACTCCAGGACAGGACCTGCACTAATTCATAGCTTGCTGTGAGAACCCCAATGGCTGGAAACAAATGTAGTCCCTGGCCTCAGAGTGCCAGGAGGACCCATTTTGCTGGCCCAATTTGGTGTGCCACTAAAGTTAATCCTCCTGGTAAACCAGAACAAGGAGGTGTGTGGCCTTCTGTGCATCTCCCTGTTCCATTCCAGTGACACCCCCCCCAAAAAAAAAGTTAGTGGGTCTTTTTTAAAAAAGTTCTTCTGGTATCCCAGCACTTTGACCACCTAGATCAAGTCATGCTCACTTTCTGCTACTTCACCAAGTCTGTTCACTTGACTGTTAGGGTAATTTGCCCACTATCTCTAACACTCAGTCCAATGTGGATGGAGCAGCTTAGCAAGGGATGCAGTCATAGAATCATAGAGCTTGAAGGGACCCCTCTGCTCAATGCATGATTTCCTAAACCATCCCAGACAGATGTAGGTCCATCCCAGACAGATGTAGGTCCAGCCTCTGCTTGAAGACCTATAGTGAAGGAGGTCTCTCTAGTCCACACCAGAATGTAGGAGAGGGAGGCCCAGAAGGGCTCTAGGCTTTGCAGTGAGTCATTTTAAGACTCAAAGAATCTATGACAACGAATTAATGGAGTGACCTATACATGGTGCTGTTCATAATCCTTTCTTATAATGGACTTTAAATGCAACTATAGGCATCCACAAGCAGCAAATACTTCCTGTACCTTGATTGTTTGTTTGAATCCAACGTCATCTGATGGTTCACTGCACTTTCAGGAATCTCAGAAGCCAAAAGCCAAATCTTGTGTGCATTAAATAAATTTATACCAGCATTTCATGCATCATAAAACACACACACAAACAAAACAGCAAGACTGGAAATTTGAGCTAGTTCTGCATTATCTTTCTAGGGCCTGTTTCACAGTGTGGGTGCTAAAATCTCTGCAACCTACCCAGGCAAAAGCATATCTCCATGCCTACTTGATATCTTGAGAAACTTGGTCTCTAAGATCTAAGGTATACGCAGACAGACTCGGAGGGGCTGGAGTTTCTTGAGATTAGTGGGAAACATTGCCACATTTAGGTGCTGAAATTTCAACTGCCATCTATGGCTTTCAGTGGCCAACAGACTTAATGACTCTACAGCTAGAGGTCGTATAGCTCTAAATACCAGCTGCTGGGTCTTGGCACAAAGGAAATGTTGTGAACTTGTTCTGCTTCTAGATTTCTTATAGACAACTGTGAGAAGAAACTGATGACTGGATCAGCCCTTGGCCCAATCCAAAAGGGCATCGCCCCTGTCCTTACCTGGTGGGAGCAACAGCATGGTCTTAGGCTAACCTTGTCACAGGAAAGTTAGGAGTGTTAAAAAATGGGAAATTGAACCCTTAATAGTACAACATTTTGAGGGCATAGTTTGGTCAAAGCCATTCAGGTGGAAGCAACTCTAAGTGTTTTTGTACAGATTTGATTAGGCTTGCGATCACACCTCGGGGGTGGGAGGTTGACTTTGAAGACATAAAATGGAGGGGGGGGGGTGCCTTCAGTAGCAATAGATTTGAGATGTGCACCTGCCCCCTGTTGAGTGAAATCAGTTTAAATCCAAATCAGTTCAGCCCATCTCTATAGCAGACAGAAGAGCAATTCTGGTGCTACAAGTTGCCATTTTAAATATGGTACTTAAGCTGGCAGTCATCTATAGCAGATATGATTTGAATATCTTTATTTAAGAAGGCATTGGGTGTGGGGGTATGCTTGAATTTTTTTTGTGTTTGATTTATATCAAATCAAATGCAAACATATCGAATTCGATGCAAATGTTCAAAACAAATCCAGTTCAAATCCTCGCTACGAATCACCTACGAATTCTCTACATTTCTGAACGTGTCAAATTCACTCTCAATCCACTTTGAGTCCGCTCTGAATCTGCTTTGAATCCACTCTGGATCTGTTGCAGTTGTGGCTCAGGGTGTCCACTTTCCCACCATACCAGGTTCTCAAATGTAACAAAGCTTCGTACTAATGTATAGAAACATTCTTTCCACTTTACTTAAAGGTGGCTTTTCTGTGTCAGATAAAGTGAAAAGAAAATGATTTATCACTTTGCTGATAAAAGTGGACTGAAACTGGATTAAAGCTTAGTGTCATTTGCAACTTCTTAAAACAGAAGGTGTTCACATAATATACAACAGAAAAGAGAACCTCTGCCTTTACCTAAAAGGAGTTGGTTCCATTTCTCTCTCTTCCTGGTTCTTAAATGGAGAACCAAAGAGGTGGTGTTCTCTGAAATAGTTAACACACCACAAAATTTCCTGAAAGAAAGAATTCTGTCCACACCAGATGTGGGGGTGGTGAGGAGAGAGAGCACAGAAAAAGGGAAAGAGAGTGCAGACATTTAATCATATTACAACTCCCTAAGCCATCCAAGCCAATTTAATCAAATTGTATCCTGAGCATGGTGTTATTGTTTTCCAAGCCTATTAGCAAAATAAAAGTTAGCACTTATTAAAAGACAGCCTCATGCATGCTGATTGCCTTGCTAATTCTGGGCTTATGGTTTGCTTGTTTTGTCTCATACAAGGAAACAGGGATTTCTGGATCACTAGTAGGTGAATACCTACGATCTGGGGGAAACAGCAAGAAAGGAAAAGGAGGGGCTGAGTTAAGGTGGTGACTGAACTCAGCTGTGCTGCTCGGACATTAGAAAATACTGATTTATAGAAGGGAGTTTACATAGTAACTAAGCAGATCTACCAGAACTGGGCTGTGTGGCTAGTGTGAACAGTCCTGCCCACAAGGAAATTATATCAAATCAAAGTTGAGTTTAAAATCAAGAACTGGAAGAAGTTGTGCACAAGAGAGACCTATAACCTTGCTGCATTGAGCACTTTGAGATGGTAGGGCCCACATCATCACGCTCAGCTACCATGTGCTAGTCTTCCCATTCCACCTCTAATTCACTTTCCATGGATTAGATTGAATTAAAACTTAATTTAGACCACACTGGCCAGTATCCCAGTCCACAGAGGGGCTTAGCCTTCTTTGATTCTGCATGCTAGAACTTTAGATGAAATAGAGCACGACAGCACCCAAAATGACACCCTGTTGAGGTCTACTGGTAGGCTTTGACAAGGACGTCTACCAGCAGACTAGCAAATATATAAGGGAAGTGTTTTGGTGGCTTCAGAAGTCAGTGGGCCACCCAATCATGTCCCCTCACACACACACACACACACACACACACAGCAACAGCAAAGGCTGGGCACCTTTGTACCCAGCCATCAAAGACTTTACATTGGCTTCAAAAGGTGGAAGCAGATTTTCAAGCTGGTGATAGAACCTAGGTCCGGAGAGGTTGCCCAAGTGCAGACAGCCCTACCCTATCCCACCAGGACCTCACTTTATCACCGCTGCAGCCATGCACAGCTACACCACTGCCACCACCCGGAGCCCAGGACGCCACCGGAGTGCACCCAAAGGTAAGGGGGCTCCGGGGAGGCTGGTGGGAGTGCCCCAGGCCTCTTGCTGGGACTTCTGGAAAGGCCAAAGGTTTTCCAGAAGCTGGAAACAGGGCCTTCTGGGAGTAGAAGAGCTTGTCTTCAGCTTTCGGAAAGCCCAGAGTGCCGCTGCAGCAGGTAAGTGGGCCCTGGGAGGGGACAGGTTTGGGGTAGGCTGGCCCAGGGGGGAGGCCCCAGGGTAATCCACTATCCTTAGAGGCTTCTATTGAAGCTTCTATGGATACTGGATTATCCGATTCGTGGTCAGATAGGGCCCTTCTGATCTGTCCACGAATCTTGGAATCTGGTCATATTCGTCTGGATTCCGAATGAACGAATAATTTGTGCACATCCATACAAGTGATTGTAAGCTGATTTTCATCCACTTTTTTATCTATACATTCACACCCACGCTTTAATCCAGTTTCACTCCACTTTCAGAGTGAGTAAACACAGCATCCAAGTGTCAAGTTGTTTTTCTTTTTTTCCAGTGTTATCTAACTTGGAAAATTGACCTTTTGGTTAGACAAAGTAGAAAGAAAATGGCTAGTAGTTTTGCAGATATGTTCTCCCACTCTGAAAATGGACTGGAACTAGATTAAAACATAGGTATGTACAATACAGTCCAAATCATTCTCTGGAAGAATCTCACCCATTTTCTGCTGTGAAGCAGAAATGCTTTATAAATATCAAAACAAACACTCATTCATTCATTCATTTCAGATTAACTAATATTATTCTGTTTAGGGATGCCAACTCTAGTCCAGAAACTGCAGTTCAACCAAGTAAAATGCTTTGTTTTAGTGTGAGGTTTTGTTTTGCTTTTTTAAAACCTTAAATATTTTCTTTAAAAGGTTTGGTGTTTCTGGTAACTTTATGGTTCTAGCGCAGATATTTCTGAATGAGCTGCTAGGAAACACATGGTCCCAACCTGCCCTTGTAAGTACTGTAAAATATTATTAAAAGCATATGAATTCGTTCTCCCCCCCCCCCCGCTCCCTGATTTTCTAACAGAAACGGATATAAAGCTAATGCTGGGACAGACTTAACATAGCAAGGCCTTAAGTCCTTAGTTTTCATCATTAATAACATTTAAGAGAATGAATTGGGCCATATGGCATCAGAATGCATTGTTCACCTCTGGAATTTAAAAACAGTTACCATTTAATATCTAAGCCCAGTTTCAAACTCCCTCCAGCTATTTTATCAACAAACTGGTGACCAGAAATCGGGGCCAGCTTAACTTGTTAATGAAATCCATTTCCCAACTATTGGCGCGGTGTGTTTTGTGGTTTTGTTTTATGACTCAGGGGGTCTTATGTCTCATAAATAAAGGGAACATGAATGAAATGAGGTCCAAAGAGCTTTGTCTGGAGCTTCTATCCATGCTCAGAAGCTTCTGATCCTATTTTCCGACTTTAGCCCCTAATGCCCCTTTTAAAAGCCCACTTTAAACACTGATTGAGGCCTTCCTGGAAGTTGTTCAAGGCACAAACAGAGGTTCAAGGCAGATAAGGTAAAAAAGCTTGATATCTCTAGTCCTTCTGCAGATAGGAACGGGTGCCCGGAAGGCTGATTTCATATTTATTTATTTATTTAAAAAATTTCATTAGGATAAAGATGTGCCAAACTGGTTTGGGTCAGACTGGCTTGAGTTCAAACTGGTTGTTTGAAAAGTTTGAGGTTGAACTGAAAAAAAAAAAGAGTGTTGACAAAAATAGCAAATGCTCTCTGTTCAGTTGAGGTTCAAAGGTGTTCAGATTGGATAGGCACACTAATGTTTGAAGGAATTTTCTTTAAAAAAAAAATCTGAACTAGACCAGTCCCTGTTTGGTCCAATTCAAATCAACACACACCAAAAAAATGCTTCTGTGCATATTAAATTAATGATGTTTTGAACCGATCAGGGTATAAGTATTCAAAGGGTGCTTCCGCACCGGCCGCCGAGAAACGGATTAAAGAAAATCCATTTCCCAGTGATCTGTCCTCCTGAGGATCCGTCCAAAATAGGGACAGATCCGAGGAGGCCTCACATCCACACACATGCAGGGAGGACAGATCTTGCTGGCTGGATCTTCTGGGTGCTGTGTGGAGGCTGCAGCACCCATTCCCCAAGGCAGCGGGCCTCCTGTGCCGCCGCCGCTGCCCCCAGGGCTGTGGGACTGGATCATTCACCATGCGTTTCCACCGGCACGTGGCGTGTGGGAGAGGGGCTCTGGAGGCAGACTGGTACCCCATCCTTCCCAAAATGGCGGCCGCCGGCACATCCGTCCCCTCGCCTCTCCATGTGTGGAAATGTCCTGCTTCCACACGGATTGAGGGGAGGGGACGGATTGAAGGCCTGATTTTCCAGGTCTTCATGGAGGCTGGATTTTTCAGTGGTGAGACCCCATTAGGGTTGGATCTCGGGTGCCGCTGTGTGAAAGCAGCTGCCTCAAAGGGTCCCGGATCAGTTCTCTAATGTGTGTTTAAATGAGTTTCCACGGCCAGTGCGGAAACATCCAAACATTCCGTATCTGTCCTTTCTTCCAAAAGTAATACAATTTTGGGTACAGTACCTTATTTCCTGAACGCGGTACCACTGGTTTCAATAAATCTCTACTTTGTTCTCTTTGTTTCTTTTCAAGGAGAAACAGCACACAATTACTGACGGCGCAATTACGTATATTAATAATAAATCATATCTATTTTCATTTTGGCCCCGTCTGCACTAAGTCTTATTGCAGATTATGTCACGGAATAGGGCCCTGCCATCTGCATGCTAGTGCAGACCAGAGATGTGCATGAATATTCAAAGATATTTGAAATTCGAATTTGTTCAATTTTGACATTTGAATTCGAATAGACTATCCGTAATTTTGAATTTAAACATTCGAACGAATTTTGAATTTTCAAAACTATTTGTATGTGTACAGGTTCACACGCGATTCGATCTTGCCCATGCGCTTCTTTCCCGCGTCCGTATGCATTTGTGGGATCAAAATGGGTTGCATACAGGATAAAAACGGGATGCATATGGACCTGTCCGGATGCGTACCGGATGTGTAATGATCCGGACGGGCACATACAAATGTTGTCGACACTTGTAAATGAAAATTTGAACCAAAAATTTGAATGAATAAATTCAAATTTGTTTAATTTGAATATAATTTGGGTAAGTTTGATTTTTAAAGATTCAAATGGAATAGAATTTTTTGATATTCAATTCGAATCAGATCGAGTCCCACAAATTGCATTTGTGCTCAGCCCTAGTGAAGACTACATCAGGCCCATAGTTCACACCAACATGCAGATGGAAGGTCCCTATTCTGTGATAGAACCTGGAGTCAGGCTCAGTGCCCAAGGGGTATTTATCTCTAATTTTTAAGGGGCTGGCCCATTTGATTTCTCATACTGAAAAAAATACAACTGCGGCTAACTTCTTCTTCTTCTCCTTTCCCTTAATGGATATGCATTTATTGGGCACAACATGTTCCTGCCTGTCGATGGGTGTGGTACGGAGCGATCAAACAAGTCATATATTCCACAGGGATAAGCAGGAGGAAATGCACCGTGCCCAAATCCTTTATTTACAACTATGTCGATTCATTGTAGTGAGTGGGAAGAAACAGCAGGAAATGCCATCTCATCCTCCATCTAACTCAAATGGCCCTCTCATTACTCTTGCTGAATTTCCCCAGATTTGTTTATATTTTGGGTGACAAGACACAAACCAGAAATGAGAATAGGGGAGAGACGGAAAAGCCAGGGGGGACGGTTAGTGTCATTCTGGCTGTGAACAGTGATCTTAGAAACAGCTTGCTCTAATTCTGAGAACACACATTTGGCTCCTTCCAAAGGTCTCCGTCCTTGTTTTCTGTTCCGTGCAGATTCCAAGGGTGTGATTCATCTTAACATGACAGTCTACATCTACCTCAGCTCCAAATAGTCACTTTGTAGGATGTGAGAGAGAAAGCCTGCTTTGCCTAGACTCCAAGAAAACTCTCCCCCCCCCCCCCGATTCTATCCTGCATTTCTTCTAGGGTGTATGTGTGTGGGAATTCTATGAGAAACTTCTGAATGTTTAGGACAGAACAATTCTAAGGGCTCCCCCCCCCCCCCCGGCCAGGCCATTCTTTTAATAATAATGATGATGATGATTATAACTGAAGTTTCTTCTCACCATTCACAGCAACAGCTGAGATTACTACCACAATGAAGGTACCAGAAGGAGCAGGATGGAATTACTTTTGAATCTGTGATAACCTTTGCAGGTCAGTGTCTAATATGGGAAAAGGGTCACTCTTGAAATATGGGTTCCAATTTTAGTTTTCTGAATACAATGATATTTCTTTGGATCAAAGAAATGCAGGAAAACAGATATGTGATATGAAATCAGAGATATCTCCACCAGACGTGTTTGTGTAGGAACTTTAGTCTCACTGGAAAGATATCTATCATCTCCTTCTTTATTTATTTATTTTTAATCCTCTTCTATAAAGAATAGTCCTTATCGAAGAACACAGTGAGGTCTCCTTAGTCCCACGCACGTTGGGCTAAAAAGAAAGGGAAGCCAAAGCTGCTGATTGAATATTTTTTCTTTAATGTGTGCACCAAACAACAATACAGATTTTAATTTTACTTCTCCGAGGGTGCTTAAAGTTTTTTGTTTGTTTGTTTTGTTTTTAAAGAATGAGAAAATGAAGAGTTATATGTTACAAAATTATTTGCTTATGGAATACCGTAATGGAATATTTTACTTTTTTGCTGTATTCATTTGCAGCAAAAAGTAAAATAAAAATAATCTCAGAAGGTTCTTAAAGGAGGTGGCATCTACATCTAACCCACTTCCAATGAACTTTGGATTCGTTTTCCAGTCTTCGCTGTGGGATGGATACAGTGACATGAGGTAGAGGTCACCACTGGATCTTCTCAAAGCCAGCTTTGAAAATGTCTGTCACTTTGCTTTTGCTTATAACTATATGTGAATGGAGCTTAAAAATATAACGGATACACCTTTGTAGATTGTAATTAAGCTGAAGGTCGGTATGCCCTTCACAATGTGAACACCCTGAGTTTTTGAATTCATAATAGATACACAAATTCCAAAGGTGTACCAATAGATACAATTTGGAGGAGGTACATATTCTGAACTCCAACTTCTATTATTTTTTTAAAAAAATCTGGAACCTCTAGAGAGAGGTTGTTTCAAAGTCTGGGGGCCACCACAGAAAATGCCCTCTTGAATATATCCTTGATGCTTGCACCCTTGGGAGAGGAAGAACAATAGGAAAGCCCTCACTTTGTGATCTTAACTCGTCTGCTCTTAGAGTTAGCTTAGAAGAGTCCTCTGGCATTCAGGGATGCAGCTACAATTGCCATTCTGGTTTTAGTTTATCTTGGACCCTTATCTGCTCTTGCTTGACTTGTCCAAGAATAGTCATGGAACAAGGATAGAGAAGTTTGCCCCACATCAAAGAACAAAACACACCAATAAGGCTTTATGACACATAGAACCATTTCCCCCTTACTTGGCCATGATCTCCGAGAAGTATAAATGAGCTCATTTCCAGACAACCAAGGGGGGCGGGGGCGGGAATAAATCATCTGAGCCTTTTATTTTCCCTGCCTCCCTCCTTTCTGAGTCTCCCTCCTCATCATCAGTGCATACTGAACCATTAGAGTACTCAATGTCTGAGTCTGGAAGCTGGAAGCAAGCAGTTCTGGAAGATGCCATCCTGTTTATTGGCATGTTTGTTCCAAGTGAGATTTATCACTCCAGTCTTTGAGAGTCCACACCAGTCTGCAGCTTCATTAATCTTTCCCACTTGCCTTTGAATGAGGACAGGGTGGATGGGGAAGTGTATAGTTTGAGGTCACTTTCAGAATCAATGGTGTCGATTAAGACAGCAAGACACATGAACATTCACTGACAAATATGGTGACACCTCAAAAGGGAATCTGTCCCTTTGCTGGGTATTTATAGTAGTCGTTCAGCTGCTGATAAATGCAATCCATAGGTTAATCAACTAACATGCTAGTTGATTAATTGGTGATGGCCAATTTAATCAGGGAGGTGTGTTTTAAGTTTGCACTTTGTGGTGGTGGTGGTTGCCCAGGCTTTTTTAGTTCTAGTGTGTTGCTGCAGTAGAGATGGAGGTGCAAGGGAAATGTTTTGAAAAACTGTTCTTTTCAATATACATTCATTCATACACATTCACATTCTCACTCATATTTATTTATTTATTGGCCTTTTATGCCACATATTTCGTAAAGACTATGCAAGTTACAGTGGAAACATAGGGCTTTTCTGCACTTACCTGCTAATCCAGATCTAGGAGCTGCTAAGAACACATCATCCGCATAGGACTAGGGTAGATCTGGATCAGAACTGTGCTAAGGACTCACCAATCCAGAGTAGTGGTAAACCAGATAAATGTGGCCTACATCCCTGCTGGCACTCTGATCCCGATCAAGGAGGGGGCATAGAATGGATCAAGGAAGAACATGGCTGTGGTATTGGTGACACGCACAGTTACAACGTGACTGTGAAGATACCTTTGCAGCATAATGTCTGATTGATGGGGATGTGGCCAATTGCATTGGATGTTGGAGGGGCTATGGACCAATCATATTAAAGTGTGCCTGGTTTGTACAGGGAACTTTGCATTAAGGATATGCATGAATATTCAAAACATTTGAAATTCAGCCAAACTCGTTTGAATTTCGGCATTTTAATTCGAATCGGGATGTCTGTAAATTCGAATTTAAAAATTCAAAGGAATTTTGAATTATTGAATCATTCGTATGAATTATTTGGACATCCGTATGTATACGGATACGTACACGATGCGTAGTTGCCTGTACGCATCTTTCCTGCATCCGTAAGCATTTTTACAGATCTGTTTGGGATGAAAATGGGATCAATCAGTACAGGTCTAAGTTAAATTGTTATAATTCTGGGATGCTCTGAAGTTTGTACTGTGATATCTATTCTGTGTGGACAGAACGTCTGATGAACAAAGTGATATCCAGGTTCATTCAGATAAAATAAAATCAACTTAATTCTAAAGTACAGTAAATAATCAGATTGGGAAAAATAGGAATGATTTATAAATCAATTGAGTGTGATCTGACAAGAGGCATGAATTTTGAGTCTCACAACTGGCTATAGTGAAGGCTGCCATAGTCTGGCATATCCTTTTTCCAGAATATAAGAATAAGGCCCAGATGAATGTTGTGAGCGTAACAAAAGCAGAATTGCTCCTTCAGCAAGTTTGATCTTTACCCTGAACAATAGGCAACATTATTCTACATTTTCTTCCTTTTCCGTTTGGTTCCAAGTTTGATGGTTCCAACATGAACGTAATAAGTGCAGCAAGGAAGTATGAAAAGCAGAAATCTAAATATACTGAGTCGAAGAACAATTAACGAGATAAAAATGCTGCCATCTGGGGGAGTAGGAAGAACTTTTTAAACTTGACGTTCATCAGGATATGAGCTACAGAGTAGTTTAGCTGCCCTTCCAGAAAACAAAAATTAATTTGCTTTGGCCAAATTAAAATTAATTAAAATTATGCAATGTTGCCCTTGTGTTAATTTTAATGGTGAGGTTGTTGTGATTTAAGTCTACAATTAGTTCTAGTGTTTGAAAGAGAAGCACAGTAATCGAGACAGGACATTTTAATAATCCTGGTTATAAACATTTAATACATCATCTTTAGGGACTCACAAACACATTGTAATTAACTTTTACAACTGAAATAAATCAGATTGCATTAGCATATTGCAAAAGGAAAAAATCATTTGCATGATTGAAAACAGCTTCGTAATATTATGTATAGCAGGCTTTCATGTAAACATCAATGTGAAACTGCTTTCAAACTTGTACTGTTTTATTACAGGGGCTGCCTTTAGATTTTCTTCCTCTCTCTTGTTTTTAAGTACTGCCTTTCCTTTACTGAGGATCTATCTTCCTCCAGTGTCACTACTAACATGTAAATCATCTCCAGGTAACAAAGACATAAAGTGTCTATAATGACCAGGGTCAACTTAACGGCTTTCAACTAAGGGATTAAGGCTTTTATCATGAAAACACTTAGGATTTAGGGATTGTCTAATAATAGATTGTTAGTTTGGATTACTGTTAACACATACAGCCTCCAGATATATAGATGCTATTTACTGGGAGTGGAGACTCCTTAAAAGTGTCAAGCTCAGCCAGGATCGGAAATAAGAAACTCTTGGTTTACATGCTGATATTCTTTCAGCATTAGAGAACTGAGAAGCATAGAAAGGCAGAGCAGGGAAACGTCCACATCCTACAATGCTTTTAGTGAGCCAGTTTGGTGTGAGCCAGTTGGTCTAGTGGTTAGGGAGCTGGACTCTTATCTGGGAATACCTGGTTTGGTGCTGCACTCCTCCACAAAGCCAGCTGCGTGACCTTGGGCTAGTCACAGCTCTCTTCTGAGCTCTCACAGCCCCACCTACCTCACAGGGTGTCTGTGGCAGGGAGAAGAACAGAAAGCTTTGTCAGCTGCTTTGAGTCACCTTAAATGGGTGAGAAAAGGGTAGAAAAGCCAGCTCTTCTTCTCCTCGTCCCTTGTAGCCAACAGACAGTTGCACAAAACATGCACTCTTATGTTTGCATATGACATGTGTTGTGAAGCTTTCCCCGCTCCTTCCTCTTTCAGGCTTCTTTCTCCTTCCTCCCAGTTCTCTTCCATGTGAACTGCAGCTGCATGAGATCAAGGTGATATCTTTTCTCTTTCAATTCCTTCTTTCCTTGTGTATCATGACTGTTTAGATTGTAACTCTGAGGGCAGGGTCTTGTCTCATATTATAAACTGCGAGCTTTTCCAAGATTCTCACGGCTTGAGGATAATGTATCAATAAAGAGAATGTATGAATAGATAAATTCGTAAGAACATTTTGCTTTAAATTACAATTTTTTAAAAAAATGGTTGCTTGAACTGTGGTATTACCAGATTGATAAAGTTGCAAAAATAACTCATTGATGCTGATCAACTAGTGGCTTTGAAGCTTTATTATTTGTTTATATTTACAAGCCTGGAAAGTTTAATTGATTGCTTAGTAGATTATCATTCTGCAGATCTTGTTCATTCCTAGGACAACCTACCTATCCTTGTGTTAATGCAAGATATAAATGGGATATCAATAGGATAAAAACACTGACCCCAATGTACAGTAGGTGTGGCAATTAGATCATTGATTTTAAGTAAATGTCTTGTTAATTATGCAATAGACTTCACTTTTTCTGTTAATTAACTTACTACTTCAAAAATCAATTAAAGAGCAGCCCCTGGGAATCTTTGCTTGGAAGAAGTCCTTTGGCCAGAATCTTCCAAAATTTCTCAGGAAGTAGAGGTTAACAGAACATTTTGCAGTGGGAGATGCCAAACGAATTTGAAACCCAAAACAAAGTTAGAAAATAACGAAAAAGATTTCATCATTAACTTAACAAACAGAATGATTAGCAAAAGCCAACTAGAAGCAGATTAGTGACTAGTCAGTGGTTAAGAGGAAAGACCATCTTTTCCCAAAAAGTCAATGTTTCCTAAGAGGCTGAAAGAGACCATCAGGTTGTCCAGAAAATGTCAGAGGTTGAGCCACTTTGGTCTTGTGGTTAGCGTGCCGTACGTTTATTTGGGAATCACCGGGACTGATTCTGCCCACACGCATTCCAGGTGGCGAGCACGGCCCGGGGCATTGGCACCCATCCCCACCCATCCCACAGCTGTCTGGAGGGAGCACTTCCGCATGCTCCCTCCCTGACAGCTGCAGGCCCCGCCTCTGGATGTCCCAATTGTGCAGGCTGGTCGCGTACCTTCCCTGGGTTCCTGCGGGTTCTAGGGGACTGGATCTCCTAGGGCCTGCAGGAACACCCCCCCCCCAGGCACCACCACCCCAGGCACAGTCCTACACGGGGACACGCGTGAGAGACACTTACCTTGTGCTTGCCAGGTCCCGAAATGGTGGGTCCCTGAATTTTCTATCAGCTTGTTTTGTAATCTGTCCTTTGCAGAACACCAGAGGCTTTGTACACTGTACCAGCCACCGTCGCTCCCACAGTAGCTGGATGCCCCTCTCTGGGCTGCCACCATTGGGTGGTATCGGTCAGCTGGCTGGCAGGCTGGTTCTGGGGGCAGGACTGGACCAGCCTGGGGGTGTGTTTGGGTCCTACCTGCCTGATCTGGCCAGCGGCAGCCAGTGGGGGACTTTCCGGTGCCCGCCCTCAGGTAGGGGGGCATGTGGCCTCCTGGTCCCCTGCACTTCTGCTAATTCTATGCCAGAGGCCTAAATGCAAATAGGCCTCAGGTTCTTTGTGGAAGTTAAATGTTTTGTTTTTGTCAGATCACCCAAAGGATCATTGTGGCTATTAAAACAATGAGAATGGAGACTTTGGTGACAGTTTCTCCTGGCTAGCATATCTTCAGGTGTCGGGATCATTATATTTCCCTGAGATGCTCCTTCTTACCTGCTCCTAAATGTTCTTGACTCACTAACTCATGCATTTATCCAGCTTTCCCTGTGTAGCTTGTTTCTCTCCCTTCATTCTGGGTAATTCTCCTCTCCTTTCGACGGACTTCTCAGATAGATGGAAGGGAGAGGAATCCAGCTAATCTTTTCAAATTAGCGCAGCTCTGAATCTGGAGCGTCTCATTAGATGCGTGTCTGAGATTTATCAGCTCTCATTTGCCTAATATTGGGCCTAACTTTCTGTTTCTGGCCCTTTCAGCAGGGGGTAAGTGTGAATAGGAAAGAGTCTTTTGTCACTGCCACACAAACTTGCTAATTCGCTCCGCCTAATAAAATTACAAATGAACACAGCTTTGCCTTGTGCTGCCTTTATAAGTTATAATAACCTTGGCCCCCCATAACCTCCTGCTAGCTGAATTAATCAGATCGTATTAATATTTCTTCTTACTTTCTTTTAACTGGTTCTTCTCTTAATTAAAGGGGCCAAAGATGTAAACAGGCTAGGTGACTGGAATGTGGCGGTGGGTTATAAACAAGGCTCATTAAGAAGATGTATGTGCCAGCAGACATGCTTAGTCGGCAAGAGTGTGTTTTGCAATTTCCTAGTAACTAAGAGAACTAATGCCAGGTCTTTACCACCCTCCTTTACCTACCTCCTTTTCCTTTAAAAGGATGCAAAAAAGGATGGTGATTTTGGTAAGCTAAGTAAAAAAAAAGAAAGCAGCACCATCAATCAACTTCATAACATCAATTTCTGTTTTTTAAATTATTTCTTTCTTCCAACCTATAATAAAGATCACATTGCCAAAATCGGGGGCCTTTCTGCACTTGGTCCGTTAGCATCTCCACTGCAACTCAGAAATGGTTCTTTCAGTGCAGGAGAGCACTGTGGGTTGGCTATGTGTGGGGCACGATTAAGTGCTCCACACATGTACTTACCTGCACCTTTCCTGGCCTTTCCTGGATCCAGCGAACCCATATGGTGCAAGGAAGAGCATGTGGCACACTGTGCAAGCATGATGGCGTGTCACGGGATCTGCCGGCACCCGAGCATGCACACAATGCATCACTGTTGTCCCAGTGCTGGTGCTGGCACATGCGCAGTGGTACCAGCATCCAGAACAAACATGGTAGCACCTGGAGATGCATCCACACCAATGTAAGTGTCCAGATGCATGGGGGATGAGTGGGTTGGTGTTTACTAGCATGCACAAGTGCAAATGCTAGTACACGCAAGGGCAAATTCACCGTTCTTACCCCCTGTGCAGAACGGGAAATATGAATTTGCCCCTGGAGACTGTAAAAATCTACAGAAAAAAAAAATGGGGAGGAAAGATGAAGAAGTAGCATGAAATGCTGGGAGTAGTAAATAGTTTACACTGAGAGACGTAAAGCAAGTATCTAAAAACAAGATGGACATGTCAGACCAAAGCACATTTGAGATACAAGTATTGAGACACATGCTTTCTTGGAAGTAAATTTCACCTATTTATTTATTTATTTATTTATTTATTTATTTATTTATTTATTTATTTATATTTCTATCCCACCCCATACAGAAGGTCTCTGAGGCACAGCTGCAGAAACTTGTGTGCGTAATGAATAGACATGTGGAGAAATAATGATTTTCTAGTTAATATTGTAGTAGCTTCTAGATTCCTAATAAAGGCCCTTAAGCATACAAGTATCCATGAATAAGGCATCTTCATCAGGCCCTCAGGTAAGTGCTCTTCGTTCATACTCATATTGTAGATGAAGGTGGGTGAAATATTTTGCTTATATCCTAAAATAGTGCTTTCTCCCCATATGTCTGTCTGTCTGTCTCACATAGGCCCTGGTCACACTAGTAGTTTAGGATGACCTCAGGTTGTCTTCAGGTCATGTTGCTCACATTATTTTTATTCATTTTTTTCCCCAAGCCAGCCTACCCCTATTAGATCGTTCTAATCAGAGCCCTCTTTTCTGGACAAGAGGCATGCCAAACCATCTTTTCTTCTCAGTTTGAGCGAGGGCTAAGGAGGCTGAACCATGCTTTGATGGATGGGTCTGGTCTTTCCTTTGGCCAATCAGCATGCCAATTGGAGGTGGGGAGCAGCCTTAAAATAGAACCACAGGAACACACGCTTGCCTCTCTTGAGTGACACAATGACATCCAATCATAAAGGAGATATATTTGACAGAGCAAAAGGGGTGGAGAGCCAAGGGTTCCATGGAGGAGGATCAGGTTGATTGTGGAGAAAGTTGTGAGCAATGCAGCCCAGAGTGAGGCCAGCCTGAAGATGACCCATAACGATCTACATATAAACAGACCTGGTACAATCTCAGTTCGAATTACTGATAGAACATCCTATCTCATATAGGTGTGACCAGGGACACACACACACACACACACACAAACCAGCCCTGCTTGTACTCAATCAGACAAGTGCCCATTAAATGCAATTTTATTTTCCTCACAAACTAAATCTTCTTGCACATAATAGAGCACTACTTCTAAAGAGAAGAGAGCCAGAGACATAAAGGCCATGGCCACCCCTTCACTTTAATCCTTCTTCAGTCCATCTTTAGCTCTGACTGCTCACAACTTTTTCATTTCTGTCCATTTCATTTGTGGGCTTTCCATTCAACAAATAAAATAGAAATAAAAAGGTGTGAGCAGTCAGACCCAAAAATGGACTGAGGAAAACTTAAAGTGAAGCTGTCACCATGGCCTCAAATTTCAGGTCTTAGTTTTCTTGATTTCCTTGGAGTACTTCCAGATCACAAGCAAAAGGAAATATGGGGTGGGAAAAACCCGAAGAAAGAAAGAAAGAAAGAAAGAAAGAAAGAAAGAAAGAAAGAAAGAAAGAAACTTGATTGGTTATGTTCTTTTGTTCTGGAGCCAAATAATGTTGACATTTCTATAACTATAGTAATTTGTGGTTAATGGCAGAGGTTTAAAAAAAAGATTATTAGGCCCATATATGAAACGAGTTCCCATCAAAATGTATCTTACGTTGCATGTATTTCCTAGGATGTTTGGCAAACCGACAAATTGCTTACAATCCCAACTGATGAAGTTTGGAAGTGATTGTGTATGCATTTCTCTGCAAGATAAGCGTCCATCTTTTCCAAGGACGCTCTGGCAGGCCGCTTCTGTGAATGTGAATGTATCTATATCTGGGTTGTTCTTTTTTCCTTTTACTATTGCTATTATTATTATTTTCTTTTTTGAAAACCTGACAGGCATCTTGATCATTTACTCATTCTGCAGCCTACCCACGGCCTAACCCAGACCCCCCTCTTGGAAGTGTTATTATACAGTCGTGAGCCTTTCTTCGCTGAGGATGTTACTTCATTTCCACCTTTTGTCTTAGCCTGAATGTGAATGATGCTTTTTCAGCAATATACGGGCGCTTAAACTCCCCTGCTGTAGCCTTACATAAATATACAACACCCGTCCCAGCCAATAATTCACTTCAGGCCTGGAAAAACAGTGACTTCCTTTATTGGTCAGATTCTCTGGCAATTCCCAACAGCTGTATCTTTTCACCTCTGAGGATCCTTATCTTCAAGTTTCCATTTGTCTCAGCACTATTCCAGTGGATTGCCAATAAAAATGATTCCCATTTTTATAACCCATGAGAATGCAGGAAGCTAGGTTTTCAAGGGGGGAAAAGCCACAGCCCTCTCTACCCTCCTTCCCTCTGTCTGTACACAAGCATTCAGACATGTGCAACGCACACACAAGGAGTTAATATAGCGTATAATATCTGCAGAATCAAGCAGGAATCAGGCCTCATTTCTCAGAATTGCTCTGGCTAAAATTCTTTTCAAAAATAAAAACACGATTTGGGGGAGGAAAATTAACTCCGTCCAAAAGTAGTGTCAAGGAGGACTCCTTCATGCCAGAAGTGAGCAGGAGGAATGCTGTTCGCCAAAAGTGATAGTGAAAGTGTCTGTTGTTCTGCCAAAGAATTAAACCGGAGATTGTAAAATAGCCTCGCAGCCATATGACACAACAATATACTTAAGGAGACATAGACATGAAGTTCAGGGAAATTTGCCAGGTTAGAGTCAGGCATTTTTTGTGCTTTATGACTTGTACAACAGTTTACAAAGGAGAAATGGACAGCTACTGGTACAAAAATGTTCCTGGTATAGACGTTCAGTGGTAAGCGCTCTGAATCCGGCCCTTGAAAATGAAAGACGGTCTTTAAAAAGTGTCCGGATAGGCTCCCTATCCCCCCTACCCCTGGTGTCTACAGATCACCACCCATCTGGTCCACAGTCAACCCCAGGGATGGCAAAACTGCCCACAAAGGGACTTTGCCCAACAAACACACCCAAAAGCACTTACCACCCCTTCCACTCCCACCACTACCTAGAGAGGTGGAAGTGGCAACAGTGACTTACCTGAACTGCCTTCTAGTACAGCATTCTTGCCATACCTCCCAAAGTGAAATAGATATCATGGATAAAATTGTATTGTGTAGCTGTATTACGCATCTTTTCCTCTGCCAGGAATTGTGGAAAATCTGATATATTTTTTTTGGAAGACGACTGTTGTTTTCCCAGTAAATCAATTTTCTTCAGTCACACTTTGACTAAAAATATTGTGCATCCCACTCCATGAACTTGGGGGGCTTTGTAAAACAAACTTCCCCTCCTTTACCCCTTTCCTACCCCCCTTCCCTGTCCTCATCACCACAATTGCCACTGCTGCCTTTCAGGGGCCACAGGGGGGTTCCCGGGGCCTATTTCAGTGCTCCCTGGAGGCCAAAGAGGCTCTTTCGGTCCTGTGTGCACTCTGAACCAGGAAGCCTAAGAGAAAGGATCATCAGTGGCCCCATAATATAAGTGTGGCACTGGGAGGCCAGAGGGGGACGGAGGGCTATGAATGCAGGCTTATTCAATTTTGCAGCGAATCTATGATCTTATACATATTCATGGGTGTTTTTCCACTGTCACTAGAAGTACCCATTAAGTACTTAATGGGTACTTCTAGTGACAGTGGAAAAACACCCCATATGAATTCCTGATTTAGTGAATATTCATGCACATTCCTACCTCTCCAGTTACCCAGAAGCCACTTATTGTCCTGCCACTGTATCTCCATCTGTAGTAGGAACATGCTGCCCCATTTCTACACGTGATCACAGATGGGAGCACCATTGTCGCGGGATGTAATTTACATCCTGAATGGAGAAGTGGCTGTTTGGTGCTGAAAAGATTCCTCTTCCTGGAATTGGAGATGGAAGAAGTTGTCTTTTTCAGCAGTGATTGAGGTGGCTTCTCCCATACACCTCTTCAGAAGTTTTCTTGAGGACTTGCAATGTGTGTGTGTGTGCATTTTAAATATGCAACTGCTGAAAAAAATCAATTAAAAGACTCTTAAATCACACATCTGATCTCGATGAACAAAAGATTCAAGTTGAAAATCTTTTCTGATATAAATTTTGTAATTTGTTGAGAACAAAATATCAACAGTCAATGGAAACGAAAATCATCAACCAATTCTAGGTTGGATTCCAGGTCATCCTGACAAAGTAAAAAAGTTGAAATCATAGGCAGATCCAATCTGTGAGAATTAATCATGGCAACTCGTAATGTGACTCAAAGCCATAATTTCTTTCCTAGCAATCATTGTAAGCCTTTTCAGAGATGGGGGAGCGAGCCCTAAAAAACATTTTGACAAAGCTGCATTTACCGGTCCATTATGAGTGCTATAAAACGTGGTGTTTCTCTTTAAAACATAAGCTCTTTTTAAAAAAAAAAAAAGAAAAAATGTTGCTGAGAATGTTTGTAACTGTTAGCAGGCCCAGATGTATCCAAATGTCAGCATGAAGCAAAAGAGACTTGTGCTAAGTTGGTAGTGGATACCATAGACCGGTGATGGCCAGCCTATGACACGCGTGTCACAGGTGACACGCCAAGCCCTTTTGGGTGACACACCTGGTCACCCTGGCACCTGGGCGCGTAGTGCTTGCTTGTTCTTGAAGTGTACGAAATATCAACTTTCAATTGAATATTAGCAAATGAAATTCAGCAACAAAAGTCACTAATGTAAAGAATTATTTGTTTTTGCTTTTAATAAAATATTACTAGAGCTACAAAATTCACAAAATTATGGATATTTCTAGATGTGACACAGCACCCGAGTTAAGCTAGGTTTCCTTGTAAATTTTGACACACTGAGCTCAAAAGGTTCGCCATCACTGCCATAGACGGATAATAAAACAACAGCAAGTGAAAAGGGAAGTTTCAAAGGTTAAAAATCTATTGTTCATATTGCTGAAGTTGTTTGGAGCCAAAGTAGGAAACTCTGTGTGAATTCTAATGGCAGCTACACTGGGCATGAATCTTTAGGAAGGTCTCTGGAGTAAGCTCTGTAGCAATAAACTGCACTGTGGTGAGCATGGGGAAGAGGGGATTTACTATCCTACCTAAACTCATCTGTAATCTTGTCCTGACACCCTTGTCCAAGACTGTGGTCCAAGAAGAAGGTCAATTTTTGCTGACTGCTCACACCTTTTCATTTTTATCCATTTTATTTTTGAAGTTTCTGTTCTGGAAGGTCCGGGGCTATGGTCACACATTCACTTCAAAACTTCTTCAGGCCATCTTCAGTACAGACTGTGTGTATGTTCACCTTTTTATCCAGTTTACTTGTGGACTTTCTATTCAGAAAAGTCCAAATGGAGGGTGGAAAGTCCACAAATAAAATGGATAGATATGAAAAAAGCTCTGAGCAGTCACAGCTGAAGATGGATTGAAGAACGTTTAAAGTGAAAGTGTGTACATCTTTCATATGCAGGGGCTTCCTGTTTCATGCACTTAGAAGAGTACTTCTGAACTTCTTATGTTACTAACAAAAAGTAAAACTCACATATTTGCTGACCAATGCTTTCCCAGTTTTCTCCATTAAAAAAATAATAATTAAATTTTCTTTCTGTGGCTTTCCTTAAAGCAAATATACCTGCCATCCAAAACAGATTCTTGTCTGTCTGAGCCGTTTCCCTTCTTTTTGGGTTTCCTCTTCTAGTGAATATTGTAGAGATAGGCACAAATGATTTATTTTTGCATTTGATTAGTATGGAATCGATTAGTATGGAATGAAGAAAAGTGAAAGGAATAGGAAGCCGCTGCAAACAGGAACAACCAGAACCCTGGTTTTTCAAATCTTTCACGTGTCAGCTCTGCTAAGTCAAAACAGCTTTATGAAAATCAAGCTGCATTCTCTGTTTTTAATAGCATCAGCTGCAAGAATAATCCTCCCAGAATCTGCACTTCTTTCTTCCATCATTCCCTGGGCACAACAATGATTTATGAAGCAGGGGAGAAGACAGCTTCATTTTCAGCCCTTCCTGATGCTGGGCAGGGTTCTGAACATTGTTTTGACTAGGCCGCTGAAACAAACATGACAGAAAAGTCAATACTTCTGGCAGCTTTGTGAACTTTTTTCACTTTCTAAGAGTTGCATGACAGCCAGATAGCTCGGCAGTTCAATAATGCTTGGTATCTTCATTAATAGCAAAGGCCACACAATTCTCCATAACAGGCATTCTGGACACAAAGGAATTGCAAAGCGGCAAATTCACAAGCCCAATCAAAGCTTAATAGTCAAAAGGATTGAGGTGGTGCATTTTCCACTGGTATGTTAATGTCTCTAACGTACATGTATAAATCCAAATCTACATTCAGAGATCCTTTAAGAGTGGTGAATAGAAATGTGGATGGATGAAAATTGTGTGTTTGATTTGAAATCAAACTGGATGCCCATTTGTTCAGCTTGACAGTGAACCATTTCATTGAATAAGTTCAATTCAGTTTAGAAATTATTCCAATAAAACCTATTTTGTCATTGAAACATACCCTTCTGTTTTGACCAATGGGGGGCTGGTTTAGTTCAATCAAATTTTCAGATATGCAAACAACTACAAGTTTGGTTCGATGTGAACAGTTTCTAACACCAACCATTTGATCCTTTAAAAAAAATATACAAACTTTGTGCATTTATATTGATGGTTTCACTTGTTCCATTTATATAAATATTGGTACATCTAAGCCCTTATTCATATTTAGTCTTTCCTTGCAAATATGTACACAATACCACAAGTAGAAAACATAACAATTAAGCTCCACAGAAGTGGTGTACCAATCTAGCATTTCTTAAGCTACAGCCAGTTTGGTCTAGTGGTTAGGGAGCCAGACTCTTAACTGGGAATACTGGGTTTGATTCCACACTCCTCCATAAAGCCAGCTGGGTGACCTTGGGCTAGTCACAGCTCTCTTTGGAACTCCAGTTGCTGTTAGCTATGGAACACTTTTTAATTCTCTACAGCTGTACTAAGAGCATCTACTGCACTCCTAGAATGCTGCATGGGAGCATGACAGTGTGGCTGTAGCTCCACAGTCATGAGCCATGTCACCCAGTTGCCACAGCAATGGCCTGCTGTGCATGGTCAATGCTGCAGCAACCAATAGCTCCAAGATGGGAGTAACTGTACTTCCAGGGCACTTAATTAAATGCCTGAAAGCTTTGGGATGGTGATAGCTGGACTCAAATCTTGCAATCACGGGGTTTGATTTTGCACTCTCCCATGAAGCCAGCTAGGTGGCCTTGGGCTAGTCAAAGCTGTCTTTCTGAGCTCTCACAGCCCCACGTGCCTCACAGGGTGTCTGTTATGGGGAGAAGAATAGAAGGTTTGTCAGCCACTTTGAGTCCCCTTAAACGGGTGAGAAAAGTGGGGTAGAAAAGCCAACTCTTCTTCTTCTTCTTCTTCTTCTTCTTCTTCTTCTTCTTCCCCAGAACAGCCTGTTTGGTCTTGTGGTTAGAGAGCTGGACTCTTATGTGGGAATACCAGGTATGATTCTGCACTCCTCCATGAAGCCAGCTGGGTGGCCTTGGACTAGTCACAGCTCTCTTTCTGATCTCTCACAGCCCCACTGACCCCACAGGGTGTCTGTTGTTGGGAGAAGAACAGAAGGTATGTCAGCCACTTTGAGTCCCCTTTAATAGGTGAGAAAAGCCAACTCTTCTTCTTCTGAGTTGAGAGGCAGTCCCTGCTTCTAGATTCTCCTGCAGCTGACAAGTCTTGACATTTTAAAAATTCTATTTCATTGTTTTTATTTCCCTTTCTCCGTTTGTTTCCTCTTGCATTAATGCAACACTTTTAAATGTATATTTTAGCATTGCTTTTGTTTAAGCATTTGTTATTCATTACCACTGAGATTGCTTCTCAGCAAGCAAATCTCTCTCTCCCCCTCCTAATAACGCAGCCTCCGAAGTGAAACTAAGTTTCACTTCGCAGGTCTGGTTCTGCGCTAATCAGCTGCCATTACGTGAATGCAGGCAGCTGAATTTGACAGCTGAAGGGAGCCTGCTTTCAGTTATGCTTGTAACTATGTTGCAAGCATTAGTTATGGAGAGAGTGAGCTGCTTTCAGTAACTGCTTTTAACTCTTGGCCGTCAAGTAAAGGGATGATTTTGTGGTCTGGAGGTTCAGTTGAGGTTTTTGCCTGTCATCGCTGCAGCAGGCGGGGGGTGGGGGTGGGGAGAAAAAGATGTGGGCTCACAAAAAGTGGTTTGCATGGAGACAGGAAAGTACGTTTTAAATCCATGTTGCCCCAAACCACATGGGGATGCTTTATTTCACATTACAACCCGCATTTTTAAAATCTGACACAAGAGGGAAGCAAAAAGAGACCAATGCAAGTGGCTGCCGTCTGCAACAATGACCTTTTATGTAATATAGATTTAGGGAGTCTGAATTAATCTCACAACTATTGTTTCAAAATGTCCACCCAATCCTCTAGTTTATATATTGCAGTTACAATGTCCTTTCAATGCAGCTATGTTTCATTTTGTGAAAGGCAGCTTTCTCGAATGACTGCAGAGCAGGCCAGTGTGACGTCCAGCAAACCATCTTGAAGTTGGTTCTTGGTGACTTCTGGCCCTTGGCATGTAATATTCGGCTAGCCTAGGCAGAACAGAATGGAAAAATTTGGCAGGGAAAGAAAATCCGACAGCCACAAACACATGTTAATTACCCCGTGAAGCTATTAATTATGGTGTTTCCAATATTGCTTAAAAGGGTTACCCACCCTAACTACATATTTATACATATTTACTTGTTAATCAATAAAGGGAGACCGTTACATTATTTTGATTAAAGCCCCAACTTCTCCATTTACGGCAGTAAAACCGACTAGAGGCACCAAATGATCTCCGGGTGGGGGGTGGAAGAGGGTTGCAAAGTGGGGGTGAGAGAAGATAACAATGTCCTCCTTCCTCTTTAGATGATCTATGGTATTTCCAGGCTGCTGGAACAGCAGAGACATTAAGAAAACAGTGCTAATGATATTAAAGTACTTTACAAGGTTTGCTGCTAAGCACTGACAAAGCCTTCAGTGGTGTAACGTAGGGGTCTATCGCTGCATTCTCAGGAAACCATACCTCTACCCCATTCGGGCGCAATCTCCTAATAATGGTACCATCATAAATCCTGCCTGGCAATGGGACAGAGCCATGGCTTCTCACCCCTATGTGAAGACATGATAAATATAAAAGAAAATGGCTGTCAGTTTTGGCGCCTGGACCTTATTACAAAGTCTTAATCTTACTGGCCTCAGCACCTTTTATCACCGCCTTGTTATGAGCTGATGGCTTTTTTATTTTCTGAGAGATGGAGGATCTGCCATTTGATGTCCTTTTATATAGCCACTGCTCTGTCCTCTCCTGGTGTGGTGATGGGGTTTTTTCCGCCTTTTTTTATATGTTTATTACAGTAACCGATTAAATTCAAGGCATAGGCTGTGTGTAAAGCAGACACTGGTTAAGTAGGTTTTGGTACGATTGGAATTAAATAGCCTCCAGTCATTACAAATGTGAAAACAATAACCTGCAATATGTATTTGAGTTGCCAGGGCCATTATGAATATAATTTGGGTTATTTATTGTTCAGTTCCCTCTATAGATTTTCCTCCAGAACCAAGGTCAGGAAGATGTTTTATGCTCCACCTGACTTTCTGCCTCTCCCCAGGAGCAAGCAGCAAGACGGGTCTCTTCAAACATAGGTTTGTCTTCCTTCCCAGCCCCAAGTTCAAGCTGGTTGAACTTCTCCGAATCCCGGATGAAGGAGCTCCCAATTATCTAAATATTATCCTTCAGTGTTTACCGCCGACTTCCTATTGTCTTTGTCTATGTCTATTGTAAGCCTGAAATCCACTTTAAAAAGTGACCCTTGCGTGACCTGCATGTTGGAGCTGTTCTGCGCTTTATTCTATGGGACTGATAGGTTTGAGGGCTTCAGATTCTGGAAGGCGTTGTTTCAGATGATATAGATTATTCTGATGTGCACATCCCTATTCTTTCACTCTGAAAGTGGACTGAAGCTGGATTAAACCTTAAGTGTGATCACAGCCTATACCAGGAGGAGACGGCTATTCCAAGTTATCTGCTTAAGATTTTAAAATCTCCTCTCTCTTTTTCTCTCTCTGTTTACACAAAAAACACATAGACAACCTTTGCATCACAATATGATCAGTTTTGTCTAATGAGCAAAAAAGTTATCCAGCAAAACATCAGCATTATTTGTTTAATATTGGTATTTTTGGAATGCAAATATTTATCAACTTTATATGCTCCTTTATATATACAGTATGTTTAAAAATCTTAAAGCAGTTAGCATATTCATTTTAAAAAGCAAGGATGAAAGCAATTACAAACAAAGGGCCTTTCTGCACTTACCTGTGCAGGTCTGGATGTATGGATCTCCATCAGGAAGAGGTGGTTCCAATCTCTGGGGACCAGCCCTTATGCCATCTCTAAAGCTTATGTGAGCTTCAAAGGCATCCGGATAGGCAGAAATGAAAGCTCCTGAGGTTGGAGCACCCAGGATGAGGTGGGTGGGTGGATAAAGGGACTCAAAGCGGCAACAAGATGTCACAATCAAACCTTCAAATATCAAATAACAACAAGAGAAATAGACCATATAAAAACCATATAAAACAAACTATTGGGAATATAGATGATTTCATTTAAACTATAAGGAGGCCAACCAAATGCATTAAGGGTAAGATTGGAAAACCTCTGGGAATAGAAAGGTTTTTACTTGACTATGGAAGGATGCCAGAGATGGAGCAGCCTAACTTCTCTGGGGAGCGCATTCCAGAGCTTAGGTGCAGCCACTGAAAAGGCCCTGTCCCTAGTTTCCTCCCTTCTGACTAAATGAATTGAACCTCATTAATGGATCTCAGAGTCCTGACAGGCTCATAGCAGGCAAATTGGTATAGCCTTCATCTCATGCACACAAAGGATCCAAGTGGGAGCTAGAGTGTGTGTTTCTGGGTGGATAGATGGATGGGTTTTCTAGTCCATGCCAGCATACAGACAAAAGAGCCCAAGAAGGTAACTAAAATCCAGGACAGAGGTAAGTGCAGAAGGGTCCATAGACACAAATAGAAACTCCATTTAAAATGGCTGGCGTGAAAGGACAAAAACTTTAATGCAGTGAACAAAAATGCCTTTACTATGCAGTTTAATTATGAAATGCCATAAGACCATAAAATAAACCCTTTTGGATCAGACCACAGCCCGTCTAGATCTGTATCCCATCTCACACAGTGGCCAAAACCTTCTCCTGCTCTTGAATCGTTTGCTAATGTCCTTTAGAGGCATCCTGACTGTCTCTCTCCAACCTGGAGACAATACTAGGATCCATTCTAGTAGACATTGGTATACCTGTCCTTCCTGAATCTACACCAGAGAAGAGGGCATTCCAAAGGGTTGGTGTCACCATGGAGAATTCTCCACTCTGAGTAACTACAAGGTCACAATTGGCAAGACATGATACAGCATAACCTATCCAGATTCATTCAACAGCTATCCCAGTCTGTAATGGGGCAGTCTATCTGTTAGGTTAGTACTGACATTGTTAGTGGCTTGTTGCCAAGTTTAGATCTAGCTAATACCTGTTCTGATCAGTAGCAGCTGGCATTGGTGGGCAAAAGCAGAAAGTGTGCCAGTTTTCAGGCTTTGTTTGAGGACCATTCTGTGCCAGAACATTTTCATGTGATCTAACCCAAAATGGTCTGGAGTGAGACGGGAGCTTTCAGTGCACGCACCTACTCCAGCTGTTACTGATTCAAATAGTATACGCGCAGTGGAGGAAATAGTTGGACAAAGTTGTTTATGACTATTACTACCAAGTAGCAGGAAATTTGCCATTTTCTGATTTCATGCCTCATAGATAAGGGGAAGAGAAGAACAACAAAATGTTACAACACGCATGTAATGCTCACAAGCTGGTACTTCACAAATCAGCATTAAAAAAAAGAGAAAGAAACAGCAATGTTGGAAAATGCGAATCTTAGGGAGAGATGTGTGAAAATGTTGCACATTGAAGAAAAACAGCACACAGAAGCTGTTCACATTAAACAATGGGCATTTTCACACTTAATGGACAGAGGAAATTATTCCAGAGACAGTTGCTGGCATTCACAGTGCAAGCATCAGCCCATCCCAAACTTCACCCAGACAGGGTCTGTTTGTACTGTTGGGCCACAGAGAAAGAATAGGCACACAGTTTGTGTACTTCCCACCCCCCTGCCCAGTAACCTCCATATCTGAGCTGGTTGAGGTGGTCAGATGTGACGTTGGGAGCTCCTGCCACAGTTGTGTTGGGGATTGTCAACATCCATACCAAGGTTACGCTCAGTGGGGTAGCTCAACTCTTCATGGCCTCCATGACAACCAGGATACCAAATCTCCAAGGATACTAGGAGCATCCCTCCACACACTGGTATGGTCTAAGAGAGGACCTGCCCTATTTCTCTAGGGCTTCAGTTTGCACTTCAGCCCATAGTATGGGATTAGGCAACCTCTGGGCAGGTACATCTGCGCTGTCAGGGGTTGTTTATAGCCTAGAAACACCTCCTGCCTGCCCAGAGGTTGCCTAATTTCATACTAGCTGTGGAACTCAAAATCATGCTCCACAAGCATGCTAACCTTTCCTAGAGATTTACCTGCCATGTCCAGCTGGCAAGCATTCATACCTGTCAGCTGGGAAGGTCCTCAGAGCTGATGCGCACGTGCGCTGGCAGCTCCGATTACACTCCTACATGACTGCAATTGAGCAGAGCGTCATCATCATAGCAATGGTGCTGACGCATGCACAGTCGTGGAGGGTGCCACACTCAGGATGGCAGCATCCAGTAGAGGAGCAGCCTGGCGATCAAACACAGGGGGCTGTTAGCAACTGTAAGCAATCTGCCCGTGCCTTAAGATGTGGAGAGGGTCAGAGTCCCTCCTGGTTGGGCACCTGGAGAGGGCCTTCTCAGTGGTGGCCCCCAGGCTATGGAATAATCTCCCCTCGAGGTGTGGCAGGCTCCCTCACTGTATACATTTAGAAGGGCAATGAAGACACACCTCTTTGCCTTAGCCTTTGGCTAAATGGAGACACCTTTTCCCTTTCTGCTTGCAGCCACTAGTGGTTATTTATAGACGCCGTTGTTTTAATATAGGGTAGGATAGAAATATGAATAATAAAATAAATAATAAATATGATGCTTCCATGCTCACAAATGGAGACGTGGACGTGTCATTTTCAGTGCTGGATTGCAGCAACTGGGCAGCAGATGCCTTCGCCAGTAAGTAGAGACTTAGCCTAAATCTCCCACTTTCTTAAGAATTCTTGGCAGAGATATGCCTCCTTCTTTATCAGCATCTTCTGAAGTTCTGCTTGTCTTCAGGGAATTCCTCCCCCCCCCTCCACTAGATCAACCACTGCCAAAAAATACCCTACATAAAAATGCTGTACAAATTGGATAAGAACTTAAAGGATGAGTCTCCATGTCCCTCCCTTGCTAGACTCCATTTGTGCTTCCAAGTTCTTCCATGAGTCCTGCTGTCAAAGGCCACTATTAGCCTCGCCTTCCATTTCCCTATGGCAGATAGGGATGGACGCGTTTATTCAAAGACATCCGAAATTCGATCAAATTCATCCAGATTTTGACATTTGAATTCGAATAGAACATCCATAAATTTGAATTTAAACATTCAAACAAATGTTTAATTTTCAAGTCTATTCGTTCAAATTATTCAGACATTCATATGTGTACAGGTTCGTACACGGTGCGTACCTGCATGTACGCATCTTTCCCGCATCCGTACGGGATGAAAACGGGTTGCATACGGATGTAGATGGATGTAGATGGATGCATACGAGATGCGTAACAATGTGTTGCTGTGCAAATTCGAACTGAAAATGCAAATGAATAGATTCAAAACGGCTTAACATGAATCGAATGTGGGTAAATTCAAATTTAATTTTTCGATATTCAATTAAAATCTGAAAAATTGCATTTGAGCACACCCTAATGATAGATTAAAATTCTGTTTGGTATAAATTACCTCTTCACACAGTTGGAGTTTTTTTTAATTATTGTATGAAGCAAGTCAAATTAAACTTACTCTCACTTTAATCTTCCAGCAACCTCTTTGGAAGCTCTACTTCCTCTGCTCTCCACTCAGTGTCTTCTCCATGGCCCCATCGGACGCGGGTGATGAAGGTTATCCATTGTCACCCATTGTTACACTAGTCTGCCAGAGCGCCTTGAATAAATGGTTTACATGCACAGCTGCCTTGCAGGGCTTCCTTGGGGCGGGCGGGGGGAATCTGCTGTTGCCCTTTGCTAGGAAAGTTAACATCATAAAGTGAAGGCTGCTTCTGACCAAATGGGAATGACACTGCAGATTAAGGACTCCTTAAATTATGCATTTAGTTCAGACTCCAGGGGAGACAGTCAATGAGATAAGGCTGGCAGACGTTTCCTCAGAAGGGTGGTAGTGACCGAAGAAGCTGTGGGATTCTAAGTTCAGTAGAAAACGCTTGCTAAAAGCATTGAAATACTGTAGGGAAGCAACTGCATTTTATCTTACTGGGAGGGAGGGAGGGAGGGAGGGAGGACAGTCAAGTGGGTCTGACTTTTGACTGACTACATTTCTGCCTCCATAAGGAAGGAAGGAAGGAAGGAAGGAAGGAAGGAAGGAAGGAAGGAAGGAAGGAAGGAAGGAAGGAAGGAAGGAAGGAAGGAAGGAAGGAAGGAAGGAAGGAAGGAAGGAAGGAAGGAAGGAAGGACAGTCAAGTGGGTCTGACTTTTGACTGACTACATTTCTGCCTCCATAAGCAGTTCTTTTCAGTTTTCTTTCCTCTGCTTTCTTTATTACCTTCCTCGGCTTTTCAGACAGTTTGCTCTACCACTATGGTGCATGCACTCTTGAATGAAAGATAAGTAAGATCTAAAAACATAATGCCTTACTAAATTGGAACAGAGGCCCATATAATCCAACAGTGTGTGCCCTTTTCAGACAGCCATTGGAATAATCTCTTTCCATAAGGTACCCTTCCGTACATAACTGTCCTTAAGAGGCATACTCCTTCCAGTTTTGAGACTAGTTCCAGAGCTATCAGGTTTCACTCATATGGAACTCTAAGCATTTTATTTTCTAGCTCATGTAGATGGACAGACTGCAAATAAATGTTGTTGTTTTTTTGTTAGATCTTACCCACTTTCAGCGTATGCAGCTGGATATGTATGCAGTTGCTGTATATACGTAGCATAAAACATCTTTAGTGCGTCTATATCTGAGCGAACACACCACATAAAGTTGAAATACTCTTGAGACAATTTTCATACAAAGGATTTAAAAAGTGTATGGCAATTTGCCCTTATACGTGTGGGTAAAGAATCCATTCGATGAACCTCTTCATGTTTGCCTGATTTTATGTCAATGTTATGGCATCCAGGGATGAAAAAAGTGCAACATGACACTTCCAGACTTGAGAATGTTCTAAACTGTAACCCACCTATTCCTTATTGTGGAATCATCTGTGCAGATTGAAAAGCTACAAACTTTGTAGACATTCCCCTGCAACTAGACTATATAAGATTTCCAGTAGATATAATTTATTGGGACTGAAGTGCTCTCCACTTTATCCCAGCAGATGTTTGAATGTGTTTATTCCTTTACTTATGTTGAATTCATTTATTCATTTATTTATTGCTTCCTTATTTGATTACCTGCATCTCTGGAACCAACCTGAAGCACCAGTTCACTGGCCCTGCAGAATGAAATTACATACCCATTCTAAAACAGAAATTCAAAACTAATAGAAAAAAAATCCAGTTGCCAATAAAAACAAACTTAATCCAAAATGGGAGGAAGCTCCAATTACATTGAAGTGTTTTACTTCCAAGGCAACTAAGGATGCTATGGATTCCAGGAACAATCTTAAAGGCCATTTCTGCACTTCCTTTCTGCAGTAGTCCATAAGTCCCAGAACAAGGCCGTATGCACTTGGACAACTGATCTGGGGCAGGCCTTCTGTCACCTTGCATCACACAGAACCTTTGGAGCCTGCTATGTGGGCTCCAACAGACCTGATCAGAAGTTCCTGATCTGGGGTGGGGGACCCATTTTAGTGGTGCAATGTGGCATACCACTGAAATGGTTCCCCATGCTAAACCGGAGCAGGGAGGGGTATCCCTTCCCACATACCTCCCTGTTCCATTCCAGAGGTTCCTGTAGTAGTGGTAGATCTGTTAGTCTACAAGTACCTCAATCTAGGTAGTCATTTTGGCCACTTAGATTGGCTATGCAGCTTTCAGTGTTCTAGTCTGCACTAAAGAGGCGGAGAGAGATGCCCAGAAGTCAACAAGGCCTCTCACTATCCTGTTCTACAGGTAAGTGCAGAAAAGGTCAAACAAAACTTGAGTGCTCCCTTGAAGCATTGATGTCATGCTGACCTTTGCGTACTTTGGATGTGTGATCTGAGGAAATGGAGGGCTAGAGAAAAGCATTATGCTTGGCGAGGCTGAAGGATGAGGTCAATAGGCAAGACCAAGGGATTGATGGTCGATAATTGGAAGAACTCTGAAAGAGACAAATCAAACTGGGAGCACTTATTCAGCCCAACATATGTTTGGTCCACATGAGGCCTTTCTACACTGGGTCTTATTCCAGATCACATCTCAGAATAGGGACCTGTCATTCCCATGCTATTGCAGATAACAGCAACTGCTGGGTAGCATTTCCTGTAGTCTGCACCAGCATACAGATGGCAGGTCCCTATTCTGGGATATAATCTGGAATAAGGCCCAGTGCAGAAAGGGCCTGTATTACAGGCTGTCTCCCAAGAAAATAATAATCCTAAAAATGGGAGCATGCATTGCAGACTGGAACAAAGGCAAAATTCAGCCTGTAATCCCAGCTCCATACAAACTTTGATTGGCTGTTTATACAGTTTTTACACATATCCACTGTTGTTGCTAGTCTATCTCCCTAGATTGTTTTGAGGGTCTTCTCCCCCAAAATCACCCCCTATAATATAACTTTAAGACTTTTTGGACTATTCTTGTGAGCACGTATTTTCCAAGCTTTTCAAGCAGGTTTTAATACACTCCTCTCCCTTTGGCATGTTAGCTGTTTTGATCGCAGCCCATTATTTTCCATGTGCTTGTTGTCAACTTCTATCCTTCTATCTGTCATTCCAATTGTACATCCCCCAGCTATGTTGGAGCCTGATGAAAAACCCTCTAGATGCAGTAATTTCTGGCATAGGGAAGGGTTAGTAGGTCATCCCCGAATGTACACACTTGGGCCTTTACCTCATAGAGAAGCAGCTTTTCTATTAAGCTATAGCTGTCTTCATTAAGCATGCGTACACATATGTCATTCTGTATTGCAGAAACAGATGCATCAATTAAACAAGATTATTTACCATATGATCCCAGGAATTGCCTTTTTGCCTAGCAGATATCATTCGACATTTCCACCACTCTGTCGTGAGGTTCCACTCCATAGAGAAGAAGACACCTGCTGAACCAGAACAGAGTGATCCATGTTGGTCTAGTCCAAGGAATCCACCCCAACTATGGATGGATCCCTCCTTGAAGCAGAACAAGGTTGTCCACACTGGGATGGCTGGCGATCATAGAATATGAAGTGGCTAAGAAGAACAGAGGAGTGATTCCTTCCACCCTTCCTTCCTTCTGGACAGGAGAAAGACTCCACACCTTCAGTGTTCTGTACTATAGCTATCAAGGCAATACACAGGTGTCCTGTATTTCACTGTTCCATTTGGCCCAGGAAATGTGACAGGGCTGCATCTCATATTGTTCGCTGGCTCTGCTGCACTTGGAACAAATCCTGAATCCTTTAGTCTCTGCGAAGGATTTATTGATTTCCTATTGAAAGGAAGATTGTGGTCAATACTAATGTCTCAATTTGGGATAGCTGATGACCCTGCAGATCCCAAGAAATCCTATTCACGATGTGTGAAATATAGACCTGACATGATAGAATTGATGGATGGCTCTTACTCAAGTCACGGAGTAAGAGGATCTTGAACAATTCAATTAGCTGAAAGAGGACTTGGTTGTCTTGGCAAATATTCTTGAAATGAGCCCTAGGAAAAGTAGCTCCTTTGAAGAGAATAGTGAATATGTGCTGTAGAGAAGAAAGGTGTCATCAAAAGGAGTACAGAGTTCTCTACTGTGACCTGCATATTAATTGTGTAAGAACCAGATCTATAAAGAAAGTTAAGAGGTTCTCAGAGGCCAGCTTACCATTTTATACTTTGGAAGGGATGATCAACTTCTCCTTATTTACAGAAATTCATTTTCCTTGTTAACTTGGAGAGTGTATTCCCTGCTTCTGCCTTCTCACTTCCCTTTGCCCTCACATTAGGCTGTGAACAATCCTTAACAACAGCAACATTTCCATTATTAATGTATTAGCACACTTGAAATCGTATAACCATTTACTCACCTCTAAATTCCATTGGCCTTGGCATGGCTTTCACCCAGATTAACGTTATGACACTAGATCCATTATTTATGTGTACTCCAGATATTATCCTCTTTCTTTACCCTACATATTGATCTATTAATTTATTCTGATCTGCTCCATATTCCCAATAGGGAACAAATAGGCTTCTCGGTTCCTACAGATGGTACTGCTAAGTGATATATTGTGCCATCCCACTTTCATTTTTATTTAAGAGCTGGCCAGACATGACAATGCATAGGTACCTCCTTCTCTTAGCCTCCTACACTTTTTATTTATTTATTTATTTATTTATTTATTTATTTATTTATTTATTTATTTATTTATTTATTTATTTATGTTTGTTTGTTTGTTTGTTTGTTTGTTTGTTTGTTTGTTTGTTTGTTTACATTTTTATCCTGCCCTATACCCGAAGGTCTCCAGGCAGGTAAAACATCTAAAATCAAACATCATTAAAACAACAACAGTATGTATTAAAACAGCATCATCTGCAAGTGGTAAGGGAAAGTGTATCCCCAGTTAACCAAAGGCCAAGGCAAAAAGGTGTGTCTTCACTGCCTTCCTAAACCTGTACAGTGAAGCAGATAGACACACCTCAAAGGGGAGACTATGCCATAGCCTAGGGGCCATCACTGAGAAGGCCCTCTCCCAGATGCTGACACGTTTTGCTGCTGAAGGTGGTGGGACACCAGAAGGGCCTTCCCTCCAGATCTTAAAGCACAGGCAGGTCAATATGGGAGAATGTGTTCCTTCAGATATTTGGGGCGCACGTCATTTAGGGCCTTATAACATCATTAATTGGGCTTGGTAGCGAATCGGCAGCCAGTGCGACTCTTTTAAGACATCTATCCCAGTTAGCAATCTAGCTGCTGCATTCTGCACTAGCTGCAGCTTTCGAACCGTCTTCTAGGGCAGCCCCATGTAGAGCACATTACAACAGTCTATTCTGGAGTTTACCAGAGCATGGATAACTGTGGCCAATGTTACTTCACTTTTACTCTGGATTTTCTTCCATAGCACTCATCCTGAAAATTAACTAGAAAGCCTGAGATTTAGATCTTGCTTCTGCTGTGCACTTCTATTGGGCTGAGATCTCCTCTGTCCCTCTCCATTTTCCTCACTTATGCCTATTGTTTTTAAATGGAAAAACAAGTTGTCTTGAGTTTCCTAATTCAGAAAGCATGACAAATAAGCAAATAAGAGAGACTAGAAATTCCTGACGCCCGCAAATAAAATAGGATTGGTACCACCTGAAATTGGCAGGTAGGAATGGGAGTCAGAATTTGGTCTCTCTCTGAACCAAACTTTGGGGGCAAAAAAGGGGAGACTCAAACTATAGACCTGTGACTTTTCTACTACCATGTTTCCCCCAAAATAACACAAAAAAAGCAAAATAATTTTTGCTCCTAAAGATGCACTAGGGCTTATTTTCAGGGGATGTTTTATATAACACTTATATAGGGCTTATATTTGGAGCATCCTGAAAAAGCATGCTAAGGCTTATTTCCAGGGTAGGTCTTATTTCCAGGGAAACAGGGTAGTTCTGCTGTGCAAGCTGCTCTCCGAGGATGTGCAAAGTTCAGTTTGTGCCCAAACATTAAATCGAATATTTCACGTTCAAAGCTCTTCACGTCAACCCAAATGTGTGGTTATTTGAATATTTGAAAATTTGATCAAACCAAATCAGTCCCCATTCACTAACACAAAGGATTCAATCAAAAACCCCATCTTCACTGTGCTTCTGCCCTTAAAAGGGGCTTTTTAATGGGAAAAATGGTTTGGTTTGGTTTGGTTTGGTTCTGAAATCATTTCACATTGAACACAACCATTTGTTCAATTAAATGGTTCAATGCAAAGCCGAGCCAATGGGTGTTGGGTTTGATGTTGAACAGAGCATGCAATTTTCATTTGTGCACGTCTGTATCACTCTCCCTGATTGCGTGCATGTTTATGTGTGTATGTATTTTTTCCATATTGAAATGTCCCTTGAAAAGATTGATCAATAGGTAGAGATGGCAGAGAAAAGAGGATGCTTGACCCTTTCACCAGAAGTCACCATCCACTCATTCATTCAATATCCACTCAATATAAAGAACTCACTTGTGCTTCTGTCCATAGGATGAAATATTCCAGTGTGCCTATCAGTTCTCCTTCATTATGAAGAAATGCTTAGTAAGGGATAATTTAGTTCCAGTTGAAAAACAGCTGAAGGTCAAAGGATTTAACGGAGGGCTAATCAATTTGCAGGCCCTTTCTGCACTGGGTCTTATTTCTCACTTGTTGCAATTTTGGGGCTGTTGTGCCATGCTCCATTTGCCTCCTCCAAAAGTGAGAACCTCTGAAGATAGATGTTGTAGCTACATGCAAAAGCTCAGGTGTACAGAAGAACTATAGAACATGGCATAACAACCCCCAAACTGCAACAAGAGAGATTGTAACAGGCCATGAAAACCTAAATTCTACTACTGAGCCTTTTAGTATTTCTTTCTTTCTTTCTTTCTTTCTTTCTTTCTTTCTTTCTTTCTTTCTTTCTTTCTTTCTTTCTTTATATTTATTTATTTATTTATATTCCTATACTTTTATTTATATTCCTATACCTTTATTTATATTAAGGTGTCAGGGCGGGTAACAGAATTTAAAAACAGGCATGTTAAAATAGAGCCATATACTGTATATAAAATAACAATACAAAACAATAATGACTGTGGCGGGGGGAAACTATGCCACATTTAGCCAAAGGCCACAGCAAAGAGGTGTGTCTTCACCGCCTTCCTGAATGAATACAGTGAAGGAGCCTGAAGTACCTCGAGGGGGAGAGTATTCCACAGCCTGGGGGCCATCACTGAGAAGGCCCTCTCTCAAGTGCTCACTCGTCTTACCATGGAAGGTGGTGGGACAACGAGAAGGGCCTCCCCTCCAGATCTTAAGGCATGGGTATGTTGGTATGGGAGAAGGCATTCCTTTAGATATTTGGGGCCCAAGTCGTTTAAGGCCTTATACGTTAAAGTTAACACCTTGACTTGGGCCTGGTAATGAATCAGCAGCCAGTGCAGCTCTTTTAAGACTGGTATGATTTGCATCTGGCTAGCTGTCCAAGTCAGTAACCTTGCAGCGGCTTTCTGCACTAGCTGCAGCTTTCGAGGCATCTTCAAGGGCAGCCCCGTGTAGAGTGCATTGCAGTAGTCCAATCTAGAGGTTACCAGAGCATGGGTGATTGTGTCCAAGTTGTCTTTGTCAAAAAAAGGCTTAAGTTGATGCGCCAGTTGTAGCTGGGAGTAGGCACTCCTGGCCATGGCCTCCACCTGAGCTTCAAGCATCCACAGTATACTCCAAAGTATATCCCAGAATACGGACCTGCTCTCTACATGCTATGGCAGACTAAGGCAGGCCCCTATTCCAGAATATAAACCAGTCCATGCTGGCTCCACAGAACCCCTGCTGGAAGTGGAATCTTGAGAAATGTACTTCAGGAATATTTGGAGGGCCTCAAGTTGAGCAACTCTGGGTTAACTGCTCCTTCTTCCAACCCCTATGGTTGCTTTTGCTTCTAAAAAAAAACAGAAACAGGTGAAACTGCATGACCCTTATATAGGGATGTGCCCAAATGTTTTATTCGTATTCAAAACAATTGTATTCATTCAAATAGATCCCCGTCGAATGTGTTAGAATTCAAATTTGATACAAATCCAATTCAAATTCCTGCTATGAATCGCCTACAAACCCCCTATGAATCTCCTACGTATCCTCTACATGTCCCCTAAGTATCCACTCCGAATTCATCAAATCCACTCTGGGGGTGCATCCCCATGGTACTTTTTCCTGGCGCTACTGTCCCTCTACTGCAGCGCATCTAACAAATGCGCGTTCAATTCCAAATTAAGTGTCCCCATGGGTCCACTTTGAACACACTCAGATTCTGCTTTGAACACACTCCGCATCCACTGCAGATGTGACTGGGACAGCTGTTTTCCCACCTCCGGAGGCTCACAAATGTAACAAAGCTTTGTACTGATGTATCATAACATTGGATTCAAATTCAAATGTCAATTTTCAAATGTCTCAACATTTGATTTGAACACAAATTGTCCGGATTCGGATCAATTTGTACAAATTTTGAATGAAACAAATATTTGTGCACATCCCTACTCTTATATAAAGCTTCTGTTACACATTAGGGGTGTGTGCGAATGCAATTTCTGGGATTCGATTTGAACCAAATATACAAAAATTTGAATAGATCCAAATGTTTAAAATTTGAATCTATTCGTGCAAATTTTCAGTCCGGGATTGCAAATACGAATGTCAACAACATTCGTATGTGCCTGTATGCATCCATACACACCCATATGCATCGCGTATTTATCCCGCAGGCATCCCGCTTTTGTCCTGGACGGACCTGTAGAAATGTGTAGAGATGTGAGAAAGATGCGTACAGGCAAGTATGCATCGTGTACATAGCCATACACATACAAATGTCGGAAGAATTCGTATGAATGGTGTGAAAATTTGAAACTCGTTGGAATGTTTAAATTCAAATTCATAGGCATTCGATTTGAATTCGAATGTCCAAGTTTGAATTTGATCAAATTTTGAATGTTTTGAATATTTGTGCACCTCTCTATTACACATTATGTGTTGATAAAATCATTTATTTTTCCTTCAAAATAATGTTATGTACTGAAAAATCTGTAGTTACACAATGTAGAACAAAGCATCTACTGAACTCTATCCTGTATTGTTCAGGAAAATATCTGCCTTCCCCCCCTTCTTATCATGACCCCCATCCACCCACTCTAGTCCTTTTCCTTCTCAGCTCTGGCCTCTCCTGCCTCTTTGGAGTCTGTGCTGCACAGAAGGCGCTTGGAGCAGACTTATATAGCGTCATTTAGAGAAACATTGCATTAATAAGCAGAGTTCAAGGGCAAAGGATATAAACAGTGCAAATCACAAGTCTGAGCAGATATATGGCTTTTGCTAAGAGGGATGCAGGCGGCCGCTTTATTTACTAGGCACTGGAATGCTCGCCAAAGGTATGAAAAAACATAAAGGTATTTTTAACCCACTCCATTGCCTCTTAGGAAAACAAGATAAAATGTGCAATGAAAAGTGATAGTGAAAATAAGCATGAAGGTCTTCTTTCCGGCAAAAGACTATTACCCGATCACATATCACACAACATCATTCCACTGCCCTGGTTTGCAGAGTATTTTGAAGTACTTATAGTGCAAGCAAATGGATTTCTTTTTGAAGTTCCACCAACACATTGGGGACTTCAACATGAAACCAGCCAACCAGCACCGTGGCAACTTTGAATACAACCCTGCAGTAGGGATGTTTAAGAATGTTCTAAACATTCAAAATTCAATTGAATGTGGACGTTTGAATTCAAATAGAATGTCTACTCTACTCAAATTTAAACATTTGAACGAATTTTGAATGTTCCGAAACATTCATTCGAATGATTCGAAACTGTATGTATTATATACGGATCTGAACAAGTCTCATACATATCTGTACGTATTTGTACAGAATGAAAATGGGATGCATTTGGGGTAAAATGAGATGCGTACAAAATACATTCAGATACGTATAACACGCATGAATGTTGTTGACATTCGTATCTTCAGATTCAAATCTAACATTCGAACGAATAGATTTGAATGTATTTTATTCGAATCTGATTTTGTTGTATTCGGATTCTAAGCATTTGAATTGAATTGAATGTTTGGATATTCGATTTGACTCAAATTCAAATGCAAAAAAATCCCACACACCTACCCTGCACACCAGTAATTGTTGGGAAAGAACCTGTTGTCTGTCCTTTACTGATTACACAAGTAAACAGCTACAAAAATACATATACAAGAGTCTTTCAAAATTTGTATTCCAGTTCAGGAATGGGGGAAATAAAATGATAGAACCTTCAGTTTGTCTCCATCATAGTAACCTTAACCGAGGGGACCAATGGCGACACCAATCCTAAAGTTCCCAGCCTCTGAAATTGCCAGCTAGGGCTGTTTTGTGACCAAGAACAGTGCATTTTGATCACTACTTTTGAGTGCTTGGCAAAAAACACGTGAATACCAGAACACAACCTGTGTGCTGTCTGCCCATGAGCTGCTGGTCCAGTGATCCAGCCAGAATACTTTGTGAACCACCTCTAAGCATGTCCACCCTGAAAGCAGCCTACAGCTCCAGTTCCGCACCATGGCCTGCTGCAATGCCTCACCTGGTGTGGATGAAACGGTCTACTGGGAGACCTTACCTCCCGACAGAGATTACTGTAATGCAGACAATGTATTCCAGGCTGTCCCTTGGGCTGACCTACCAACCCAGTGTGAGCATGGCCTCACACGTCAAGGTTTTGCACAAAAATACAGGTAATATGACTGAGGGGTGAAAGACGGCAGTTCTGTTTATTTGGGAAACGTGTACCATTTCTAACTGAAATTGTTTGGTTTATCTCCACTCCCTATAGACCATTAGATAATTGGAACATCAAGCCCAAATGCAATGGCTCAATTGCATTCTAAGCTGCCTTCTCATCAACTTTGAGATCAAATTGCATAATGTTTCCCAAACAGCTTGTAAGACCCAGCTCAGTTATGCTTTAAAACCATTTAAAGCACCTGATTTAGGGGGTCCCCCCTCCTTCCAGCTCTGAAAGCGTCAATCCTTTCTCTCCCTCCCCTCTCTCTCGTGTTCTGCAGTGAAACTCTGATTTTTGAAGTGGGATAAAGCCATTTTGTGAAACACTAAGCTCACCTCTTTCCCACATAGCATATTCTTCCCCCCACTGGGACATAATGGAAACTAATCTTCAAAATCTAAACATTTCAAGTCAAGTCCTTTTGTCAAGTCTTTTTATTCATTTCATTTGGTCCCTATTACAGCGCCGAGACCACTTGTATTTACATATGCGGAGAACCCTGCTGCTCAGAACGCTCCACTCACAAGACAGGGCAATTAATCATCCCTGCGTTCTCCTGCCGAGCACTCAATGGCTCTGACAGCTGGCTCAGCCAATCAGAGAGCACAGGTGGGATTCCAACCTGCTGGTAAGCCCTGCCCCTTGACCCCAATACCAGTATGTTCCTTTCCTTTTCAATTTCATAGCACTGGAAGAATAACACCATTTATGTCATGGTGCCCTTGTGAACAGATGAGAATGCTGAAGGCATTCTAACCATCTTTCTGAGTCAACGTGAACATGCAGAGTGGAAACTGTCAGCCCAAGCACAGCAGATCTAGAAATCAATGGTTCCTGGCATGCTTTATGCTACTTCATTTCAGTGCATATTTTAATGACAGATTTTAAAGTCAACCTGTATAGTCTGACACAAAGTAAATGGGCCTTCCTGTGATATTCCTCAAGTAAGATCTTTTCTTGGATACCTATACTAAGTGAACCATATATGCTTGGAAAGAAGGGAGGAAGGGAGGGAGAAGGGATATGCACAAATGAAAAATTCATGTTTGATTTGCAATAGAAGCAAACGTTTGAAAATTCATTTCATCGAATCATTTGTTTAAACATTCAGACTTTCCTATTCACAGTAAAACATTTTTGCAGGGTTTTTTTCCCACTGAAAAAGACTATTTTTACCAGTAAAATACCATGAAAGTGCAAAAATGTGGTCAATTGTTGTATCCTCAAGCTAGGAGCATTATTTGATTCGTTCAAATCATTTGAGTGTCCAGAAATTCAATTGTCCATAGTTTCGATTCAGTGTGAAAATTAAAAAAAAATTGCATTTTCAAATGAGAATTTGTTCATGCCTATCCCTAGAAAGGTAGCAAGAATAGAAGCTTAATAATAGGCGTACCTAGAAGTCTCTACAGATGCTAACCACTGATGGGTTGAAGTGGATAATTTGTTCATATAGGGTTATCCTCTAGTTCAAGAAATATGAATATCCATACCCCCTCCCTTACCAAAAGAGGCCCCAGAAGTTGGTGGCTGCATAATATTGGTGCTTAGCCAGTAGTGATTTTGTTTTTAAAGCATTCTGCATAAGACTGGTTCATTCTACCGGCCTGAGGCCATCATGTCAAGGACCTAGGTGGAAACTTGAAGGCAGGAGAACATCCATTCCCTTGCCTCCAAGTTTGCATTGCATGGGTCATGTGACCAATGTGGGTGGCCCTCCACCCTTATTCTGATCTGCTGCACCTGGACATTTTCTGCCTGCGACACACCCTCCCAGGTGGTGTAAGAACTATGGCTGGAGGAGAAAGAAGGTGTTTGCTACCTTTCCCCCACAGTTTTGGGTGATTTTGTAAGGTACTATTTTATAATGTATGGAATGTTATTATGTATTTTTATATGTAATTTTAAAATGAATCATTTTGTATTGTATTTTTTCTTTGCTGTAACTGCCAATGTTTTGGCTTATTTTGCAGTGTTTGTATTATGGGCAATTTTTATAATGTATTTTTATAATGTTTTGATTATTACTTTGCATTATGTTTTCAGTTTGTTGTAAACCGCCTTGGGCAAAATTTTCTTCTGGAAAGGCGGTATACAAATTAAAATGGAAATGGAAATGGAATCAAGTGCTCCAGCCACAAAATGTTCTGCTTCTCATATCATAACATAGTGGCTTTCTGCGTTTATCACTACAGCAGATATACTTTATCATTTCTATCCTGAATGGAAAGTCCACAAATAAAATGGACTGAAGTAGGTTTAAAGTGAACATCTGACCACGGCCTAATGAGAATGGCAACCCTCCCTCCTTCCCTCTTTCTTTCTTTCTTTCTTGGCTTTAATCAGTGATGATTTGGAAGTTTCCTTTGCCATCAGCTTTATCTGTGTGGTATTTCTGACATTAATTTGCAATGGGATGTGCATGAAAGTTTCCAAAAATAGAGACTGAACTCTCTTCCTCCTGTAGGTTTATCATTTTTTGAGAACAGACAGGGCCTGTTTCTTTAAGAAAATAGAGGAAGAAAACCCTTTTCTTTTGGCAAGAAAAATGCTTATCTCTTGCCTGTGAAGCATAAATCATTCTCTAAGATAGTAGCGACTCCAGCTTTTGAGTGCTATGTTGTTAACAACCGAAACTGCTAAGTCCAAAAAGGAAGGGAAAATTAACATTTGAACCCTATTGTTCCTGAAAGTCTGGGAGAAATTTGGAATTTGTAAGCCAACTCTTTCTCTCTCTCTCATTGTCTGTGTCTATATCATATGACTCCTTAATGTGGGCTTCAGTTTTCCTTGGGCATTTTTCTGTAGCATAGTTCTTTTTTTCAGGAGACTAGGAACCAGGAATCTATGTTTTGCTCCTGAGCTTAGATTGTAGGATAATTAGAAATGTTCATAAAGTCTTTTGTAGGGTGGGAACTTAACACTTCACCAAATTAATATATCAGAAAGCAAAACAAGACATTTACAGTATTAAAATAAAAATAGTGCATGCAAATACATTGATGCTAATACATAGATTTAAGGGGTGACCTTATTGAAGTATATAAAATCACACACAACATGGATAATCTTTTATCCATCACGCAAAAGTAGAACATGCTGTGAAGCTGATGGGCAAGAGAGTTTGGACTGACAAGGGAAAGTTTTTTTTTCTTTTTTTCCCCACCCAGAGGGTCATCAGTCTGTCAGATTTATTAGCAGAAGAGGTGGTGACAGTAGTCATCCTGGATAGTTTTAAGAAAAGATTAGATACATTCATGGAGGTCAGGTGTATCAATGGCTACTAGAATGGATGCCTTGGCACTATCTCCAAGTTGGAAAGACAAGCAGGATGCCTCTAAAGGCCAACTGTCAGGATCTGAAAGCAGGTGAAAATCTGGCTTTTGTCTTCTGCTTAAGAATGTACAGAAGCAATTAGTGAGCCACTGTATGAGACAAGATGCTGGACTAGGTGGACTGTGGTTTGATCCAGTAGAGCTCCTCTTACTTTCTTATTTACTTATGGATCCATATTTAGAATTGCCATAATTTAAGTCAAGGTACACTGTCTGTTATCACAGCAATGGAAACTGTGGTACAACGTTGAATGTGCATTCTTTGGTCTCAGTCCAGCTTCAACTCCAGCATCTCCAAACACAAGGTAGGTGTTCTTCAGATGTAGTGGTCACCAGGAGCAGGCAGCAGTTCTTCCAGCAGAAGAGGCAACATATATCATATATCCAGAATGTATCAATCAGCAATATCAGCTATCACCATAGCAGAGTTTGTCTTATTCCTCCTTCGTCTCATCTCCTCTTCCTCTTGCAGTATTTCAGACAAAAAAGGTTTTAAGGAAAACTGCTCAGAAACAGGGCTGAATTTAAGTTCAAAAATGCATATAAAGGAGGCTTTCTTTTTTTTAAAAAAAAAGACGCTTTAAAAATGACTTAGAAAAGCAGAAATATGAATTTAACCAATAATATGACAAACTTGTGTAAATAATTTCCCCCTTACTTTACTACTTATCAAATCTTCCATCTCCAGTCCATTTCCAAATCGCATTAATTGATGGTATATTTGCAGCAACGCTAATAAAGATTCTAGAATGAAGTCTGCAAAGTGGCTAAATCAGATGCCTCTAAGAGAAATGGGTCAAAGATCAGTTTCTCATGTACAAGAGGCACATCACCATCCATTTTCTTATAAGTTTTATTACCTAAAACAAGCTCTTTTTGAAAGAAGAAAAATCTGTGTGATTCTTCTTTGTTCACAGAGATGGATTCAAAAACAGCCAAAGTTCAGTGTCGTGTCTTTGTGATACAATTAAGGGGATGTTCTTACGCCTTGGATTTTATTAAGCAACCCTTCAGCTACAGCTTTTACTTACGGCAATGAATCCTTGGACACAACCTCTTGTAATTGCTGGTTACACCCTCTGGTTCATTGTGTTACACCGCCCTTCAGACAGATGGGTAATAATACTATATATTAATACTTCCACATTGGTTTATGTGTGTTTGACCACAGTGCTAGAATAATTATTTTTCCTCTCCCCGCAAAAGCTATTAGAGATCTATTTGGTTGGTTTTACGATCAATAGCACCGGTGATATTTGTGTAGCTTGCTCAGGATAATCAATTGAAGGTCATATAAAGTAAATTACCATCCCGCTATAATGATTCTTTTTCCCCCCTTCCCCCTTAGATGAAAATGGGTTTTATTATTTAATCAGGAGACATCTTACAATGCATGCTCTGTTCTTAGAGTGAAAGGAGGTAGAGATGTTGTCAGTAGGCTTTGAAACATGGGAGTATTAATATCTATTATCCAGGATTTATATGGTCAGGGTTATAGAATTAACGGATGTCACAGCTGGGAGTAATCTTACTGGGGATCCACTATGACTTGTAGTCATCAGAGGTGAAGCAAAAGGATGCTGTTTACTGGACAGAATTACTAGGCTGATGCTCTGAGTTTATTAAACAGCTCGGTGTTTATAGCTTCACCCTGAACATGTAAATAGAGTCACGCAAAGGGTTGGATTAAGCATTAGGCCATCTACAGAGCAAGAAAGATCAGATTAAACCCTGCTTGGTGGTTTTCACCGATCCAGCACACAGCCACAGACACTGTCTCTGCATTCACTTTGCCTGGAGTGGTCCAAACATCCTGGGCCACTCTGTTCTTATGGCATCTCTCCCAGCCCCTATGATCCTCCATCCATGCCCTTTTTGTATGTGTCTTTCCCCAAAACATGCCTTTCTATAAACACTTCTCAGAGAACTGTGTTTCAAAATTCAGCTAATTGGAATTTCTAACAAACCACTTTGCACTTTGCTTCCCATGTTGCCTCAAGGAAATAAGATTTCCATCCCCACCCAATCCTGTAGTACTTGCCTGTGGACAATATCAAATGTCATCAGTGTGAACACTTTTTGTGAAATTCTGCAAAGAATGCAATAACAAAATAACAAAAAAGGCAATTTTTTTTAAAAAAAAGTATATCCCAATTATAACATCAAATTCTATGAAACAAAACAGAACTTGTCATAGTATTCAATAACTTCAAATAAACCAAGACACGGGAAATCAAGCAAACAATTTAAAAAGGGAAAATAGGCGAACTGAACAAAAAGCAATATTTCTAGAAATATAATTCAGAGGGTTTGCAATATCCTAACACTTTGCACAGTTTTCTAAAATGTGAAAAAAAAACTTGAGGGAGTGAGGAGAGACATATACGCACACTCTTTCACACACTATTTAATTATCGGCCGCATTCCCGTTATAAGCTTAATACGGTTTCCCTAAACCCAAATAATAGAACTGGATGCAAACGCAAATTTGCCTGATCCCATTACTTTCAACTTAATCGCGTTCGATCTGGATTCTGAGGATCGTAGGTGGCGTACATGACTCAAGGGGGGACTCAAGTGGCTACTTTCTAAAAGCTGCTTTTCGGGGCTGCCCTGCCCTCTTCCTCCTGGGGTGAACGCGCCACTCATAAGGAACCCCTTCACGGAGCCTAGCTGGGTGGCTGGGTGGCTGCTGCTTGGCTGGATGGAGGAAAAACGGCAGCGGACAGCCAGCGATTCTTTCTCCTCCTCTCCCTATTGCCCAGGGCACACAGCAGCAGCGGCAACTCAAGCTCCCTTCACCCACTCACTCCACAGCCACAGCCTTAAAACATTCACACATCTCCCAGAACCTGCAGCTGCTTTCCTTTCTTTTCCCTTTCTAAAGGTCAGAACTTTCAGAATTGCGCAAAATTGCAACATTGTTATCAGGAGTGAAGTGAGTAGATTGCTACAGTGTAGCGGCTGCTGTAAGGGGTGGATTTTTACAAATCACTATCTTTGGAAGCAAGCTATTGGGGGAGGGAAACCCTAAACGTGCATCATCATCCCACTAAAAAGGTATGGTTCCCACAGTAAGAAATGTAAAATGTTTCAAATGCACGAACTGGAGCGAGACCTGTTGAAATGAGTGTTAACATTTACAACGCTTTGGGGCAATTTAACACGTGGAAAGCGTGTTAAGCCAACCTGACATGGGGACTGCGAGGATCGAAACCATTTTAAGCTTGTAATGGGAATTCACCCATCAAGTGACAAACTAGTAACAAAATAGGATAACAACCAATGGTTAACAGGTGGACATAAATTCTTAAACCAACAGCGAAAGTAAAGAAAGAAAAAGCAACAAAAGCCCACACAGATTCTAAATACACAAGGACAAATTAGTCTTAAGTAGCTTTTTAAAATGAGGCAGTGACATCATTCTTCATTTAAAAAAGCCCCAAGGGGTGTAGACCTATGATTAAGTGCCAGCAAACTAGCTTAGCTTTGAATTTCCTTGATTTCTTCCACCCCCAAATGGAAACTATCTGGAAATGCCTTAACTTATCTCATTCTCTCCTGCCCCTAGACTTCAATAATACCAGGTTGTAAGCAGCTTCCTAAGGGACAAGGCTAAAGATGACAGCAACTGAGTCAGATAGACTTCAACACAAAAGATGAATGGTCTGTAGACCAAGGTCTTCAGTCACCCAATTCTTCCTTGTAGAAAGAGTTGAGGATTAACTTGGATTTTGAATATGAAGAATCAGTTTCAAGACAAAGTAGTTCCAGCATAGTATGATTAGGCTGGGGGGACCTGAAATCAACATATGCCAAGACCAGGAGCCAAATAAATGACAGCATTCTCAGAGAGGTGCACAAGAGTTGTGTCAGCAAGAGGCCTTGCTACTACAAGGAGCTCCAGGATCAGGAAGATCATTATCATCTCCTATTGGGGTCCTGGTTCCAGTTAACATGGTAAAAAGATGCAGCTAGTTCAGAACCCATGAGAACACGACACACCCAGGTAGCAGAATCTGGACCATGCCAAGTGTGGTAGCAACCATGTCATTCCAGACACTGGAGGCAGCCCCTTTCATAATGCCTAGACTTCAAGGCATGTTTCACTTTAAGAGAGAGTGGAAAAGATGCCTTGGACCTTTTTACAAAGAAGAAATGTGTTCAATGGAAGGTAGCAGAAATGACCACAAGAAGGTCACACCTAAGGTTTCATCCAGGTTCAGAGCAAGAGAACACATCACAGATTGATCAGTAATTTTCTTTCCGCTTTATCTATCCCAAAGGTGAATTTTCTGAGTTATATAACACTGAAATAAAACAGCTTGTCACTTTGCTGGTGCATTCTCCCACTCTGAGTGTGGGCTGAAACTGGATTAAAGCTTAGGTGTGACCACAGCCAAGGAGAGTAAAAGCAAAAAGTGTGCAAAAAGCAATATTCTGTGAAGAACAATATTCTGTCCACCATCCTGTTCCTTCTCATGAATTTGGTGCCTCTTCACTTCTGCCCCAAATTGCAATTCAAATACATTTTAATGCTGCCTGTTCCAGTGAGAACAAGGTATTTGCAGGGGGGGGGGGGGGAAACTGGAAACAGAGAATAGATAGAGCAAAAGCTACAGTCCAGATTATCGCTCCTTCCAAAGGGACCAAATTTTCATCCCTGCTTTGTAAACCCACTTAATGGATGATATCAAGAGGCAAACATTTCTCTCTTGCACCCTTCTCAATTTCATGCTGTTTGACTCAGTGATTCGGGATGTGGAGAAGAATTTAAAACACACACACATAACCACATAAACAATCATATCCCCTCAATTGAATCCAACCCAATGTGCGGTAAAGACAATAATAAGCCCAAAGCAAAGCTAGCAGGAAACATTCACCCAAAACATCTGTTATGATCACATAAGTGGAAGCCAGATGTTTTTGTCCCAACTGCTAACAACAGATAATTCTGGATGTATTGGAGGCAAAAACAATCCCATTTAGTTCTTCCTCTTTAAATATATGTGGATAGAAATATATTTTCCAACAGAAATAAAAAGAAAGAAAGAAAGGTTTGTGAGAGGGATTTCCTGGTGCATAGAAGCAAATTTGCTCCTATCCCTCCTCTTTTTCTCTCCTCATCTGCGAATGGAAAACCATGCTCATGTGAAACGAATAAAAAGGGATTGTGTGATCTAGCCTTAGCCCTTTGACTCTAATTCTCTGTTTCCAGAACAAAGACCCAGGGTGCTGGTTCCTCCAGAGGCTTGTGAAATAAATACGGTCAGATGAGCCCACACGTGAGAAACAGTTCTGGTGGTCTTCGCCAAGATCTCAGTGAGCTCAGAAATGGAGTTCCTGCAACACCAACACCACCCCGGAGATGATCGGCCTCTGTAAATTTCATATCCAAATGCAAAAACAAACCCATTAGCCCTGTAACAGTTCCCTAGAAGGTCAAGGACATTAGTCCATTGGGTGGCCTAAAGGGAAAAAACAACAAACTTCAAAACCCTGTTTTCAAACTTATTATTATCGTTTGTGACGACTTAAGAAGTGGGAATTGGAAAAGATGGACTCACGTGGGAGAGATTAATGAATATAACAAGGATCTGGATATTTATTTCACTCTGTGTTCAGGGCTGCACTTTTAAGGAAGGAAAGAAACATCACATTTCACGTGGAAGCAAGTTTTCCATTTACTTCGTTCTCCACCTTCTATACTTCTGTGAACGGCACCTCTATATCGTAAGAGTTGGTGTAAACCTGTTCATTCTCATTGTATATAACCAAAAAGCTCAAGGCCAACTACCTCTAATTGGATGACAGATTCATAAGATGCAAACAGCTACAAGAAAACCTTTTCAAAACTTAGGAAATGCTAAAGACTAACACGTTTGTTCGTGCTGTTAACACATCTTCAATTGACCCAGAATTTCAAGAACAGGGGAATGCTATGGAAAGATAAAGAAAGCTTTTCTGGCAAAACCTCTGTAGATATTTTGAGAATAATGTAAATGGTAAGATTAGAAGGAAGTTGTTTTTCACTAATAAGAACCCAAGAGGAGTCCTGCTGGATCAGGCCTCTGCCCATCTATTCTGGCATCCTGTCGCACCATGTGGTCCACCAATTACTTCTGGACATCTCAATCAGAAGACAAAGGCAAAACCTTCACCTGTCCTTGTGTCCCTGCAAACGGCCTTTAGAGGCATCCTGCCTGGCTCTCCAACCTGGAGGCACTGCAGAGAATTACAGAGTTCTCGTCAGTAAAAGAGACTTGGATATATGAAGTAGGAGGAGAGATCAAAAAGTATTTATGTGCGTGCAAAAACCCACATATGTGCACCAAACTGCCCAGTTTCCTACCCACCCTCACCCACATTCGTACATGTATATATTTCAGAGAGAGAGAGAGAGAGAATACTTTGGAAGGGAGGAGAAAAGTGGAATTTTTTTATTTTAAAAAAGTTGGGTTTTTGAAAAAAAAGAAAAATTAATGTGCAACTTCCTTTGCATGGGTGAAAGCTGCCAACAACTCTAAAAGGGAGTGAATCCATTGCTAACTGATTCATTTCCACATTTTGTTCCTGCAACTAGACAGGATATCCTGTGAGGCGGTGAAAAGGGAAGGCCGACTGTCAGTGTATCAGTGTATGAGTGACTAGCATTTTTATTATTGCCCCTTTTGCTTCTCTTATTATTTTTTTGGGGGGGAGGGGAATCTGATTTAAAGCTAAATAATCCTATTTTTGTCTGCTTACATTCCCATGCACTTTATTCCTTGCAGAGCAAGCAAATTTCTCTTACAAGGTTTAAAGCATTTTCAGACCACCACAAATAGGGGGAAATGGTGCTTTTTGCAAGCTGTTCAAAGCCTGCATTTCAAATTTCATTAGGTGAGTTGAACCTCATTGAATACTAGCATGATATATGTGTATAAGGATATGCTTACTTGCAAAATGGAATTCACAGTTTTTAACTAGCGTATCCAAATCACAAATTGTTCATATGTTGTTATTCACAATTGCACATCAAATATCCCACTATAAAGCACTGATTGCTGTGTAGAATTGAGATAGAGCCACATGCTGTATGTGTGGGAGAGTTTGCCAAATGAAGGGCTTATTTTAATTGGGAGAACAAGCACTATCCCTCTTTTTCCTTCTGACAACATTAAGCGCGGTGGTTATCCATGCCAGTTGAAAGCCCTGGTGCAGAATATGTGGCTTGAAATTCAGTTAAAAGAAAAAATTATTGTTGCTACATGCAATACATGTATGCGCAATGTGTGATGTCCAGAATTGGAGGCCATGGTCACACGCCTTCGCTTTAACGCTTCATTGGGCTATCTTCAGGTCTGACTGCTCACACCTTTTCATCACTATCTGTTTCCACTCGGGAAAATCCAAACGGGGTGCGGAAAGTCCACATATAAAACTGATGGAAATGAAAATGTGAGAAGTCAGACTTAAAGAGGGACTGAAGAAGGTGTAAAGTGAAGGTGTAACCACGGCCAGTGCATTAAATAGCTCAATAATATTTCTTCTTCTTCTTCTTCTTCTTCTTCTTCTTCTTCTTCTTCTTCTTCCAATAAATAATGCAACAGTAGAGAAGAAACACACACACTTTTAAGTAGTAAAAGTAGTTGGCTTTTTGTTACACACACTTAAAATATCACATCTTTTGCAAATCAGGCTGAATCCAAACATTAGATATTCCAGGATATCCATGCTTTATTCCAGATATGGTGGAATAAGTAAGTGATGTTTGGGTGCAGCCTTGGTTACTTCCACTGCTTCATCTGGAGCCTTGACAATTCACAGCAGGCAAGACAAACTGTCCTCACTCTCCTGCACAACAGCACACAGCTTTCAATGCCTGATTTGATAACAGATCGACTCGGATCTGAGAATGATGGCATATACTTCAGCCAGGTCACCTCTTAGACACCACCTTTCAAGGCTGAAAAGACCTAGGCATTGCAACCTGAGGCCTTTGCGCACTAAGGCGGGTAGTCAACAATTAGTGAACGTCTGGGGAAGAACATCCACACTTTGAGGAGCCTCCAAGTGTCCCCTTAGGGATCTGCACCAATGGTTCTTTTGTCATTTGATCCGCGACAAATCGAATGTTAAAAAATTTATATTCGTTCAAATAGATCTCCTTCAAATGTGGTAAGATTCTATTTGATACGAATGTATTCATAAGAATTCGTAAGAATTTCCAATACAAATGCATATGGGTCCTGCATACATATCCCAAGCAAATGTATACATATTGGATACATATCCTATACAAACACATACGTATCAATATGTATCCAATACGTATCCCCAGTTTAATGATTGTACAAACTATTTGTACAAGTGTTATTGTATGAATGTCATAACTTTCGATTTGTGTACAAATGTCTGAATTTGTACAAATTCATGCAAATCATGAATATTATGACTATTCATGCACATCCCTAGTGCCCTGCCTTCCCAGAACTTTACTAATTGTTTATTCGGCGAGGAGCAATCTTAACCCTAAGCTTACCTGGAGCATCTGGGCAGCGGCCATTCACACCTCTTCCTGTGTTCCAGGGTTGTCTGAAGAGCTGCATAAGCCTGCTAGCACCTCGGACAACCATAAATGCGACTGACTGTGCATGCACAGAGCATCATCATCATCATCATGGCAATGGCACTCATGCACACGCAGTCGCAGAGGGTACAGCAGCCAAACTGGTTGTGCCCTGAAGAGAACCAGACCTGAAATTGAATCAGGTAATTATTCGATGGGGGGAGGGGGCTAACATTGACTAGTGCTCCAAGTGCGAGGGTGAGTTAACAACATTGGTTAATCATGCTCCTTTCCCCCTCCAGCAGCCGGGAAGGGAAGCGCAAAAACACCCCTGGTTTTTAAAGAAAGGTCTTCCAATACCTTAATCATTCTGGTTGCCCTTTTCTGCACCTTGACTAGTTCCACAATCTTCCTGCGGCATGGTGACCAGAATTGTACACATTGGGTGTTTTTCCACTGTCACTAGACGTACCCATTAAGTACCCATTAATGGGTACAAAAATGCCATTTCATACCCATTAATGGGTACTTAATGGGTACTTTTAGTGACAGTGGAGAAACACCCAATATTCCAGAAGTTGCCTTACCACAGATTCATAAAGAGGCAGTTGTGCCACCCACAGTGATCACCAACTGCGAGGCACAATCTTCGGGGGTTACCATGTTTGCTCCCCTCATCTGAGGCACCACAACCGCTGTTGAAAAACATGCCTCTGTGCTCAGAAATGAGGGTGAAGGGCACCACACTCAGCGACGGCCATCCTGTCCTCCATGTTCACACTCTGAATCTCCTTCCATTTTGAAGCAGAGATGCAGTCCGAGTCTGGAATATCAATGGACAAAGTCTGGTGACAACTCATTCCCACCCTGAAAAGAAATACCACAAGCATTATCAATGTCTGAAATTTCCCTGACATTTCCTCCGATATTTTATATCGAGAGGAATTTACACACAGGCACAAACAGGTACACACACACACACTTACCTGACACTGAAGCTTGCTAAGGTGCCTTTAAGGTGAAAATGATATTTTCAACAAGAGACAGTAGATTTTGGGGGGAAATGAAGACACCTTTATAGCGCCTCATGTTTACCCTTTCCCTACAGCGTCTCGTTGAGTAAACTTTCAGTGCAAAGGAAAGTTAACTTGGCACTCGGCTTAAGTATTGACTATCTGTCTTGAGGGTGAGGGCTGTAAATTCTCCCTCCTCAGATCTGAGTCGATTTGTTATCAAATCAGGCATTGAAAGCTGATTCATTGCTATTCAGCGTGGGGCTGATTTATATGCAGAATGTAAAACAGGCGCCTTATGTGATACATATTTATGGTGAGTACCGTTCGAGGAAGATTTATTACGGATTCCTTTGTCGGGGGTTTGCATGAGCAGAGCTGAGATGACTTGTATTTCCTTTCAGCTGCCAATGCCAAACTCATTAAAAAGAGGTGTGACTATTAATATACATTGTAATACTGACAGCCCTTAATTTATAACACCCGGGCTGGATGGAGCATTCTCCTGTCTTGGAAAGGTGTTTTCTGCATGTCTTTTTTGTTTCCCCCCACAGGGTACAAATTGAAATGTTATAAATGCATTTAAAGTGTACATAAGTGTGCCAGTTCCATCTTTCATCTGCCTGCTATTTCTGGATATCAAAAGATCAAGCATCAGCCACTCAAAGGAATAGATTCCCCCCTACACCCAATAATACTCCAGTAAATATGGACACAGACTATCTTGGACTGAAACTAGGGACTAGGGACTTGATTGTTACGTAGCAAAGCTGAAGACCCAACGAATGAGGTCAACCATTGGAGCAAGACTATGGTGAGCCAGTTTGGTCTAGTGGCTAGGGTGTCAGACTCTTATCTTGTGATCTTCCGGTTTGATTCCACACTGCTCCATGAAGCCAGCTGGGTGACCTTGGGCTACTCTTTCTTTTCTCTGTCACACAATACTAGAACCAGGGGACACTCTATGAAGCTGATGGGTAGGAGAGTCATATCGGACAAAGGGAAGTATTCCTTCACCCAGAGGGTCATTGGCTTATGGAATGTGCTGCCAGAAGAGGTGGTGACAGCTACCTGTCTAGATGGCTTTAAGGTAGGGTTAGACAAATTTATAGACGACAGACGTATCAATGGCTACTAGAATGAATGCCTAGGTAAATCTTTCAGGCTGGGGGGGGGGGCGGGGTGCTTCTAATGCCATTTGTTGGGATTCTAGAACAGGAATAGGTTTGTCCTTGTCTCTGCTTCAGATGCCCATGAGCATTTGGTGGGCCACTGTGTGCGACAGGATGCTGGACTAGATGGGCTGGGGCCTGATCCAGCAGGGCTTCTCTTATGTTCTTATGTACTCACAGCTCTTTTTCTGAGCTCTCACAGCACCACCTACCTCACAGGGTGTCTGTTTTGGGGAGAAGAACAAAAAGTTTATCAGTTGCTTTGAGTCCCCTTAAGGGTGAGAAAAGCAAGGTATAAAACCCAACTCCTCCTCTCCCCCCTCCAGTAAATATGGACATATACTGTCTTGGACTGAAACTAGAAATTATGGACTTGATTGTCACATAGTGAAATTGAAGGCCAAACAGAATGATTTTGGAAATGAATGAGACCAACTAATGGAGCAACTCTATTGTTGCCATTTTCCTAAGGATAAGTGGATGAGTTACAAAGTCTCTGAAGATCAATTGGTTCGGAACTATGACCAATAAAGAGCTATTTGCTTTCTTGTCCTTCTTGTGGGCAACCTAGAAACATCTAGATGGCAATTGTAAGAATAAGAACTTTCCACCAGTTAGGTTCTGAATTCTCTCACTGAGCTCTTAAATCTTAGATTTCAGCTCTGGTAGAGGATCTTTATTTTCCTAAAAGATGATCACCATGTACAAGAAAGTCTCTGCTTATCTCAGAAAAGTGTCTTAGCTGGTTCATGGGGAATGCACCACCTCCTTTTCAGCCATGGTTGGCATCTGAGGCACCTTTTCTTCAGGGCACAATTTTCTACCCTTGCTGCAGGTGCTTCAAGCTGCTGCTTCAAAACAACAACTTCACACTCCAAAATGGAGCTCTGGAGGTACTTTCATGGAGAGGCAGTCATGGGCCCTTTTTCCACCAGGGCTTAGAACCCTCTAAGACCCCATTAGGAATCCAATTAGTACCTGATTGGTACCAGTCAAGAAGGCCCTGTCCCCACCTGGACCCCACTGAAGGCCCCATCTGCAAGGCCCAGTCCCCACGAGGGCAAGGGAAATCTGGATTTAATGGGTCCTTCAGGCCCTTAACTCTGAATTTCATGTGGAGCTGATTAAAGGGGTCCACAATGGGGTCTTCAGGCATCTTCATGATCCGTATCTCCAGGAGGACTGCATCTCGGAGATCTGGATCTTGAAGATCCGGATCTTTGACTGTGTGTGGAAAAAGGGGGATGGTGTCTACTCTCAGGGAACCATGGAGAAGCTACTCCTGAAGTCCAGTGGAGACCTACATTCTCATACACGAACAGTTAAACAAAAGGATTGATTGCAGGATAAAAGGCCTAGATGTACTTAAAATTCAAGGATTTGCTGAGCAAATGGGGAAACATGAAACATAACACAATATTACCTTTTTCTTCTTTTTTTTTTAAAGATTGTATTACAATAGAGCTGACACATGCAGTACATAAAGAACAGAAGTCAATGAAATTCCATTTGAGGTGGCTTATGAATTAATTTTTCCCAATGGTTCTTTGGGTGCATTATGTATGTCAGCTCTATTCTAATCAAATCAATTAAAAATACCTTCTTTGCTCTCTCTCATATATATATATATAGCAGTATCATTTATTCTTGTGCTCTTCACAGCTTCCCTAATTCAATATGATGATTAGAGGTGCTACTTTCAACCCTTTCTCTGATGCCCCCACATACTCAAACAAAAGAGGATCCAGTGAATGAGTAGCTAAAATACACCTTAAATTTGGGCCTAAGCAAATAAATAAATAAATGAAATGAAATGAAAAAAAAACCCAACCCTTTGCCCTTTTCCCTGGAAGTGATCCCATATTGACAGCTGGAATTTGCACAACTCTTTCCTTAAAAGACAGGCCACCCTTTGCTACATTCCAACATAAGCAAAACAATGGTGGCAGGGAGATGGATTGGCACCTGTCAGCACAACTTCACCGCCCCCTACATTGGTTGACTGTCATTGGCATCCCCAAAATGTGATCTTCCACAGTTTCAAAAGCCACCTTTCTCCTTCCAAAGAGCTCTTTCTCCACTGATGCATCCGCCCAAGAACTTATTTCCTCTACCGAAAATCCATGAAAGTGCCCCATAGAGGCCTCTACATATTGGCCAGGAATAGAAATAGTTGCTCAACAATGTTTATTTTGTTTTCTTGTTTGTTTGTTTTCTAATAATTATGTACTTATTTATACTTATACCCTGACCTATCTATACTTAATGCTACCACAGAGTAACAAAAATTATAAATATACAACAGTGCTATCTTGACCTGCTTCCAGTTTGGTCTAGTGGTTAAGGAGCCGAACCTTTATCTGGGAATACTGGTTTTGATTCCACCCTCACCCATGAAGCCAGCTGGGTGACCTTGGGCTAGTCACAGCTCTCTTTTGAGCTCTCACAGTCCCACCTACCTCACAGGGTGTTCTGTTCTGGGGTGAAGCTTTGTCAGTCACTTTGAGTCCCCTTAAATGGGAGAGAAGAGCAGTCTAGAAAAGCCAATTCTTCTTCCTCTTCCTCTTCCTCTTCCTCTTCCTCTTCCTCTTCCTCTTCCTCTTCCTCTTCCTCTTCCTCTTCCTCTTCCTCTTCCTCTTCCTCTTCCTCTTCCTCCTCCTCCTCCTCCTCCTCCTCCTCCTCCTGTGAAGCAAACACGAGTGAATGAGATAAGACCCAACTTGTTAGTGACTTGACACAATACCCATCGAAACTCATTTAGGTTACTAATGTTGCTATGTTTTAAAACTATTTTCAATTGGTTTAAGGAATTAATGGAATATATTGAGTGAACAAATTCTAGCTTTTATTCAAGATAAGACTTACAAGAAACCATTTTAGCGACCTGAGATTAATAGAAGAAGAGGAAGAAGAAGAGTTGGCTTTTCTACCCCACTTTTCTCACCCATTTAAGGGGACTCAAAGCAGCTGACAAAGCTTTTCTATTCTTCTCCCCACAACAGAACACCCTGTGAGGTAGGTGGGGCTGTGAGAGCTCAGAAGAAACCTGTGACTAGCCCAAGGTCACCCAGCCGGCTTCATGAGGGAGGGTGGAATTTAACCCGGTATTCCCAGATAAGAGTCCAGCTCCCTAACCACCAGACCAAACTGGCTCACAGAGGTTCATGGAACTAGGCATGCAGAGTTAAGAACTAAGGGAGGGGGGGGGACATTAATTCCAAAAACAAAACAAAATTCATACTTCTATTTATCTTAAAATCAAATGAGAAGATTTCTTCTTCTTCATTCTCCAAAAAGAAAGAAAGAGAGAATGCAATTAAAATTATGCTAAAGTTAACTGTGTGCAAATAAGTTGTGTTTAAAACAATTCTAGCTTTTAAAATAGAAAGATGCGGCTTTGTTGCTTATATGTGTGTAGGCAAGAAGGCTTTACATTCATGCAGCAAACATCATTGCACTTCTTGCTAAAGGCACAGGAGCTAACAACTGAGTTTTTTATCTGTTCACTGGGCAAACTGGGATCTCTTCTGTTTACTTTTGTAACATGGCACCACTTGCTAAATATATGCAAATCAGGAAATCCCGGGCATCTTTGAGCAAGAACAAAAATTAGCAATGTAAGACTTTTCTTCTTCCATAGCTTATTCCCGCTAATACTCCCCCAAATTTCCAGCCTTTCATATTCCCCACTAGGGGGCAGGAAAACTGAAGTATTCCCCCCCCCCCGCTCTCTCCGAAACAATTGCTTGAGCTATCAAGCGCCTCATTTCTGCCTGACTGGTGGCCCTTCAAAACAGCTCAGATGTTTAACTATAGCGCCAGTGATCATACATTCCGATTGAGCTGCAGGCCAAAAAGGAAAAGAAAAAGTAGAAATTTAAAAAGCAAAACACCGCTATAAAGTGTTGAATCTACCTTCAAGCAAAACATGCTACAGTGACAAATTTCAAAGGCACCATGAGTGACATTTTCATGAAAAACAAGAGAGCTTAGATATTCTTTTATAAACCAGAAACAAAGTTTCTTTGCAAAACATGGGCCTGAAACTCCCAAGGTTGCTTGTATTTATTTTTGAGACCCAGTATACATGAGCACAGAACAAACAACACAAATAAAGTGCAAAGGAACTCAGCAGAAAAAAAACTCCAAATCTTCCTGCAAAAAAATGTCAGCAAATATTTCCCTCTTTTGCTCCCCCCCTCCTTTCCTTTTTTTCTATGTACAACTTTTGCTAATGACTATAGGTCAAAGAACTGGAGATGTGAACAAACTAAAATCATGTGTTCAGTTCACCATAGAACTGACCATACTTGGTTCAATGGCAAACCGATTTATCAAAGGAACAGTTGTTTGTGTTTGATTCTGAACTGGTTCAAAAACAAGAAATTATTATTTTTTTTTCTATTAAAAATTCAAGGGCAAAAACATCGTGAATAAAAACTGTTTGATGAAATGGTTTGCATTTACAAGTGGAGGGCTGGTTCAGTTCAATCACGTTTTTGGATATTCGAACAACCACATGTTCAATTTGATGTAAACATCTGGGAACTAGCTGGTTAGCTGCAAATCACAAACTAACCGAACCAACTCATTCACGGATATTTGCAGGATTATTAGCAAAAACTATTAAATTGCACATTTAACCTCTGAGAACACCTTCTGCTTTAAAATTGTAGCTAATAGTTCTCAAATTTGCCATTAACTCCACCAGTCATTTTCACCACCCTAACTAATGCTTATTTATTGCTTATTATTCCTTCCCCTCTTCCGCTTTTCCTCCTCCTTATTCTGCTATAGCAAACTCTATATGCAATTGGAGGCCAGGGAAATTTAGATAAGAAATTTCAAATATAAAACTTTTTTTAAAAAATGTGATTTTTACATTCTTATGTATGTCTTTCCCCAAACCGGTGTGAATGTTAGAGGATGGCTATAATTTCATAGCCCAATATAGAAGTGTAGATTTATGTACATTTTCTACAGATCTCTAGTAGACAACAGTAGGGAGAGTATGTGCAGCAAATGTTTGCATCCAGATGTTAGTTACTTATTTCACTATATCTAGATATTCTGAAATGAAGAACAGGTATTCCAGAATATCCATGATTTATTCCAGAATATTCAAATATAGCAGAATAACTGATGTAGCTCTAGTTGCATTTATCCCTGTATTGTAATTCTCTCCTTCTGCTTTCTCTCTCCATATGTGTGTGTGTGTATTCTCGTGGAAATGACAGTTTAACAATCTCATCCTTCAGCTCTGCTCTGTCATGCCAAAGACCCAAACCGATAGCCATTCCATCTCGACGCCAAATCTAACATCTTCATCCCAACACTCAGCTGCCAACAGATCTCTATATGTGGATGTTTCTCTCTCTCTCTCATCATCTCCTGTCTTCCGTCCACCCCTTTCACAATGAGATAAGAGTTCCCAGCTGCAAAATCAAGCAAACAAAAGACCAGCGTTTGTTGGGGAGGAGGAGAAAGAAGGAAAGGAGAGAGGAGAGAAAGAGAAAGGTCCCTTTAAGCAATAAAACTCATGCACAATCAACTGGGACCTGGTCAAATTAGTGGGTTATTATTACCAAGGGTACCATAGGAACCAAGTTTGTTATTGGCAGTTCCTGTTTCTGTAAAACACTTGTTAATAGCTGAAATTTAAAGGTGTCGTTCAACTGGCAAAATGTTATTTTTCCACGGGAATTGCTGTGTTCTCACCTGCTATTAGGACTCCAGAGAGCTGCAAAATACCAAAGGCAATAGTTTTGTAAGTTAGTGAATCAAGAGAAACTTGGTGTTATTAATTTGCCTTCAAAGATCTCTTTCCCCCTGTCTTCAGGCTTAAAAACTATGGTGGGTGAATAAAAGAATCTTCCCCCACTGGATTCTAGTTCTTCCAACATTTTCTCCCCCCCCCCCCAAGTACATCTAAACTACCTTTTCTCAGAAGTTGTAGAAGCCAGTAACAAATCAGAAAAAACTGAAAACTAAGATTGCCAGCGTCATTTTTACCAGATTTTACTCCCAGGAAAAGTATGGACAAATGAGGGAAATTAACAGCTGATTAACTATTTGATGCACTTTTTGAAGGTCTACAAATGGGGTAATCTTTAATAAAGAGACAACTAAAAAAATAACTGTCAGATCACACAGATAAACGTGTTGATGATCAGCTTGGGTAGCTTAAGAAAAGGTTTTGAGCAATTCATGGAATCCAGGACTAGCAATGGCTACTAGCCATGATAGTAATACAAGGTAGTTTGCATCCAAAGACCAGCTTTTGTGAGCAGAGTAATGTGTCCATGTCCTGCTCATGGGCTCCTTTGTGCAGCTGGTTGGCCACTGTGAGAGCAGTCCTCCAAAGCAAATGGGCCACTGCTCGGATCCTATGGGTCATTTCTTATATTCTTCCATTCAAAAAATGTTTATGGAAAGTTGATCCACTGCTCCAAGCCCAGAAATCCCTCTTTTCTCCAGTCATACATAGGGGTTGACTCTCTGTACCTGGCCAATGTAATCTGTTAAAAGATAACATGGACCATGTAAGATTGAGGGGCTAGGACAGTCCTGAGATTGCCAACAAAGACTGTTCTTGTCGCTGTGGGACTTGCTTCCAAGACTTGGCCAGGAAGAAGACTGCCAAAGGACCTGTCCTCCATCTGAAGGCAAGGCAGGTCTAGTTGTAGGTGCAAGCCTACCAGAGTGTCTAGACTGGACAGCTTCTCCTCCTTTCAAATTCCTCCTGTGGAGGTGTGGTGCAGAACCCGTGTTTTTCTCTCTCCAGCTGCCTCTCTGCAACGTCTTCGCGCCTCCACCAAGCCACCCAGCCCTCTCGCTTTCAACACTTTTGTTTTATTTACGAATATGTTGCCAGAATCCAAATGAGTGATCTATTCTCTCCCTGTGTCATTTTCCCACAGAGAGCTAGTCAGTGGCTGATGCAGAGTCCGGTAGAGAGTGGAGGGCAGGGGGGGAAAGGGGGCAGAAGAAAAGGAAAAGTGGGAAAGAATTCTTTTCAACCCTTCTCTACCGTCACCCCTCTCTTTATGTGGGGCTCTCTTCTCCCTCCTCTCCAGCTCCTGAGCCCCACTTCACCCTCTTTATGTTACATGGTTGCCTCAAAATGAAACCCGGAGAAGGTCTTATAGGGAAATGCATAGGATCCCTGGGAGGGAAGGAGGGAGAGATAGACGGGGGAAGCCCCCAGAAAGCTATGCACCAGATGTAGAACATTATATGCTCAAACTGGCAAGCACAATGGCCCAAAAACAAAAGGCATGAATTAGGGGGCAGCATTCAAAAGCATGTTTTCAAAACAGCCCAGCCAAGAGGCTGGCTACCCCTTCTGAGACGAAAACGTTTGAGAGAAAAGGTGCTAAAGAACGAAAGGAAAAAGAGCTAAAGCAGGAGGGAGGGAGGGACTGACTCATTTTTTCTAATTAGCTAAGGGCTAAAGAGGGAGGGAGGGAGAGAGGGAAAGAGACCTTGAAAACTTGCAACTAGAGTCAGGGAAATTGTCCCTGAATATTGTGTGAAACCCACACTCCAAATTACAATGGATTCTGATTGAAGTTAAAGGCCTCAGTGATTAACTGTAATGGTTTCAGATTTCCCTCACTCTTCCCTGTGTTTTTCTTTCTTCTTCTTCTTATTTTTTTTAAACCTTCTAACATAAAGTGTATTTTAAAAAATCAACACCTTGGCTTTTATCTTTCTTTCAGAATTTGACATTTCTGGGTGCCATCTCTTCTTGATAGAACCTGGCACCCAAAGATCTAAAACTCCAAACATGCCCACTCCAGAGACGTTCCTTTGTAGGGTGGTTAGGCTGGGGGAATGCGGCTTTGCTCAAGATTCACAAGATTTATGAACTTGGCCCAGTAGTTGCTTTGTGGGGCACTCCAAGGAGCTGTTGCCAAACCAGAAATGACTCCTTTTCTGCATGTGCACTTACCTGCAACCACGAACAGAGTTGATAAGGCGCCACAGTGACCATTTGCACGTCTTCTGGTTTGTGCTGATGTGTCATGCAATGCTCTGCAGAAGTGCACGTGCATGGCTCTTCACAGTTGCCCTGGTGACAGCACTGGCACATTTGCTCTGGCACTGTCATTGGGGACAGAAGATGGTACTGCCCAGAGACCATTCGCATGAAGTAGGTCTCCGGATGTTTGGGGAGAAGGACTGTGTGTACTAGCATTCGCCAGGGTGAATGCTTCATATATGCATGGGCAACCTTGCCTTTTGCTTCCCCCCAAAGTGTGTGAATTTGCCCAAGCCCACAGCGTAGTAGGGCTACAGTGTGGTGAAGCATTGCTTTTGTGTGCTTCCCCCAAGCTGGAGACATGGGCTGGATATGCACTTAGGCCTCTGATATGCAGTTAGGACAGCTCTGTATAGCCTACCAGAGGCCTAAGTGCAAATTCAGCCATGACTTCACACAGGCATCTGCAGTGCTATGAACACCCAGGCCAGGGTCACACCTTTACTTTAAACCATCTTCAGTCCATCTTCTGTTTGCAATGCTCACACCTTTTCATTTCTACCATAAAGACCTAGAACCTCTGAATAACTGCTAAAAAGAGGCTTTCTGCAGGTTCTGCCAAAAGGATTTAAGATACTGCTTAGCTGGGCAGTGAAAAAGGAAGGCGGTGCATGGCAGAATATTGTGGGTTGCATTAGATCTTACTAAATTGGGTTATAATATGAGACAGGAAGAGGAACAATAGAGATATGTTTGAAACTACTATTGAGAGATCTGGGATTTCAAGGATATAAAGAGATGCTGAATTTCTAAAAGAAGAAGAAGAATTGGCTTTTCTACCCTGCTTTTCTCACCCATTTAAGGGGATTCAAAGCAGCTGGCAAGCCTTCTCTTCTTCTCCCCACAACAAACACCTTGTGAGGCAGGAGGGGCTGTGAGAGCTCAGAAGAAAGCTGTGACTAGCCCAAGCCACCCAGCTGGTTTCCTGGAGGAGTGCCGAATCAAACCTGGTATTCCCAGTTAATAGTCCAGCTCCCTAACCACTAGACCAAACTTTCCCTATAAAGTTTGCATTTTCTTCTGTTCAGAATTCTGTCGGTCCTAGCATCTGGTTTTGAGTTTGAAACTACCCAATATGATCAAACCCTTTCCTAAGTTGCATGCATGGGAAACGGATATGATCTAGCTACATTTCATGAGTGTGAACAGAAATGAAAGAGGGGGGGACTGATATGAACAAAATTCTATATGAGTGGAAATCCACTCAGCATATTCCTAAACCCCCACCCAAAGGATTCTGGGATACAACCAAAATTCAAACATGAGTCTTCAAGAAGAAACAGATAGTTCTGAATAGGGATGTGCATGAATATTCAAAACTTTCAATGTTTGATTGAATTGGTTTGAATTTGGACATTCAAATTTGTACAGATCCGTACGGGACAAAAACATTATAAATACGGGATGCGTACGGACGCGTACTGGCACGTACAAATGTTGTTGACATTCGCATGTGCAAATTTGAATAGAAAATTTGAATGAATAGATTTGAATTTGTTCGATTCGAATTGAATGTGAATGCATTTGAATTTTAAAGGCTCAAATTGGTTTAAATTTTCAGATATTCGATTTTAATCTAATCGAATCCCAAACATTGCATTTGAACACACCCGTACTTCTGAATAGATTGGAACCCCCTACTCAGGAACATCCTTTGAAAAGACTGTTTCTTTCCATTTCCATTTTAATTTTCACTGTGCACATATTGCATATTTATATGTGGGACAGATCTGAAAGGAAGTACACAAAACAACTCAATTAAAACTGAACATGCTCAATAAGGGAAGACTTGGGGGTGGGGGGAATCCCAATAAACAAATAAAAACCTTGACCATTTCTGTCCAGGCTGTTTCTGAAGGCCTTTCAATATTTCACTTTTCCTTTCACATTTTAAGCTGGTTCACCTGGTGGTCCATTTTTACAAACAAGCTCACACGTTCGTACACCCCTCCCCAGACTTCTGGCAGTGGATAAAATAGATTCATTAGCTTTGATTAACCTCTTTTAAAGTAGACTTTAAAAACCTACTGCAGACAGCTATTGCTTCAGAGACAGCCTTTAAGATGCTTTATCATGTTTAAGACCCAATTACGGTTGTCCCAAATAAGAATAAAACATCACAGTAAAAATGTGGCCCACACGTTACGTTCGAGCTCAGAGCAAATAATCATTAATTTATAACAGTGACTTCCCCTCTTCCTGTAGTTTTATTGATGGCTAGAGTTAATTTGAGTTGAAAACAATGTAATGTGAGACTGATCAGGCCAAGAACTTCACTGGTTTTATTGACTTTCAGGTTTTTCCTCCCTTTTTGTTTTCCCTGTTTTTCATATGTCCGATAACTACATCCTACGGTAATAAATACACAAAACTTTAACCTGACATGGATATATCTCTATCCAGTATAATCTTTACTCTCCCAGTTTATGAAAATAAATGATGAGGATGAGAAGAATTAGAAGAAGAAGAAGAAGAAGAAGAAGACTAGAGAAGTATTCAAATATCCAAATTTGTACAAATAGAGAAAAAAAGAATGTATTGAAATTCAAACCGATTCAAGTACATTCATATCTATTTGGACAAATACTTGATATGTATTTGATGATGCAAATCTCGTATGCATCCCGTTTTTATCCCATATGTATCTGTATGAATGCATACAGAAACAGGTAGGATACACACATACAAACGTCCGAATTATTCATATGAATAATTTAAAATATTCATATTTGTTCAAACAACTAAAAAATGAAAGTCTGGATATTTGATTCGTATTCAAATGTCCAAATTCAGTTGAATTCAATCGAATAGCGAATATCTAATATTTGTGCCCATCCCTAAAGAAGACTGCCATTAGACTAATAATTGGGGACAAATCTACCAATTCTGTCATAAATTGTCCAGGGACTATATAAAGAAATCTCTTGTAGATTATTTGTTTTCTCAAAACTTTGCTGTATTCAACCTTCACATTCCCATTTGAACATGGGTTATAAATAAGACTGGGTCTATTTTGATATTTTTAATCTCTTTAAAGGGCATATTGACAAGAATAGCAAACTTTAATTTCTATATTTCATTTTCCTCAAAATCAATTTTCTGGTGTAGCTAGTTGGTCTATACTTAGTAAAACCACTGGTCCACCCCCTAGGAATACAAAATTGTATTCCATATGTAGTTTAGTTTAATTTAGTTTAAGGGCCTTTCCGCACTTGGCCTTATTCTAGAATATATCTTGGGGCAGGGGCCTGCTGTCCACATGTTAATGTAGAGTATGGCAGGGCCCAGGTGAGTCCCGCTATTGTCTGTATTAGCATGTGAACAACTGACTCCTATTCCAAGATATATTCCAGAATAAGGCCAAGTGCCTTCATTGCATTCCCTGCAGGAGAACACTTAGAAGAAGATAAAAGCTAGATATAATAATAATGTTTTCCATACTAGAATAGTCAAACCATGGCCCTTTTTGCACAGATTACATCCAAACTAAGTCCTAGGTCGTGGTGGTGGATATCATGTGGATGGCAGCTTGCCTTGGCGGACTTTTTTAGGATAATAAAAACTATCCTAAAATTTCAAATGCATTCATATTTGGCTGAATATTGTACAATATGAATTTTGAGAGGTTTTGAACTTTGGATTTGGCCCTTGACTAGATCATAGCTGCCTAGAACAATGAAGTTTCTTGGGTGAGAGTTAATATGACTTATACACAGGATGGATATTCCTTGAACAGGTCTATCCAAAAAGCAGAAAGAAAAGTAATTTGGGCGTGTCTTCTAAAAGCTGCTTTATTTCTCAAAGACAAATGTGGGGAGAACATGGCAGTGGGATATAGTTTGGGCATACATTTCCTCCTATTCTTAAAGATATTTGCACCAGCATTATGTAACTGGTTTCCTGACCAAGGCTTCATGTATATGAGGACCAATTCAAGCTGATTTGCTTTCTAGGTGACACAAGGGAGGAAGATAGTGAAGAAATGAATGCAAGGTGGCTGGGGTCAGGAAATAGAACTAGAAGTCAGGCTGCTTACCCAGTAGAGGACCTGGTATTCTGGGCAAAGAGTTTGTAAGGGGATAGGGAAGATCGTCCAAACTCACACCTCAGTCTGACTCTGCAGATGGCAACCTTGAGGTAATTTACTTTGTTTTTACCATTCTCAGAGGAAGGGGAGGAAAGAGAGATGCACCTGCTTCTAGATAATGGCCTTTCAGAAGCCCCAACTCAGGACTAATGGAAAATGCAAGTGGGGATGGTTTCCAGGTGGCATTATTTTGGTACCATTGTATCAGGCTGGAGAATCAGGTAGGATGCCTCTAAAGGCCGCTTGCAAGGAATGGAGACCAGAGGCCTACTCGCACTTTGGATGGTAGTCAATTAGTGAACTTCTGGTAAAAAGCATCTATCTGTGGAGTAGGCTGTTACAGCCTCCCAGCATGCCCTGCCTTCCCGGAAGTTCACTAATTGTTCATTAGCCACACCTTTACCAACATTGACCAAAAGCTTACTTGAAGTGTCCAGCGGTGTGACCATTTGCTCTTCTTCTGGTTCCCTGCTGTCAGTGGGCAGGGGAGGTGGTGTCCACTCAGGCACGGTAGCATTGGTGGCTGCGATTGATTGCTGACCTCTGCTATGACCAGACCTCCGATCCCTGGGAGTGGTGTCCAGTCATAGAGTCACGAGAGGGGCGTCCGATCACGGGCGCTGATGTGATCGGCCACAATACGTCCTTGTGTTCAAACATACTCCTCTCGCAATGGCATCTGAGCATGTCATGTAAAATCCCATCGTGGTAGTGAGGAGGCAGAACTTCTGGCTTTGGACACAGTAACACGTTCTGGTAAACAGGAGGACCATTTGCACTTCTGGCTGAAAATGGACTCTTTGGAGAAGCTCTCCTCGTGTCGAGTACAAATGGTCCACCTTTACCAGAAGTTTACTAGCTCTAGTTCACAGCAGCCTTATCAGGTAAGCGTGAAAACATGAAGGTTTCTTCTGCTTGAAATGCCCAGAAGCAGTTGGTGGGTCACTGGGTAAGATAGGATGCTGGACTAGATAGGCTGTGACCTGGTGGAGAAGGACTACTCTTATGTTCTTATCTAGAACAGATATCCAGGTACCATCTCTGGGTTGGAGATGCAGGCAAGAGGCCTCTAAGGGCCATTTTCAGGGAGTGGGGAGCAGGTGAAGGTCTTGGCTTTGCTTGAGATGCCCAGAAGCAATTGGTGGGATGCTGGACTAGATGGTCTGTGGTCTGATCTAGGAGAGCTCCTCTTAGGTTCTTATATTCAGGGTCTAATACGATCTTAAGGACTTAATTGAATGAAATGCCTGTTTGGTGTAATATCTAAGTGAATTGCAGATTTCAGGCATGAACAGTGCCACTTACTAGTTCTTTTTTTTTATTATTCAATGAGGTGGGAAAATGAAACAAAACGAAGTGATTCCCTCTCTTCTTGCTTTGGCAGCAGCTGGCTCATAAGGCAGCTGAAGAAAGAGCGGTGCTAATTTTTGACAGGGTGTGAGTGAAGTGGGACTAATAAACAGTGAAATGCTGCAGCTCTCAGGCAAGAGGCAGGAACAACAATTAAAAACAGGCTGAGGAGAAAACAGGGATTTCCACGGGGAAGCAGGAAATCTGTGTAGAGATGTCACCAGGATTTCATCCTACTTGACAGGAGGGAGCATTTCACTTAAGAGCTGCAGCTGACCTTTCCTCTCAAGGGAAATGGCTACAATGTAGGTTCTCCCTTGGACAGAGTCTCTGAGGAATCCTGAGGGCAGTCAAAGGATTTTTGGAAAGGCTAACCGTTTTGCCTCCAGTTCCCCCACATACTTGGAAGCCCGCAAAACATAACCAGAGGCCTGTTCACACTTGGCTGTATTCTGGAATTTATCTCAGGATAGGGGTCTGTTGTCTGAATGGTAATGCAAATTCTGGCAGGCCTCACCTGGGGCTTGCTATAGACTGCGCCAACATGTGGACAGCAGACTCTCATTCCAGGATATATTCCAGAATAAAGCCAACTGTGAACAGGCCCCAAGAGACAGCTGCCTGGCTTTTGAACCTGCATTGTATCCTTCTGCCCATAGTTTGTTCAAAGGTGACTGTCTATGGTAGAAAACATACTGCATTCATGCAGACTTTCTACAAGACTGGGAAACCCAGTCATACAAATTTCAAATCTGTACCAGGTTCAAAGAATACTTAAGGTTTTTCTGAAGATTACCATGTGCCAATACATGGGCAACGGCCACATCTACTGGTCTGAGGCACCACTGTGGGTTCAAAAAGTCACCCCCTGCTGCCTGGTCTATCATTTTCAGCAGTAGCAAGCAAGAATCTTGTGGTGACTGAACCAGCATCTTTTTGTATGCTTTTGCCACCAGAGGTCCCTTCTTTACAGGGCAGTTTCTATCACCATGCATGGAGAAGGTGCCGTTTTGTAGTGTCTTATGAATCCAAAATGGATATGAGAAGAAGAGTAGGCTTTTCTACCCCGCTTTTCTCACCCATTTAAGGGGATTCAAAGTGGCTGACAAACAATCTGTTCTTCTCACCACAACAGACACCCTGTGAGGTGGGTCGGCTATGAGAGCTCAAAAGACAGCTGTGACTAGCCCAAGGTCACCCAGCTGGCTTCATGGAGGAATGTGGAATCAAACCCGGTATTCCCAGATAAGAATCCAGCTCCCAGCCACTAGACCAAGCTGGCTCAGGAGAATATCTTCTCCCCCACCCCTGCATCTAAGAAGTGGATAGTCAACAAGTGATACAATTTTCTTTCCAAGGGTAAGTTGAATGTCTTAGAAAACCTACATTGTCACCAGAATTTGCAGTTGGGTGGGATGCATTGAAACAGCTTATAGGCTGTGGTCACCCCTTCACTTTAAGCCTTCTTCGGTCCAGTTCTGACTGCTCACACCTTTTCATTTCTATCCATTTTATTTATGGACTTTCCATTCAGGAAAAATCCAAATGGGAGGTGGAAAGTCCACAAATAAAATGGATAGAAATGAAGAGGTGAGAGCCTTGTGATCAGAAGATGGACTGAAGAAGGTTTAAAGTGAGGATATGATCATAGCCATAAAGTTCAAAGAACACACAAGCACTTCTGGATTTCTTGAGTCTCCTCCTCACAGCTGTGATTCTAGTGTTCTTCAAACAATTCATCTCTTATCCTTGATTGTCTGAACCCCTTTTAAGGTGTTTAGGTTCTTATCAAGGAGAATAACAGAATGGATTCTTTTCTAGGCATTTCATGATTTCATGGTCATCATTAATCATCTGTGGAGCATTCAATACATCTATAATTACACACTTGAGACTTCTGTGGCATATATGAGTTCAAGTTTTCCTATAGATTTTTTGTGACAGCTAGGGCAGACTAAGTTGTTTGCAAGTCAAATCATGTTGTAGGCTACTTGAATATCTGCTATGCATATCTGCTACTGAGGCTGAGATTTAGGTACTCTTATATACAGCAACAGAATGGGAGCAAGGCAACAACAGTGTTTCCGTTGCGCACTGAGCTACCTGAGAGAGCTGAAGGGAGAGATCCAAGTGTTATTCAGAACAGAAGGAGAGATTTGCAAATTTGGTTTGTGCTCAGAAAGTTCAAATCCAGCCAAACCTTTCAAACCAGTTCCAGTCAAACCGTTCAAACCAGTTCCAGTCCTTGCTTGAAAAACCCTGACCAAGCCAAGGACACATGTGCAAACACAAACCAGCTAATCGTACTGGAACCCAAAATGGGCCTTTCGGCAATCTCCATTCCTCAGGAAATTCTCCCTGGGAAGGGAAGATTAGGGATAGATCTGAATAGGGACATGCATGAATATTCAAAATATTTGTTATTCAGACATTAATATTTTAGTATTTGTACGAATATGAATATTTTGAGTTATTGGTACAAATAATTCAGACATTTGTATGGATATGGATATCACACATAACATATGTATTTGTACGCATCTTGTGTGTATCTGTATGCATCTGTATGGGATGAAAACGGGATGCATATGGGATGAAAACGGGATGAGTACGGATACGTAAGTATGCGTAAGGTTGCGTACGAGATTCGTCTCATTAGATATGTACCAAATATTTGAACAAACAGATAGGAATGCATTCGTATCAGTTCAAACGTCCAAACATTCATTTTTCTTTCTTTGTACAAATTCAGATATTTGAACATTCAACTTGAATCGAACTGAATGTTGAAAATTGCATTCATGTGTGCCCCTAATCTGTGGCCATTTTGCACATGGCCTGCTAGTGCACATCGGTGTAGCTTCTGGGAAGCACCATCTACCGTTGCAGGAGGAGTTTCCACACTGGAAACTTCTCCTGTTATCCTAGAAGCTACTCCAGCATCCACTAGTGGTGCTGAAGGAAAACATGCACCACCCGCATCCAAAATCTTACCTTTCACAGCCACCGGAGAGGCCATTCCCACCACTACCAGGTGCTGGGGGTCATCTGAGATGAATTTCAAGGGAAGCCAAAGGGAAGATAGACCAAACTTCATATCTATATCTATATATCTGTAATCTATCTATCATGGCTGATTGAATGCGCATGCAGCATGCTAGTAGGGGCATATGGGGCAATTTCACGCTTCCCTTCTGGTCTGCTGGACGGGAAAGGTGTACAATGAACTAACATTGACTAATGCTCGCACTTGGGAGTGCTAGTCAATGTTTGGCTTTCCCCTTCATGATCAAATACTTACGTCCCTTGAGTCACCAGGCCAGTCCTCTTCAGGGTGCTGCCATCATGAGTGCAGTGCCCACCATGACTGCGCCATTGCCAGTTGATGCTGATGCTCTGTGCAGTCGCAGTCACACCAGGAGGTCAGAAGAGCTACCAGCGCACTTATGTGGCAGCTCCGTTGACCTCCCCGTCTAGCAGAGGTGTAAATGCTCCCTGGCTGGACACTTCATCTAGTTGGTAATTAGGAAACTTCTGGGCAGTCAGGAGGTGTTCATACCATGCAAATGCTCCTGCAAGTGCAGATGCACTTGCCCAGATGTTGCCTTATTATCAACTATGGGGTGAAGTGTGAATTGGCCCACCCATGGGACAATTTTCCAATTCTCTTCCCTTCCGCTGGATAGGAAAGGAGCACAATCACCCAGTGTTGACTAGCTCTCACACTTACAAGCACTAGTCACTTACAGCCCAAGCCCTGCACAATCAGTCACTTGCCTGTGGCTAATCCCGGTCCCGGTCCCCCTCAGGGCTCCAACATTTTGTTTGCGGCACCCTTTGTGATTGTGCATGCGTCAGCACCATCACTATGACAATACTGACACTCTGGCACATGCAGTCGTGTCTATGGTCATCCCAGGTTCCAGCACACTTGCGTGGCATCTCAGACAGCCCTAGAGCACTAGAAAAGGTTGGATGCTCGCCACTGGACACCCCAGGTAAGTAATTAGTTAAGGTTAGCAAAGGTATGGAGCACATTTTCGTGCTCCACATGTAGTGCATGATTAGGAACTTCTGGGAGTGCCTGGAGGCCGTGACAGCCTCCTCAAGGTACAGATGCTCTTCCCCAGAAGTTCTCTAATCATGCACGATGGGTTGCAGTGTGAATTGGCCCATGGTATCACCTGTTCTGCACCAGGAGGAAGAAGCCCAGAAGATCACCAGAGGCCTATTTGCACTAGGGAGCTCTGGTTAGCAATTAGGCCAGCATTGGGACAGAGCATTCACTGTACAGGCTGGGCAGTTCCGTCTGGGACTGTCTCTTCTCCTCCCGTCCCATCCCAGGGTAGCCTAATTGTGGCCAGAGTGTGGAGCACTTGGCCCAAGCTGTTCCAGGCCATCCCAGAGCTGTCCAGCCAGGAGAGCATTTGCACTCTCCCTGCCAGACAGGTCTGGAGCCCTTCCCTGAGGAACCACTATTGGGCCCTTTGGGGCCCACCAGCTGACAGCCCCTTTTGGAGGAAGGGCAAGACCGGGACCCCTGGTGCCCACCCCCACCCAAGGACTGTGCCACCACCAAGCCCCACATACGCGACATAAATGTTCGGCTGCCTGGTTCAAACTGGGTGGGGCTTGCTGAGTTCACACTGCAGTGTTCTGTGCAAGTGCATGCCACAGCCTGCGATTGGGCCATAGCACGTGCCTGCAGAGAACACCTGGTTCAGTGCAACAAGCCCCGCCTCCGGGGCTTACCCAGTGGCCTCATACATTCCTCTTCCAACGGGGAAATGCAAAAAAAACAACAACTTTAATTCTGATTTCCAGCTCCCATTGCAGCTTTGCCTCTTGTTTCACAAGTCTGAATCTGCAAAAAGAAGCTGCAAATTAGCCTCATCAAACAGTTGTATGCTATGCTAATACTGCACTATCTGAACTCCTCCCACCTCTGCTGAGCTACAATCTGCAGAAACTCATCAGTTCTGGCAATAAGTCGATGCCAACCAGCTCCACATTGCAAAACTGTTTGGGAAGGATATATTGGAGGCACCAGCCTGGTGTTTTTTTGTTTTTTTTTTAAACGCTTTCAAAAGAAGCCAGATTTAATATTTCATCAGCAGAACAGATCGAGAGATTTGCAAAACATCAAAGAAATACTAATACAAACACCTACTGAAAGCAAATTAGGGAAATTGCTGCAGACAAATGTTCCCATTGACATGACTGTGGGTGTTTGTGGGCCTCTGTTTACATTGTTGCATCATGAAAAATACAATAAACATCTCAAAGAAGTATGCTTATTTATTAAGACTGAGCTTTCATCTCTCATTTTGGTGACACATACAAAGCGTTGCTGCTTTATTCTTGAAGCTGACGCATTCCACCAAGCTGAAAAATAATGACAGTCTGAGCAGTGATGATACAGCTCTTTATGTACAGCGAATATACAGAAGTCCTATAAGCACAGGATGGGTAATCCAATATCTTTATAGTCAAAGTAAGGGTGCTCTACATGGGGAGAGGAATCTTTTTTAAAGTCCCATTGCCTCTTGCTGCCCTGCCAAATGTCAGGAAACAAGCCTGCAGTCCTCCTGCAGTCCAAATGTTTTTTCTGCATTCAAATCCGATTTTAATAGAATACATTCGGATCTATTCTTCCAAATGTTAGGTTCGAATCTGCAGATATGAATGTCGGCAACATTCGTATTTGAAAGATATGGATGTAGACAACGTTTGTATGTGCCATGCGTATCTACGCATTTTGTATGCAAATGCATACAGATATATATGAGATGCATATAGATATGTATGTGTACATTCGTATCTGCACATATGTATCTGAACATTTGCATGTTTAAATTTGAATGTGTAGACATTCTGTTCGAGTTCAAATGTCCACATTCGATTGAATTCAATCGAATTTCGAATGTTTAGAACATTTGTGCGTCTCCCTAGTCCTCCTTTGTCTGTTTCCATGCGAAATCACTGCTCCTGCCAAGATGCCCAAGTGCAAGCAAAAACTCTCCCACTTTCCTTTGATATTTTTTTTTCTCATGCACTTCCTACATGCAGGTGATTTTTGCAAAAGCACTTATTCTGCAAGGAAGCAACAGACACAGTGGCAATCCTAATAGTGTCCCGGGGAAATCATGGATTTTAAACGCCCATGCTTTATTCCAGAATATCCAAATATAAGCAGAATAAATAACCACTTCTTGAGAAGACAACAATTTTGTAGAGGGACGGGGAACATCATTGTTGATGGTGAGGTCTCCATGTGTCTCCTCAATGGCTGCTTTCACACCTAAGTTTTAATCCAGCTTCAGTCCACTTTCGGAATGAGATAATGCATTGGCAAAGGGTAAAGGGGCAAGCTTTAGCATTACCTAACTCAGAAAACCCACCTTTGGGTTAGATAAAGGGGAAAGAAAATGACTGGCCACTTTGCTGATATGTTGCCTCACTCTGAAAGTGGACTGAAGCTGGATTAAAACTAGGTGTGGAACACAGCCAATGTGTCTCCAGTTCAGGATTCTAGTAGAGGGAGGAAACTGCTTTAATTCTTTAAGACAGTCTTATACTGTATTTCATGGATTTTTATTTTTATTTCTCCAAGCAGGACATTTTCAGTGTGTCCTTTCAGCATGAGAGCCAGCACAGGGAGCATTGGGAGGAACCGATCCTCTCCAATTCCTTTTAACAAGAGAACTGAACTACTGTGTGAAACATTTTTCTCCACATTTATCAGTCCCAGGGCTTCTACAAACAATGTATTGCCAATTAATGTTGACCTTTTGGGGAAGCAGCATAACATCAGGCAAATGGAAAACGAATTCCATTTATGTAGGATGGCCAAGCTGAAGAACAGTTCCAGATGTTCTAAGCTGAAGAAGAAGAAGAAGAAGAAGAAGAAGAAGAAGAAGAAGAAGAAGAAGAAGAAGAGGGAGGAGGAGGAGAGGGAATTCCAGTAAAAAGTCAGTCTGAGAAAGAAGTAAACAAGGAGACTGGGATGAAATATTGTGGCCAAATTAGCTGAGAAATCACAAAAGATCCATTTCTTCCTGCTCCAAAGGAAAAAAAAAAATCTATAAAATAAGTACAGGCCTAAGGGAGAAGACCAGGCTTACAACTTCCCAGAAAGCAGCAGTGGTAATCATTTCTAGGGCACTTATGAGATCTGCTTTATAGAGGGCGTTTCTCTGGAGAGAGCAAAGTTGTAGCCCAGACTTCTATTTGAGTATGAATGTCATCTGTTTGAAGCAAGAAGAAATAGAGCCCTAGCATTAATTCCTATGGAGAGGCCGATAACATGGGGCAGTCTTGCTCATCTTCCCCATTATTTTAACCTGTAATTTCTTAGGCTCTGCAGCTGGAGAAAACACTGACGGAAAGCTTTGATTACGGCCATGTCTCCACTGTGCATCTGAGGCACCAGTAACACATCTTCTGCCACATTTCTGTCTGTGGTGGCAGTAGGTGCCTCTTAGCGATCAGGCTGTCCCATTAAAGGACATGATTGTCATCTAAGGCACGATTATCCAAGGGTGCAGTTTTGCTGAGCTTGAAGGAGGCTCTGAGGTCGCTGCTGAAAATGGCACCTCCATAAAGGGAGACAAGGAGGAGATGTTATCAGCAGCAATCACCGTGGTTCCTCAATGCATCTTGGATCGAGATGCCCCCATTTTGATGGAAGGACATGGCCTATGTTTCCCCCAATTTGCTTCCTGGCCTGTCCATGGCTTAAGGTAGAAGAAAGTGACACAGTGAATCACACCACCACTATGGATTGGCCATGAATTGTGTCTCTAACTGCACTTAGTCTTTGGAGCAGTTCCATCCAGTGCCTGGTCAGGCCCATGTGCATTCCATCATTGCTGCCCCAAGTGTCATAACCCCTTCCCAGAGCAACTCAAGAGAAAAGCAGCCCATAGCTTGATTGGTAGCATCTGAATCACTTTGGGGGGGAAGCTGGTTTCACACCCTCTTCTGAGTGTGGTATGGTAAATAGGGATGTGCCCGAATATTTGAATGCATGCAAAATTCGATTGAATTCAATGAATTTCGACGTTCGAATTCAAATTGAATGTCCCTAAATTCAAATTTAAAGCTTTGATTCAAATTTCAAATTTTGGATCTATTTGTTCGAATTATCCAGACATTCACCTGTGTACGAGTTCATACACAATGTGTTCTTGAAGATTTTCATCTTTCCTGCACCCGTACGCATTCGTATGGATCCATACAGGATGAAAACGGGTTGCATATGGGATTATTATGGGATGCGTATGGACGTGCATGGATGCATTCAGATGTGTACGGACCTGGGGAAGATGTGGACGGGCATCTACGAATGTTGTCAACATCCATAAGTGCAAATTCGAATGAAAAATTTAAATGAATTGGTTCAAATTTGCTTGATTCAAATCAAATTTGGTTAAATTTGAATTTAAAAGATTCAAATTGAATTGAATTTTTGAGTCTCCCGAAAATCGAATCCCAAAAATTGCATTTGTGCACACTTTTACACAGGGACTGGAAATAGACCCAGAAGGCAGCCATGTTCATTCTGGTGCAAAAGCACCTAAATGGAAGCCTATAAGTTTCCACTCTCCTCCTCCATGAATCTACATGGTGCCTTAAGTCAGCATCAACTTGTGATGGTTTCAGGGTCAGGCTGCAACGGGCAGGCATATTTCCTTGCTCCCTTGCAAGCCTCTTTGCAAACTGCATTTACAAGCCCTGGTTACAAGCTGCAAAAAGGGCAGGAAACCTTGCCCGGGCCCTGTTGCATTGGTTGGCTGCTGGCAAATTGTTCTTTGGGAAGGGAGGCAGAAGGAGACAGCCATCACTGGTTGATTCTCTGAAGGAGCTCATACTAAGAACAGACCAGGGGCTGCAACCCACAGCCAAGCAAAGAGGTGCCAACCCTTGCTGAAAGCAGGACAGAGTTGCTGTACTTTGGGGAGGCTTGGGTAAAGCTGAGCAAACCAGAGGAGATAAGTGGGCAGGAATATCTGCTTGGGAGCAACGGGGGTCTTGGAAGCTAAGAGAGCTGTGTATGCTAGAGGCTTGCTATTCTATGAAACTGTTGATCTTTATCTTGCATATTCTGAACATTCTGTTTTCCCTTCTACTTCTCTAAATCCTCTTCTCAATAAACCTATTTTGGTTTACATTTTATAATGCTTGCTACCAGTGTTTTGCATTTAAACTGTAGTACTCACTCAGCCTAGTGCACGCTTCCAGCAACCCAAAAGTGCCCACCTACTATTCAGAGGGCAAGCACTGATCGGTTCGCTAGAAGTCGTGGCAATCAACCATCTTGAAATCTATTCACCATCTTGTACATCTCCCAGATGACTCCCTGGGGCATCTTTGGAGATGTTGCCCAAATCTACCACTATTCCTAGGCACTTGTGGAAAGGCGAGGCATTTGTACCGCAATGGCCAAATCACATTACTGAAAGTTTCCTGGGTTTGTTTACGCAAGGGTGGTCCGGTTTTTACCACACAAATGCCAGAACATCCAATACAAAATGTGACTCTTAGGCAAAGAAAAGACCAATAAAACATGACTGTTTAAAACTGTGTCCTTAAATTCTGCTACATAAAAGGACCAAAGGAATGAAAAGGTTTAAACTCATCCACTTCAGCAAGATAACCAGAAATAGGAAGTCACGTTTCTCTTCCAGGATTGCATGGGGAAAAAAAGAAGAAATATTGCAAGAGCAGATTTTTAAAATTATTATTAGCAGTCCTGTGCAACTTCAAGAAACATCTCTGGAAAGTGTGTGTGTGGGAGAAGTAACTATTGGCAGGAAAAATGAAATATAGCTCATTAGGCAATGCCATTAAATATAAGAGGAAAACTTACAAAACAAGACATCATTTAATCCATCATAAGTTCAGATTTGCTTGAAAAACAAACTGGTACTGGTAGTTTCAGAGCTACACGCTTTTGGGTTTGTGGTTTGTATAATCAGTGTGCCAGTAACCAGAGATGGGAGGAAACCTCCGTTTTCTGGTTTGATTTGATTCAAACTTTTGAGCCAGTTTGGTCTAGTGGTTAGGGAGCCGGAGTCTTATCTGGGAATACCGGGTTCAATTCCGCCCTTCCCCATGAAGCCAGCTGGGTGACCTTGGGCAAGTCACAGCTCTCTTCTGAGCTCTCACAGCCCCACCTACCTCACAGGGTGTTCTGTTATGGGGAGAAGAATAGAACCTTTGTCAGCCACTTTGAGTCCCCTTAAACGGGTGAGAAAAGCGGGGTAGAAAAGCCAACTCTTCTTCTTCTTCTTCTTCTTCTTCGTTTGGTTTGAATTTGAACTTTTTTCATCAAACAGGCACGGCACTGGGTTTGATTTCAACACTCACAACTAGGGACGTGCACGAATATTCATTACACATTTGTTATTCGTATGAAATCGGACATCTGTACACGAATCCAACGTTCAGATATTTGTACATTAACATTCGTACGGACACAAATAGTTCATACATTTATTAAAATGGGGATACATATTAGATACGTATTTGTTGGTATAGGATATGTATCTGATATATATGTGTTTCGAATAGTATCCATATCCAGGATCGGTATCCATTCATATTAGATATTCATACAAACATGTATGAATGCATTCATATCCAATAGAATCCTATGACATTTGAAGGGTATCTATCCAAAAGAATACAGATTTTGTTTCCATCCCTACTCATGGACACCTGTTACGTTTCTAAGGTTCCTTTGAACACCCCTTGGGTTTGTTTCAGTTTCAAACTCTGTTTCCAAACAGGTTTGAATTCAAAGCTGGTTTGTTATTCATTGAACTGGTTTGTTATTCATTGTAGCATTTGGTTGTTATTCAGGATAGGCAAATGCATCCAGGCAAAACACGTAAAGTACAAAACAACAATAAAAGCAGGCCAACAGAATAACGATTGCACGTGAAACCTAAATGTAGATCAGGTACGATATTTTTCTAATTATTTCAACAGCAACATCATAAAACTACGGGGGGAGGATGGAAGCTGTAAACAATTTGCTGTTAAAGTATGTGTAAAAAAAAACAAATCAAAATGAAGGACTTCTGCAAGCATCTGTCCATCTCTGAGAAAGCCCTTATTCTCTTAAGTGATCTTAGTGGAGGGCTTCGGAAACTGGCAGGTGTTTGTCCTCTTTGGTTTCAGCCTGTGATGTAGAATTAGCCTTATTTTTATAGTAATGCTGTTGCAGAGAGGGCGAAGTGTTTTGTAAGGGCCACATTCCCTTCCCTTCAGGAGGAGGAAGAAGAGAAGAAAAAGAAGGAATTCTGCTGGTTCCACTAAAAACATTCTCTGTGACTAGGGATGTGCATGAATTTTGATAACATTAGAAATTTGGCCGAATTCAGTTGAATTTAGGCATTCAGATTCAAATTGAATGTTGGCGTATTTGAAGATCGACATTAGAATTTCAATTGAATGTTTTGATACATTTTTATGAAGCTTCGTATGGGATTTATATGGGATTCTTACGTGGGATCCCTATGTTATTCTTATGCATTCGTTTATAGGAGCCGTATGCTATTTCTATGGGATTTCTACGGGATTGAATATTTGTATTTTTTTAAAAAAACATATATCTTTATTGGATTTTTGTACATATTGTGATTATCAACAATATTCACATGAATGGTTCCTTCTATGAACAATATGCACTTCACCTATGATCCTCCCCCCACCCTAACTCCCCCTAATCCCTTTGTGAGCTCCAAAACTTAATATAACATGTAATATTTCCAATCCATTTAATCAGAAATTCTCTTTCAGGTAGTGTTGAATTTGTTGTTGATAACATTTCATCTATACATATTTTCCATACATGTAGGGTCTTCTTAGCATCCAGATGTCTCCAACAGCTTCGTCCTTGGTCATTCATTGGCTGTTTTTCCACTGTCACTAGAAGTACCCATTAAGTACCCATTAATGGGTACAAAAATGCCATTTCGTACCCATTATCTCATTTAGCATAATGTACCTGGAACCATTTGCCTATGTTTAAATTGTCTGCATACTTCCAACTTATAACTATACTATGAAGGGCAGCAAAAATTAACCAACGTAACAAGTTTAGGTTCTCTGGTATATTGTTGTCCTCAAATGAGTGCAGAATAAAAATTTCTGGCTGAAGAATACATCCAAAGAGGATCTATTCAAATGAATACAATTTTTTATTTTTATTTTTGCATATGATTTGATACAAATCAAATACAAAAAAATTGTGCACATCCTTATCTGTGACCCATCTGTACTGGTTTTTGGTTTTATATGTATATATATATAGATCTGTTTCTGCGAGGGGTATCTTCACATGGAGTCACTATCACGCGCTAGCTTAGTTCCATCCACTTAGGCTGCCCTTTGGAGCTTTTCTTGACAGAGTGGTAGTTATAAGAGAACCTAAGGCCTTTTCACACTTAGGCAGGTAGTGAATAATTAGAGAAATTATGGGAAGAGCATCTGCACTTGGAGGAAGCTGATACAGCCTGTCCAGAGGTTCCCCAATCATTCACTAGGTGTGGAGCACAAACTTCAGACCTGCCTCCTTGCCCCCCCCCCCCAGTGTGATTCCCTCTGCTCTCTCTTTGTGAGCCAGTTTGGCCTAGTGGTTAGGGAGCCGGACTCTTATCTGGGAATACTGGGTTTAATTCCACATTCCTTCATGAAGCCAGCTGGGTGACCAAGCCATTTGTCAGCCACTTTGAGTCCCCTTAAATGGGTGAGAAAAGCAGGGTAGAAAAGCCAACTCTTCTTCTTTTTCTTCTTCTTCTCCTCCTCCTCCTCCTCCTCCTCTTTGGATCTGCCTCCTTGCCCCCCTGCTGTGGTTCCCTTTGCCCTGTCATCGGATCTGCCTTCCTGTCCCCTCCCTTGCCGCAATTCTTTTTGGCAGCAGCAGAAAGACATGACCAAGCCATTCCAGGCCGAAAATGATGCAGATTAAAATGTGAAGGTGTAACCATGGCCCAAAAGATGAAATTAACCTTTGAGTTTAAATTCCTATATAAATTTTATTTATTTATTTGTTTGTTTGTTTCTCTATTGTTGCTCTCTTCCAATTGGAAACAGGACACTCCTGTAATTCCAGAACAGACAGAAGTTCACACAGAGCTAGAATGGACTTCTAAGAGGAGATAATGGGGCCGTTCTTCCTCCTGCAATATCACTTCATCGACTTGAAGGGTGGCTTTGTTTTGTAAATGTTATTAAGCGCACAATGTATATATATATTTTTCTTTTTAGGGTTCAGAGGTTTGAAGAAGGTTCAGGAGCAGCTGCTGGGAAGAGGGCAAACTCTAGAACTGTCTCCCATTTATCGGCAACCTAATCAGACGGGCCGCCGAGAGGTCATGAAGCCTGGAATTAATTAATACAGGTAGAGCAATCTTGAATCCTGCTTACTGTTATGCAACAAAGATCTATCCGAAAGCTCTTTCAAGAGCCATAAGAAAGTGGCCTTTGTTGAGGTGGCCGACTGAACGTTACTCTATTACCTCCTTTTACATGAAGGCAGATTGTGTAACACATGCAATACAATGTTTAGGTAACATTAGTATTAAGTTCTATGGCCTCAGAAATAAAATCATGTTTAAAGTAAAGGGTGACATTTCATCCTCGGCTTTTGCTACTTTTCTGTTACATCAAACCTCAAACATCACATTGAGCTAAGCCCCGGGCGGCCCTCAAAGCACGGAGGGAAAGGGAGATTTGTTTCAGCCACTACATTTATCTGTCTCACGGTTATTAGCTCATATAACCTTTTGTTGCTATCCACCACCTTTATGTAAGTAGCACATATTACTGCACGTTGTCCTAGATATAAATGAAGTAAGTATGCCACAGATATTCACAAAGAATGTCAGATCTCGAGGATAAGCAAGATCCTAGCAGAAAATCACTGTTTAATCTAGGGATAAGAAAGATCTGTTAACCCTCCCCCACTCCTTCCCCCCCCCCTTTTCAGGTGAAAACACACTCAGCTATATTCAATCCCTGTTCAAGCATCAGTTCAAATCCCATCCAAGCACTTTGTGTATTGGAGATTTCAGGGCTTTGCTTTCATCAACATCTTCAAATTATCGACAGGCCCAACAGCAAACTATGCAATTGAAACAAAAGTATGTTGGCCGTCGGAGAAATTAAAGCATGCTCATGCGTTTGCTAAAACTGTGGCAGCATTTCTTACGCAACACAGGTTCTCATTGGTCAGCAGTCGGGCGATATAAAAATTACCGTTTATAGCTCACTTCATCGATTCCCTCTGACTCTTGTGAAATAGAGTGGGCGAAAAATGTTCATTGCCTTCTCGATTCATATGGATTGCAAAGATTCAAAACTCTGCATTTGAACTGAATTTTGGCTGTATTCAAAGCCAGGCCTAGGCATGCAAAGCAAAAGCGGATTTGAAATGGATTCGGAGCTGAAAGAAGACTGTTTAAACCAGCAACACTATATATCCTGCATTGATTTGAAGCATGCGGTATAATTAGATTGCTTGGCAAATGAAGTGTCAGCTGGTAGGCTGTCATCACACTGAAGATTTGGGCTTTGAATTCATTGTGCCATTCTTCTCAACCTGTCACATGGGGAAAGCCAACTGGGATGGGAGTTGTCAATAAGAGTAAATAGGGTAGTCTATAGGAGAGGAAGAGGGGGAGGAGAGGAAGATGATGATGGAGGAGGAATTACTCAGCCAACCAATGTGACTTTTTGTCCCTCTACAATTGATTTTAGTAGCACCTCAACCAATAATCAGACATTCTCCCCCCAATGATCAATCACAACTTTATTATAAAATAGATGAATTGTCAGAAGATGCACAGATTTGATGCACAGACTTCGCTATGTTCCAGTGGTGGAGCAAACTTCCTGGTTCAACCCCCTGGAAATAGACCACAGCAAATCACTTCTGTGTCTCTGCCAAGAAAATTTATTGAGTTGCCCATGAAGGTGTCCATGTGGTCAAATAGGAGTCTGCTGCAACCTGGGAGGTACCCAAAAACACTTTTGTGTTGTTTTCTGGAATGCCTTTGTTTTAACATTTGTATTGGACAGAGATGTACAAAGTATCCAGGTTGATTTTTTTTTTTTTTGAGGGGGTGGGTGGGATAGGAGCGAAAAATTAATTCAAATACCTGGTATTCTATATATGGTTGTTTGCCTGCTTCATTCCCATAGCCATGATGCTGCACCTCGACCGATTAGATCCTTTTTGGGATGTCATCATCACAAGGGTGTAACTGGTTATTTTGAACAACAAATGGGGGAAAGCCAGTATAAAGTGGCGTCTTTTCTACCCAAATGTTCTGGCAAATGGTGGTTCTCCATGGGGACCTTCATAAGGGTCATTTCTGTAGCAGCAGGGAGAGATGAGGAGAAGCAGGACAAAATTGCACCATCGCAACCTGCTGAAATGTGTCTATTAGGATGCCCAGGGATGTTGGAGTATGGACCGGTCAAGTGATGCCGAGATCCCTTCTGAATCCCAAGTCCCCAAAGGCTTTTATTTTCTGAATTGCATGGTCATTTGCCCAGGAAAAAAACCTCTTGTGATGGTTTTGTTCACTTCTCTATGCTTTGTTCATAGGCAACCCAACATGTTCTTTTCTACTGATATGTAGATTTCGCAATGTTGTGTTTGGATTCGCCTGTGAAGGAGACTTCAACCAACACAAAAGACTTATCAATAGCACTGGATTGTTCTTTGACAGTTGGCCGAGTTTGCTCTTCCTGGGAACAGGATTTTTTTTTGGGGGGGGCAGAGAAAAAAGAGAGGTCTCACTATCATCCAGTTGGTTACAAAACAAATGGTTTGTACAAGCGAGAGAAAGAGAGAAATAAAAAGAGAGAGAGAATGCATTTTTTTAACACAAAAAATGGAGAAAATATATTTATGCAATAAAAAATATTGGGCTACCTGCTTAAAAAAGATGGATTCCATCTCATCCCCTTAGCTCCTCTGGCTGCCAGGAGAACAAGGCTCCAGTTGATCGCCTTGATAAATCCATCATGTTTGCATGCTTATAATTAGATTAGCAGCTGCTGTAAGTCTGAGCAGTGAAATGTTTCTGTTTATTAAAAGGAATTGTTTTCCTTGAAATGCAGAGATGAGGGTTTCACCGCCTGCCTGCCTGCCTGCCTGCGCATGTGCGTACACACACACAGGATCCGCCGCTACACAAGCCGGCGTGACTTTAGGCATGACAAAAGAGGGGAGAGAAGAATCAGTAATGGGTATATGATTCTCAAATCGAGTCGAACTGATAAAAATCAGACTTGCTGTCAGCTGTGCAAATTGAGAGCTCTGAGCAAATGCTTTGAATGGTCGAAGGGGAGACAGGCTTTTGTGCAAGCGAAGTGCTCCCCCTGCTGGTGAGTCAACTGAAGGATGCTGCAGGCTGGGATGCTTCTTAGCACCTTGCTTCGATTGTGGAGGCGTCAGAGCTACTCTGATAGAGAGGAACTGACCTTCGAATGAGCAGAAATAGAGGTGCTTGGACTGGACCTCGGTTAGCCATCCTCAACTGAAGCTCTGGCAAGGAGCAATTCCTCGCTCAAATGCAAGAGAGACACTGCAGGCAAGGCGGACTTGCAGCCTGGCTTTGCTAAATAGAAGCTTCTTTTCTCCTCATTCTTGCCTTCTGGCTGCTGTGATTCACTGTGTTTAGGTGTTCATGCACATGCAATGCCACATCTGTGTCTGGAAAGGCTCCTGCATCATAGTGCAGCCAGTTTGGTCTTGTGGTTACAGTGCCGGACTCATATCAGTCCTAGGCCCTTGGGAAGGGCCAGACTAGTGATAACAATTACTAAAACCAGCATAAATATCTTGTTTGCTTTGTGTTGCTGTTGTTTTATATCAATAATAATAATAATAATAATAATAATAATAATAATAATAATAATAATAATAATAATAATAATAATAATAATAATAATAATAATAATAATAATAATAATAATAATAATATGAAATCAAGATCCAGTTACTGACCAACATCAGTTTGTGACATCAGTATGGAGTTTGGCCTGGACAAATGTGCCACAGTGGCACTGAAGAAGGGGAAGATTACTGAAAGTGAAGGCATTGAAATGCCAAATGGCCAAGCCATCAGGTCCCACCAGCCAGAAGCCTACAAATACCTTGGCATCTTGCAACTGGATAACATTAAGCATGGCCATGTGAAATCTGTGGTCAGTAAAGAGTACATCCAAAGGACTAGAAAAACCTTGAAAAGTAAATTGAATGGCGGTAACACCATTAAGGCCATAAACACCTGGGCCATACCAGTCATTAGATATACTGTGGGAATTGTGAACTGGACTCAGTTGGAATTGGACAACTTAGACAGAAAAACCAGAAAACTGATGATGATCCACGATGCACTACATCCTCGGAGTGATGTCGACAGATTGTACTTGCCCAGGAAAGCAGGCGGTAGAGGACTTTTGCAAGTGAAGCAAACAGTGGAAGAAGAGAAGCATGCATTAGCAGATTACGTGGCAGAAAGCAAAGAATCAGCTTTGATTGAAGTCAACAACCAGAAGCTTCTCAAGGTGCAGCAAACCAAGAACCAGTACCGGAAAACTGCAATTCAATGCCGAATGGACAGCTGGCACAATAAAGCACTGCATGGACAGTTCCTGGAGAAGATCGAAGGCAAAGTGGACATGGAAAAGACCTGGTCCTGGCTTACGAATGGAACATTGAAAAAGGAAACAGAAGGACTGATTCTTGCTGCACAAGAACAAGCAATAAGAACAAATGCCATCAAAGCCAGAATTGAAAAATCAGGAGAAGATCCAAAATGCCGACTCTGCAAAGAAGTGGATGAAACAATCGACCATATACTCAGCTGCTGCAAGAAGATCGCACAAACTGATTACAAGCAGAGACACAATGCTGTAGCACAAACCATCCACTGGAACTTGTGCCAAAAGTATCATCTGCCAGTGGCAAAGAACTGGTGGGATCACAAGCCAGAAAAAGTTGTTGAAAACGAACAGGCAAAACTACTTTGGGACTTCAGGCTTCAGACTGACCGAAAATTGGAGCATAACACCCCTGATATTACAATCGTTGAGCAAGAGAAAGTGTGGATAATCGATGTTGCTATTCCAGGTGACAGCAGAATTGAGGAGAAACAGTTCGAGAAACTCACCAGATATGAAGACCTGAGAATTGAAGTTCAGCGACTCTGGCGAAACCCAGTGAAAGTGGTCCCAGTCATCCTCGGCACACTGGGCGCGGTGCCAAAAGATCTCAGCGGGCACCTTAAAACCATTGGCATTGACAAAATATCCATCTGCCAACTACAAAAAGCCACTTTACTGGGGTCTGCTCGCATAATTCGCCGATACATCACGCAGTCCTAGGTGCTTGGGAAGTGCCCAACTAGTGATATAATACGAAATCCAGCATAAGTGATCTTGTTTGCTGTGTGTAACTACTGTTTTTACATCATCATCATCATCATCAAATTAGCACTCAAGAAATTTTGGAAAAGGTTCCAAGTGCAGAGTCTTGCTTTCATCGTAAGTTCCCCATAAATAACAAGTCACATGTTTTCCTCCACTGTGTCTGTGTTAATTAATTTCAGTCCAGCGAACATGGGCCATTATAGCTGTTAAGATAGAAAGCCTTTATATCTGAAAGTGAATGGAGGAGGAGAACAGCCTGTGTTGTCCAGATTGTTGGGAGATCAAACTTGGCAACTGAGAATCATCGAGCCATTTTTAGCACTGTACTTCACATTCCCTGGACTAATTCTAGAGCAACTCTTTGGAATGATCAGGGATCACCCGCTGGGTCACTTCAGTCCAAGCAGCTTAGAAGGGCAGTGATGGAGGTATTGTAAATATTTATTTAACGAAGCATATTGTGAATACCCCACATGGGTACAGCAGGCTCTTCCTAGAAAGCATATTATAGCCATCTATTCTCCCACAGATATAGAGAAAGAGCAATATGTATAAGTCGAATAAAGAATAAACAAAAAGTAAGTACTTAAGGCTCTCATTTGTAGCAGTTTTTGGGCTGTTACGCTGTGTTCCAGGTTTCTTCTTCTGAGAAGCTAAGCTTTCAGATAGAGCTGCGATATCCATCTTCAGAGGTCTTCGCTCTTCGCCAAGTCAAGGGTGACTGGTATCTTACTAGAAATGGGCTGAGTTCGTACTTAGGCCTCTGGTATGCAACTAGAACAGCTCTGGTACAGGTATTCTCTGTACCAGAGCTGTCCTAATTGCATACTAGAGGCCTAAGTGCGAATTCAGCCCTGGTTTCTCTTCTTATCGATGCCTGCTGGTTGTTTGTCAGATCTTCCTTTGTTTTGAGTTGTTAATGAGTTGTTAACTTCCTTACACATTAAACTTTGAGTGTTCCTGCAGCTCTCTTTGGTCCTTTCTGGACTCTCCAGTGATCCAGATTAAGGAGCATCACATGCTAAAGGAGATTGAAGAGGCCTCACCTCCACTGATCTAGATTCCAGACTTTCCAGGCAGCAAAGTCCTGAGATGCTAATCAACCTTTAGATATGTTAGAATGAGGGTCAGTCTTTTGCCCAGCCTTAAACTGCAGGAATGCTAAAGGGTCAGAAATTCAACAGGCTGAGCTTTCGCTTGTTATCACACTTTCAGCATCTTTATTTTGTATTCCTCTACACAGAAAGAAATACCTGCTTTCACCCTGGTGATACAAAGAGACTTCCACTCGGTGGGATAGATGCACAGAGGAGAAAATGAGTTTGTAGTGTAATAGGCCTCTCATGTTCCTCTGTCAATGCTCTTGGCAGGAAGTGATTCATCTAACTTCTGCTTCTGTGGCAAAAGAAATATTAAACTGAGTGCATGCTTTCAGTGGCGCTAAGATCTCTCAGAAGCACAGGACTCAAGATTGCAATGGACTCGGTATGAACTCAATTTGGTGAGGCACTCAAATGGAGTGTTTGGAATTCCATCCTTCTGTTTCAGCTAGGAATGTCGTAGCATGTGGGACAGAAACAGCACCATTATTGCACATGATAAACTGCCAGGCATTGCAGAAATAACGGCAAAGACGAGGAAGAGATCCTAAAAGTGTTTGCAATGGGGAAAACAGATCCTAAAGAGAGAAACAAAACACTCTGTGTTCACTAGCAGATGTTTTCCCATTGACAGTTTTAGAAAGACCCCATTTTTGCGCTGACTGTTAAAGATCCAGATCTAGAAGATCCAGATCTTTGTGACAGGGTCCTCCCTGGGATCTGATCCTGAAAGATCCGGATCTTGGGGAGGACCCCATACGTCCACATGGGCCAGCTAGCATCTGATTGCAATGGGTGCAAGTGGGGCACCATGTGGACATGGTAGCACCGATTCCAGTGCTCCATTTAGCTGGCCTTGAAAGGGCTACTGGTGGCGCGGCATGATTGGCTAGTGCCAATGCCACTCAAGGTGTCGTCCCTCTGACGGAGGGTGTAGCAGAGAGGCATGGCTTCGTAGCTGGTTATGCAGGTCTCCATAGCTGTGAGTGGCAGGCACGATCGTCACCTTATCAATGTGCCCACAACCCCTACTGTCCACCACTGATGCCCCACCTCCAAAGCAGTCTTACTGGGGGGCAGTGGCACCTCCATCACACCCCCGATCCCAGTGTGGGGTGACAGAGGTGGTGGCAGCAGCAGTGGCAGCTGCAATCACCGCCTCTGCCAACACCACCCCATATGATTGCATTGGGGGGGGAGGAGCAGTGGTGATTGGCCAGGTAAGTCATGGGGACCTACGTCCACTAACCCAGTCTTCAAGGCTGAAGACTGGATTGTGGATACCTTTAAAGGGGTCTTCATGAAATCCGGATTTAAGGGCCTGAAAGACCCATTAAATCTGGATTTCTCCAGCCTTCATGGTGACAGGGCCAGATGGAGTCCTAAAGGGGTCTTCAGTGGGGACAGGATCTTCCTGATCAGTACCAATTGGGTTCCTAATTGGATCTAAATGGGGCCTAATGACACAATAGATCGGGATTGGTAGACCCAGATTCCCCTGATCTACTGATCTGGATCACAGGGAGGTGAGGGCTGGGTCAGTGCTGTCTATACAGACGGTGCTAATCTGGCACAACCCTCCTAAAGCTGTGAAGGTCTTGTGTGGTGCAGCAGAAGTTTCACAGCTGCCTCCCCCCTCGATCACTAGAAGCAGAAAGATCCTAGCTGCAGGCATGGGTGTGTATGTGATTTTTGGCAGTGTGCTATGGTGTGCTGCTGAATGATGATATCCAGTACTTCTGGATCACGGAGGCATGCCACCTGCATGCCTCTGTAATCCAGGTTAAAGCCCTTAGGCCAGAATGAAGACCTGAAATATTGGGTCTACACTAGTTCTAGATCAAGGCTTCTTGATCTGGATCTAGCTCCGCTTCACGCTGACAGATCTGACCTATTTGGGGGTGAGCCTTGATATGGATTAACATGTTGATGGGGAGGCCCCAGGTTGGATCAGAGGCCCTCTGATCCAGATCTAAACCCAAGTGCAGAAAGGCCCTGGGTTGAAAAATTGCAATGGGAAGTAGAGTCATGCAGAGCTTTCTGGTCCATCTCGGATTTCATTAGTGGCTGTAAGTGGCATATCACTGTATTTTCCAGTTATATTACAGACATGGCACATTACATGGCCACTGGGTCATATATAACTTGCTTTTGCAAGAGCTGAAATGTCCTATAAGAGAAACAAAAACTTTGGTCTTCCGGAGATCTCCTATGATTACTACCATCGGCCACGCTGACTGGAATGGACAACAGCTACAGCTGTGCGGTCTCTGGAGGGTGTGTGTTAGCCATTCCTGGACTACAGTGGAGGCCATGGCATCTTCCCAAGTGTCAGGCACAGACATGAAGCTAAAAATAAGAATTCAAAAAACCACATTATGCTGAATCGCACCCTTGATCAATTCATCAAACGGCAAACTTTCTCAAGATATTTTTGGTCAGGGATCTTCCTCAACACACACACCCGATACTTCTTGGGAGCTTCAGAAATTCTACATGCAAGACTTATTCTCTTTCCACTTTCCCACCACTACTGGTTTTCCAATGGTCTCCTAGGAAACATGTGCCAAACATTGACTTCCTGATTTATAGTCATCTCATGTCCAGTTTGCCAGCCTTTTTCCACCTAGAACCAGGATGTTGGCTGGGGCTCATGGAAGCTGTAATCCAGCAGCTCTACCCCACTTCTTGTAATTCTCTTTAAGAATCTCTGAGTTTTACAAGACTGATATCCAGACAGATTTGAGTCAAGTGAAAGATGTATTCCAGTCTGGAAAACTTTTAACTATCACCATCAATAGCAACAACGAAGTACTTTTTTTAATTATTTTTATTTTTATTTTTGGCATTGTAGCTTTTGATAGCATAAAAAGTGATCAAGGACAATTCAGTCTAGGATGAACTGTATTTTAGTGGCAACATAAGAATGAATGGCAAATTCAAATGCAGTGAACAGACAATCTGCCTGTTTTTATACACCCAAAGTGCTAAAAAATGCCCAAGTTCTGAATATGTTTTGATACAGAAGTTTCCAGAAATCACATCTCTCCAGGATCCTAGGAATGCCCATCAGTTCATTCCTAGCAGACCAAGTAGATATGCACAGACTTTCTAAGGTGGAATTTCCTCAATTTGAAGGGGTAAATGTTTTATATATTAAGATTGGAAGCAAACTCACCTGCCACAAATGCCTCTTTTAGGCATTTTTGATAGCAGCTAATGCAAACAAAATCTCTCCCAGCCGCTTTGCAAGTCTCCTAATGCCCACTGGTGGGAACATATGGTTTCATTGTTATACAACTCTTTTTTCTTTTTCCTTTAGCACAGGGTGTTTGCAATTCCTTTTTCTAATTAGGTTCTGACTTCACTCTCAGGTGGAAATGTGGTTGTGATTAATAGGCAAGGCGGAATGTATATGCTCACTATTAGCACTGAAACTTTAATGGCAGCAAGGTTTCCTTCACCTGTGACTGCATAAGGTATTTTTATCCACTCTCCCCAGCATAAAGAGGGAGCGGGGAGGATGACAATAAAGAAAATATTTGAATAAGATCTGCTCTGAGCTTACACAAAGACAAAAAAAAACCACACTCAGTGGTATTCCGCGAGGAAGGTCTCGGGTAGAATTCCCATGTAGCATTGGTTCACCTGCTGTTTTGAAGCTGATGAAGCGGGTTAAAAATAAGATGGTGGACGAATAGGACACAGGAGCTTCTGCCTGCAAGCCACCACCACCAGTGTCCACCAGTATGTTACTGGGGAAAGTGGAGGGAAAGTGCAAGTAGGACCAGAAAGAGCAAAACAGCTGGGCCAAAGCTGAAAGGATGCCTTAGCTTTAAATGTGCCTGGTGATGAAAAGAAAGTTTGGTTCTGTAAAGAACAATATTATATAGGAAGCTGGAATATAAGGGTCTTCTTTTAAAATGTTTTATTTATATTCTTTATAAATAGAATATAAGGGTCTATAGGTAAACTATCCCCCTTTTTCCACGCACAAAGATCCAAATCTTTGAGATGGGGTCCTCCTGGAGATCCAGATCTTGAAGATGCCTGAAGACATCCACACAAAATCCAGATTTAACGGCCTGAAGGACCCATTAAATCTGGATTTCCCCTGCCGTAGTGGGGACAGGGCCTTGCAGGGCCTTCCCGATTGGTACCAATTAAGTTCCTAATGGCGTCTTAGAAGGGTTCTATGCCCTAGTTAAAAAAAAAAAAGCCCTAGATGCATTCAACATGAGGTGACAAAATCAAACACCCATGGCTTAGGACTTAGTGGCATAAAATGGACTGGAATGAGTGAATTAATTCAGATGACTGTTAGCTCTACCACTGTGGGCAGGAGTCCCTTAGAAGAAATGGAGCAGCCCTCTTGGACAATTAAAGGGCGAGAAAAACAGTACTGGGGTAGAATCTCAAAAATGTCAGAATGATTCCTGTTCAAGGTGCAGCAATCCCCAGCCAGTGATGCCAAAAAGGCTTACGTTGGCCCATTCAGCGACTACACCTTCTGAGTTACTGGGGGGACCTTTTTGGTGGAGCTCCAAAATTCACTTCTGAAATGCATTCCCCAGTGGCTTCAAGGCTAAGAACTTCCATTCCTAGCTCTTTGGGGCACTCGTTCTATCCCCAAACTCATGCCAGCTTTGGAGCAGGGCTAGTGTGGAACAGTGCAGTTGTGTAAACTGGTCCAGACCACACCTTTCTGTGGTCCAAACCAGTGGCCCTGGCTGGCTACTGATTTGAACTATAGAGGGATGAGGGAAGGAAAGTCCTTGGCCTTTGCATAGGGACGCTCCTTACCAATTCAGACTATATAGTACATGGGGACGCTGCCTAAGAGGAAGATATTAGCCTTACTGAAAATACCAGGAGTTTCCTCAGAGTACTTTGCTTCTCCATTGAATACATTTGAGAAAGCTTAGAGATGACTACATGTAGAGGGAAATAACTACTATCTAATGATTACTCCATTTGTTTCTCCTCCACACCAGTGTAACTGCTCCCAGTATGTGTCAAGCTTAATTTTACTTTAAATCAGTTTTAATTATGCCAATGAAGTTTATAGTTTTAATGGAAAGGACCTGGGTTTTTTGTTTTTTTTTGGTGAAACTCTGGAATGTACTGTAAAGAGCTGAGAAAGATTTAAAGTCAAATTAACCTTGACAAAGCAGCCAAATTTGGTTTGATTATATTAATTCCTTTAGCCCACATCCCTAAAAAAATCACTTATATTTTCCAAGCCAAGTTGGCTGTGGGCTATATTAGCCTCATTTGTATAGTTGTTACTGGATTTTCGTTTCCGGAATTTTATTCATCTTTCCTTCCACTGTTCTTTATTTATGAGACTGGTGTTCCAAATTCAAAGTAGTTTCAGGAGTGTTCCTCTCAAGGTAGAAACCGTGGAGGCCACACAAGATGAAAATGACCTCTGTGATTAGTAGTTATCTATACATACTGGGGATGTGCATGAATATTCATAACATATGAAATTCGTATGAATTCAGCTGAATTCGGACATTCTAATTCAAAGATTGAAATTCGCACGAAGCTTCGTTATGGATTCGTCTGGAATTTGTATCTAACACTCATATTGAATTAGTACGGAACATTTGTTATCGAATTCAAATCCCACTACATTTGAAGGGGTTTATTTGAACGAGGATGAATTTTCTTGCATTCAATCCAATACAAATCAAGTACAAAAAAAAAAAAAAACCACATTAAAAACCACAAAAACCCTTAAGATCAAGTGGTGAGGCCCTCCTGGTTGTCCCACCACCTTCTATAATCAGGTGAGAGAGCCTTCTCTGTGATGGCCCCCGACTGTGGAATAGCCTCCCCCTCGAGGTGCGTCTTGCCCCTTCCTTATATATATTTAGGAAGGCGGTGAAGACACACCTCTTTACTCTGGCCTTTGGCTGAGCTACTTATGTTTCCCCCCAGTACAGACACTATTATTTTAAACATATTGTGTATCATTTAATATTTGTTGAATCCTTTTTAAAAGTCTTTTAATGTATACTTTGTTTTAATCTGTTTTGAGGTTGTTACCCGCCCAGAGACCTTCGGGTATGGGGTGGGATAGAAATGTAAATAATAAATAATAAAATAAATAATGCACATTCCTAATGGATACATTCCAAAACAGCAATGCCAATAAAGGTTTGCAATCTCATGTTTCCATAACATGAATTTGAATAGGAAGAGAGAGGTGAATTTGATAGGCACCTTTCTTTCTTCCCCATTCCCTTCCATCTCACAGGAGATTGCAGCTTTTGACAGGAAAAAGTCATTAGATATATCAGCAAAGAAACAAATTCTCTTTACTCCCATTCTTATTGGTCCTAAATGTAACAATGAACGTTGAGAAACCTTCTGCCTGCCTTTGGCAGGGTTCCTTTCCTGTACTTTCCCATCTCAATAGCCAGACTCAAAAATCAGACTCAAAATTCAGAATCAAAATTCAGTTTCTGTTAAAGGTTTTCTCCTCTTGGTAAGTGGACACACAGCCACTTCAGTGGGGAGCCCCTGGTGAGTAAGTGAAGGCGCAGTCTTAGTGAAACTGATAGGGGTAAACAAAGTAGTTCAAAATGCCACTTGGTGACAACGTTGTATGATTTAACAGCCCATTCTTAACTGAAGCTCGTCCACATTTAAAAGGCCCTTGGGAAGGTCCCACCTTCACTTTAAACCTTCTTCAGTCCACCTCCAGGTCAGCTTGCACCTTTTCGTTTCTATCCATTTTATGGAGGGTGGAAAATCCACAAACTGGATAGAAATAGAAATCAGATCTGAAGATGGACTAAAGCAGGTTTGAAAGGGAAGGTGTGACCATGACCTTCGTAAGAGGAGCTCAATGCCTACAGGTTGTATTTCTGATCATCTCATGAAAGCATAGCACATCTATTGCCAGTTCACCCTTCTCCCACAAGACCCAGAAGGACTTCTCAGGACTTTTCAACTGGCATTTCAAGAGACCTTGGCTGATCCACCACCAAATGTTCTGCTCAGATGGACAAGAAGCTGGAACTGGGGGTGGGGGTGGGATAGAATATAAAACTATCTGAAGAAGTTTCCTTCTTTTCCAAGGAACGTCCAGAATATGAAAAAGACAAAACTGAAGGGTACGAAGCAGCTATCATACTCTTAAAATTTGTCCTGCCTGAGTCCCAGCACAGAATCTTAATGTTCCTGCTGATTCATCTCTTCCCCCCCCCCCCGCCCCGAAATGTCTTGTGTGATAACAGGCCTGCTTCCCTTTTCCTGCATGATCTGTTGTAAATGGAGGAAGGCAGAAATGTAAGAAGTGGCAAAAAGATCTGAACGCACAGTGTCTCCCCACTCTTTCTGTATGCCTCCATTTGGAAAACAGATGGTTCTTCAGAGCTGACATTTCTTTACAGTTTTGCAAATGAGCCTGCAGTAGCAACAAGCCCAGATGTATAATCCAGAGAGATGCAGTTTCAAGCCAGGATTATAATTAACAGCAGCTCAGTGAAGTTTAATAGGGCAGGTTACAAACGTCTAGGTTTTTTTTTTCCCCTTCTTCCCTTTCTCCCTCCCCCTCATCAGCCAGGAATCTATACTGAAGCTTAGCAAATGTGTTCCCTTGAATGCCGCGCTTGCTTTATCCTCAGCTCGTGACTCTTAGGCCTTTTGCATGTTTACCCTGCATGATAATTAAAAGAGGGAAATGAAGTCTGAAAGAAAGACGGAGTGACATTTAATACATCTCCTAATGTTCTCTTGTTTCCTTAAGTGATTGCTCATACCAAAGCCAGGTTAGGGGTCTCTTAGCATCAACTAGGTCCTGACCCAAAGATCGAAGAGGCAGGCTGTTACCTGACCCCCTCTGCCAGGTGTATGCCTGCAGGTCATAAGGCTAATAAAGCAGGCTGAAGCATGTTCCCTGGCCAAAATAGTTCACTGGTGTTAACCATTTCCATCTCTGGCTGCTGCTGCTATTTCTGTTAATACTGGTTGCTAACTATAACTACTTTGAGGCCATCTAGTTGTAGCTGAGGTTGCATTCAGATGTGGCATAAAACCTAGGAGTAGCCCAGGGCTGTGTTGGGATTGTCCTACAGTATTGGGGTGATATCCAGCAACAACCCAATGCATTTTTTAGGGCTTATCTTCCCCTGCAAAAGGATAAGTCCCAGAATTGATCCCAGTGGGGGTCAGGTGGCTACAATGGCATATCGTTACTGAATTCCCCAGCACATGTGATATGACATCAGTGCATCCCTGGTTCTGGTAAGAACATGAGAGAAGAGTCTTGTTGCACTGGGCTGCAACCCATGTAGTCGATCATCCTGTCTCGCACAGGGGCCACCAGTTGCTTCTGTGCATCTCAAGCAGAAGATAAAGGGGAAACCTTCACCTGCTCTCAGGTTCCTTCAAATAGCCTTTAGAGGTAATCTGCCTGTTTCACCAACCTGGTAGTACCTAGGCATCTGTCCTAGTAGCCATTGATACACCTTTTTTCTAGGAATTTGTCTATAGGAACATAAGAGGAGCCCTGCTGGATCAGGCCACAGCCCATCTAGTCCACCATCATGTCTCACACAATGGTCCACCAATTGCACTAATTGCGATACCTTCGCCTCTTCTCGAATTCCTCTGAATATTCTCTAGAGGCATCCTGCCTGCCTCTCCAGCCCAGAAGCAGTAACTAAGCATTCGTTCTAGTAGCCATGAATACACTAGTCCTGCAAAGGATGTTCAAATGTGTAGTGCAGATTTTGCCTCTGTCTAATGTTCCACAAGAGTTCAATGAAGATCTAGTGGGAAAGCGTTCCCTCACCCCTTAGAAGGGAAAAGAAAAAGAGTTGGCTTTTCTACCCCACTTTTCTCACCCATTTAAGGGGACTCAAAGTGGCTCACAAAGCTTTCTATTCTTCTCCCCACAACAGACACCCTGTGAGATAGGTGAGGCTATGAGAGCTCAGAAGAGAGCTGTGACTAGCCCAAGGTCACCCAGCTGTCTTCATGGAGGAGGGCGGAATCAAACCCAGTATTCCCAGGAAAGAGTCTGGCTCACTAACCACTAGGCCAAACTGGAGAGTAGGAAACAAATTAATGGTATTGTTTTGAAAGATACCTGGGTAGCCATTAATATTGATGAAAATCTACTGTTTGAATCGTATAAGCATTGGAGAGAGATTATAGCTTGCAAAACAGCACAGGCTACTGTTTCCTTAACCTATATGAGGCTAAATAACAAGGGGAAGAAATCACATTTTTATGAAGATGCCATTAAAAAAAAAAAAACCTACAGCATTTTCTTCCTTAGCCCCAAGGAAAATAGCCTCTATATAGGCCACACAGAGTTCCCAATCATATAGGAAGAGGTGAAATTATATTATAAACCATATATTTTTAGCGACCTGTTAAACCAGCCTTAATTCCTTCTGTCCACAAAAAAGTGAGTCAATCAGGATAGTTTTCTCACTCGCTTGGCAATTTCAATTAAGTTTTTTTTTCCCTATGCGTGGCAGAACAAGAAATAAAAAGAGAATGAGGGAGGGAATGAGGGAGGGAGGGAGATTGAGAACAGGAAAAAAGGAGAGGAGAGCTCAACATCACGAAGCATTTTCCATGGCCACTGTAAGTGTTGGGACCACCCTAGTATCCTATAAATACCACCCACTTCTGTCTAGCAGCACATAAACCTTCACCAAACGCTACACGGGAATGTTCCTAATGGATAGAAACATTCCCACTTCTGCTTGATATTAATCACTGGAGGATTTGCAAGTGTTGAATTTTGGGATGTTGTTGGCTTTAAGAAATTAGCCTGCACAATGCCAAATGCTTCAGGGCAGAGGAAATCCATATATACTGTTGTTAGGTTGAATGCTTAATATAAAACTACTTGGGAGGAAGACGAAAAGCAGCCTGCTGCATTCTTGGGCTTTGGGTAGGAGAGGGAAATAGTTAGTTAAGGACAGAGTATAGAAAGTGCATTGCTATATGATAGGGACTGTGTGTGACTATTTGTAACATTCAAAATTTGTACGAATTCATCCAAACTCTGACATTCAAACTCGAATCTAATGTTGGCACATTTGAAGATTGTAATTCAAATGCTTCGGAACATTTGCACGAAGCTTTGTTACATTTGTGAACCTGGGGGAGTGGGAAAGTGGCTGCAGAAGTCACTTGTGCAACAGATCCAGAGTGGCTTTGAAGTGGATTAAGATCAGATTCAAAGTGGATTCAGGACAGATTTGATGCATTCAGAGCGGATACATAAGGGATTTGTATGGGATACATAGGGGATATGTATGCTGTTCATATTGAACTTTCGTATTGAATTTGTATTGAATTTTAATCCTACCACATTCAAAGGGGATCTATTCAAATGGATATGAATTTTCTTGCATTAGATTTGATACAAATTGACCCCCCCCCAAAAAAAACACATTTGCGCACATCCCTACTTTATGGTTGTTCCCCCAGACTCAGATCTAGAGGAAAAATATGAGACTATGTGTTCATTTTTAATGGAATGGTTTCCATTCTGTTTCCCATTCCATCTGAAAACTGGAAACCCTCCTCTTTCCATGTGAATGACTGTGGGTATGTATGGGGTATTGAATATCCCACCTGGTTATGTTCTGTCCCCTTCCCATGCATAGGAACAGCACAACCAGCCAAAAATAGGAAAATCTGAAGCTGTTGTCTGTGTCTGAAGTGCAGGAACCAAGGAAAATCAGATCCGAAAGGAAGTGGCAAAGCAAAGTCAGCATCACACAGCGAGAATGTACAGCAAAGCTCACTCCTGCCGTCTGGCCCTGCAGGTAAACACTGATGGAAGACCAGGCATGGTTCCATTTCATTGGGAGTGATATAAGTTAATTTTCAGTTAATGCACAGAAAAGAAAATGTATAAGATAGAGCATGGTCAGTGGATAGAAAACTCCTTTGCCATGTTATTGCTTTTAGCTCACAAAGTCAGCATGGGGTTGTCTGCCAAGGGTTGTCCGACAGCGATTGCCTGTGTGCTCAGTGTGTCCTGGAACTTACAGTTGAAGAAGCAATAACTGCTTCTAGCTGAGCTCTCATCAGTACCAGGAAGAAGGAAGGAAGGGTCAGGGGAAGTCAGAATGTGGATAACACAATGGTTCCCCAAGAAAAAAGATAAAGCACCACAAAGTTGGTACATTGAAAGTGAAAAAAGAAAAGAAAACAGGAAAACAAGAGCTCGTAAGTTGAAAAGAAGATGGCTGAAACCTGGACCAGGGCTTAAAGTGCAGGGATATCCACAGATATTTTTTTTGACATTCGATTTGTAACTTTAGGAGGCCAGAAGCTGGGCTGGGCTTTACAGAAGGAAGCAAGTCCAGGACAAGGGCCCTTTCTGCACTTGGCCTTATTCTGGAATATATCTCAGGATAGTGGTCTGCTGGCCACAAGCTAATGCACACTGTGGCAGAGCTCACCTGGGGCCTTCCATAGTCTGCAGTAGCAGGCAGATAGCAGGCCCCTATCCTGGGATATATTCCAGAATAAGGCCAAGTGCAGAAAGGCCTCTGGTCTTTGAAGGACAGAGCAAGTCTGAAGGCTCGGCAGATTAAGGCAAGAAAAGTCAAAGGAGAGAAACTTCTCTTGGTTGGAAGCCAATTACTCAGGCAGAGTGTATAGGCCTACAGCAACAGAGGTACACTGAGATTCGAAGAATGGACCAAGGTCAACTCAGCAAGCCATAGCTAGAAACAAGCACCTTAGCAGAGTAAGGTAGATTCAGTAGTAGAACCAGTTGCCCAGATAGGATGCACGAAGCTCTTTCTCCTTGGATTTAGAGGATTATCAATTACTTGAATGTTGCCATTGATGGTCTGCAAGCTCTTATCTGCATTACTGATACAAGCTATACATTTGGAAAACAGGAAGGGACAATATAGGAGGAGTTTCCACTGAACTCCCTTAATCCAGATCTAAGATGATTCAGATCTAAGGAATCGGTCCTTCAACTAATCTGGATCTAGTAGATCCAGATTAAGGGAGGTACCCAATGTGTCCCCATGGGTGGTGCAGGTCCTGAAGGACCCATTCAATCCAGATTTCCCTAGAACTGGTGGAAACAAATGTGGCTCTAATGGGGTCTGCAGTGGAAATGGAGTCTTCCTGCTCCGAGCCTAATGGGTCCCTAATAGGTACTTAATGGATACTTAGTGCTGGTGGAAAAAAACCCCATAGACTTATAGAAATGGGCTAGAATTTTGAGGGACATCAGCATCTTCATAGATTGTTGGTTGTTCTGGTGGAAAGATCCTGTATATGAGTGGACTTGGTGGTTAACCAGATGGAGGTTGAACAACCTTTGAAGCTTGAGATACTTTTGAACATCTTGTAAGTACAGGTGCATCTGGGGCAAACTTGGTCACATGGAATTCCTTTCCTCCCTTCCACAGGGAACAGTGTTCCCCTCCTTCCAGGATTCTTCCTGCTCGTAGGGTGGAATGCAATTCTATAATACCCAGCCAGTATTTTCAATTGCTCCTCCCTTCCCCTGTATTTCTTATCCCATAATTCCCTGCCCTTTGGCCTTACTCATCTGTCCAATCAGACACTGACAAAGGAGGAAGTAAAAACAGGAGACATGGGCCACTTCTCTTTTTGGCCATCTGTTTCACCAACACAAGTGGTTTCGGAATCAACCACTGTGAATGTCATAAATATTGCTGGCTTGTTTTTTTTTTTGTTTTCTGTATTTCTTTTCCTTTTGACCTGGTCAGATTACATCTCACCCAAATACTTTGATAAATCTGATAGCCTTTAAGGTGTCTTATTGAGAGACTTCTTAATCTTCAATTGCTTCCTTCTCCCAAACCAGAATTCTGTCTCTGACTTCCTCTCCTCCTTCTCCTTCTCCTCCTTCCTTCCTTCCTTCCTTCTTTCCTTTCCTTCCTTCCTTCCTTCCTTCCTTCCTTCCTTCCTTCCTTCCTTCCTTCCTTCCTTCCTTCCTTCCTTCCTTCCTTCTTCCAGTACACACAGAACTTTCAGAGCAATTTGAAATTGCAAGTAGCACAAAGCAATGAAGATACATTGGTCCTCGGGGCACCAGTTCCTGACCATCATAACTTTCATGGATAGTCTGACTCCTCACAGATGCAGACAATGTTTGTTATTGGGCTTTGGGAAAGAAAAAGAGAGGAGTAGTAGGAAAAAGTCCCCCCTGTCTCTCTCTCACCTACACTCCTCTCTCTCCCTTTGAATGCCACAGTAAAGCCAGAGTAGACCCTTGATAGAATCTGTGCTGTGTTCTTTCTCCGAGAACTCCAGCAGTTCTGAAACAGTTGTTGTCATAAAAACACAAACATGAATTACTGCCTTGCAACAGGTTTAGTGTTTTCATCCTCACACACGTTTATGATGTTGTTTGGTGCAGGTATGAAATACTGCAGTGTATACTCTCCTAAACAATGCACTCCTTCATTTCCCAAGATGCTAGCTGTTTGCATTCAAGTTTTTGGTGAAATGAAAGCATTGATGGACTCTGGATGTGCTGGGACACCGAATCGCCAATAAGAGAAAGGCATGGAAAAGTGATTTAATAAGCAACATGCCAGGGATTTCCAGTAGGGAGGAAGAGACAAGTTTGGCTTCTCACCATCCTTCATATTCCCAACCTAGGGCTTCTTTATCCTTTTTGCTACTTCTGTTGACATGTGCATAAGCATGCAAACAAATGGCTTTATTAAGAGGACACTGCTTCCTACTCCATTTGGTGGCCATTTTCAGCACATTGGAAAATGCCACAATGTGAAACATGGGGATGGTGGATGACTCACACAGCTGCTGTCTGTATAGATGATGGCAGAACTAGTGCCTGAGTGTGTCGTCATTATTTTTGCTCTGTGGGAAGGACATTTTTGAGTGTGCCCACTGGGCCCTAGTGGCACAGTGCAGCCCCAAAGGAGCTTCCAACACATAGACGGCATCCCCATTGAAGCCTCACTATGGGTGTTTTTCCACTAGCGATAAGTACCCATAGGATTGAGGACCCATTAGGCTCAGAGCAGGATGACATCATTTCCACTACGTGCCCCACTAGAGCCACATTTGTTTCTACCACTGCTAGGGAAATCTGGATCATATGGGTCTTTCAGGACCTACAATCTGGATTTCCTGTAGATCCCATTAAAGGGGTCTACAATGGGGTCTTCAGCCATCAAATCTGGATTATAGGGAGCCTATTTCCACTACAATTGGGCAATAGGGTCTAGAGGAGGCTTGGGGGGGGCATACCAAACTCAAAACTTTGAAGTCCCTCCAAAGTCCCTCTGAAGTTGCCTTCAGAGATTAACACAGGCTCCAAAGAGAAACCCTTGTGAGAGCAATGCCACTGTCAAAGGCTTCAAGGGTCTTCAAAGTTAGCAGCAGATCACTCCAGAGATTCTACAGAGCCGCTCTGGAGGATCTTTGCAGATTCTCCAGAGTGTCTACAGAGATTACACCCCCTGTCCCTCAAAACACCTGGGGTCATGGGTAGATCCGGATTTGCACATGGGTGCTCCAGCATTTCCTCAGCAGGAAGTCTAGCACCCATTGCTATTGGGTGCTAGACCACCCATGGAAACACATTGGGTATGTCCTTTAATCTGGATCTACTAGATCCGGATTAAGGGAAGTACCTATTCCTTAGATCTGGATCTTCTTAGATTTGGATTAAAGGAGCTCAGTGGAAAAACACCCCAAGGCTGCATTCCCATTACAAGCTTAATACGGTTTCCCTAAACCGAAATAATAGAACCGGATGCTATTGGATGCTAGACCACCCATGGAAACACATTGGGTACTTCCCTTTATCCAGATCTACTAGATCCAGATTAAAAGAAGTACCCATTCCTTAGATCCAGATATTCTTAGATCCAGATTAAAGGAGTGTGGTGGAAAAACACCCATAGACTAGATGCACAAATAATAAATGAACAACCATTCAAAATGTGCAAATGGATAAAGCGGGCTTGCAAAGAGGCTACATCTTAAACAAACCAGGGGTGTTTTTCCACTGTCACTAAAAGGACCCATTAAGTACCCATTAATGGGTATGTAATGGCATTTTGTACCCATTAATGGGTACTTAATGGGTACTTCTAGTGACAGTGGAAAAACACCCTAGTACTCAATTAAAAACAAAGTTAAAATTGAAGGAGGAGGAGGAAGAGGAGGAGGAGGAGAGTTGCCTTTTATACCCTGCTTTCTCACCGGTTTAAGGGAACTCAAAATGCCTGATAAACCTTCTGTTCTTCTCCCCACAAGAGACACCCATGATGTAGGTGGGGCTGTGAGAGCTCAGAATCTATGACTAGCCCAAGGTCACCCAGCTGGCTTCATGGAGGAGTGCAGAATCAAACCTGGCATTCCCAGATACGAGTCTGACACCTAGGGATTGATATTAGATTCATATCGAACTGATTGCAAGAAAATTTGTATTCGTTTGAATAAATCCCCTTTGAATGTGGTAGGATTTGTATTGAATACGAATGATCAGTGCCATACGAATCCCATATGAAGCTTCATATGAATATATCAAAACATTCCATTTGAATTCAAATGTGCCAACATTTGATCTGAATTTGAATGTCTGAATTCGGCCAAATTCATACGAATTTTGAACGTTGTGAATATTTGTCCACATTCCTATTGGCACCCTAACCACTAGGCCAAACTGGCCCAGAAGGAAAAGAAGGCTCATTTTGCTCTGAAATAATTCATGAGTTAAAGAGAGATTATGTGAAGGGAGTCTCTAGTAAGTGGATACTCTGGGTTCTGTTGCCAGTTTGCATAAAAATCATGCAAATGCTTTTAGCCAAACTGAGACATTTAGTTTTATTTTCTGTTTTTAATGCAGTTCAAATATTTCTGCAGATAAACAAAGAGAAGCTCCTCATACCCTCTTTCAGTAGCCTCTCAACTCCTCCACATATGTGCACAGTATTCGTTTCTTTGGGGTTTTTTGGCTTTCCCTGATTCTGTTTTTATTTACTCTCTGAAAATACAGTGGAGAATAAAAATAAAATAAGATAAAAAAAAACTGTGAAGGACCTTCCAGGAGCACCTCTGGCCTCTGTATCCGAGCTGACAAAAATGTCATGAAGCTGACAGTAAAATATGCATAGAAAATCCCTGAGAAAGAGAACAATAAAGCCAGACTATTTGTTGCTCTTACAGCTTTTGAGAAAGCCAAGTGCGGCTAGGCTCAGATTCTGCCTTTGTCGAGCCTCTTGCTGTCAGCGTCTTCTTATGGGATGCAAATTGCATGGAGACAATTTCAGAGTAAGACACACCAATGAATAAATGCTGGAAGTTGCTAGATGGTCACAAGACCAAAAAAAGAAAAGAAAAGAGTTTGCCATTCTGCCTGTTGACCAAGAAGGGAGGATGTTCATGGCTCCATGGCAAAATAGATGTGTGCACACAAAACTCACAAGGTTCAATTTCTCCTGTTCTGTTTGGTTGTTAAGTTAGATAAATTCAAATAGCAGTTTCTGGTTTAAGTCAAATGACAATTTCTTCCGGGCTCTTTCTAATGAATGTACAGATTATTCAACATTTTGAAGCAAAATTTTGTATGGTCAAGAGTTGCACACATTTTTTAAAAAAATCATTTGTCCATTTGAGAAATTAAGAACATAAGAGGAGCCCTGCTGGATCAAGCCACAGGCCATCTAGTCTAGCATTCTGTCTTACGTGGTAGTAGAGATGTCCCAAGTCTGTTTGGGTTTGGTTCAGGCAACACAAAAGATCAAGAAGAGAAACCAAGATTCCAAAGAAGGAATATACAGCCTTATTATAAATAATAGTTGTAAATTTACTAATAAAAATTGTATATCTTATAAAAGCTTATAACAATATACAAAAGAAATAATGAGTGGGGATGGTGTATAAAAACAAGAAAGGAGATAGCAATGCAAGAGCACCAATCTGAGACTCCTCAGAAAAGGCAAACAGAGTTGCGTCCAAAGTATTTTCATATAACAAAAAGGGGGATCTTAAGCCAGACGCGTTTCGACTGATAATCTTCTTCAGTGGCTCATATGATCATCCCGAATGGAGATAACTCCTTTCATATATGCCACAAGAGGCTCTAACACAAACACCATACGTAAAACTTTTATAAAAGGCAAGTAAGACAATTCTCTCACTCTAAAACAGTGTAATACTATCTCTCTTTGAGTGAGAGAATTGTCTTATTTTGCCTTATTTGCCACTGAAGAAGACTATTTTTAACGTTTAACTCCTTATTTATTTTAACTGTGTTTTAAAGTGACTTAATTCACTCCAAGTGGCCCTGAGCACTTAGGGAAGGGTGCAAAAATATTAACACATGAATAAAAATAATCACTGCCAGCCAACAAATATACCAGACACCATAATGTTCAAATGTTGTAATATTTTATTTGTGTATGAATGTCCGCATTCGTATGGATTCGTACAAATAATAAATGTTATGAATATTCATGCACAACCCTATTTTATATGACTTCACCAGGGAACCTGTCTTTTGGGGCTGAAGAAGCCAAGATGTTATAGACCAATTTTGTAAAGATTGATCATTCTGGTTGTCCTTTTCTGCACTTTTCCCAGTTCCACAATATCCTTTCTCTTGTGGTGATTAAGAGTGTATACAATATTCCAAAAGTGGCTGAAATTGATGTACCTTCAGCTGTACCCAAAAGACAATTTGGGATACCTTTTGCCTATAGCACTAACTAGAAACTGAGTTGAAGCTTTCCTGAGAGATATTTTCCCTGAGTTTGCACCTCAGTTCATCATTGCTTAAACTATTCTTCTGGAAATAGAGAAGTGAAGCTTCTGTGGCCCATAAAGCCAATGATCCATTACATAGGTGACAATAATCTTGATAGAAATTCAGAATATTTAATTAGCACAAAAATGTACTTAGCCGCGGCACTCAATTTCTACTGTAGGGATCCTCAAAATAATAGCCAGACGTTTTATGTGTCCATGAAGCATCTTAAGAAGTCATTTCAGAAAAGAAACAGACACTATTTCAGACTTTAATTGACAGTTAGGACTGGTGCAATAAAAGTTTTTGTGGAAAGTTAACCTGGGTGTCCCAGATTCTGAAAGGTGACTTCTCTAAACAGGAGGTCAAAGAACAATTTTGCAGTTTATTATCTCAATGGTTGAATCATTAAGTACATAATTGCACAGGGGAAAGAAACTACTTCAAGCCCCCTCCTTTAGCAATTCAGAGCTAATGCTGAAGATGACCAGCAATGTGCTTCCACGTGTCCCCTTGAAACGGTCTGCTACAGCTTCAACGACTCACTGAGGTGAAGGTTAGGAAAATAAATGAAGGTTAAGAAAATGGTTGACAAAAGGTCGTCCCTTAAATCTCTCCCTTAAACCTGATCAGGTCTATAAGGGCTGGGATGGGATCATTCTTCAAATCAAGAAAAAAAAATGATTTCTATCAGTGAGACTTGTATAAAATGAGCACAACTGCCTTGCTTTTCTTACACATCATTACACATTTTTCATTGCTTGTTTGTAGACCTAGGCCATTTCTGCACTTACATAAGTTAATTCGTATTCGCTGGATCCGTATTAACTAGATCTGTATTAGCTCGGGCCTTTTCTGAACTTCCTTATTAATCTGGAAGTAGAGTAAATCCAGACATGATAAATATTCTCTGGATCTCACAAGCACTGATTTCACTAATCCAGATCTATTTAATCCGGATTTACAGAGCTAAGCACAGAACCAGCCATACTTCAGAACTAAAACTGCTGAATGGGCACTTGATTCGAAACAAATAGAATGTTCAGAAATCCGTATTAGTGGGAATAGATCACATTCAAGTGTGGTAAAATTCTATTCAATACAAATCTATTCGTACATATTTGTACAAATATTTGATACTGAGATATGTATATTATATGAAGAGAGATATATATGATATGAACAGATATCAATCTGATAGGAACAGGTACATATCTGATACCAATAGACATGTATCTGATACAAATTGATATGTATCTGATATGAACAGATACTTATCTGATAACGAGCAGATACGCATCTGATAGGAACAGATACATATCTGATATGTTTCCCCAGCTTAATGAATGTCCAAACTATTTGTATGACTGTCTGGAAACATTTGTATTCATCTGAATGTTAGCATACGAATATAATATTCTATACTTGCTCCTGTGGTGGTGTGCCATGTACATCTGGGTCTTGCCCAACTCCATTTTTTAGCTCTGTTTAGTCCTACACATGTGTGGTGGCCATTCTCAAGATGGTGAGTTACACAAGAAGGTGTTGATAGAAGGTAAGTGCTCTCAGTTTATGGGTAAAACATATAGCAATCCCAACACAGTGCTGGCATAATTCCGGATTTTACACTCTGTTTGGATTCAGCCTCTGTTTTAAAGAGATCTGTGGTTAGATATGCCAACAATTCTAATCTGCTGATACCATTAGACAGGAAAATACTGGTGGTGGGTTCAAAAAAATAATTAATATCATTTTTTTTTCTTTTCTGTACTTCAGATGCAACAAACTCAGTCAGTGCAAGACACTTTTTGCAAGTTGCTCTCTGTGTAAATATTGTTTACTCTTCTCTTCTGAAAAGGGACCTGGAGAATACTTTTTGTTAAAGGGAAGAGTGTTCAATAGAGACAGGAAGTTGCTCACAGGAGCACATGTGCACGCTCGCACAAATCTCACGCATTATTGGCCAACAGCATGTTTTCTAGTCTAAGAACAACACAGCATGGCAGTCAAATATACATTTTATGGGCTTTTGTCTGTTTTGCAATAACCCTAGAAAGCATTCTTTAATTAAAATTTAAAACCGTAACTGATTAATTTTCTGTGTAAACAGTTTCTGTAAACATGGAATGTCAGCAGTTTCAGGGCACATGGGTATAAATTTTGCTTCCCTCTCCTAAACCTCCAATACAGACAAGCAGGAAAATGGGAGGGGGGACAGGAGAGAAGACAAAGAAAGTTCAAGGAACGCCAACTTGTGGTGAAAAGTTCAAAGGTCCAGAGGTAACTAAGGAAAAGCACCTACCGGCTAGAGAACTCAGGAGCATCACAGTTCCTTCTTACTTCTCTAAAGAAGCAAACAGTAAACAGATGCAGAATCTGAGATCTTGTGTGACAGATCTCAATGTAGAGTTTAGAAGTGATCTTTAACTCATTAGTCCAAGACCATAGTGGATTGAATCAGTGATCAAGGCTCAAGGAGCAGGGTGAATTCCATTCCAGACACAGGTAAGGATTGAGGAACCTCTGTTGCAGGTTCAAAAGGATGCTTCCACACCTCCATTTTAGACTGTGGAGACCTCCCTTACAATGACCAATAGTGGAGCTTCCATTTGACCTGCAAAAATGTGCCCTGCAGAAATGACAGTGATTGCACTCAGGAATGGGGTGGCATTGTTGGAGCAAGGTGTCACGAACGCAAAAAGGGTGCCTGCAGGTTCTTTCTCAAGCAGTGCCAATGGGTTTTTTCCCCACTTACATCCCTTAATCTGGATCTACAAAGATCCAGATCTAACAAATGGGATCTTCAATGAATCTGATCTTAGAAGATCTGGATCCTGGCAAGAACCCAATGCTTTTCCATGGGCAGTGTAGCCTGGCCCAAGCTCCACAACACATCTTTGTAACCTAGTTATGGAGTGGTTATGGAGCAGCTACGAACCGCTGCTCTTTCTCTGTCTCCCACCTCCTCCTCTGCATCTATGGTGAGGACATGGGGCACCCAACACTTTATGGAGCATTGCCTGCATGGTAGTTGCATTGTATGAGGGTGCTTGACTGACTGTTACACAGATGGTTTCATCTTTGAAGAATTCCAGACGATGGCTACACAGTCTGTGCTCATCTTTAAAGCTGTGTTCGGAGAATGGTCACCTGCTTTGTAGATTTGGGTTTCAGGGCACCCCCACACCATTCAGGGTGCCACCCCAGGAGCCCACCTCAGGACCCCATTGACCCGATCATGGTGCGAACACATGCCTTCTAATCTGGATTGAAGACCCCTTTAAAGGCGTCCATGGGAAGACCGGATTTCAGGGCCTGAAGACACCATTCAATCCAGACTTCCCTTGAACAGGTGTGAATGCATTGTGTCCTAATGGGGTCTGAAGTAGGAATGGGGTCTTCCTGATTGGTACCAAACTGGTGCCTAATGGGTCCTAAATGGGTCCTTAATGGATGCTTAGTGCTCATGGAACCCACCCACCCCCATAGTGTCCTTTCAGAAATGGAGACACAAACCAGCCTGCCACCACTTTGTGAAATTAATCAATCAATCAAAAAACTCTGACAAAGCACCAGTACACTTGTTGTTCTGGTGCAACTGCACTACCAGTCACCAACAAATTGGTGCAAATGTGTGAACTGAATTTCAATCTGCAACTGATAGAGTAACGTCTTTGTCCTGAGGCTGAGAGGCGATGCCTGTTTGAAGGAGCAGAACGACCTTGAAATAAATTGCCACCTATAGGCTTTGTGTTGCCTCCTTCACACACCTTTTCAAAATGGAAACATCTTCCACTGTTCTCGGGCCTTTGGAACAGGAGGGGGAGGAAAAGCCCTCAGAAAAAGACTTCTATTCAGAACAAGCTGCTATTGACAGACCTCACATTTGTTCGGCTTCACTCAGCAATTCTTCCAGAGTTTGCTTCTATGACTACAGGGGAGGTTTTCCTTAAATGCAGGAAACTACAAAATGAAGATGTTGCTTTCATGTGGAATATGCCAGGAAGCAGCCAATGGTGGAAAGCTTGAACAATGTGACATTCGAGGGTCTGGCAATCCGGGGCTGAAAGGAGATTTACTGTAGCTGTTTTGAAGATGATTTGTTTAGGGGAAGAAGATGAAACAAGGGACCTTATTCAGAGCTGGTGGCCACTGAGATGTTGGAAGCGGTCCTCAGCTGTTTCTCCGCCAGCCAAAGGATTCACAATGTGAGCCCCGCTCCACACAAAAGCAGCAAGAGGTTTTTCCCATCCCACAGTCAGTGGAAAATAAGTGCTCTTTTAAGGTCGCTGAAAAGAAATATTGGCTAGGCACCCACTCCACAAAAATGGAGAGAATAGAAAATCACATTGTGAGGATGTTTTAAAGCAGAAAAGCCAACCATCACAAATGGGAATGAAACCTGAAGGGAAACAAATGTGTGTGAGAGATTTGGAAAGCCCCGCGGTGGAGAAGCCAACCTACAAACAAGAATCAAAATTTGCAGGCATTTGTATACGCACTCTGCATTTGCACACAGCCTTTGGTTGCAGTGGTGTCACGCATAGCATTCTCTTGCCAAGCGTAAGTGCGGGACAGGCAGAAATACGTTTTCTGCCATGTGTCAATTAATAAACAAAATGTGATGGGAATGCGATGCTAGCCACAAGAGAACGGAAAGATGCAATAAATTCATAACGCAGAAGCTGTATACCTGTAAAGGGAGGGACAGAGGAATAAGGGAGGGAGGGGAAAGGAAGGGAGGGAGGGAGGGAGGGAGGGAGGGAGGTTCAAACTCAGCTCTAAGGTAGTAGCAGCAACAAACTTTTTCCTTAATCCTTATTAAGGCTAAAAAATAGTCTTCCAAAAATGCACTATGGCTATGTTCACACCCAAGTTTTAATCCAGTTTCAGTCCACTTTCAGAGTGACAGAACACATCAGCAATGAGACTAGACATTTTCTTTTGATTTTAACTAAGCCAAAGATAGATTTTTCAGAGTGACATGTCTCTTAAAGAAAATCAGCTCATCACTTTGCTGATGGGTTCTCTCACCCTGAAAGTGGACTGAAGCTCGATTGAGACTTAGGTGTGAATGCAGCCTCAGACTTAAATGTAGATCAGATCTGAGAGCTATCAATGACTCCAGCTTAACACATGGAAGTTTTGGATTTGTGGCCAAACAGAAAATCAGAATATATTATAAAATGAGCTACAGTGTCCCAAAGGAATTGTGGGCTTTGGGGGAGTAAGCAATACAATTGATTTCCCCATGCCCCTGCATGAAAACATGACACTGCTTCCCCCATTAGCAGTGCCTGAGTCACATGCTGCCTCCTTCTGCCTTCCTCTAGGAAGCAAATGAGATTTTAAAAAGTCAGCTATCATTTTGTTGCTTTCATGGCTTCCCACCAGGCATGAATAAGAATGGCGTGGAAACAGATCCGCTAATTGATTGGATGTGTGATTGCCCAACATTAAGCAACTCCATTAGCAGGAATCGAGAAGCAAAATGGGGTCCTATTATCTCCCCCATCCATCCCCAACACCTCCATTGAATTAAACTTTTAACAGTTGAGAGACCAAGGGTTAAGCCTAGAAGGCTAAGATGATATTTTTGCTGCCTTTGATGGCATGTTAAGGTGAAGAACGTCTCGTTTTGCAGCAGAACATTGAGCCTGCAAAAGCGTCGTCAATGTAGTTACTATTTGAAGAATCTGGCATTTTCTATGAATAGCATAAAACAGGCAGCGTATCAGTTGTCGCATTCTGACAGGGTTGTCCCTTTCCCCCCATCCATTCCCCATCCTCTCCCCCCTTTCCTTCCTTCAGCTTCCTTTCAGCTTAAGACTCAAGACCTTACACCTTCTTCCTCTATCTCCAAAGCAAATTAAAACCTGCTAAATATTAAATTCAAAGTCTGGCTTATGCTCATCAGTTTGTGGGCTGCAGGGCACTAGAATCAAACTGAGGAGATTCCATCTTAAAAGATTAATATCAATCCATGTCTCTGTTTATTTATGAGGTTCACACACACAGAGAGAGACACACACATCTATCTTCCCTGCCACTTGTCCACTTGGTGACCGCGCTGCCCCATTTCTGGGCACAATCATCATCCAAGGGACCTGGTTTCTACAGTGCAATTAACATGTAGCAGACCACTGCTTTGAATGAAGTTTCCATGCTCCAATCCAAAATGGAGATGTCTTTGATAGTGGTGATCATGGTGCCTTCCATCATGGACCTGCAAAGAAACTGTCTCCTCTGGTTAGTAGAGACTCAGCATCCATTTATTTCAGAAATGTGACAATTGTGACCAGAATGATGTATCATAAAATGGAGGAAAGATTCTACCCTTAAAGGATCATATATGGATCATACACCTGTGAGACTGTATACCAAAGGGGTTGCACATTAGAATACTGTATTTAGGGAGGCACATGGATTTTATTTTATTTTATTTTTGTATTTGATTCATATCAAATCAAATGCAAGAAAATTCGTATCCTTTCAAATAAATCCCTTTGAGTGTGGCAGAATTCAAGTTCAGCAAATTCAGTACCAATCCATGGGTGTTTTTCCACTGTCACTAGAAGTACCCATTAAGTACCCATTAATGGGTACAAAAATGCCATTTCGTACCCATTAATGGGTACTTTTAGTGACAGTGGAAAAACACCCATAACAAAGCTTTATACACATGTATGAAAACATTTGATTTGAATTTGAATGTCAGTCTTTGAGTATGCCAACAATCAATTAAAATTCAAATTGGAATGTCTGAAACTGGCCAAATTCATATGAATTTTGAATGTTATGAATATCTGTATGCGTCCCTAATTGTAGTCTGAAATCTGGTGTGCACAGGAAGCCCAATCATTGGAGAAGGGGCATGGACAAATGCAATTTTTTTATTTGATTCAATTCAAATAGAACATTTCAATGTTCAAATTTGTATAAATAGAGAAAAATGACTGTATTCAGATTCGAAACAATTTGAATATATTTGTATACATTCATACGAATATTCAATCCGTATTTGAACATATGAATGTCAACAACGTTTGTAAGTGTCCGTGCGTGTCCATACGGATCCCGTTTTTATCCGGTACGCATCCTGTTTTCACCCCATATGTATTGTACAAGTGGGTACGGATACAAATAAGATATGTATGTAATGCGTACATATCCGTGCACAAATGAATGTCCAAATAATTCATACAAATGATTCAAAACATTCAAATTTGTTCAAATGTTTAAAAACGAATGTATAGACATTCGGTTCAAATTCAAATGTCCAAATTCGATTGAATTTGATTGAATTTTGAATGTTTCGAATATCTTTGCACATCCCTACATTAGAGGGCTTCCAATTATAGCAATTGCATCTGTAGGAATAAAACATTCTACATAATCCGCTACCATGAGGGTCAAAGCAGGGATGTCCCCTTTAAGCTACAAAGAAACAGTTCAATTATTGGACTAAAATAAATTGAATAAGCCTCTTTGCAAAGTAGAACTAGCTAAATTACTCTGGGCATCTCAAATAAAAGACAAAGGCAAGACCTTCAGCTGTTTGCTGCAAATGTCCTTTACCAACATCCTGCCTCAAATATTTGCCCCATGCCCTCACAGTTTGCTTTATAGTTGTTTGTAATGGTCCCTGATTTTGTATAAAATAGACTTTCTCTGATGTGAGAAATAAAATAATTGTTTTTGGTCCTTCCAGGCTTAGAGAGAAAATGTTCATACTTGTGTACCCTAGAGTTTGGGTTATAGCAACGTTCTATGACACTTTCCCTTCTCCTTTGCCCTGAATCATATCAAACGTATTTTCCCCCTCTTCTTGATTGTCTATTACCTTTCAAAATCTAGGTGCATTTTATTTTTCTTTCCTTGGTGTGTGCTGGATTTCTTTTCTAAAAAGTGCATTAGGCAGTGTTGATAAAAGTGCATTTTGTTCAAGAGTTAAGAGGTCAACCTCAGGTTGATCATGGAAGCTTTTAAACTGGTTTACTAGCCTGAAATTATTAGATTCATGCAACTTTCCAGCATAGCCAGTACACCATAAAATAAGTGTTTTACGCTACATTGATGCTGCTTGCAGTGCACAAAATGAGACTGGAGAACTCAGAAAGACATGTCTTGAATTGAAGATTATGCCCTAATATGCACATTTTTCCCTATATAAGGGAGGATTTGGGTTAAATGTGCAACTTTTCTCTAGAAATCTCAAATATTATGACCTAGAAGAAGAGTGTGGCATTTATCCCTTCTTCTGTGTTTTAGCTTACGGTACCTTTGAATTTCATGACTTGAATTTTATCTCATTTTCATGTTTATATCATTATTCTGAATTCCAGCTGGTAATGGGGCAAAGATTTTGGGTTTTCTTCCCACTTACCTCCCTTAATCCAGATCTTAGAAAATCCAGATCTTTGAAATAGGGTCCTTAATGGATCCAGTCTTTGAAGATCCAGATCTTTGCAAGAACCCGATGCTTCACCACTGGCAGCCTAGCACTGGATGGCAATGGGTGCTAGACAGGGTCATAGTGGGAATGCCAGAGAATGTTTCACCCAAAGCGGAAGGCGTGAAGATGGTGTGGCACGATTGGTCACCACAGGTGTCAATCAAGGCCTGCCCCTGAACCCCATTGCCCTGATTGTGATGCAAACACGTGTCTTCTGATCTGGTCTTCAAGGCTGAAGACTGGATTGAAGACCCCTTTCCATGGGAAGTCCAGATTTAAGGGCCCGAGGACCCCATTCAATCCAGACTTCCTTTATACTGGCGTGAACAGATGGGGTCCTAATGGGGTCTTGTTTGGGGACAGAGTCTTACTGATCAGTACTGATTGGGTACATACCAGGTGCTAAATGGGTGCTTCCTGCTACTGGAACCCCCCCCCCTCCCCAGCTGCATCTGCACTTGTAAAGGTGGAGTGGCCCGACCAGATTTGCACAGACTGGAGTGGTTACATCCTGGTGTAGTCCATCCGACTTGGAACAAGGCTATCCCACACTTTGAATAGCTTGTCCTGGAGCAGGTCCCATGCTGCCTTGTACCACCCCCTTACTCCAAAACTCACATAAGCTTTGAAACCTACTGCAAGGGCCCCAAAATAGGTTTCCTTGCTACACCAGCTCACAGAGGCACGTGTCACTCCTTAGGTCAATTTAGGCCACGTAGACTGGGCCATACTGCCTCCAATGTGGCTAGAGTGGACTACTCAGCTCTGACCTCTAGTCCACATCAGAGTGCAGAAGAGATTGTCCGTAAGTCAGCTAGACATGCCAGACCATTTCAAAGGTATGTGTAGAAAAGGCCACAGTCTCAGTCTGCTTACTTTAAGAACTTAATTGTGAAGTTCCAACTTTGTCATCCTCATAAGTCCCTTATTGGGGCCAGTCCAATGAAAGTCACAGCCCGAGTCCTCCCCCATGTGCGGGGACCTATTCTCAAAAATGTTCCAGCATCTTAATTAGCTCTCCTTCCATAGTAAATGTCTTTCTCCCCAAATACACACACCACACACACAATGGATTTAAAAAAAATACTTTTTTTTGTTCCAAATCTATGCCAAATTTCCTAGTAGGTTTTCCAAAACAATACTGGCACAACAACATTTTTTTTTCCTTTTCATAATTTCTTTTTTGTCTGAAATTTTTCTTCTGCAATCTCTTCCTCCCAGCCTCTATTTTATCAAAGGATTGTATACAGAAGAAACAAGCAAACAGCATTAGGTGGTTTAAATGCAAGTGGTGGAAGGAGAAGTAAGTAGGTAAGTAGATAAATCAATATATCTCATGTTTGAAAAATACTATTGATGGAGGTAAATGCTCAGATCACAAAACCATCATTTGGAACGATCCCAATCAAATTTTGGATCCATCCTAATGAGATGTTCCAGAACTCCAATTATTTCAAATTTCAACCTTTTACACAAAATTCTGCTGAATTCAAACGTATTTGAATTTTAGATCTAAGGATCAGGGATGTGTATAAATTTTTGTAACATGCGTTATTCGTATAAAATTTGTACATGTGTACATGAATGAATGTTACAATATTTGTATACTAATATTCATAAGAATATGAATGTTTCCAGACATTGGTATGAATAGTTTGGACGTTTGTTAGATTTGGGGTGTGGAAAAATGGAATGCCAGTCATATCCGCAGTGGATCCAGATTGCGTTTGACATGGATCGACAGAGGATTAAAAATGGATTCAGGTCAGATTTGACATTTTCAGAGCACAGATAGGTTATGGATATGTATCAGATACATATTGGATAGGTATTCATTTGTATCCGATACATATAGAATATTCATACGAATACGTATGTATAGATTTGTATAGAATAGAATTTTACCACATTCAAATGTGATCTATTCATATGAATACAGATTTTCAAACATTTGATTAGTTACAAATTGAATGTTAAAAATGCTTTTGTGCATACAAAAGTATGCTTTTGTAGGCATACTTTCGAGCCTACAATTTATATTTAGAAATTATTCCACTAAAACACCACCACCTGAGATTTCTAATTGGAGACTTACCTTTCCTTTATGATCTTCTGTATGTTTTATTTAAAACATTTATTTACTGCTTGTCATGACGATTTCATCTCTATACTGTTCTTTGATACACGTGTTAAGAGTATATAGCTTATGTAGTAATAAACAACGTATATTGCTCATTTTGCTGTCCTCTGCAGCACACTCCAGATGGGAGATTATGGGAAGAATTGTACATGTGCAAAATGTTGGATTGTTGTGAAAATAATGGATTATGCATGTCTCGGGGAGGTGGGAACAGCGTGCCCCTAAGGGCACTGCAGTCAGTAAGATGGCAACGCTTGTCATATAGTCTTTTCCACGTGTGTTTCTCTTTCTTTTAAAACTCTGAGATGCCTCATCTGCAAATGTGTATGGAAAATAACAACAAAGTAATACCCCAAAACAGCTCGTGAAGGGAGGTGCAAAGAGCTACAAAAAGACCTCGTATAGCTCAGACATTATTGCTACAGATTTATTTATTTATTTATTTATTTATTTATTTATTTATTTATTTATTTATTTATTTATTTATTTATTTATTTAGGAAGGAAGGAAGGAAGGAAGGAAGGAAGGAAGGAAGGAAGGAAGGAATATTGCCATTATTCAGTGCTATTCTCTGATAGAATTTCTTTTTCGTTTTTGACAAGGAAAAAAATAATTCTTAAAAAACAGGATTTCAGAGGGGGAAAATGAGGGAAGGAGTGGCGTTTATGAATAATGGAACATTTCAAATCCATCTGCTTTCTGAGACATTTTCTTTTTAAAGTTCTCTGTTGTTGTTGTTGTTACAGCCAATTATATAGCATGCTTGAGTGATAAGTGGCTGTATCCGCTGGCTTACTCTGAAGGCTTAATTCCTACCGTCATATTTTCTATCAACCTGAGAGGTTAGCAGCCATATGGGGGCCCAATATGGTGTCTAATATTACACTTGTTTTACAGTAGGAGTTTGATTCCAGAAACCGTAAATCCATAATGTACCAGACACTGTAAAAGGTAGGTGAAAGTAAGGAAATGTTTTAGGACATTTGGCAGCAATAATTATTTATAGCATCATTTCAAAAACATTACAGAGCTATGTTTGGGGGTTTTGTTTATTCTTTAAAGAAAGTCTGTATCATTTTGCTTTCCTTTTGTTTTTAAATAAGCCCAGGACATCTCATTGCTGTTCAAATCCCTTAGGATGAGGGAAGTACTCAGAGACAAGACTATCAAAACATTTGTCCTGACTTCCTGAGTGGGCTTCAGCAGCCTATATGCTGGGACAGGTGAGTGAACAGACACCTGTGAGGGTGTTTGATAACCACACATATGCTGTTCTTCACAGCACTTAATTTCAGCAGTAAAAAGTGCGACAGAATGCCCGTGACTCTCTTAACTTGTCATCTTCATGGCATAATAGGTGTTTTGTTTACAGCCTGAGCCAAATGCATTTGAAATGAATTTTGGTTGCTGCATATGCATATTTTGGGGACGGCAGCTGTCGATTCACCTACCTGAATATGATAGGAGTTTGTAAATTTGCTTTGATTTAGAATGGCTTGAATTAAACTGTTTGGTTCGATCCAGGCTACATCAAACACCCCCTGTTTGAGCTTGACCCAAACCAAGGGTATTTGAGTGAACTGGGTCAAACTGGATGGTTCAATTCAAGCCATTCAAGTTTAACACTAAGGAGCAACGTAATGCGGATGCTTAAGCCCTGTTCTGCCGCCATGGAAGTGAACTACTGTGGTAAGAAACACCCATTCCAAACCACAACGCAGTTGACCCACATCATTGTCAATTGGGGATGTGCACAATATTTATTTTTATTTTTGCATTCGTTTTGTATAGAACCGAATGTAAGAAAATTTGCATTTGTTCGAATAGATCCCCTTCGAATGTGGTAGGATTCTATTCAATAAAAGTGCATTCATATGAACTCATACAAATATTTGATATGAACAAATAGGTATCCCATACATATCCCGTAACATATCTGCTCTGAAAGCCTCAAATCTGACCTGAATCCTCTTTTAATCCACTCTTGATCCACGTTGAATGTAATCTGGATCCATTGCAAGTTTGACTGGTGCAGCCGCTTTCCCACCTCCCAGTTACAAAATGTTTCGAAGCTTCGTATGAATATTCCGAGACATGTACAAATATCGTAACATTCGATTCATATACAAATGTCTGAATTGTCCGAATCTGTCCGAATATTGGATGTTAGGAATATTCATGAACACCCCTACTGTCAGTCGAATGCTGCATCCTAGTAGCAGGGTCAAGGCAACTTCGAAAGCAATGTGACACTCCTTTGCTTTAAATGCAATGCGTCTTCGCGGGCCCTGCAAAGTCACCATTGCCATTAATACAGCCACTGTTCTGAAATCTCTATAGAGGTATCTTCATGCATGCATTATAACTGCATGCATTTATAACCACACCCAACATCCTTCTTAGATTCTTTCAAATCCAGATCAGACACTGCTAGCATGGGTGTAGAACGCATTTATCAGGGCTACAACTAATTCAGATTACTGGGGCTTTAGCATGGATCTGATCCAGATTAACATTAAATATGCTGAATCTTTTAAGTGTTTGTATGTATGTTACTGTTTTTAATATACATTGGTTTGTAATTTGTTGTTTGAAAGGTTGTTATCTGCCCTGAGACCTTCAGGTATAGGCAATGAGTACTAAACAGACCCTTGATCCAGATTAACAAGTAAGGGCAGAAAGGCCCTCTGACTATGCAATTAACAAAGCAAAGCACATGGAAGTGAACCACTGCAATTGGCTATATCTCTGCAAAGGCAGCTCAGATCCTGTCACATGTATGGGTGCTCTCCCCACCTCTAATGCACACGGAAGGCTAGAAAGGGAACCTCCAAAGATTGGTTTTGGAGATGGGATACAAGTGGTATGAAAACCACAGTGGCACATGCTATCATCAGTAGGATGCTTTGAGCAATTTTTTAAAAAATTTTGTGAGAATACAGCCTTAGTTTTTTGTGGAAACTCATCAGTGTCCATAGCAACTACTGACTTTGCTGCTTCTTCTGTTGGATTTTTATCCTCACTCCCCCCCCCTGCAAAGAATCCCAGACAACTAGAAAATGATATCACAATATACCAAAGAAAACCTTGCTTTTTGTTGACCTTACTGTGAGTACCTGTTGTTTCTCTGCAGATCAGCAAAACAAGGCAATCAAAGATGGAGCAATAGATAGTTTTGTAGATGAGGAATCTTTCAATTCCACTTGTGTGGTGGGTGAAGAAAGGAAAGAGAAAGAGAGAGAGACCCAAAGGGACACTTTGGGCTCAGCTCAGAGATTCTCATAGGAAAGAATTTCACCAAGTCCTTCATCACAACATGATAGTCAAGTTGGCATTATTTCACTGGAGTCACTGACCTTTATTCCAGACAAATGGAGGTCAGCAAGTGCTGCTCATTTGAGAATTACTGGTCACTCCCCTGCCTAACAAGTCTTTTGAGGTCTGGGTTTTTTTTAACATAGAAGGTCAAATCCATGTCTTCTTGGAGCAGGTTCTTCTGTGCATATTTTTGAGGCACAATGTTGGCTGTGTAAATTTATTGGCACTTCAAATATCTGATTTGTATCAACTTGAATGCAGGAAAATTTGTATTCATTCAAATAAATACCTTTGACTGTGGTAGGATTCTAATTAGATACGAATGTTCCATATGATTTGGATAGGAATGTTAGATATGAATCCCATACAAATCCCATCCAAGTGTATTTAAGATGTTCAATGCAAATTTGAATGTCAACCTTCTAATGTGCCAACATTCGATTCGAATTCAAATGTCTGAATTTGACCAAATTCATACAAATTTCTAATGTTACTAGGCATTTGCAGAAATATTCATAACATTCAATATTCATACGAATTCGACTGAATTCGGACAATTGCATTTGAATCAAATGTTTACACATTCGAAGACTGACATTCAAATTCAAATGGAATGTTTTGATATGTTTTCATGAAGCTTCATGTGGGATTCGTATGATATTTGTATGGGATTTATCTGCTATTCCTATGAGATTTGTATGCTATTTGTATGCATTCATGTGGGACTCATGTGAAATTGAACATTTGTATCGAATATAAATCCTGCCACATTCAAAGGGGATCTAGGAGGTGCATGAATTAAAATTGCATTTCAGGTTGTGATGGAACTGAACACTCAGTTGTTTGATCACATTCATTTCTGTATTTTGTTTTTTTAAAAAAATACACCAAAACAGTCCATTTCAATAGCAAAAACACTGCAAAACAAACTGATTTACTTATTCTTGTTCGAAAACAGCATACCGGTTTGGTTCATGCAAATTTCTGGGTATCAGAACAATTGAGGTGTTCTGTTTTATGCAAACATTCATGAAACATGAATACATTTTTGAACATCAACCAAACTTTACACATCCCTAAAAATACTACTGCTAAAAATAACAACAGTAATAAACTGCCTTAGTGTAGCATCCAAAGTTTGTTTCTCAGAAGAGAAACGTCTAGGGGCTATTGAAGGAAAGCAAGCCAAAAGATTCCCATACAGTCTAGCAAATACCCTGTACTTCTATTTCAGAGTTCATACCATCAAAGCCACAGTCAGCCACGAAAGGGAAGCTGGGTCAACACAAAGGAAATGAATTAAAGGAAAGAACAAAATACATTTTGAAAATGAACCAGTAGAAACCACAGGTAAGGCATGTGAAGAATATGATGCAAAGTATACTGAACATAAGCTCCTCCTAGACCACAGGTCTGAAACTTCAGCCCTCCAGATTTTCCTGGACTACAATTCCCAGCATACCCTTTCCAGTATTCCGTGTACAAAAAGAAATTGAATATCATTCATTTCCAAGACCTAGAGCACCTGGTGCCTGGCTATGCCAATTCCCAGCATGCTTAAATTTGGGCTTGATTGTTTGTTTGTTTATGCTCTCTAAAGTTGCTAAGTGGATGTTTACTTATCAGTTAAAATTAAATATGGACAAAACCAAAATTTTAGTATGTCAACCAGAACAGCCAGTGGTCCCGATTTCTTATCTGACCATCCAGCTACAGGATCAGTTGCTGACTCCTACCCCAGCAGCAAACAAACCTTGAGGTGTTAATTGATGAACAATTGTCATTACAACCCTTTATTGAGAAGACAGCAAAAGTCTGTAATTTTCACTTGGGTAATATACAAAAAAATCAGGAAATATTTTTCAGTCAAAACAGCCCAGTTACTTATACGAGCAATAGTAATCTCAAGGCTTGACTACTGTAATAACCTTCTAGCTGGCCTTCCTCAATGCTCTCTACTTCCTCTAACCTTAGTGCAGAACTTTGTGGTTAGAACAGTGAGGAACCTGCCATAATATCCCCACATTACAGCTTCCAAGAAGTCTTTGCCTTGGCTTCCAATTCGGCCTAGAGCTCACTTTAAAGTATTGGTATTGTCCTTCAAGGCCATTAGATTAGGGATGTGCACAGATATTCGAAAATTTGAAAATCCGCTTTGAATTTGACAAATATTGATATTTGAATTGGAATTGGATTTTTAAAAATATAATATAATGTGAATATCTGGTCTATTTGCATATATAATATGGGATGCAAACGGAATGCAAATGTGATAAAAACGGGATGCGAACGGATTGAAAAATTGGATATAACTTTATTCTAACAGTTATTTATTCATCTTTGCCTAGCAAATGATATTCAGAAATCTTTTATTTTTGTCAATTTTTATCTTTCTTTTTAGATTGATTTTAGTATTATGTGAACTATGTATAGAGTGATCTCCATTGGTATGTTACTATTAACTCTGTAATATTGTATTTTGTAGTTTTTGGATTGTAATTCTGTAGCCCTTTGGTAGAAGGGGCGATATAATAAACGACATTATCTATCTATCTATCTGTCTGTCTGTCTGTCTGTCTGTCTGTCTGTCTGTCTGTCTGTCTGTCTGTCTGTCTGTCTGTCTATCTATCTATCTATCTATCTATCTATCTATCGTCTGTCTGTCTGTCTGTCTGTCTGTCTGTCTGTCTATCTATCTATCTATCTATCTATCTATCTATCTGTCTGTCTGTCTGTCTGTCTGTCTTCTATCTATATCTATCTATCTATCTATCTATCTGTCTGTCTGTCTGTCTGTCTGTCTGTCTGTCTGTCTGTCTGTCTGTCTGTCTGTCTGTCTGTCTGTCTGTCTGTCTATCTATCTATCTATCTATCTATCTATCTATCTATCTATCTATCTATCTATCTATCTATCTATCTATCTATCTATCTATTCCAGCAATTTCTTCATTTTCAACCAGAAGCAAAATACAAAGGTGGGGAGACTGTGCCACTGAAAGAAGGGCATTTAAACTCCATGGAAGTTATTAATAGAAGGCAGTTTTCAGCAAGTTTCTGCCCTTGGATAAGATCCGGCTGGGACCCACCTCCTATACAGATGCACTATACAGCTCACCTTTTCCTGCCATCCAGTTTGTGTTTTGACAATCTGGTATATAAACTCAAGCAAATGTATGCAGAGCCAGCCGATTCCCTAGTCCCCTTCTCTCCCTCCAGTTCCTCCTCCTCCTCCATCACCACCACCTCCTCCTCCCAAGGAAGCTAGCGAGGCATTGCTGAAATGTGATGCGTGAACAACGCTGAGTCTAAAGAGAAAATGAGTATGTTTTAAACAAGTCCACTGGAAAAGAATTAGCAATGAAACTGAAAGGAGCCATATGCCAATAAGGGGGGAAGTGACTCAAAAGTGACACACTGTAATAATAATATAATTGAGTTAGGATGAAATTGCACAAGGGAGGAAAGCAATGCAAAGACCAGGAGGGGAAGGGAGACAGAAGGATAAACAAGCTACCTTTTTAAGTGGGAGGTGGCCAACAGAACTGTAACCCCCCTCCTAATTGAATAATAGCACCAGACCTGGCTATGCCTTTGCTCACAAGCATTAAAATTAAAATTAAAAAACTCAGAGGTGGCTCAGGAATGGCTTAGAGATGGTCTGTTGGTGGAGTCATTCACACACCGGTCAGTCCCTCTACCTCTCACTGACATGCTAGGTTGAAAAGATGGATTCAGGTGGGCTGAAGGCATGAGGACCACACACTACCGTCTTTGGTGTTGCTGAGCTGTTTGTTTCCTTATGTGTGGACACAGCCTGAGAGACAGTCTAAAGATGGAATGTTCTCCGATGTTGCACCCCCACAATGGGAGACTAAAAATGCAGTAGGGGTGTGCACAAGTGTTTTTTTTGCATTCAAATTTGATTTGATTTGAATGTTTAAAACCAAACTGTCAGACAATCCAATTCGAATCCATAACATTTGAATCTATTCGTTCAAGTGTTAGATTCGTATTTAAAGATACAAATGTCGACAACATTCATATCTGTTATACGTTTTTCTGTGCACATTTCGTATGCATCCTGTTTTATCTTGCAGTAAAATAGAGTCTGGTTACTCTTGTTACTCTTCGTTTTGTCTTTTTAATAAGTCAACATAAACCTTCCAACAACTTGTGATTTTACTCCTGTGGACAGCCAGCAGGAGTTAAAAGGGATTCAATGGCTCTTAGGAGAGTGTGGGGTGGGGTCAAGGGGCCCCCAAGAGTGTTAAGAGTCCCAGAAATCCCTACATATCTCAGAAGCACCCCATATTATAAGCGCAAATACGTATATTTATACAAATACGTATGTAACGCATATGTATCTGTACATTTGAATCATTCAAACGAAATCCGAATGTCTAAATTCGAATGTTGTTAAATCTGATTCGAATTCAAATGACATCTGTCAGATCCAAATCAGATTTTTGAATTTACAAATATTCGTGTATAGCCCAACAATGCAGTAGGGCCGAAAGGAGAAAGCAGGTTGGATTCCAATCATTTTTTTTCAAAGAATGGCGCAGTTCAGTTCATGTGTGAGCCAGATGAACCATAGGGAACCATCTTTGATCCACAGTCGTTTGCTTGGTTCATTTCAACAGCATTTGGTTCAAGTAAAATTCAAACTAGGTTTTTCAAACAACAAGGCACTTTAGTTCATGTGAACCATGCAAATATCCCTGTTTGCTGTGGACGTCAAACCAACTGGGAAGAAAACAAACATGGGAAGAAAAGACTTTTAAGGTACAAGTTTCCTTTCTCAGATGTGGAATCTACATCCAAAATCATGGAGATAAAATCAACCTTTCACTTGGAATTTGAGCAAAAAAGAGAAAATGCTCAGTCCTGGAAGACAGCAGAGAAAGGGGGAACTTCTCAAAACGAAAGGAAGGCATGGTTTTATTAGTTAGAGCCTGTCAGAATTCACTTAAAATGCTTTGAATAAGCACTTCCATTGGTATTATAAATAAGAGGGCAGTCCTTTGCAAGGATTAGGTTTGTTAACATTTATCAGTTCCTGGCATTTAAAGAACTCCCAAATTCTTGCTAATAGAATCTCTTTGTAGTGAAAGATTGATTGTAGGAGTTTTGAAAAAATCCAATGAATTCAAAAGCTACAGATGAGGGAGAGCCAAGCCATCCAGATCTAAACTAAGATACCATTAGTGGCTCTCATAAATCAAATCATTTTTATAGCAAGGATGCCGTTGAATTACCATCTGGACTTTTTAACCCCAATATTGAAAGTGGACTTAACCCTTCCTTTCATCTTAGCTCTAAATGAATGAATGTTCTTATTTGGGGAAAATTATTTGAATTTTCTTTCGAGTAGTAATGAAAAGAGAAAAAATTTAAAAAAAGATTTTAGTGTCACATATAGGACTGTGGTGGGAAGGACTCAGAACAAAAGAAAGAGCTGGAGGAAGCATCACATCACAGAAGAAATCGTGTATGTTCTGCTATTCAAATGGCTATTGAAGGCAGGGAGAGAGTTTTGAAATGAAATTGGCATATGAGTGTATGCCTTTGACTGATGCATTTCAGATGTTACTATGGGTGTTTTTTCACTGGCAGTAAGTATCCATTTTAGCACCCATTAAGGACCCATTTGACTGAGAGCCGGACGACCCCTTAAATTTGGTTCATTGGTTGATTAACTAAATCATTTTTTGTCGTGGATGATATAGGTGTTTAATAACTTCTTTCTTCAGTAAATGAAATGATAATTTGAAAGCTGTGTTTTGTGTTTCTTTGGGCTGTCCTTGGGTGTTTCTCCACTGTCTCTAAAAGTACCCATTAAGTACCCATTAATGGGTACGTAATGGCATTTTTGTACCCATTAATGGGTACTTAATGGGTACTTCTAGTGACAGTGGAAAAACACCCTTTGTCCCATTACATTTTATCTGAAGATCTGAAACAGTTAATTGAAACAAATACGCAAAATAAATAAATAAGTAAAAATAGAAGAAATCAGGCAAGGGACAAATACTTTTTACGCCCACCATGCCATTGCAAATGTTTTGCAAATATTTTCACTTGGAGATATGAAGGTTCTGGTAATAGAAGTGATGAGGTTCTTTGGGGTCTTCTGTCCCTAACTGGGGGATTTTGGGGGGAAATGGTAATCAGTTTATAAGACATCCGAGCATTGTGCAAGCTGGCAAATTCACCCTTCTGAGCCAGAAGAAAACATCTTAGTTGGCAATATGATTATCTGAAAGTTGCTCCAGTTGGAAAGAAAGTTTATGAAGGCAGGCTCCATCCTCTTTCCTTTCTGGACAGCCAAAGGTTAGGGAACTCTGCTTTTTCCTGCCTAATGGAAAACTAGGCTTTGGGTTACCCTTATACTCTTAAGACAATGCAGCTGCTGGTTCTTTCTTTCTTTCTTTCTTTCTTTCTTTCTTTCTTTCTTTCTTTCTTTCTTTCTTTCTTTCTTTCTTTCTTTCTTTCTTTTTTTCTTTCTTTCTTTCTTTCTCCCTCTTTCCATCCCTCCCTTCAAATATTCCAATAGTCTATGTTGTCCAGTGACCCAATCTGGTGCTTCGCAGGAGGGAAGAATACTCAGTGATGGAGCATGTACCTTTTCCAGGTAAGACTGAGAAAGATTATCACTCTAATTCCTGGAAAGCTACTGCCAGATTAGTAATGGTTAGACTACTGCAATGTTCTCTAAGTGGGGCTACCCTTGAAAACGGTTCAGAAGTTGGAACTGTGCAGAAAGCAGCAGCTTGTTTTCTGTCGGGAATCTCTGGCTGGACTTGTATCACGCCAGTCTTAAAGGATCTGCACTGGTTACCTATTTGCTACTGAGCCCAATTCAAGGTGTTGACACCAACATTTAAAGCCCTAAACGACTTGGACCCTGGGTATCTGAAGGAGCGCCTTCTCGCATATAGACCTGCCCAAACACTGAGATCTCAAGGAGAGGGCCTTCTTGGAGTTCCTTCTTTTACAGAGGTACAAGACATAGGGATATACAAGAGGGCCTTCTCTGTGGTGGCCCCTAGACTTTGGAACAGCCTCCCTCTTGAGGTTCCCCAGGTTCCTTGAGGTACCTACATTGTATACTTTTCAGTGCCTGGTGAAAGCATATCTTTTCAACCAGGTTTTCCCCATCTAAATAGCTTCCTCAGGGTGCTGCCCTGTTCAGGAGGGGGGGGGGTTAGATGTGGGAGGGAAGAAGGGGTGATATTTTAAATTATGTGTGTGTGTTTTTCCTTTAAATATGTTTTATTCCTATTGTAAGCTGCCCTGGGACCATTTGGTGAAGGGCAGGATATAAATAAATAAATAAATAAATAAATAAATAAATAAATAAATAAATAAATAAATAAATAAATAAATAAATAAATAAATAAATAAATAAATAAATAAATAAATAAATAAATTGGATGTAGAAATGTGATGATACAAAAGCTAAAAGATCCATTGTTGTGGGAAAGAGATCTCCCTAGAAACCCTAGAGGCATGCTATGACAAAGCCTGATGGGTGTGGACAAGGTGATCCTAATATATTAAGCTGCATTGAAGCCCAGTGATGATAACGGAATATGGCATCACCTAGGCATGCGCACGGAGCCGTTTTTCCACGTTCTATTTGAGTTGAATAGAATGTGGAAAAATTTGGCTCTGGCTGAATACCCCCCCCCCCAGATGTGGGGGTATTCGTATCTGAGCACGGATATTATACAGAATGAATAATCCCTCCTCCCCACCCCTCCTTTCCCACTCTCTCCTCACTTACCTCCTCGCTGTCGCCATCTGTTTTTGCCTTCTCCACGCCTCAACCACTACCGCCGCCATCCCAGGCCTCTTCCAGGGCCCTCTGGAAACATGAGCCTGTATTTACCTCCTGGGAAGTCTGCTCATGGTTCCAGAGGGCCCTAGAAGAGGCCCTCACTGCTACTGGAGTGTGCCTCCCAGGTAAGTGCACCCCAGGGAGGCCCTGGGGGGAAGAAATTTGGGGGGACGGTGGCCGAGGTGGCTGGGGGAGGGAGGGCCACTACTGAAGCTTCTATGGATACTGGATTATCTGATTTGTGGATGGATAGGGCCCTTCGAATAGGGCCCTATTCGATCCGTCCACAAACCTCAGAATCCAGAATACGTCAAGGATTCCAAATGCACAAATAATTTGTGCACATCCCACTGTCCGCTTTGTAAAACACCCATCAGAGATTTCCAGAAGTTTCCAGATTTGTACCCTTCTCCCCAACAGACATAGTTTTAACCTTAAGGTACCCCTGAGTATACAAGGAAAGACACATTTCTCACTGTCATCTTGAGCAATGGGATGTAATACATGGTCTCTCCATTCCTAGAAGCCTGTTTAACAAACGAAGATCAAGTGCCACCCCATTTCTCAAAGCAATTTCCAGGTGACGTGAAAATCAACCCTTGATTTAGGTCCCACTTGAAAATAGAGGTGGTTCATTCTCAGACTTATGGGAAAGGCACTGTGGTCACCACTCAAAAAGACACCACCACATCACCATTTTTGAGGGCATTGGCATTCCTTTCAAAGGTGGCTGGGAATGTCTCCATTTAGAATGGAAAATCATGCCCTGTAGAAATGGCACCTCTGTTGGCAATTGTGCCATCAGCTCCATCAGCTATCCCTTATGCTTTAAAAGGAAAACTGAGACATCGCATGACATGGTAAGACATTTAGGCCCCTTTGAGGACCACAAACAGACCACACTCCATAGGCTACACACACCCTAGAGGCCTGGAAAACTGTGGGGAACCTATTTTAGCAGTGCTCCAATAGGTCTTGGCACAAATGGTCCCAGGACTCAGCATGACCATGAAAGCGGACCTTATAGATTTTGATTGAGATCATTAGTTGATAAGCTTTGAAACCTGAGGACCAATTGTGTCCCTCTTTAGAAGTAATTTGCTCCTGTGGAGGTTCATCTACCTGTACATGAACCTTTCCTGTGACCAAGGTTTGCACATATACCCCTTTTTGACCCATTCAGATGTGTTGATCACACCTGGGGAGGGTGTTTTCAAACAGAGGCTACATGCCAGTTCTTGAGGATAATTAAGCAAATTCCTCCAGGGATTGGACTCAATGAATTCCAAGGTCTCATTGGACCCTGTTGCCCAATGGTTCAATGACACACATTTCTAGATGTTTACATTATCTTTTTTTATCTCTTGATTATATTTGTTGACTTGTTATCTCCTTCTTGAAGTTTCCTTGTACCTTTAACATTCTGCCTCTAATTTCTTGCCTAGTCCGAAACCTGCAATTAATATATCATTTTCCTGTCTCTGTAGGCAGTCAATAAAGGGTTGCCACAGCTCCTTGTGGAATTTACCACTGACTTATCTCTTATCAAATTAGTTAATTTATCCATTTTTGCACAATCCATCTTCTTAGTTATTCAGTCATCTATCACTGGAATATCTTCCGTTTTCCAGCTCCTTTATTTTCCAATATATGTGCAGAATGTATGTACATAAGAGAGACAGAGAGAAAGAGAAATGACATGGTTGTTGCTTTTAAAAAAAAGAAAATAAAACCAAAAAAGACCTCTTATTACATATGATCTAATATTTTCACACCTAGTTTGGTGCCCCCAACCCCCCCCCCCCTTTAGACTATTGGGGACATGACAGCCGTTTCCTATGTATCTCTTTCCGGAATGCACGCAAACGAACACTCCAGGCTTTTGTTGACATGAACATTTGCCTTCCGTTTCTGCTTGCTGTGTGTCAGATTATCTGCAAAGGAGGCTGCAACTCACTTCCTGACACCCTGGTCACAGGATGAGGAAATGAAGAAGAAGAGCAGAGTTACCGATTTGATTTTGGAGGTCACTGGAGTCTCTGAAAGGTGAGGGAAGCACTCCGAAAAAGCAACACAAATCAAAACAAAGCACATACGCACTCAAGCTGTGAGGAAACTTTTGTGTTTGTGTGTGAGAGAGAGAAGAGGAGTTTTTGTTTTGTTATTATTGTTATATTTTCAAAAGAAGAAAATAGAAGAGGAACCTCATGACAATGACTCGGAATGGGAAATATTTTTCAAAACAGCTGACAAAACAACCAGGACACCCATAGGTCAACGCTAAGAGCTTTTCAAACATATATCCTAATTGCCAGAAAGGGACTAAAGCTGTTGCGAAGATTCCATCCCTGCCTTCTGGCTTACCCAAAGAGCATAGGGCTATTTTGTGTGCTCAATTTTTGTTCCCCCCCGTTTCTTGAGGCTTTCCAAAAAGTTCCACCTCCCATGCAAAACACAGAAGCGTTAAAGGTTAAATATCTGACGCCACACCCAGCATATGTCTTCTAACCTGGTGGTGAGGTCTTCAGTTTTCCTCGTCGCAGGGTGAGTAAGTATCTGGCCAAGGGCCGAAGGGGATGAATTTAAGCACACTTGGCAGACCTCTCACGGCTGTAGCCCCTTTGGAGTTTCAGCTTTCTGGGAATCTGTATTCCAAGCAGATAGTGTTCCACCACCTAAGCTCAGAAGTGCAGCCGTTCTGTCTGCTTTAGAAGATGAAACATTTCACTGATCTACATATTCAGAATGCCCGCGTGGAACTAGAGCACTTCCCACTCTATAGGAGTTGACTGCTCTGCCAAGCAAAAGCAAAAGCAAACCAGCCAGTGAATGCACGCAAAGAGATGAAACACCAGCCCTCTGTCAGCACAAAAACAGTGCATCACAGAAACGGGCATCCTAAAATTATCCCGGCCGATGCTCAACCTGCAATACATTGTGTCTCCTCCACATTGACACATAGAATCCTAATTTCATTTTCAGCGTGTGCAGAGTTTTGTGTATCAGTGGGAAAAGGTTTAGAGTAAGCTTCCTCCTGAATTTCTGCTTTATCCTGCATGGAGGCATGCATTCTGAAGGAGTGAGGATTCCCAACACCTTATTGGTAGTAATGTGGGTTAACAGCACACTGATTTTTGATTGCTATACAGAATCCTAAGGAAAGATTCCCCTCCTGCAATCTTTGACATCCTCCTCTTGGAATGTCTTTTCTTTTCTTTCCCTTCCTATTTTAACCCCGGCTTTAATTGCCCTTCAGTATCAAAATTAATTGTGTCTTCTGCTAAAAGGCCAACATGGCTTAAGGTTATTCCAGGGTGCCGGCAGCCAATGCATCTTCCGTAAGTGGCTTGATTGCCGTCTGTGGAGAGGAGGGCTAGGAGAGGTTTTCCTGACCAAGGCTATACATTACAGTCCAATTAGGGTGAAGATCACTACATGAGTCTTTATCTAGTAACTGTCGGCATTACTGGTGGTGGCAACTCAGAGAGCAAAAGGAAAGAACGACAGAGCACACCATTCTGCAGCCAGCAGCAGCCCCAAACACATCTGTACCACTCGTATGACAAAGCACAAACACAAATGTGTTTCTGACATTCGATTCGTATGAATGAATACATATCTGATACGTATCTAATATGAATGAGTAAGTATCTGATACAAAGGACTTTGGGTGTTTTTCCATCACACTCCTTTAATCCGGATCTAAGAAGATCTGGATCTAGGAAATGGGTACTTCCCTTAATCTGGATCAATGGGTGCTAGCCTCCCTGCTGTGGAAACACCGGAGTACCCATTTGGAAATCTGGATCTACCCATGAGGGCTCTGTTACCCCAGGTGTTTGGGGGGACAGGGGGTGCAATCTCCGAAGAGGCTCCAAAGTCACTTCAAAGTCACTTCAAAGTCTGTGCAAAATAGCTCTGGAGTGTTTTTGAAGTCTGTGCTGATCTTCGGAGTAAACTTCGGAGTGACTTCGAAGTAACCCAGATTTTTGCAACCATCCTGACTGCATTGGGGAAGTGGTGGTGGCATCCAACAGACAGAGGAATGGGGCGGGGGAGAAGGCAAATGGTGGGAGACAATGAAAAACGGAGGAACAGGGCAGGGGAGAAGACAAACAGCAGTGCAGTGTTGTTCCCATTCATAAATATTTTGATTATTCCAGGATTCCGCAGAGAGTCCTGTTATAATCCGAATAGGCATTCTCCAGATTTTGGGACCTTTAGTCCGCAGAAATGGGGATTCCCTTCAAAAGTGTCGGGATGCCGGGGGCTCAAGTCAAATTCAGGCCAGACTAAATGGCTAGCTGAAATGCAGCCATAGTGGTGTTTGATGAGAGAGGAAAAATCCCAAACATATACATTGCTGGGGACTAATTAATATATTCATATTAGGCTATATATATTAGGAGGGATGTGTGTGTGTGTGTGTATTAGGACTAATGCACACAGGGAGTATATATAAATGGACCATTTTATGGTACAATAAAATCTACTATCCAGCAAGAGGCCTGGCTTTTGAGCCTCCGCAAGATGTTTCTGCGAAGAAGAAAGTTGCAGCTTTGGCTCTCACCATGCAGAGTGAGGCAAGGGTGCCCTTTCCAGACATGCAGAGAATGTGGCCAAAGTTTGACAAGGGCAGGTGCTCCTTCTCGCCATTTTCCACAATCTCTCACGTCCTTTGTTCCCTGGCTCTGAGGAGCCATCTGTTCCTCGTCCAGACTCTATGGCACCCAACCAAATATAGATTTATGAGTGCTGCGTACAGCCTATGTATAGCTCAAGAAGGACCGAGTTGCCCCAAATTTTCCTCTCGGAAAACGATTAGTTTTTGAGGAAGGGGGGAGGGGAGGAGAAAAAGAGTAGACCTTCTCCCCTTTAGTATTACCTTTTGCTAACTTCATTAGGATGGTATAATAAATCTCAATGCCAGTACTAGTGTGGTGATACAATAAAACTTTCCCATTCTTGGGAGGTCGCCTTTGTTTTGTTTTATTCACAGTAGCTTTTCTGCTCCAGGAAGGACTGGCCAAGGATAGACGAAAGCAGGAAGTCGTGCCGGTGTGATGCAGCAAAACCTTTCACGTCTTGGGCCGAGCGGCAGGTGGCTGTGCACCTTGGCTTGGCTTCAGGCAGCAAAATATCACAGGTCACATGCTGTCTTCATGCCGTAGCTCAGGATCTCCTTGGCAAGTTCTGGACATGTTCTACAGGGCATGACACGGAGACTGATCCTGGCCTAGAGCACTTTCTCTGGCTCAGCCAAGAGAGAGAGTGGGGCTTTTAGCCCAGCCAGCCTGGCCTATGTTCAAAATCTGTGTGCACATCTCCAGTGTCTGCCCTGCTGCTGGAAATGAAAGTGAAATGAAGCCTCTGGAAAGTGAAATAATTCTCCTGCCCTGTTTCAGTCCCAAATGATTGCTCCTCATGAGTGGGGACAGAACTGTTTTCATTCATAGCTTGCTTGCTTGCTTTTCTGCTTTATTTGTTTATTTACTTATCTTGCTTATTTATTTACGTACTTATATTACTTATTTTACTTACTTATTTTGCTTATTTTGATCTAGTCTTACCTGGGGATACCGGGTTTGATTCCACCCTCCCCCATGAAGCCACCTGGGTGGCCTTGAGCTAGTCACAGCTCTCTTCTGAACTCTCACTGCTCCATCTACCTCACAGGGTGTTTGTTGTGGGGAGAAGAATAGAAAGCTTTGTCAGCTGCTTTGAGTCCCCTTAAGGGTGAGAAAAGTGGGGTAGAAAAGCCAACTCTCCTTCTTCTTCTTCTTCTTCTCTGGTCTGTGGTCACACCTAGGCTCTGTCCCCATGCTGGCCATCTGGCACACTTTGGGTGCTGTTTGGGCATGCATGGGCCGGGCAGGGAATCAGGAATGCATTTCGGGTGTCCTCATGAGATTCCTGGCAACATGGGACAGGGACAGGCTGGGCACAAAGGGAGGCATCCCCATGAGAACCATGCTGAACCCTGGTATGGTGGAGCAGTGCCATCTCCTCTCCACCATCTTTCTGTGCCGCATCCTCCTCTCCCTTAGCAGCATGGATAGCCAGGACTGGGGTGGGAGGCACAGAAACAAGTTAAAATAAAGCCTCATTCATAAAAATAACTTTTTTAAAAAAATTAAAATGTCGAAAGCCGCTACGAGGTTTAGCAGCAGTAGGTGCTTGAGCAGTTGTGCATGCCTCCACTCCTCCAGGCACCGTGAGAACAGCCGTAAACTGAAAATCAAGCCTTTATTTATTATTGCCTTCTCTTAGCAGCATGGACAACCAAGACTGGGGTGGGAGGCATGGAAACAAGTTAAAATAAAGCTTCATTCATAAAAATAACTTTAACTTTTTTTGTAAAACATTGAAAGCCGCTACGGGTTTTAGTGGCAGTAGGCGCTTGAGCAGTTGTGTGCACTTCCACTGCACCGGGGACCGTAAGATCAGCCCCAAACTGAAAATCAAGCCTTTATTTACGATCACCTTGCAGATCAGGGAAAAAGGGATTGCAAATGGAACAGAAATCAAGCCATTATGCAGCCTGCCTTGGCATTCTTGAAACAGGGTTGGAATTACCTCCGTGGAAATGGCAGAAAATTTAAAAAGCAAGCCCTTCTCCAAAGCATGCCAAGACTTCTTTTTTCAGGTATCAAATTTGGCACCCTTCCGGCATGGTTTGGGAGGGGTTGGAATGCTTTTTGTGAAGCAAATCCAAAACCCATGGGGACAGACAGCGCCGTGGTTGGAACCTTTCAAACTTGCATGGGGACAGTGCCCTAGTGTTTAATCCAGCTCCAGTCCACCTTCAGAGTGAGAGAACACATCAGCAAAGTGGCCAGTAATTTTCTTTCCCCATTTTCCATCCCAAAGGTGAATTTTCTGAGTTATCTGACACTGAAAGAAAACAGCTTGTTGCTTTGCCGATGTCTTCTCTCACTCCGAAAGTGGGCTGAAGCTGGATTCAACCTTAAGTGTGAGCACAGCTCTGGTGAGCTAGGCACAGGAATCACTTTATAAAAACCAAGAGCTCCAAGTAGTGGCTGAATCAGGTATTATTCTCCCACCAGAGCTATGAAACACAAGGAAGGCATCGTTAGTCACTAAAGGGGGGATGGCAAACATGCCCCAAGAAATCAATAGAAGGCTATTGCCTTGTAATGTAAAGATAGCATTAGTGATGTTTATGTCTTTGCCCTTCAGATGCTTCATGCTTCCTCGCCTTCTTCCCTGTTCTTCTCCAAATCACTTGCAATTTTCTTTCCCATGTCCCTTGCTTTTCTTACATCCACAGAAAAGACAAGAGCCTTCTGCAACTCGGGGCAAGGATTTTCTGGGGAAGGATTCTCTCCACTCCTAGGGGAATGGTTGTTTGCACACATGAGGCTACGTAATTGCAGAGCACGCAAGATGCCACCGCTCACGTCAATCGCAGCCAAAGCTGTGCCCAGTATTATCCATAGCCCATACAGATGGATGAACATCCACCCAGATGTATGAACTTAACAGCATTTCCCTTTCTCGTTTCCGCTCCAACAGGGATCGATGAATGTCAAATTTTATTTCTCAGGCAAGGATGGTACGATTCGGGATGGACAGAAAAAGCAGGGAATCCTCACCCATGCGTTCACACATGAGTTTAATATGGGTTAGACCTTCTTTTCAGTGCATGCCATTTCTAGCCTCACTGCACAGCTTTGCAGCTGGAAAGCCGACATGGCAGGATTTGTGAGAACAGTGGGCGTTTTTGCGCTCCGCTTACCATACCAGGGAGGCAAAGTTCTGGCATGCTTAGGGTGCCCACACTGAGGGATGTCCAAAGCATTCAAAACTTAGCCAGCACATTACTAGGCAATGCCCCTTCATGGGGCTGTTGCTGGGGCAGCTGAGCAATGCAGCACACAATTACACCTGTACCATAGGTCACACGCTTCCCCTGAAGAGGGGCGGATGGAGCCTGCCAGGCAGCTAGAATAGGTGTGGAGAAGTTTAAACTGTAGGCACAAGGGGAACTCTTGCATGCATGGAGCCATTTCTTGTAAAGAAAGATGTGTTGATGGCCAGAAACCATAGCTTGGAAGCTCCTGGCAACAATGAGAAGCTTAGGTTCATGTAGCTGGCTCCTTTCTTTTAGCGTTCTTCAGTTTCCCATAGTTCAAAGATGAGTACAAGTCCCTGCTCAGAATGAGGTCTGATACCATGCCAACACAAACCCTACAAACATGCACACATTGCCCTGATCTGCAGACTAGTTTAGGAACATTAGAATGGGGTGGTCTATAGTTATCGTGCGTGCCAGTGTTGGTGATGTTGTTGCATCAAAATAGTTAGAAACACCAGCTCTCAGTGACTTTTAGGGTGTGTTCTCATACAAGATTAAATGCAAATCCAGCCCGTATTCAGGATTGTGCAATCCCATTTAAATTTTTATTCCCAGACTTTACAAGTTACGAGGACTATTTTGCTAAAATCCACAGAAAAAAATGTCTTCAGAAAAGCTGTTCTAAATCCTGGTTTGGCGGCTCACCCTCTCTCTCTCTCTCTCTCTTTTTTCCTAATGGGAACGCTACCGGACTATTCAGGAAGGAGATCTGCCTTTTCACTCGGGCCCCCTCATATCCTTCTGGCCAATGCCTGCTGCTGATGGGTGGGATTTCACATCTGGGAATTCTGCCCCCCTGTCCTTCCCAACCCTGCAATGCCAGAGTCCCAGAGAACAAAAAACGTGTTGGATCTTTGAGCATAGATTTCCCCACTGTAATTGCAAGAGATACATTACGCTGTAGCAGGTAGCAATCCCGGAGGGAAACTTCTTTTAGCCCTGCTCCCACCTGAGCAGCTCATTCAAAGCAAAGGAGAAGGAAGGGAATCCCCTCTTCTCTCTCCCCCCACCTATCGCTGATTTGAAAAGGAGAGATGGCTTGGCCCTGTCTGTTCCTTTGCTCAACTGAATCTGTGCACATCATAAATGGAGGGAGCACACGATCTGAAAGGGAGAATGTTCGCTTTGCCCTCTGTTCTTTCACTCAGCTGATTCTGACCAGGACAGGCTTACAGGGTTTGGACAAAGGGCAAAGAGGAATAGATCCTGTTTCTCCATGCTGGGGATTTGAGCAGTTTGAATGGGAACTGCAGTATTCGAACTGAGCCAGCATTATCGACAAACAAATGGGAACAGCCAGAATGTGCACTCAGTTCTGAATCTGGATTAAAATACTCCAATCTGGATTAAAATAGTCAAGTGGGGATGCAGCCTCACATTCAATAGGAGACTTTCTAGATGGTCTTTCATTCTGGTATCCTTAGACCTGTGGGATTGGGCCACAGCCCATCTAGTCCAGCGTCTCACACAGTGGCCCACTAATTGCTTCTCACACAGTGGCCCACCAATTGCTTCTGGGCATTCTCGAGCAAAAGACAAGAGACGAGACCTTCACTTGCTCACAAATCCCTACAAATGGCCTTGAGAAGTATCTTTCTTTTCCCTTGTCTGAACAATTTACTGGATTATAAACAATGAAGAAAGAAATGACCAAGATTTTCAACTCTTCCTCCCTACAGAAGTCCATTCCTGTATAGGCGGGGGGGGGGGGGCGCAAGCAGGACACTTCTAATGCCATTTGCTGGGATTCAAGAGCAGGAGAAGGTTTGTCCTTGTCTCTGTTTGAGATGCCTGTGAGCATTTGGGGGGAGGCACTGTGTGCGACAGGATGCTGGACTAGATGGGCTGTGGCCTGATCCAGCAGGGCTCCTCTGAGGTTCTTATGGACTGGATGGGCTGTGGCCTGATCCAGCAAGGCTTCTCTTATGTTCTTATTCTCTTCTTCACCTTTATCCTTCCCTGCAGGGGAGTATCATGGACTAGCAGTTATTGAGAAAGTCTGGCAGGTAGCAAGCACATTTGTAACAAGGGAAATCCAACTAATTTAGTTAGAAATCCGATAATTTCCAAGTGAACACTCAATTCTGCCACAAATGTGTAGGTTTACAGAGTTGCTAAAGCAGCACAAATATCTGCTAAGCTAAGTGATTACACTGAGGTTGGCTTCTTACGATCAGACCAATATCTGCATAGAAATTCAAGAGACCACTTAGGAGAATACACTATTCTAAGCAAATAATTAAAGAAAAAAATGAATTAGAATTGCACTGAATTAGAACTGATGCTAGCATTTCCTAGAGTGCCTCCACAAATTATCCACAATGCCTGACCTGGTCAATACAACATTTTCTTGTTTAACACTCAGGTTGTCCTCTGTCCATCTATAAAGATGGAGGAGGTTTAGAAGAAACAGTGGATGGAACGTGGCAAGTGTTAATGTCCACAGAGATAACCTGCAGTTTAGAATGCACAAGGGAAGGGGGGAAAGTGGGAATTTCTGCATTTGCTTTCCCATCCATTAGACCAGCGGTTCTCAACCTTCCTGATGCTGTGACCCCTTAATGCAGTTCCTCATGTTGTGAAGACCCCCAAGCACAGGGGTGGGGCAGCTGGGAGGCATAAGGGAGGGGTGTCAGGAGATTCATTGCAACCCCTCTGAAAGGGCAGTTCGACCCCCCAAAGGGGTCGCGACCCACAGGTTGAGAACTGCTGCATTAGACAGTAAAGGTGCATGATAGTCTAATGTGTACTAGCATTTGCACTAGGGAACACAAACCCCTAACGTGATCGGACACTTACCTGTACATGTTCATGTGTCTGATGCTCTGCAGGGCACCACTATTTTGGTCACGGCACCCTGTGCAACTGGAAATTATACAGAAGGATCAGCATACTTTTAGCCTTGGACTTTCATCATCAGCGCTTCCATACCTTCAGTCCAGTTTGCCAGATTCTGCCAGAGATTTCCCTTCCATGCGTGCCATGTAAACATTGTACAAAAAAGAAGACAAAGAGTTTCCCATATCTACCCAGGAATCCCAAACTGCAAGCATGAAATCGGATTTAGCATCCATTAGGAATTAGTGAGTTATTATCCTCGTCTATATACAATAGCTGAGACCGCTAATGTGCTCAGATGCCCAGGATTATACTACAGTTGAAAAATGCTGTTCATGTCCCCAATTAATTTTGTTACAGTGAAGGGATAAGCCCCTGGGATTATCCAAAATTTTACACTTACAAAACTGTGTGATGGTATTATAAGCTAACAGAGTGGAAAGGTTGCAGGCATTTTCAATGATTTATTGATTGGTTGATTGATCTGTGTGAGGGAGGAAGAAAAAGAAGGAGAGGAAAACATAGAAAGAGAGGAATACTTTTGATACCTTGAGATCTTTAGAAGGAACCAATGGAACATATCGCACATTCTTGTGTGCCTGTGTGTGTGTGAGAGAGAGAAAGGGTGGGGCTATGTACAAATGAAAATTGTGAGTTCAGTTCACCATTGAACGGACCACCCGCTGAACCAGTTAATCCAACAAACAGTTGTTTGTGTTCAATTCTGAACTCTTTTTTTAAAAAAAACCATTCTTTTTCTATTGAAAAAAACCCTTTTCAAGGGCAAAAACACAGCAAACACAAACTGTTTGATCAAATTGTTTGTGTCCGCAAGTGAGGGACTGGTTCAATTTGATCACATTTCTGGATATGTAAAGCATTGCATGTTAAGTTTTATGCAAACATTGCAACATGAATTGTTCCATTGGGGGGTGTTGTTGTTTTTTTAGCACAAATAGAACTTTGCACATCTCTAAAAGAGAGCATGGTTGGTTGACTGTAGAAGACCTTCGCAAGGACACTGAAAACTGGTTGGAAATTTCACTTTGATTCTACTTTCATTTCCTTCAGCATAATGTAACCTGCATTAGCCATGGTCTCAAATTGTTTTCATAGGGTCCATCCAGGGCCGTTGTGAAGTTTCCTTATATGTTTGCCTATACACACACGAACACACACTTATATCCCACCTATACCCTGAACTACCGTGGCTGGTTACAATAAACACAATAAACTGCATAAGCAGTGACACCAAATTTCCATTATTTTCTAAGAAAATTCTCTCTTGTTTGGTCTTTGAGGGGGAAAATGCAGACAACATTTTTCATCAGGTACTTAAAAAAAAGTTCCCCCTGCCTCTAGGGTACAACCCTGATCCTCCTGCAAGCACTGGCCTATTCATTAGTAAAGCAGGCAGGTTTTCCAGAATATCCAGATACCCAGAACCAAATGGTGGTACTGGGCAAAGAGATGGAGGGGGAGGGAAGAGGAGATGTGGTAGCTGCAGTAGTGCACCTGACTGTAAGTGACATGGCTACCACAATGGACATGGCAGGGACTCTTACGGCCCTGCTCTGACTCCTCTCCCTCCAACAAATGATTCTCTGACAAACAGTTGTGGTGGTTACCAGTGGTGCAATGGGGAGGGAGGGAGGGAAGGAAGGAAGGAAGGAAGGAAGGAAGGAAGGAAGGAAGGAAGGAGGAAACGATGCACCTGTGTTCTTGTAAGACCCTTTTTGTCAAGACAATAGAAAGAAAGAAAATGAAAGATGGATGTATGCACGCGTGTGCATTTCTGTAAAACCCTTGTTGTCAAAAACCAAAGGAAAGAAAGAAAGAAAGAAAGAAAGAAAGAAAGAAAGAAAGAAAGAAAGAAAGAAAGAAAGAAAGAAAAAGATGCCCCTGTGTTCTTTTTGTCAAAGGACAATAGAAAGAAAGAAAAAGAAAGATGCATGCATGTGCATTTTTGTAAGACCCTTGTTGTCAAAAGACAAAAGAAAGAAAGAAAGAAAGTAGCAAAGCATGATGAAGTCTGAGATTCCGTTTGGAGACAGAATGTCTTGCAAAGCTGTAACACAAGGACTGTTTTTATAGAGAAAACCCCTCATTGAGTGACAAAATGGTAGCTGTCATAATGTGCCAGTTAACATGTCCAATATGAGGCGATCGTTTAGCGTCTCACGGGATTAGAAGACAGAAACATGACAAAGAACAAAGAAGTGGGATCGATACTGCTTGCGGGGAAATAAGACGGAGAAGGTTATTTACTCGGCATTGATCTGAGGCTCCGCCACGTAAACTTGGTCTGTTTTTCTTTTTTGTTAACCTTTAAGCTGGAGTATACTCACAAGCAACTGGGGAGGCAGCTAACAGGTGTAGATTAAGGATCGAAGGAGGTCACCATACCTCTGTCACCGCCAGGCACCCATGTAGCAAGATCCCTGAAGAAATTTAAACATCAATAGCTATAATAAGGGCAAATTTATCAAGCTTGGCCTACTTTTTGCAGAGAGGTTCGCAGTGTCCAGTCGGTTTGCCCTCGCTAAAGCTCAATTGATTTGGACATTCTTTTACTCGAGTTGATTATCAATTCTGACACAGCAAATTTGTTACCTTCCCAAGCACAGGGCTGGTGCTTGCTGCCGGATTCCCCGAAGTAGCAGCACTTGGGCTGGGCAAAGCTTTTGCCCAAGCTGATAAAAGAGAGCAAAGAGGAGGCGTGCAGGTGATGCTTGATTGATATCCGATGGCCCTTTCCCTGAGAAGACGGGAGAGAAAATGGGGAGGGATTCTGAAATTTGGTGCACTGTTTTTCACAGGTGAGACACGGGGGAGTAGGGGTGGGAGTGGGGTGGGGAGTGTGCTCAGATCTTAACAGCTGACATTACCATTCCCTAAATGAATACACTGATAAATGTGCTGCATGAAGTCCAATCCACTTAGGGGACTGGGCAAATACATCACCCTAAGAGTGGCACTGTTTATCCTTAAGGCCCATGAAGTTTTGCGATGCATACAGAAATCCAGAATATAAGAACATAAGAGAAGCCCTGCTAGATCAGGCCACAGGCCATCTAGTCCAGCATCCTGTCTCACTCAGTGGCCTACCAGTTGCCCATGGGCAAACTTTCTCCTGCTCTCAAATCCCAGCAAGTGGCCTTAGAGACATCCTGCTCAGCCCCCCTGCCTGAAAGATGTACTTAGGCATCCATTCTAGTAGCCATTGATGCATCTGTCATCCGTAAGTTTGTCTAACCCTTCCTTAAAGCCATCTAGGCTGGTAGCTGTTACCACCTCCTCTGGCAGCAAATTCCATAGACCAATGAGGCAAAATGACCCTTGCTGACTTGTTTTCTATTCCCTTCCTGATTATTCCCAGCATTGAATTAACATTTTTGGTGCTGCTGCACACTGGGCTGACACCTTCATTGAACTGTTCACCAGAACCCCAAGATCCCTTTCCTGGTGTGTTGCAGAAACCTCAGACCCCATCAAATGCAATATGAATGTTCCATACGAATCCCATACAAATTCCATATGAATCCCATACGAATTTGTAACAAAGCTTCGTATGAATGTATCAAAACATTTGATTCAAATTTGAATGTCAATCTTTGAATCTGAATGTCCAAATTTGTACAAATTCATACGAATTTTGAATGTTACCAATATTTATGCACTTCTCTACTCTGGAGCTCTTCGCAAACTCTTTCGATTTTTATTATCCTGAATACTTTAGTATCATTAGCAAACTTTCATATTTTGCTATGTACCCCTTCTTCTAGATCATTGATGAATAAATTAAAAAGCACTCATCCTAATACTAAACCTTAGGTTGAATGCATATATGTTGCCAAAATAAGAGAACATAGATTTTCATAATGTCCATAATAAAGGGTGTTTCAGAAATCAGTTTTTATTCACACCACTTCCGTAGCAGAAGTCTGGAAGCTCAGAGATTGAATGGAGCTGCTTTCACCCTCCTGAACTGCAATGAAGAGCTCTGGGGAAGGTCAAAGTCAGGAGTTCACTTTTTAGGCTTCACTGTGTCAATCCCAGAATGAAACAGCATATGCTATGATGTGAATGGCAGTGCAATGCATTTCCCCATCGTGGAAGAAGAAGACATTCAGGAGACCTCTGGGCCTTTCCTTCCCCACTGTCCAGTTACCTCATGAGGATGGTCAACTTCAGGGAGTCTCTTCTTACCCCTTCATCAGATGGTTTGTTTGTTTGTTTTTAAATAGACATAGGCTGGGCAACCTTTCAAGCGATGGTCTGTCATCTGTACACATAATCATCCCATTTGGAACAATAATGCATTTTTTTTCCTTGCTGGCAATGAAGTGCAATGCTTCCTGGAGATCTCCAATATGAGTGAAGTCAGGTTCTCGAGTCTGTGTTTGTGGCCAGCTATGCAAAACATTTGATAATTTGTCTTTGAAAAGCTCTGTGAGGTTTTTTCCTGGTTGCACACTAAGGCTCATATGCCTTTCTCACCCAGAGGCCATGTCCATTCTGACCCTGTCCACTTCTATTGGCCAGTTGGCTGCTTGGCCCCTTTCCCAGATGCCAACAGACCTCTCCAAGCATGGCATCGATCACTGGCATCATCAGGAAGATGGCACTCACCTGATGGGCTAGGCAGAGATGTTCTCTCTTGCCATATGCTAGAGATTGTCAGTGACTACTTGAAGCCAAGGTTGATGCCTCCTTATGCCAAGAAACAAGCCTTTCCCAGAATCTGCCAAGGCTACTTTCTTCACTGCGTAATTGCTTTTAAAATGTGCTCTTGGAAAGCACCAGTGATTTAGGGGGGGGGGCACCATTTTCTACTGGCCTGTTTCCCTATTTTTTCCACTTAAATCATGCTAGCTTCCAGCAAGTCACTGAGGTCAGGATGTTCTCCAAGTTCCTTGATATATTCTCCTGTTTTGTTTTAGTTCTGGATTTTTGTGCTCTAACAGCATCCAAAAAAAATGTATATTTCTAGTGCAAAGGCAAATTGAGTGGACAGGAAGTCCCGGAACTAGTATTTTGCCTGATAAGATAGCTGCATTGAAGTCAAAAACACAATGAATGCTGCTTCTCAGAAGAGGAAGAACTAGAAAGTAGCAACATATGTCAAGCCTGTGTTTTCCTTCACAACAGCGCCTGCATTCACGTGTAAGGATCTCAAAAGCATCTTAGGCCCTTTCTGTATGGGGCCTTATTCTGGATTATGTCCCAGATTAGGGACCTGCGTCTGCAGTTAGTACAGACTATTGTAGGCACCAACCATGGGATGTGGTAGTCTCCACCAGCAAGCAGATAGCAGGTGTCAGTTCCAGGATATGTTCTGGTTTGCAGCAAGGGTCTCAGACTGAACCACACACTATTTTATGGATCTTCTGTGTGTTTTATGGCTTCAAAGATGGTTGCACATCATGCTGAGGAGGCTGCCATTTTGATCTATTGCTAGGTAGCTGTGCTAATCAGACGTCACAAACCAAACCTGTCACAGCAGGCATGTTGAGTTGCTTTGAGAATGTATCTTTCCTCTTGTATCTTCCCTCATTTCCATGATGGGACATATGTGGCAGGAATGCATGTTGCATGTCCCTCAGGACACAAAAGTGTGTTCCTGTTGCTATAATCATAAGAAGAAGAGTTGGCTTTTCTACCCCGCTTTTCTCACCCATTTAAAGGGACTCAAAGTGGTTGACAAAGCTTTGTATCCTTCTCTCCACTACAGATACCGTGTGAGGTTGGTGGGGCTGGGAGAACTCAGAAGAGAGCTGTGAGACAGGATGCTGGACTAGATGGGCTGTGGCCCGATGCAGCAGGGTCCCTCTTAAGTTCTTAAGTTCCTCCATTCTGTGCTATTCTGTTCATTTCTGCCCTTCTTTTAAATTATCTTCACTCTCTCATGTGTGTGTTTGTAAAAAGCGCTGATCATTACATTGGAAGTTTCTTACCACCTAATATTCAGTCTAAATTCATTTCACATCTCTGTTTTGCTTGCTCAACTGCAGTGCATTTTTGCTGACATCAACAAATTTAAGTGAGAGGTTCACAGACAGTTTAGAAAGTATCAAAATATGTGAAGGACTGGTGTTTCCTTCCTTCCTTCCTTCCTTCCTTCCTTCCTTCTCTACAACTATACTAGACACCAAGCTAATATAGCCCAGTTGTTTGTACCTCTTCATAGGACCAGGTGGCATAGCTGTGGTTTCCACCATGCCATCCAGTTGCTGCAGCAATGGCGCTATGCATACAGGTCTTAGGGAAGTAAATAATTATTTGTTTTTGCTTTCAATAAAATACATATATCAAAAATATAACTTTTTTACTAGAACTACAAATATCACAAAATTATGGATATTTCTAGATGTGACACAGCGCCCAAGTTAAGCTAGGTTTTCATGCAAATTTTGACACACCGAGCTCAAAAGGTTCACCATCACTGTTCTAAACATCTGAAATTCGATCAAATTCAATCGAATCTGGACATTTGAATGCAAATAGAATGTCTTCACATACAAATTTAAACATTCAAATGAATTTCATATGTTCCGAAACATTTGTTCAAATGATTTGAAACATTCGAATGTACAGAGAATGTATCTGTACGAATCTCATATGTATCTGTACACTTTTGTGGTGATAGTATGGGATGCAGAAGGGGACGAAACGGGATGTGTACGAAATATGTGCAGATACACATAACACAAACGAATGTTGTCGACATTCATATCTTCAAATGCGAATGTTTTAGACATTAGTACCTTCAGATTTGAAGCTAACATTCAAACGAGTAGATTCGAATGTATCCAATTCAAATCTAATTTGTTGCATTTGGGTTCTAAACCTTTGAGTCAAACTGAATGTTTGGCTATTCAAATCAACTCAAATTCAAATGCAAAAAAAGCATTAATTCACATCCTTGGTCCAGGCTGGGGTGGAATTTCCCTTCTTTCAAAGCTGTGATGTTTTCACCTGCCAGGATTGGCTCCAGGTAGCTGTTCTCTGCCTAAACCACCAGAGGGAGAGTGAATGCTGAGTATCTGATCTAAATTATTATTATTTGTTACCCCACACGTATCTTCCACTATGGTCTGAATGCTCAAAATCTGTTCAATTGCACATCGTTCCTCCAACGGATAGCAGCTTCTGAGGAGACATTATACAGTCAACGGCGAACAAGAATGCCACCAGCCAAACCAATGTGGGGAAGTTCAAGAGCCTTCCCCATACGCTGGAGAAAAAGCTGATTCTTTGAAAAAACTCCTGGGCTGTTCATCGGAGACTCATTGAAATATGCTTAAAGTTCCAACACCCAGACTGCGTAATCTTTGGAAGCAGCTGGGTTCCTAATTAAAATAAACCATTAGTAGATTTAGTAGGCCAAATTTATGGTTTTCAATTAAAAACTCTCTTTTACTTGGTATCTGCTGGTAAGTTAGAGGAGTTTGAGCATGTGCACTGATGTGTAGCTGAGGTATGTACAGTGTATCGAAAGCTCCTGATGGAAACGGAGGCAAATGTCCCAAGAGATCACATTACCCATGTGTTTTTCTTTTTTGGCTGGTGTCCTGTGAATAAATGCTTTGTGTTCTGCTCACTTAGGTTTGGTCTTGTGGTTAGAATGCTGGACTCATATCTCATAGTCACTGGGCTTCATTCTGCACTCCTGGGTGGACTTGGTCTAGTCACACCTGACACTTGATCCTGCACAGCAGTGGCGCATCATGCTATTATTACCAACCTGCAGCCCTTTTGTTGGGAGAGGAGACAAGGAGGCATCGCTTTGCAGCAGATAAGCTACGTATTTTTTAATATCTGCAAATTTAATCTGCTAATCTGGAAGCCGCCAAGGTGTGGAGTACAAAATCGTGCCCCACAACCTTACCAACCCTTACCCCAACTTACCCGCATTCACACCTCTGCTGGATGGAGTGGCCATTAGAGTTGCTGCTTTAATGTGCTAGCAGCTCCACTGGCCTTCTGATTCGACTGTGCAGAGCCATCAGCATCACCATAATGAAAGCACTGATTCATGCACAGTCACAGAGGGCAGCACACACAATATGGGGTTGCCCAGAAGAGGACCAGCGCAGTGACTGAACAAAGGTAAGTGTTTGATTGCGGGGTAGGGGGAAGACTAACATTTCAATTTTCGGCACTTAATTCGAATCAATTATTCAAATATCTGAATTTGTACAATTAAAGGCAAATGAATGTCTGGACATTTGAACTGATATGAATACATCTCTATCTATTCTTGTACACATCCTGAATGCATGCCATTTTCATCCCGTACATATCTGTACGGATGCATACAGATATGTAGGCGATAAGCACGGATACATATGCAATGCATACGTGTATGTACACATAGGAATGTCCAAATTATTCTTACAAATAACTTGAAATATTCATATTTTTTAATATGTTTTTTAAATGCTATTTGATCTGTTGTTATGCGCCCAGAGACCTTCGGGTATGGGGCAGGATCGGAATGGAAATAAATAAATAAATAAATAAATAAATAAATAAATAAATAAATAAATAAATAAATAAATATTTTTACAAATACTAAAAAATGAACGTCTGGACATTCGATTGATTAGTGATTGCATGTGCGAGCACTAAAAGCATAAGTTAATTGCACTCCCTTCCTGTGCAGTGGGCAAAAACGCCCCAGGTGAATTGGGAGCAAAAAAAACACCCCTGTCCTCTTCCTCTATTGAATCCGTATCTGGTACCTTTTCTAGAAGGATCCACTGAAGCAGGCATAGATGAGAATTTAAATGGTGCTGCGCCCATCCCCTTCCCATGTCCCTGGTCTGTGGTTTCTTAAGACTTGTCTTGAAAAATATTAAGCCTTTATCATCCCATCTCTCCAAAAGAAGAAGGCATTTGTGGCTGGTGCTAGAATAAGTTGGACATTATGATAATACACTGATTCTTTTCCCTTTGTGTTTAATAAAATACGAAGCTCAGAAGCAAGGATGAATATGGGTTACAGTTGACGACCGAGTTGGCTTTTCAAAATTCAGGTAGGTTCATTTGTCTCGTGAGCTGTTCACCCAGGCTCCAATTAGTTTTATATTAACCTCCTTAAACAGAGGATAGCTGTGATCTTAACACTACTCCAAAATGGTCTATTAGCTGTCCCATTTCCTGGAAACGCCTATAGTAGGTCATACAGTAGCAAGAGTTGATGAATTCAGTGAGCTATAATGAATGTCCCATCATTTTTAGAACCATGTGTTTTTCAGTATTTTGTAGTGTGTGTGTGTGTGTGTGTGTGTAAAACTCAGCAGAAACAAATGGCTCAGACTGTTTCTTGTCCAAGTCCTTCCTGTATTCATGAGTCTGATCCATCCTGCTTAATTTACATCTAAAAATAAATGCATAAAAAGTTAATCTAAGTACATTCTCTAAAATAAAGTGCACCCTCTATTGCACTGAGTACATAATGGGCCTGTTAACCCTTACCACGATACCATGCAGGCTGATAATGATGGGGTGCAGTGGCGGCCATTCACACTACATGCACTAAACTAACCCGCACCTGGCCAGCAGTGCTTTAGTGCAAACAGCCAATCCACAGCTGCCTGGATCACAAAAGGGCGGACATTGCTATGGAAGCTACAATTGTGCCCACTGGCAGTGCTGCACCTGTAAGAGTACAGAGTGGTTCAGATGAGGAGCACACCAGCGCTTGAAGTGCAGATGTCTTCCTCTGCATCTGATCTTAACCTCAGTGAAATGGTAATATTATATTACTTCATGGTGGAAAGTGCAAACAGGTCCTAAGTCTAAAGGTGGGTTTGCAAGATTAAATGTGAATCCAGTCCTATCCCATTTAAATTTTTATTCCTGGATTTTATGAAGACTATATTGTTAAAAATCCATCAAAAAAAAAACTTCAGAAAAAACTTTTCTCGGTCCCATTTTGGCACCCAGCCTGCTTCCCCCCCCCCCTACAGGAATGCTACTGGGGAGGAAATCTGCCCTTTGGACTGTCCCCCCTTCTGACCAATCCTTCTGACCAATACCTGCCACCAATGGGAGAGATCGCTTTGAGATGTCTGTTCTTTTGCTCAGCTGCTTCTGTGCAAAGCTGCTGCCTTCGTGGGAAAGAAACAGACACACACACACTGTGAAAGGAAGAGGAGGTGGCTGGTTTGCTTTTGCATTAAAGCAGCTGCCATTCTTTACGTGGATGCCGGCAGCTGAATATGACAGCTGAACCGAGCCTCTCATCACTCCAGCGGGTGGGGGGGGGGGGAGGGAGAGAAAATGCAGGCTTATAAAAAGTGGGTTTCATGGGGACAGGAAAGTGCAATTTTAATTGACGGTGCTTCAAACCTCATGGAGACGCTTTATTGTGAGTTACAACCCGGACTTTTTAAAATCACATCAACAGTGAAGTAATTAGCTCCTATGGAGACATGCCCAAAGTGCTGAATTTTAAAGTGCTTTTAATGTATATTCTGTTTTTAATCTGTTGTTTTAAGGTTGTTACCCACCCAGAGACATTCAGGTATGGGGCAGGATAGAAATGTAAATAATAAATAAATATAAATGAAAGAGGTAAATGTTCACAATGTTAATTTTGGAAAGGCAGCATTTCCTCCATCCCTGAACATATCCTTTAAAAAGGTGGTGGTGGTGGGTCATTTTTACCACTTGATGGGGTCTGAGTTCTTACTAATAGTAGACATTTTCTTCTGTGTGCTTTTAAGTCCATGAGGACAAACATGCTGGAAAATTCTGTTAAAGCTATTTGGTTCCATGACTGAACAATGAAGGCCTGGATGCCCAGCCCTGAGCTGATAATATCATGCATTGCTTATTGTAGGCATCTGGCTATATCACATGCTTGCTAAATCAATCTTAAATGCTATTTTCTGTATTCCAGGCCTTCCCCAATGGCTAGCTCATTAAAATGATGTAACCTCTATATTAGAGGAGATCTCTCTGCTTGGCTGGGTGAGAAATATATATATATATCACCTGTGAATTGCTACCTTCTAGCCCCCTCCAAAAAGAAGAGGAGGAGGAAGAAGAAGAAAGTAATAATATGGAACCTGCCACTATTAAAGAGATTGAAAGCTGAAGGTGTGTTTTTATGCCACCAAGCCAACTTAAATGTTCATAAAGACAATGAAATTTCCAGTATCCCAAGTAGTTGATTTCAAGCGTCAGGTCAGAGACAGATGACTCCACGCTGAGATTTATTACTGAGAGGCAAAGCTTTGGAGTTTGTGTCAAGGTGGACCCATTCATCACAAGGAAAAGTCTGCCATAATACACTACTGTCACATCTCATCTGCCCTTGATCAATCGATCAGTCGGCCTACTTAGGAAATTGTATGCTAGTCTACTGTAATCGGCTGAGACACCCAGAAATGTGGCCAGTGGCTCAATCACGCAGACAAATAGGGAAAGGCGGGTGATTTAAATGTTGCCCCACTGGAAATTTTTGGGCCAGATTATAGGAGGAGTCTCTAAGAGAGCCTAACCTCGGGTCTAATCTTAATCTGGGTCGTCAGGAAGCTGCCAAAGGTTTGAGGACCCAATGTTGTCTGGTGAACACTCACATCATTCTTAGCTAGTCCAGGATCACCCTTCTCAGACTCATGATTATAGAATATGAAGGTTTTCTGGATTCTTGATAGAAAATGGCATATTGTGTTGGCAGAATGAATGCAGAACCATTTGTGAGATCACATATTGTACTTTGCAATGCATTAGTTGGCAGTCTGGTTATTTATACCGGACCCAATGAGCACATCAGAAGCTGTTACCTCATTGATCAATCTAGCTCTGTAGCATGGCCTACGGATGCCGCTTAACACTGCCAATGGTGGAACAGTTTTTGGTTTATGGGATCGTCCACTGGCTTCCATAATCCCTTGGGTGTCCTGGGTACTGTTCATTCAAACAAACTGTCTGTTTGTTTTGAAAATCAAGTGTGTTTGTACAACACCCCCCCACACACACACACACACACACTTTAATGGTTAAAGAGTTTAAAAGGAAAAGCCATGCAGACACAAGCAGATGGGCCAAAGAGTTCTTGTTTGATAAACAGGTTCTTGGTTCAGTTTGGTCAAACATGCAAGTATGCAGGCAACCACATGTTTGGCTCAAGGTGAAAAGCTTCAGACACAAATGGTTTGACTGAAGTTTTGAATATGAACCAAACTTTGCAGATCTCTAGGATTTAAACTGTTGCATTCAGTGGGTTGATTCTTCTTGTGGATTTACACAGAAAGAGTAGCTTGATTAGAGACCTATTTACATATTGGCCGGTAGTCAACAATTAGTAAACTTCTGGTAAAGAGCATCCACATGTGGGGTAGGCTGTTACAGCCTCCAAGTGTACCCTGCCTCCCCAGAAGTTCACTAAATGTTGATTAATTGTGGAGCACTAAATTGTGCCCTACACCTTCACCAATGTTGACCAAAAGCTCACCTGAAGCGCCTGGTGGTGTGACCACTTGCTCTTCTTCCGGGTCCCTGCAGTCTGTGTTGGGGCCCCCCAGCATCCACGGAGGCACATTGGCAGCCGTGATCACTCACTGACCTCTGACGTGACCAGACCACCAATCCCCAGGAGTGGTGTCCGGTCATTGTCACGAGAGGGGCTTTTAATCAGCAACTGAGTAATAGGCGCTGTGCGTTCCATCATGGGCACTGACGTTGCCGACCACAATACGTCTCTCTGCTCAAACATGCCCCTCTGCCCCCTGTAACGGCGTCCGAGCATGTCACAGAATGGCCAGTCATGGGAGCAAGGAGGTGGAATTCCTGGCTTCAGACGCAGTGCTGTGGGCTGGTAAATGGAATGGTCCACCTCTAGCAGAAGTTTATGAGCCTAAGTTCACTGCAGCCTAACCAGCTAAGCACAGAAAGGTCTCACTTCCTAAGCTCTACCTATTCTAATCTGTCAGCGATGCACTTTTAACTGGGATGAACTCTATTTACAGGTGAACTCTTGGGGTTACCAAGCTATACCTCAAATTACTTTATCCTGTACCTCTGTGTGGAAGTGAGTGAAGTGGGCTCGCATAGATCTGGGGGAGCATTAGAAGACAGACATTCTAGACTTTGTTACCCCTGGGTCCCTTGGGAGACCTCTCTCAGAGCTGCCCGGCAGCCTAATAGCCTCTGCTTTCTTCTCTGAGCTCTCCTGTGATGCTCTCCTCCAGGCCTTTTGTGCAACTGGGTTATCATGATATCGCAGGTTAGTAGCCAATGCTGAGCTTTTGCTGCAGCCGAGACATTAAGAAAGATGAATTTTCAAAAATGAGGCAGACCAGTGAACTGTGGTGGCAATGTAATTCCATTACGTTCAAAGGAGTTGAGTCTGTTATAGCCAGCCAAGTGTAACAATGCTGGACCTTTTAAGAGAAGAGCTGGGGGGCTGGGGGGGTGGGGGGGTGGATAGGCAAGGAGGGTTGCTTCCCCCCACCCCACCAGTAGCCTGGCAGCGTAAATGGCAAACACATCTGAAGCAGCAATGCAGGTGGTTCTTTTGTAGGTGAGAAAGAAAGCAGAAGTTGTCTGACGGAGTCCATTAGCTCTGCTCCATCAAAAAGCTACTGTTTCCACTGAATTGCTTTCTGTCTTGCTACACTCTGACCGTCGGTGAGCTGAAATCTCTCGCTGAGAGGGAAATATACACAGGAATATTGAAATCTTCCTATCCATCCATCACAAAAGGGCTGCAGGTTGGTAATAATAGCTTAACAATTCTATAGGCCGGCTGTGTCGTAGAATCATGAAGGGTGATGGCAGTTAGAATTGCCCTTAAAGCCCAGGACAGTAAAAGGTAAGCAAATTTTAGATTGTCCAGCACAGCATGGATCATCCCCAGACAGTTGTATATTTGCTTTTTAGAGACTTATTTTTTTTTCCCTGAGTAAACGTATGATCAGAAATGCAATAACAGAGTCGCTGTTGTTTCAAATCCAACACTTGTTAAGGAAACAGTAGGCAATATTTTGATGGCCCTTCAGTAATATTTGAATATCAACACAGTATTATCATAACCAATATTTAGGGATGAACACACACGTGTGTGTGTGTGTGTTTGTTTGTGTGTGTGTGTGTGTGTGTGTGTGTGAGAGAGAGAGAGAGCTTCAAAAAGACTCAGGATATTTTGTCAGAACAGCTTGCTGCATTGGCTGCCTTCACAGAACCAAATGAAACAGTTTGAGGGCTCCTATAGGAAACAATAGCAAAAACCTAAATATTATATTGGTTTTGGAACATTCAAAATTTGTTCAAGTGCTTAAATTCAGATGTGAAGACATTCTATTCAAATGTGAATGCCCACATTCGATTGAATTCAATCAAATTTCCAATGTTTAGAACACTTGTGCACATCCCTACTCTGATGCAGCCCACCCTCATCAGACCATGCAATGGTGGCTGGAACATGCCAAAAGGACCAATGAAAACTTTCCCTTGTTCACAGAAAATAAAATTGAGATCTGCTTGCTAACGAATAAACATTTTGCATTCCTTGAATATCCCAGAATCCTTCCTTCCTTCCTTCCTTCCTTCCTTCCTTCCTTTGCTGTGCAACATTTGCACCTATGAAACTAAAATCAGTATTTTTAGCTTTTCCAACACCCATGAAAGGGAGAGATCACTCAGAAGGAGGAAGGCCACACACCCAGTCTGAACCAGCTCTGCTTCAAATACAAAAAAGAGTCATTGCAAGGCAAGGATGTTTTCCCAGGAGCCCTGATATGAAATGCCAAGCTTTAATGATTTGGAAAGAAACACATATCTGCACTACATTGTCGCAAGTACAACGGAGGTGTAGTTGAGGGCAATAGTAAGTCTTTCTGCTAAGTACCTAAGGGGGGGGGGGATTTTGAAACATTCTACCGAACTCTTGCACTTCCTGGGGGCAGATCACTAACTCTGCAGACACACTGCTGGGGCCAGGTGATACGGTGTACTATATCATTGAAATTGTGTGGAGGGATAGTGTAAGCTTTTTGACAACTGTTTTTATGAGGCTGAAGACCTATCACTTCTACCATTCGCTACCACAAGTTGGAAATTAATGGCAAGTCAAGAATATGGAATATGAAATCAAGGGCTTGTTCACACTTGTAGCAATAGGTGCCATGGCTGTAGAATTTGCATGCTTGACCTAAAAGTCTTTCTGCACTTGGCCTTTTTCTGGAATATATCCCAAAATAAGGACCTGCTATCTGCCTGCTAGTGCAGATTATGGAAGGCCCCAGATGAGGATGCTGACAGCACAGGTGGACAAGTTGGCCCTAAAACTGAGCTGGTTGGTGTCACAAGTGGGGCAGAAAGAGAAAAGCCCATCTCAAAAGCACTTTTGGTTGTGGACCAAAAAGAAGAGGAAGGTAAACCACAGTGTTTTTATCAGGGAGATGAGGGACCTACAGAGGAAGAAATTGGGGAAAGGGTCCCACATTAGGGTTTGCAGATCACAAGAGAACTCTCATTTCAGAAAGAACTCCCCCTTCCTCATGCTGACTTTACTCTTCTTCACCCTTAGTTGTCTCAATCCCAATTTAAGGCCTGTGGCATTTGTTCATTCACTGCTATGCAAGGGTAGACAGGGCCATGCCAAGAGGAACTTGAATGCATGACCTCCTGCTGATTTCTCAATGCATTTGCTAAGAGATCTTGGCATATGGAGTGACATTGGTGTGCTTCTGTGTAATTTTCCAATTTTCAGTTGCCAATTTAAGCATCTAGTCAATCATTAAGCAACTGTGACTGTTCAAAGGAAGTTCCATTAATCATTCACATTCCGCAAAGAATGATTCACAAAAGAGTTGTCAAAAGCATGAAGCTACTCTCCATTTATTTGATAATTAGGAAACGCTGGGCCAGCAATGCAAAGTCTGTGCCCAGTTTGAGCCGGCAGAATGTGTGGGGACTGTCTGAGTTCAAACAATAGCAGCTATCATTTAAGCAAAATGTTTGAAAATCTGTTTGGCTGCCATCACCAAAATCAAGCACTATAATGGGATAAGCACATAGAGTGATATAATTAGTCCAGAGTGACTTGGGCTAAGAACCCCATAGATGGAGATGTTTTCAGAAGAGGTGGTAACAGCAACCAGCCTAGAAAGCACTAAGGAAGGGTTAGACAAATTCATGGAGGACAGGGGTATCAATCCCCCCTTTTTCCACGCACAGTCAAAGATCCAGATCTTCAAGATCCAGATCTTTGAGACAGCATCCTCCTAGAGATCCAGATCTTGAAGATGCCTGAAGACCCCATTGTGGACACCTTAAATCAAGTCCACGTGAAATCCAGATTTAAGGGCCTGAAGGACCCATTAAATCTGGATTTCCCCTGACCTCATGGGGACAGGGCCTTGCAGACGGGGCCTTCAGTGGGGTCCAGGTGAGGACAGGGCCTTCCGGATTAGTACCAATCAGGTACTAGTTGGGTTCCTAATGGGGGTCTTAGAAGGAATCTAAGCCCTAGTGGGAAAAGACCCAATGGCACATCCTCTAAGCTGGGGAGGCAGGCAGGAGGCCATTGCAGGGATTTGACAGCAGGTCAAGGTTTTGCCCTTCTTGTCTTCTGCTCAAGATGCCCATAAGCAATTGGTGGGCCACTGTGTGGGACAGGACACTGGACTGGATGGACCGAGACCCAATCCAGTAGGGCTCCACTTGTGTTCTTATGCCCACAGATGGCAAACAATGGGACTATGGCTGTTTCTGCAACAAGTATGCGTAATGCTTCATGCTCCTGTATCCAAGGCCTGCAACTTGCAATGATGCATTGTCTTAAAGCTCCTTCTTTGAAAAGCTCAATTCAGTTCTAAGGAGAGATGTGCTGAACTGATCCAGCCTCTGCTGTGCCCAGCTATAGAGGAGCTTTCAGCCTGCTAGGCAGATTTTACAATATTCCACAGTACCTGTGCATGATAACATGATTCTCCAAAGTTAAGGGGGGGGGGAAGCATTTACATGGGCATTCACTGTAGAGTACTCACCTGCACCTGAGAAGAATGGAAGAATCAGAAGGATTTTACTTTGAAGTAAAGGTAAACAGTGCATTTTTAACATGCTGTCTGGAGACACCTTCAGATGAGGTTTATCAAATTGATCAGGGTTAGTTGGAAGATTTGAGTTCCAACCTAACAACCTGCCTGGTTGAAACTGGAGGTCAAATTCGAGCCAAACAAAGGGGCACTCTGAAGAGCCAGCATTGCCTCCGCTCGACCATAATGTGGGTACCCAAATCAATGCTACTTTTCAGAAAATTTATCTGTGCCGATGCACGGAGGGTATTCTTGACCCCTGTGTGGTTACACGGCATCTCCTGGAGACTGTGTGGCCCATCCCAAACAGTTGTGTGGGCCTCTGGGGTGTGTCCAAGTACAGAGCACTGGCTATAGAATTGCATCTTGGGCACTGATCCCAAGATGCCTTTACTAGCCTTTCAAAACACTAGAAAGTCCTGCAAGAGCCTTTGGCAGAAGGAACAGTGAAGGCCGCCAGCCTGGCAGGAGGCAGTAAATGTGCCCTTGCTATGTAACAGAGACATGGCCTTCATCAACATTGTTGTTGTTATTAATCACTGCAGCGAAAGAGTATAATTTAGTGTCTCCCCTCTTTCTTTTTTGGGGGGTGGGGGCAAAGGGGCAAATTAAAGGTCAAGTTAGACATTTGATCTATTTTTATGCAGGCAGATATGCAGATGAACTGATCTGACATATTTAAATAAAACATTCTAATGCCATGTTCTGGCCTTGAGGGCCCTGGGCAGCATACATTATATTTGTTAGACACTATGCCTTAATTACTCTCATAAATGAATTATACCCGTTTCAATTTAAAACCATAAGTGTTGCATTTGAACTAGGGTCAAATTAAACTTTCTGTCAATTATGCAGATTACTTAAGCAATTATGTAAATTGTTAATAAATCCTTAAGCAGAAAGGAAAAAATGTTCTTATATATATACATACTGCTGCCAAGCTTAGGTGAGAACAAAACTGAATGGAATCAAAGCTTCCAAATGGCAAAAGATTGCTTAGGCAGAGGCGTTGTGACGCTTGAAATGCGCTCTTTTTGCTCAGCGATACGTTAACTTCAGCGTTGATACTGCATTGTTGCAAAAACTCCCTCCCTCCCTCCTTCCCTCCCTCCTTCTTTCTTACTTCCTCCCTCTTTTTTATTTTTCTTCCTCCTTCCCTCCCTCCCTCCCCTTCTTTCTTTCCTCTCCCTCTTTCCCTCCCTCTCTTTCATTCTTTTCCTCCCTCCCTCTTTCTTTTCCCTCCCTCCCTCCCTCCCTCTTTCTTACTTCCTCCCTCTTTTTTATTTTTCTTCCTACTTCTATCCCTCCCTCCCCTTCTTTCTTTCCTCTCCCTCTTTCTCTCCCTCTCTTTCATTCTTTTCCTCCCTCCCTCTTTCTTTTCCCTCCCTCCCTCCCCCTCTCTCTTTTTCTCTCCATTTCTGTCTTCCTCACAACAACTACTCAGATTAAGCTGAGAGGAAATCATTGGAGGGATTTGAACCCTGACATCACTTTCCACAGTTTATTGATTTATCCAGAACTATCACACATTGTCTATACACTGGACTGATACTCTGGGTTTTGCCTTTCTGCAGCATCAGAGCAACGTGACACCTGCGAGATTTTCTTTCCACGTGACCTAACCCTCCCAAGAGTATCAAGTGACGTTTTTCCAGGTTCCAGCAGCTCATTCCGATCTCTCGCTGTACTTCCTGTGAAGTAATCCAGACGGAGCAGCAATTACCAGATATCAGGATATTGTGCTATGAAGGTTTGCTTTTACGGAGTAATGATCACTGCATAAATCTGGTTTAGATTCCAGGACTAGGGATGTGAACAAATATTCGAGATATCCATTATTCGATTGAATTTGGACAAATTTGGACATTCAAATGTGAATCAAATCTCCCGACATTCGATTTTGAGTATGTTGAGTTAACGTGTTACTGAAATGTGAGCAATGTGTGTGTGTTTTCTTTCTGTTTGCATTTTCTTTTCTTTATAACAGCAATAAGTAAAAATGGGGACTGGATTGAAAGCACCGTGATCACACCTGGCAAAACAGGTTCAATGACAAAATAATGATGAGCTTTTGACTTTTGTCTGGGATGCAGACCTGCAGAGGCCTATTCGCACGAGGGTCTCTCAAACGCAAGTAGAACACGCTGGGAGGGAGCATTCACTCTGCTGGCCCGGCGGTTCCATTTGGAACTGCCCCAGCCTGTCCCAAGGCACCCACTTGCATTCTGGGTACAAGTGCTGCACCCCCAGCCCAAGGGGTTCCTGGCCATCCTGGGCCGTCCCACAGCTATACGGATCAACGCAGCATTTTAATTTCTTTTAAAAGGTCCTATTATATTCCAGTCCTGAAAATTAGGCTGCATCTATATTGCACTGTAAAGACATCTTAACCAGGCACTCAGGGCATCTAGTTCCATTGGGAATGATAGTGGAGACACAACCTCAATATATGGGAATGTAGCTTTAATAAATAATAGGGTTTTTTAGGGTAGAGGAGAAAGCCTAGACTGATGCACTGTCAGGTAGAAACAGGGACCTAGAAACACCACTAGAGAAAATAAAAGAGGCAAGATCGTCAGGCCTCATTTGTCACCTGGATCCAAGTTCTAGGCACACCCAATTCCCAGCATTATTAATTGAAACCCTAGCAAAGAAGAGGCCTATGACCTTAATCCTTTAGGCCACTTACCTTGTGCAAATTAACATTTTAACATCAGTTATGAAGCGTGCAGTATTTCTAAGAGGTGGAGGAAGAAAGCGACAAATGTGCCAAAATATACATATCAAAGAGAGAAAGGAAATGGAGAAAATTCAATGCATGCTAAATTATGGATCTAGAGAGGACTGTCTTTTGTTTTTTTTTTCTTTCTTTTTTAAATAAAACCTACACGGCAGTATCTTTAAACTCCAGAGTATTCAACCAAAGGCAATAGGCCAAACATACCTGGCAACCTTTTAACTTTTTTATTCTTTGCAAGGCTTTATGAAATAATAGATGAAAGACCCCTTTCAAAACTACTTTTGCTTTTTTGTAGGTTCTCTGTCAAGCTGCTCTGCATAGTAAAAGTCAGGGCCACCTTGAGTGGATTACAGCTTTAATTCGCTCCTTTCCTTTTTTAAGTACATGCCTTTAAAAGCCAAAGGATAGCCAGTAGAAATGGAGCCATCGCCTTCAAAATGGGAGGGGAGGGGAGGTCCTTTGTCACTCCCCCTGCCAGAACTACTACTGTGAATATTTTAGCCGTCTGCTGTTCCTGTCATTAGACACTCGGCGAGGAAAGTCTCCACCACCTTGACCTCTTAGGTGAGAGTGGATCTGGAGCTAAAGACAATTAATGTTTTGATACATTCGTGCGAAGCTTCGTCACAGATTCATATGGGATTCTTATTGGATTCATATGGGATTCATAGTGGGGATTAGAATCAAATTCGTATTGAAGGTTTGTATCGTATTTAAATCCTACCACATTCGGAGGGGGGATATATTCAAACAAATATGAATTTTCTTGCATTAGATTTGACATAAATCAAATGCAATAAAACAAAAAAAAAACACATTTGTGCACAATTCTAGCTCACTGTTTTCTGTTCCCTTCCTAAGACTCCTTTACAAATCTTTTTTAGATCTCCACCTCTCACCGTTACAACACCCTCTGCTCTCTGATGGGATAAAAATTATGTGACTTAACAGTGTTTCATCACACATTGGGCAAAGGGGAAGGCAAATTCATGGAGTTCCCCCCTCCCACTATGGTCTGGTTCAGCCCCCTTAAGTTCTCTTCCCTGATCGCACCCCAAAAAATGAAGACAGATTAATACTCTATAACACCTGGAGGCCTGTAAAAATCAGGACTCAGGAAAGTATGACTGAAGTGGGAAAGTCCAGAAGTAAAATAAATAGGACTGAAAAGGTGTCAGCGGTGGGCCCCAAAGGTAGACCAAAGAAGGATCAAAGTGAAGATGTGACCTAGGGATGTGCATGAATATTCGTAACATTAAAAATTCAGACAAATTCAGACATTTGAATTCAAATTGAATGTTGGCCCCTTCAAAGATGGACATTCAAATTCAAATCAAATGTTTCAATACATTTATACGAAGCTTCGTTACGGACTCATATGGGATTCGTATGGGATTTGTATTTAACAGCCATATCAAATTCATATGGGACATTTGTATCAAATTCGAATCCTATCACATTTGAAGGGATTTATTTTAATGAATATGAATTTTCTTGCATTCAATTCAATATGAATCACATTTTTAAAAAATCATGTACATCCCTAGTGTGACCACAGCCTAAGAAATTAGCAGAAGTAATCAGGGATGGACAAAACAAAGGGAAGATGAGGATTGGAATCACCTGACAGCCAGTGGGCACTTTGGCATCTCTCTTTGTGATATGTGAAGGTGTTAGAAGGCATTGAAGCCAGGGTACCATTTATTTATTCATTAGTTAGTTAGTTAGTTAGTTAGTTAGTTACTTAGTTAGTTAGTTAGTTAGTTAGTTAGTTAGTTAGTTAGTTAGTTAGTTAGTTAGTGTGTGTGTGTGTGTGTGTGTTTTCAGACTAGCTCTGAAGGTGCACTTCTTTACCCAGCCTTAGGCTAAGTAAAGGAGCAGCTTCTCCTCCCCACATCCAGGCACTGTTATGGTTTTAATATACTTAATATGTTTTGTTTTTAATATGTTGTAACCTGCCCTGAGACCCTTGGGTATAGGGTGGGATAAAAAATACAAATAAATAAATATTTATTGTTCTCTCACATCCAGCAATCTCAGGAAGTGTTGAGTGCTACAAAGCACAAACGGAGATGTGAAACCAAAGATGGTCCACTGAGTCATCTGACCAGCCTTAGGTTGATTTATTCGGCTAATCAACTGAACCAAACCAGTAACTGATGGATGGAATGAAGTTCAGCTTCCCTCCTTGTGCACAGTTCAAAAGTGCAGACTAAGTTGGAGTACACAATGGCTCTAGCATAGAGATTTGCTGAACTGGTTCATCAGTTTGCCATTCAAAGTAAATCGTCATTTAAAAAAAGGGTTTGAAGCTAATCCAAACCAAGGGGCATTCTAATGAACCAAAGGAACTATGGTTCACTTTGTTAGCGTGTGAAGCAGAGCCACCCTGTACTTTAAAAATAAAGCAAAACAAAACAAACCTGAACCAAGCCAAACTAAATGTCAGTTTGGAAACATCTGCGTTCTGGAGGTGATGACAGCCTTGCATGAGATCCATTGATGTTATTTTCCTTTTATGCTTCAGGAGTCCCTTAGATAATGCAGCTGGGGCATATACAGAGGTCTGTGTAGACATGAATGCTAACTTACTAGATCAATTTATTTTGAAAAATATCTCATGGCCCTAAAGTGCTTGCTGAATCTATGTGCATGCATTGCCCTCATCAGAGGTGATCAACTTCAGCCACAGACCTCATTTTTCCAAATTTCAGCATCTTGTGCACTGTAGAATTATCATGGAAGAACATCTGGAAGGCTAAAGTTCAGTGCAACTGTCTTAGGTGGCCACCTAGTTCACTTAATTTTATAGGGTAGTTCTGCCTATAGACGTGGACCATGTGCTGTTCTAGCATCTGGTATTGTCACTCCAGACCATGGAGATATGTTGTGTGATCTAAAGAAAGTGGCCATAAAATCTACAGCAGTATTTAAACTGAGTAAGCCTTTGATCATTCTCCAGAAACACTCTGCATCAGGGGTATCCAACCTGTGGCTCATGGGCGACATACAGCCCAGGGTGTCTTTGAATTCAGCCCAACACAAGATCATAAATTTACTTAAACATCATCAGTTTTCTTTAGAGTTTGTGTATTTAATGTGTGGCCCAGGAAGACAAGTCTTCTTTTTCTGGTGTTTCCCAGACATGCCAAAAGGTTGGATTTATCATGGGTGAATCTGCAGGATTGGTCCAGTATATCTAATAACACTACAGTCATGTACCTCTAAGGATTTATGCTTCTCAGCCAGGTCCAAAAAGAAGAATTTATCACAGACACCCTAAACACATTCACAATTTTTTAGAGACGTGCATGAATATTCAAAGACATTCAAAATTCGATCAAGTTCGAATGAATTTTGACATCCAAATTCAAATAGAATGTCCATAAATTCAAATTTAAACATTTGAACAAATTTTTGAATCTATTTGTTCAAATTATTCAGACGTCCATATGTGGGTGGTTTTGTACATGATGTGTCCTTGCACGCACGCGTCTTTTTTTGCATCCGTATGCATTTGTACGGATGTGTACGGGACAAAAACAGGTTGCATACAGCATGAATATGGGATGCATATGGACGTCTACGAACCTGTACAGATGTTTACGGGATGTGTAACTATGTGTATGGGGACATACAAACGTTGTCAACATTCTTAAGTGCGAATTCGAACCAAAAATTTGAACAAATAGATTCAAATTTGCTCAATTCAAATTCAATTTGGTTAAATTCAAATTTTAAAGATTTGGATCAAATTGAATTTTTGGTTATTCAATTCGAATCAAATTCCGAAAATTGCATTCATGCCCACCCTTCAATCCTTGCATTATTACCTTATATATTCATCAATACTTTGTGTATGTGTGTGTGTGTGCGTGCGTGTGTCCCAAAGTGTTGCTTTGGGACACTTATCTTCAGAAAGTCAAATATATGCATTTTATTTCAGTAGCCAAATCCAACTGAAGTCTATAGCCTTTTGTTTATAGTGGTTGTCCTTTGGTTTGTTGTTTTGTTTTGAGCGCTGAATCTTCTCTTCTCCTTTTCTACCCTTCCTTTCCCCCTTTCCCCCCTCTTTCTCTTCCTCCATGACATTAGAGAGTCCGAAGTGACATACATTTTTTATAGCTTCATAAAGTCGTCTCCTGACCGGGTCACTCTCCTCATAACTAGGGAGCAGAACGCTTGAAAAACGCCATTCATCAATGTGAAAGGAGCTGCTGTCTACTAGCTGCAATATGCACATGGCCCTGCAAGAAGCAGCTCAGTGCAAATGCTAAGTTACTCCTTTGCTAGCGCAAGATGACCTGCTCCCTTCTATTAGCACACCGAAGGGGACAGGAAGGACAGCCTTCGGGTGTCCAGGTCTGCATAAACAGCTCTTGGGATGCAGCCAGAGAACAAAGCCCTTTGCAGCCAATGGGAAGAGCATAGTTCAAAAGCTAGGCTCCTACATATACTAATTAGGGATTCTATTAAATAAAAGGTTTTTAAAATGGGAGGTTAGTGGGGGAAATGCTCTGCCCAATATTCTATGCCCCATTTATGCCCCCATTTAGTCTATGCCCTTCACCCTCCTGGTTGTCCCACCAACCTGAGCAGCAAAATGGGTAGGCCCAGGCGTAGGGCCTTCTCAGTGATGGCCCCCAAGCTATGGAATAGTCTCCCCCTTGAGGTGCATCTTATCAGCTGTGTGTTTGAATGTATTTGATTCAAATCGTATTTTGTTGCATTTGGATTCTAAACATTTGAATAAAATGTTTTGACATTCAGTTCAACTCAAATTCAAATGCATGTCATGGTCAGCCAGGAGGAGGACTCAGAAGATGAGGAGGACTCACTTCCTCAGGTGCAGGAGGAACCCAAGGTGGTGCCAGGGCCCAGTTCTGACCTTCCAGCCCCAGTGGAGCCTGGGGTTCAGCAGCCCAGCCTTGCCACAGCAGAAGTGCAAGACATGGGAGACATGGAACAGCAGAGCACAGAGTTCTCTAGCTTTAAGCAGAGGAGAGCAGAGAAGGAAGGGTTAAGACGATCGAAGAGACTTGCACAGAAACACGCTGATAATCTAAAGCTGTGACTGTAGATAAAACACCGGGCAGACGCCCAGGCCTTTTGTCAGAAACTATTGGTTTTCCTTTAGAGAAGACTGCCGTATCTGACCCCTAGACCTTGAATACTTGGCTACCTTGACCTTGGACCAGACTGTTGTGTTGCTCTCATAAACCCTGGACTTCAGACTGTTTGTCTTCTTTTCTGTGGATTTTGTTTGGCTGTGCTGCTGGAGGAACTGCCTTGGCAAGTGAGCTGTCTCTTATCAGCTGTGTGTTTGTGTGTGTGCTGGCAGCTTTCCCGGACAATGAAAACAAAAACATTTGTGCACATCCCTACAGCTGAGAGGGATGAAGAAGGTGAAGGTGAAGCAAAGTGAGGTCTCCTAGGAGCCCTTGCAGGGTTCTCTACCTTATAAACTCCAACTCACACTTCAAGATTAACCACAGCTTTCAAATATTTAGTGAAACATTTGAACCAGAGTTTTACACACCCCTATTTTCATCTGTCCTAAGTAATAGTTCTGCATGCCAATGCACCTGAAACAACACTGAAGAAGAGGTGTGAAGTTGAACTTAGGCTTTTAGGGGTTTAGGGGTAAGAGTTGTGGAGGTTCTGCCCACCACTACTGCAGAAGATGATCAAAGTAAACCAAGTGCTTCCAGTCATTTAACGTTCTCTGGAAAGAATGGTAAATAGCCAAGGCAGCAGATACTTCAGTCTCTAAAAACTGATGGCTGGCTGTAATTGCCAATTATAAATAAAAGGACTGTGAGGCTGCAGTATTGATTTGAGTTACAGGAAGAAGAAAAGGCAGTCAACATGAAACTTTTTGCAAAAATCACAGCTTCAAAGTGCCAAGCACGATGAGATGGGGCCAGGGGATTTGGACGGCGGAGGAAAAAGTACATCAAATGTTCCCAATGACAGTTCCAAAACCTTTCCAGAAATACCATCTCTTTGGAAATTCTCCTCCTCCTTCTTCTAAAAGGACGCTGAAAACTGTAAAGTTGCAAACTTACAAAGCAACTCAATGGCTTTGTTGAGGCTGAAATTCAGAGAGACTCGGTTTGTCACGTCACATCACGTCCCATTCAAAATGTCTCAAGAATGAGCTAGGAAAACTCTTTTGCCAACTGCAAGGGTTTTCGTGTGTTCCACCATGAATTCGCTTCAGCTTCATCAGGCTCAAAAGGTCTTCTCGATTCAAATATTGAATCGCATCGAATGTCAAGAATTGCATTTGTGCACAGCCCTACAAGCAACTGACTGTTAGAGATGGAGACGAAGCTTCCAGGAATCAAATTCCCAACAGCTTTATCAGCTCAGCTGACATTGTTTTTGTTTTCTTTCAGTGACTGGGACCATTTAAAAATCCCTCTCCATTTCAGGGCTTTGAGCCACATTATATTTGCATACTGAAGACCACAACAAACAAATAAAAAAATAAATAGATAGATAAATGAAATAATCAATGTCATGGGACATGACCCATGTCACACAAATTGAAATGCACAGTTTCGGATCATTCACTCCCATCTCACTGAAACAATATGAAACCAAGCCAAATTTTAAACAGATGGCTCACAGATCAGGTGCTCCATAATGTATGCACACAAGCCCCCTAAAAAAGTAAATAGAAGTAGAAACACGGGCGGCATTTGTATACAGGTTTCAGCTGCTCTCATGACAGTGTGAAAACCAGGCTTTTTCATCTTTAGATGAGTAACCGAAAAAATGGCTTAGTGTTACACATCCTTCAATCTACTGGCTTCTACGCAGAGGACAACTCCTCGGCTCACAGGTTTCAAAGGCCAGGGACTAAAGGTCTGTTGCTTCAAAGTTTCTGCCAGACATGATTTAGTACTGAGCCAGTTGGTCTAGCGGTTAGGGAGTCAGACTCTTATCTGGGAATACCGGGTTTGATTCTGCCCCCCCCCCCATGGGGCCACATGGGTGACCTTGGGCTAGTCACGGCTCTCTTCTGAGCTTTCACAGCCCCACCTACCTCAAAGGGTGTCTGGTGTGGGGAGAAGAACAGAAGGTTTGCCAGCCACTTTGAGACCACTTAAATGGGTGAGAAAAGGGGGGTAGAAAAGCAAACCCTTCTTCTACTACAGTACAGGAAGTGGCTTTGAAAGATGGAAGTCTCTCTAAGGCTGGAATTCCTACCCTCGAAATGTGCAGCTGGAACATCACATTGGCCTGTAACGTGGTCTGGGTACAGCTTTAGGCTCCTTCTACATTCCAGATTATATCCCGGGATAAGGACCTGCTAATGTCATGCTAGTGCAGACTACTACAGGCCCTGGGTAGGTCTTGCCCAGATCATGTCATAGTCTGCACTACCATGTAAACAGCATGTCCCCATTCCAGGATTTAAGACCCAGAGCAGAAAGGGCCCAATACACACATCTGGTGCTGGTTCCCCCACATCTGTTCACATCTGTTACATTAGGGAAAACTGCACTGGGATAAAATAATCCCAAAGGAAGGCTGCATTTTGAGGAACATAAATTGACCCATCCAAGAAAGAAAGAAAGAAGAGAGTGAACTGCTATTCAACCTACTACATAGTGATTTCTGCAGAGTGTGTTAGAAGTGATAAAAGTAAGGAGATTTGCCACTGATTAATGTGTCCATGCATGCACAAATAATCTAAACTAAATGTATTTAGCCCTTTTGTATTGCTATCATCATCCTTATAAAACATATTCAGCAGCATTCAGGACCCAACAGTCATAGACTGGTCCAGTCTCCTTCTTGCTATTTGAGTCCTAAGAATGAAAGAATCAGGAAGCAATGAGTACGGGCTGCACTGTGTGTCTGTCATTTTGCTTGCTGTCACTTTTGTCACATCAGGGGAGTCATGGCTCGTAGTTCCCAGTTTCATGATATTTAGTAGACCCCCTTTGATATGACTTCAAGCACCCCCTCCATCGACACCTCCTGTTTTATCCCTACTTAATTTTGCATATGGATCAACTAATCTTCCTCCAGTCCCACACAGAAATTCAGAGTCCAGGTCTCTATTAAAATAATGCTTTTGAATAAATTTTATTGTGGGATTTCTTTCTGCCTTTCATTTTTCCTTCCCCCCCCCCCTAAAACAAATATAAATGAGAGGAATCTCACTCATGGGGAAGGCATGAATTAACCCTTTGACTTTTCCTCAGAACATCAATGGCTTGTTAAGGTTTCTCTTTCTGAGGTCTCCTCTTCTTTCTCCATGGCGATTTCCTCCCCTTTCCTCCTTCTCTCCGTACAGTTGAACTTTAAAAGGCCAGGGAAGGGTGGGTGGGGAAGAAATAAGACTTTAAATAATTTATTTGGAGAAACAGTCAGTGAAGAGGAACAAATAATGTTTCATTCAAAGAAGTTTGACCTCTGATCCTCCCCTTTTGGCTCCGGTACCTGAAGCTTGAGCTGGGTTGCATTAGCAAAATTCTCATTTGATGGCATTTTAATATTCTGCCTTGATGACTTTTTAGCAACATTTACTTTCCGAGGTCTTGCGTGTTCCCTCGGAGGAAATGAAACATGTCAAAGCCCATTACAAAAATCAAAATTTAAATACCTCGGCCACGTCAGGGCTCCCGCACAATCCCATCAGCACTTAGACAGCGGCTTCTAGCTACTCATTCGCTCGCTTGCTCGGTAATGAGTCCATTTGATGAAGCATTCTAGGGTCATAGAACATACGTTACTGATCTAACTTAACCCATTGATTGCTTATACTCGGAGGACCAGGGGGTATTTTATCAAAATGTAATGTTACAATAATTTCTGCCGACAGTGGTGGAAACTGATCCTCCGTCGCCTTACCCTGAACAATTGCTGTGATGAATTGAAATTTTAATAGTAAATATGGGTGGGCTCTATTTAAGGGTGGGGAAGGCAGAGGCAATTTCTGTGATGGATTAGAATATCAGACCCTGTAGGTGGGTCATCTACCAAGTGGAAAGGGGGGAGGGACAGACTTCTTCAGGGTGAAAGCAGATGTAGTACTTTCCAGGGGCATGGGAAGGGTCTAAAAGAGACATAGCTACTTATTTTCTTTTTCAGAGGAAGTTTGCTTTTATGCATATTTAAAACAGTGGCTGGATCCAGTCAAAGGCTGTTGGCTATGCTCTAAAAAGAGTGATGTGTCAGAGTGCCCTGGCAGCATGCACCATGCTTATTCCATGTTTTAAGTGTGGCTGTGCTGTTCATACACCTGCTGCTCCTCCCAGCCACACAAGCGTCACATCCGGGGAAGGTTCATTTCCCAGCTGCAATGTTTCCAGTCACAGCGGTTTCACAGAACACAAGAAATTGCCCTGGAGGCAGCTCATTTCCTGTGTTTGATTAAACAAGGCCGTGGAAGCCATGTGATACTGAATGTGCTTAAGGCAAGAAGCACAAGCACAAGAAGCAGGTGGCACTTATGATGGGATGCCTGCTGGAGGAGTGAGTTGAGCGTAGTCCATATTCTTCCAGTTCACCCACTGAGCCATAAATGTGCAGGGCTGTTGTTGTCACCATCTTCAAAAAAGAGAAGAAAGTCGACCCAGGAAACTGCAGGCCTGTGAGCCTCATCTCAATACCAGGCAAGATCCTCGAACAAATTATTAAACATGTGTGCAAGCACTTAGATATTTAGCAGTAATTAATCAGAACCAACATGGATTTGTAACAAACAGGTCAGGCCAGATTAATCTAACATCCTTTTATGACAAAATGTCGTGCCCCGTCCTGCCTGTCCAGCTTCCTCTTCAGAGGGCGAGCATGTGCTTCCAAAGGCCCAGTAGTCTGGGCAGCAACTGCAGCACAGTGGCACGGACATTGAGAACCAGGTGCCAGTTTTGGGGGAGCACTGAGAGGAGTGGAGAAGAGGCACCAGGCTGGGCTGCTCTGCCATCTTGCTCCTAGCAGTGGGCCTCTGTCTTCCAACTGCTCCCATCACAAGACGGCAAAGAGACTATGGCAGCCGATCCACCAGTTGAGAAATCATCTGGTCCTGAGGCCGAGCAGGGTGGGACTGAATAGATGCCGGCTGACCTACCATCTCTACCATCATCCGGCTTGTCATCAATGAAGAGAAAATTTAAAGTAAAGAGAATAGGAAAATTCCAGGAATAAGAAATGAACAGAAGACCTCAAGCGCTTGCTTTTGGCTGTTTTCTCCAACACCCTTTTCCTTTTGTTTCTTGTCTCTTTAGATTGTAAGCCTGAGGGCAGGGACCTGTCTAAGATTAATATAATATTGTAACCTGCCCTGAGACCTTCGGGTATAGGGCAGGATAGAAATACAAATAAGTAAATAAATAAATAATAAATAATTAGTTTGGGGGACCATAGGCATCTTTTGAATATAAAAATATCTCTACCCACAATAGAATGCTATGCCAGGGTATTCTCATCTAACCTGGCATCTGTATTTTAAGCATGCAATTAGGGTTGTTTAAAATGACATTTGAATTCGCAAATCTGATAGTATTTTTTTCAATTGTATCAAATAAAAAAAATCTTTTTATTTAAACATCCAAAAATTCAGTTGAAGCAAGCAAAGTTCTTGCTTGCGAAAATGAACATTTTGATTGAATATTTGTATTTTGCTATGTTCTTGGTTATAAAAAGGACTTTTTTTAATGGGAAAAAGTCGTGAAGGGTTAGTGGAAACACGTGAATGCAAACATGAAAACCTGTTTGTTTTTTAATGATTCAATGACAAATCAAATTTTTGGATGTTCACTTCCAAAGCGAAACAAATTTCTTTCTTCCTTTTTTACAATGCACATCCGCTACATGTAATCTAATAATTCTGTATGCTAAGATTATCTCCCACTGACAGCCCTGGAAGAGCAGATGAAACTCTATATCATTTCAGTTCTAATCTGGAGTCGAACAGCATATTTGGAGATTGGGGGAAAGATCATTTTGTATAGACAAGCTTGAATTTCTTGCGTATCAGTGCTGTTATAAATCCATCGCAGGGTGTGTGTTCTGCTCTGCTCTCCTGAAACATGAATTTATGCTAATGGCTGTCTGCATATGCTTATATCAAATATCTATATTAAACTTAATAGTCTGTTACATTGCTTCTTAACCCCACGTCCACACATGATTAACTTTTCTGATTTCTTCCGAAGGCGCTATTAACACAGTGTAACATTTCCGCCACATGTCACTAACTTTGCTTCCCTGGAAAAGGGGGTAATTATACACCCCTGCGCTTTTTACAAGTGAAAGGCGTACACAAGGAGTTGGAGAGTCTATTAAGAGAGGGCTTAAAAGTTTATTTATTTATGGCCTCTACTTAAAAAATATCTCACATACGACGGCGTATTAAAAAGTGATCCATCAACAGAAGGCATTTTTAAAGACTTTTTCCCCACTGAAATATGACTCGCACAGGTTCATAACTTAAACTCTGGATGGAAAGAATGGCCTAGAGGTGTGCTAAATATTAAATCCACCCCTTTTCAAAATCTTGGGAAGTTGTCAGCCATTTGCTGATGGTTGTTTTCCACTTACCACAGAGAAATGAATGGGTGCTCACTAGGCGCACAGCTTCCCAGGTTGTACCCTTTGAAAGCAAATCTCCCAAGGGCTTGTTGGTTTGTCATGTGCTGCTCTGAGTTATTAACAGATCTACTAATTTGCTAATTAGGTATCTGTGAGCTCTTAACCCATGGTAGGTATTTAATTTGATCTCTCAGCTGACGTTTATGTTTCATGGTTGCTCTTAGACGGACTAGGCATGGAGCAGAAGACATTTTACAGGGCAGCAAACTTGCAAAATGAAACATAACCATAGGCCCTTGGTATTCCATTAAAAGATCTGTGAATGTGTCTCCCACACCGGGAATGAAGCACCCAACACTAGGATTAAATGAGCTAGTCTGGGCTTCACATATATCTGTTATAAGTCTGATGACCTGCTTAGAAGGCTTGAGTGAAGTGGGTCAGGTGTGTCTGTTCCTATTGCACTCCATGTCAATTATCTTTGAGTCATTCTGACCAGAATATTAATTAATAAAGAGATGGAAACTGTTCCTGAAGTTTAGCCAAAAACAATTCAGTAATCATATAGAATAACTCCTGAAAAATGCAAGTAGGAACAATGGCTTGAAGTCATGATTAGACTTCTACAACCAATGCTTCATGTTTTCTGACATTGTACTTGTTGATTTTGTATCACTTACAATATCGGAGACATAATGTTGGTTTTTAGAAATGTAGTGATTTATGCCCAGCTATTATTATCCTTTGAAAACTCATAAATCGCCTTGTGACTAACTTTAGGCTTCAGAAAATTGAAATGATGAGATAGCAGCAAAAGTGACTCACCGTTGGAAAGATCTGGTATTTATTTGTTTTGTTTTATATTTTATGCAACATTGAAAAAAATTAGTTTGCATATGTACAGAGGAATTTGTGAATTTTCTCTGCATATTCTGGACAAAATTAAGTGAGAGGGAAACAAATAATGATGATATTCTTATTTCAATCTAAAGTTTGAGCAGATTTTCATGATTTTTTTTCACTGAAGAAATATATTACGCCCCATGAAACATAAATCATTTTTCCCCCTTTTCACTTCAGAACTGGCCTTCAAAATGAGAAGTGACTTTATAGGATCAAACTGGTTTATGCCATTGGAAAACAAGAAGATTTCTTCTTCGTGATATTAAATATAACAAATCCTTTTAATTACTCATAATACATTTTTTCTTTGCCACCTTCATAGGTCCAAGTGTGAATAGCAAGAATCTACTGAAATCTCTGTTCTATTAAAAAATCAAAGAATCAGGAATTATTTTCCCCTTTTTATATGGTAACTCTATTCATACTTCAGTCCACCACATGCTAAAGCTATGGCCCTGGAGCAACTGCTCTTAAGTAAACCATCGCAACAGAAATCTGATCATCACAGGTCCCAGAAATTCGCTCAAAAACTGATCGGAAATGAATTTTTTCTCTTGCATTGTATTCTGAGTTCAAGATTTTCCTAAAAGCAAATCTGGATGGCCTATCATATTCCTGGTATATCTAGAAGAAAAGATTCTTGCAGTGACCTTCAGTAGGACATGGTGTGGGGAATCTACATAGATTTCCTTCACAAAGACTATGCCCATTTTTCTGTCTCATTCTCCTCTGTAATGATACAATTATTTTTCCTTTTGGTCCTGTTCTTTCTCACTATTTGCTTCTTTGCTGTATACTCCCCCCTCGTATTCACACATGAAGATGTGAATGGCGAGAAGCTAAGTCGAAACAATGGGGTACTTTACTAAAGGGGTTTCTTCTCTCCCTATTGAGACTCCCCCTTTCTTCCCTTTACATGTGACTTGGGAATGACTGAGGGCTTGTTTGATTGTGCTAAAAAGCGGGCAAATTTCTCAGAGAAAAGAACTTTTATTTTACCCTAACAAACTTTAGACTGGACACTGGAAAGACAGGGAGTCCCTTGTTTCAGAAAAGCAGATTCTGGATCAGCTAGCAGGTCTCTCTCTTTCTCTCTCTTTCCCGCTCTCTTGCCAAGCAGAGCCTGTTTTTCGGTCTTTCTCCTTGGGTTTGGCCTCTGCTCAGTGGGCAGACAATCAGAGGGCCGAAATGCTTCGGTGATAAGCCCTTTCCGTTGGGTTTAATCATTCCGCCTTTAATTTCTCAAGCAGAATATCAGGGCCCCTGAGTATCAAGCCGTGAAGTTTCAGAAGCAGAGGTGCCCAACAGGAGAAGAAGAAAGGGAGGAGAGGAGGACCCCTTGCTTCAGTGTGTCTCTTTGCATAATGAAATACGGACTCATGAGAAGAAGGAAGAAGGGGGGAACTAACAGGGGGTGCCTGAGTTGAAAAGGCCCTTACTGAATCTCATTTGGGCTAATATTCCATCTGCTGATTCCTTCCCGATAACAAAATGTCAGCAATTCAAAGCTTAATAAGATCATAATTTAACCCATTCCTCCAGAATATTGAGAGGGAAAAAAGAAGAGGAGGAGGAAGAAGAAGAAATAAGAAAGCAGAACAGTGAAATAAACAATCCACATGAAATAATAAAAGAAAAGCATGTAGGAGGAAGTCCCATATCTCAGAACAAAGGGTGCTTCCGCACCTGCCACGAAGAAATGGATTAAAGTAAATCCATTCCTCAGCGATCTGTCCTGCCGAGAATCTGTCCCAAATAGGGATGGATCCTCAGAGGCCCCATGCATCTGCACACGCGTGGGGAAGACAGATTTGGCCGGCTAGATCCCATGGGTGCTGTGCGGAGGCCGCAGCACCCATTCCAAAGGGGATCTGGCCTCCCGTGCCACCGACCCTGCTGGCGATGTCCCCAGAGCCACGGGACAGGAGCATGCAGCTGCCAGTCACTGTGCATTTCTGGCGGTGCGTGAGGGAGGGCAGAAGGAGCCAAACTGGCCTGCTTCCACCCTTCCCAAGATGGCAGCCACAGGGACATCCATCCCTTCACCTGTCCATGCACGGAAGCGTCCTGCTTCCACACAGATCAAGGCGAAGGGACAGACTGAAAAGGTAATTTTTTAGGTCTTCATTTAGAACCAATTTTCGGTGGTGAGACCCAATTTAGAGACGGATCACACGTGCCAAAATGCAAAAGCAGCCACCTGAAAGGGTCCCTAAAGAGGTCTGCAATGCTGAAGGTAAGTACCCAAGGATTTAAAATGTGTTCTAAATGTTGGAAATGCAGCATTTCATGTGTGTGTGTGTGAGAGAGAGAGAGACAGAGAAGTCAGCCTAACCTGATAAACGGGGGAGGTGGAGCTCGGCTTTCAGTTAGTTTGTTTAGTTCTTCCTGTAAGCTGGCTGAGAACAGATCAGTTTGTACCATGTTGTTCTTGTTGTGTTTTAAGTAAAGTTAACTTTTATTTCCACTAGTCTTTTGAGTGGTGCTTTTTGGGATCACTGCAGACTCTTACACTGCAAACTCTGGGAAAATCACATAAGCTTGATTTTCCAACACTAAAAGGGTCATTAAACCGGTTTCCGTGGCCAATGCGGAAACACCCAAAGATTGTCATTAAATGTTTCATTGCATTTCAATTTGTATGGGCACTGACCTGAATTTCTGCTCCAAGGTGGACCCACTCTCAAGATAGTTGGTAAGTGAATGCACTTTCCCATTTTTCAATATTAGCAATGGAGAATAGCTACACTTGGCCTTAATAGAAGTGTTCTGCTCCTGCATGGATGGATGGATGGATGGATGGATGGATGGATGGATGGATGGATGGATGGATGGATGGATGGATGGATGGATGGATGGATGGATGGATGGATAAGTTTATTGCCTCCATAGACTCATGTACGTACGGACATCAAGTTACTAAACACCGGGGATTTCTCTACAATTGCTGGCAGATCTTTCTCCAGGACGTGCTAGCCTTCTTCTTTCTGCATGATGGCATTGTCAAGCAGAGACCGTTTGCCCAGAAAGATCCATCCATGTCTGATCAAACTATGGAGCAACATATGTCACAATATCCCACTTCAATGATGAACCTGTCAAAAGTGGTCCACCAGCAGACTCCTGATGGCATACCAGCCTGTGAAGAACACATGGAAAACATATTCCATATATCAGACCCAGCCCCTTTGCAGCTGGCTGCTCAGAAGCAGAACTGGAAATACACTGCTCCTTGGCATGTGGTCAATTTTAAGCAAGATCTTTTGCGCATCCCATAAAATACTGACTTTGAAATATACTGATTCCCCACCCCATTAATTACATGCTGCTTTGCCAAACATGTTCTGCTTGTGTGCATTGCAAATATCTAGGAATTAAATCTTTGAAGCAGGATGTTTTATTGCAATCTATTGGTATGTGTAACATTGAAATGGAGTACCAAACTGAAGAAAGAAGAACTATTGGATCCCTTCTCTGTCTTTGTCATCTGCCCAACTCTCATGAGGATACTTCACTACCAATGAATTGTTTAGCACATCTGGGACTTTGTGTTCAGCTTTGGGTCACATTTGGGGTGCCCTAAACTCAATCTTCCTGGTCTACCTGTTCTCCGCCCTTGTTTCACCATAGTTTGTTTCTTCTCAGCACCGGGATCGTTTCCAGAAAGCAAGATTTTATTTAAACTGTTGCAAACATCCTAATGTGTGCAGAGGCCTTTCACAATGCAAGAACATTTCAATCATACAGATAATCAAATTCCAAATGTTAATGTATAGGCCAATTCACTCTTGGCCTCTTAGTTTATAATTAGTTAACATTTGGGCAGGTGCATTCGCAGTTGCAGGAGGCATTTACAGTCAACAAATGCCCCCTGCCTGCCCAGATGTTAACTAATTATAAATTAGCAGTGGTGCACGAAATTCTGCACCATATGCAAGCTAACGATTATCTACTGCGACTAGAAACTTACCTGGAGCATCCATTGTGATCTGCACTGTTTCTGGTGCAAGGGGGGAGTCATCTAAGGTGCCACGTAAGCGTGCTGGAACCTCAGATGACCCCTGATGTGACTGCACATGCAGGGCATCATCGGCACTGAGAGGCTGGTGCAGGTGCAGTTGGGCAGGGTGACGCAACCAAACTGGCAGTGCCCTGTGGAGGATCAGACACACAACCAGACACAGGCAAGTCCCATTCACATTAGGGCTAGGCTATCATGTACTAGCATTCCTACGTGTGAATTGGTCTCTACACATTAGTCTCTGGTACGTCTTGGCAGTGCAACAGATGGGAAAGCAAGTGCAGAAATGTCCTATGATTCACCTTTGCAAATTAGCTGGGTCCTCACACACACACCTTTCAGAAAAGGGCCCTAAAGTACATTTCCCACCACATTGGCAATAAATGGGTACTTAATATCTCAACCTTTAATGCAGATCTGAGAAAAAAATACAGATAGTGGATTGTACGCACAGATTCTGAGAGCCAGAAGCCTTGTCTTTTGTTTAGAAGCATCAGTACCCTTTAGAAAGGTATGGAACAACTTCTTTCCCTTATAGGGAGAGAGAGAGAGATTCCATAAATACACCCATAGTTTTAGCCCATTTTCGTTCTACTGAATGAGCAGATTGAAAGTTTTCTATATCTACCTTCTGTTGTTTTATGTAATTACTTGATCAGTCATGCAGTGATTTCATTAATATTTTCTTTGCCAGGATAAAGCTCCTGGAATCCAGCAGGACTTTGTATGCACATCTTAGGTTGCATCTCTACTTACCTCCTGGCTCTCCCTCGTCATCCCAAGAAGGTTCCTGCTACCACTCTGTGTCCATTTTAAGCAGCAGAGGGCACATCTTAGTCGTCGCAATGATCTTTTGCTGGTGTGACTTCCAGTAGAGGAAACTTCTGTGCAGGGCACTTTTTCATGCCCCACAAGTAGGGGCCACAAGCTCCACATGTAGGAGCTCCAAAACTGAGATACAAAAACTGAGATGGGAGCAGCTTCCCTACCTGCCTGAAACAAAGCCATGGCCTCTGGAAATAGAGCTGAAGTCTCCGGCTGCATACGGACATCATTTATTTAGTTTGCTTTATTGAGACATTTCAGAATATTCTGGAATATTGGTGCTTTATTCTGAAATATCCAAACATAGCAGAATAAGTTATTGATGTCTGGATGTAGCCTCAAATAGTACAATGCAACGTCAATGTAGCCTTTGGTAACCTCAAATTTAAGCACACCCAACTTAATACCCTATGGACATTCCTTCAGGTTGCACCTAAATTACTTTGATTTCACCTGGAATAGACAAGCTTGAACAAGTATCTGCAGCTTCAAGTTTTGTTTATAATTACCAGCTCCCAGATCCCACCCAGAAGCAGCACTAGAAACTAACACAGCTCCCGGCCATGTGGTCTATCTTAAGCAAGATCTTTTGTGTTCTTGGATGTCTCTTCCTATTCGTTTGTACTTTTTTAGTTGGTTTTAGGGATGTACATGAATTTGGGGGGAATTTGATTGCATCAAATTGCATGCAAGAAAATTTGTATTCATTCGAATAGATCCCCTTTGATTGCGGTAGGATTCGAATTTGATACAAATGTTCGATTACATATAAATACCCTACGAATCCACTCTGAATGCGTCCAAATGTGTCCTGAATTCACTTCAAATCCACTCTGGATCCATTGCAGATGTGACAGGTCCACCAATATAACAAAGCTCTGTACTAATGGTACGAATCATTCAATTCAAATTTGAATGTCAATCTTCGAATGTTCAAACATTCAATTTATTTATTTATTTATTTATTTATTTATTTATTCATTCATTCATTCATTCATTCATTCATTCATTCATTCATTCATTCATTTACATTTCTATCCCGCTCCATACCCGAAGGTCTCTGAGCGGGTAACAGCAGATTAAAATAGAGTATACACAAAAGACGTTAAAAATTCGACAAATATAGAACAATATACAATATGTTTAAAATAATAGTGTCTGTACTGGGGGGAAACATAAGCAGCTCAGCCAAAGGCCAGGGCAAAGAGGTGCGTCTTCACTGCCTTCCTAAATATATATAAGGAAGCCAGGAGAGAGTTATCGTGATCAGAGTGGGTCTATTCGTTCTAAGGGCTATTAATAAAAGAGCAAACCATTTGAAAGATAAAACGGGTAAATAAGATTTTGACTGGAACCAGGACGCTCGCTCACTTCTGTCTTTTTGTTCTGTTTTGTATGTTTGTATATGTATTTTGAAATGGTCCTATGACTAGTCAAAGTTTATTATTATTAGAGATTTGCACAAATTTTTTTTTGACATTCTGTTCAAATCGAATCAAATACCTGAAAATCCGACTCGATCCAAATCTTTTAAATGCAAATTTAGCAAGATTTTGTTTGAATTTACCAAATCTGAACCTATTTTAATTTTTGATACGAATCTGCACATACAAATGTCGACGACATTCATATGTGCACATATGCATCTTTCCCAGTTTCGTACACATCTGTACATGTCCATACACATCCGTACACATCCCATAGTTATCCCACATGCAACCTGTTTTCATCCCGTATGGATCTGTACAAATGCATACAGATGCAGGAAAGATGCAGATCTTCAAGCACGCATTGTGTACGAACCCATACACATACGAATGTCTGGATAATTTGAATGAATAGATTAAAAATTTGAAATTTGATTTCAATGTTTACATTCAAATTTCAGGACATTTGATTCAAATTTGAACGTCAAAATTTGGCACATTCGATTGGATTTCGAATACCTACAAATATTTGTACACATCCCTAACCAGACAGTATCTTTGGACAGTTTTCAGCCTCCATGAGCCAGGATGGGCTGCTATAATGCTGATGGACCTTGCCATGAGCCAGTGACCGCCCCTGCCAAAGAATCCAGGGACCTTGAACCACCCACCCACCCCGCCCACATATTAACAAACCCTTGTTCTTTATAACATGAACAGCCCTGCTAATGCCAAAACGACTTACACCTTAACATGGCTAAAGTTACTTTTCATGCATCTCTCAGATTGGACGAAAGGTAAATATCTTATAATAGCAGCTTGAGCTTGTATTATCATTTCACAAGGGAAAACAGAAGGTGATATAAGCCTGCCGCCATTTCTTATTTTTTTGACGGAACATATTCATCAAAAAAGAGAGAGAAAAAGCCCTAAACAAAAAAGTCCACACACAGACACACACACAAAAAAAAACCCACATGCAGGTCCCTTGAGCTCCCTGCCATATGTTACAGGAAAATGTCACCAGTTAAAGATGTATTCATTTGCTGTTTTGAAAACTCTGTTTGATATTCATGCATTCCAAGTGTTTTGACCTAGATTTCAGTTGAGGCATCAGATCCAGAACCAAACAGGAAGCTAGACAGCTGTTGCTTGTGTAGTCAAAGGAAGACTTTACCGTGAAGAAGGAGGGGGAAAGAAAGAATTAAAAAAAGAAAACATTTATTACTGCATGCCAACATTTTGCACAGCCAATATGTTTAATATGAGATTAACTAATATAAGCATATGGGCGTACATTTGTTGCAAACCTTTAAAGAAAAGAAGAAAGGACAAAGTTGGAAGTAACGAAAGTTCACAGAAAACGGGAATTGCACCTTCTCCCATGAATGAAAGCCTGGGAAAATGGCAGCATCCTTTAATTATAACCGCCTTGCTTAATGTCAAAACATTTAGGGTGCTGGCTTCCTGGTCATTCTTGAGGGGCTTTGTTAATGATGGACCTTCTGGATAGCAGAAAATTAATATGAAAATTGACGGCAGAGCTTATTTCTTGGAAGAAAGGAGAAGAAAGAAAGCTCAGATAATTATCTTTTCTAATAATTCCTGAGTTCAGAAGTTCTTTGATAAGAGTATTCCAGCCCACACAGGGCATGGAAAAAGCATCTCCCACGCCCTGGAACACAATGTGGGTTCCTTTTCACTGGAATTGGTGCTGGAAGTTGGCACATGCCAAAAAAAAAAAAAAAAAAAGGAACAGGCTGGAAACTTTCATTCCTGGCCTTCAAAGACTGGACTGAGGTTTTGATGGCTGGGCCCAGCCTTCAAGGCCAGCAGCTCGAGTTAGGATGGTCCAGGCTCTCCAGAATGCAGATGGCCCTATCTCAACTCATCAGCAACCCATCTTAGGGCATCCTACCTTGGCCCAGGATAGCAGAGCCGAGTGCAGGAATGGAGAAATGGCCTTTATCCCAAGATTATAAGAACGTCACTGTCTGGAAAAGAGGCGAATTACATCCTTTACGTAAGTCTGGTAGTCAAAAAAAGAAAGGAAGGTTATTTCAGGCATTTGAACGATCAAACCCCTTTGCATCCATAGGTGTTTACAAAGTGAAACTTGGGGATATGGCTTATGTATGGGGTTGCCTCAGATGCGCTTATCTAAATAGTGGCCATCCGTTTAGCACATCTGTTCGTGAGTAAAGCAGATTTCTTTCATAGGACGCTGCCGTAAAGAGACAAGGAGGGAGTTTTGCACAGCACGTGTGTAGACAAGTTGCCAACTCACTATCTTCCCCATTCAGCTTGTTCACCTGCTATGCCAGGTGCTCTCATTAGTGGCATGTATAAATATTTGTCTAATGATATTTTAACAATAACAAAAAGTGACGGGGGGGGGGCAGCTTTTGTCTGTATAAGAAAACCCAGTGCTAAACTACACAGCGGTGAAACTAGAAAGATCCCTTTCAGCTGTGAGAAACCAGGTCCTTTTCTACCGTGGTGCTGCTAGGATGTTTAAGGAAAGAGAAGAGGTAGGAGAAAAGAAAGCATTCATTTATCTCTCCGGTGTGGATGTTTACACCCCAGGAAAGTCCAGCAGCATATTATTTATACTTTATAGCATCAATTTGCTGCAAAGCAAAGCAGTTGTAGAACCAGTGGTTTTCTGCTGAACTCTTGGGCCCTTTCCGCACTGGCTCTAAAAACGGATTTAGAGCCAAATTGGGGAGAGATTAAGATGTGGCTTCCCCATAGGGAACCCAATTAGGGACCCTTTGAGGAAGCTGCGTCTGCATTTCGGCATGCAAGACCAGTTTCTTAAACCGGTTTTGCCACCAAAATCCGGCTCTAATGTAAGACCTAAAAAGTTAGAGAAGCAGGACACTTCTGAAAACGGCAGGGGAAGAGCTGGATTCCCAGCGCATGCCCAGCTGTCAGAAAACTGGCACATCCGCACAGCACCCACCCCAATCTGGCTCCAAAATCCAGCCTTGCCACCAGCGCCTTGAGGATCTGTCCCTATTTGGGACAGATCCTCAGAAAAAATGGTTCGCCAGAGAATGAATCTTTATATATCCGTTTTCCGGCAGCATGTGCAGAAAGGCCCTTGGATTCAATTGGTCTTTAAAAACTGGACTGAACCTGAACCATTCCACCTCCTATTGTTCTTGTTGTTGTTTGTGGTGGTGGTGTGCACAAAACTAATCTCCCACATTTGGTTCAATTCACCACTGCCATTGCGCTCCTCTCTGTGGCTCAACTAGACCTTCTGGAGGTACGTGTTCAGGTTTAGAGGCTGGCCTCATCTGGGAATCATGGGAAATTTCATGAGGTTTTCAGAGATTTCCCACAATTCCTGGATGGGGCCACCTCTAAACCTGCATGTGCACCTCCAGAAGGCCTAGTTGAGCCTCAGACGAGAGTTCAATGGCAGTGGTGACCAACACGGCAGCAGCAGTTGTGGAAGGTGCGGAGGACAACGTGGTACAGGGAAGATGGGAGGGGGGTTCCCTTCACACATGAACATTTGACGGATGTTTGTGCACAAAGGTGAAGCCCCCCACATTCGCATATCGAATCAAAGGGGGGGGATGGGCTCCATGAACATCCCTAGTGGAAATGGCCAAACTTCAAGGGAGGGGACTAGGGATTTCCATAGAGACCTAGACTTTGGAAGTGCATTCATTATTCCCCCACACACGCACACACACACACTGCATGTTATCATGTAATACTCTGTGTAGTACTTATCTAAGTCCTCTGGGGCATTTTACTGGTATGCCCCTTTGGTTTTAAGAGAAGAATGACACATTCCAATGGCATAAACATGTGAGGATTGGCCTGTTCCCTTTCCCCACAAAGGCTGAGATGCCTTCCGTTGCTGCAAGATGGGTAGGTATTCAACAGGTCACTCCCTACAACTGCTGTTGCCACATGAATGAGCTCCAGCTGGTGGGTTTTTCTATTTATTTATTTATTTATAATTTTTGTACTTTCTCCAGGCTAGCGGAAAACTGAGCATGCTGAATCATGGCTTGTCATTTAGCTGATGAAATCACCAGAGCCCTGGTGAATGTATGTTGACAGGCCTATTTTGCAGAAGACGTCTCTTTTCACACTTCCCTACAGCTAGTCACTTACAGCCTGAGCCCTGTGCCATCAGTCACTCACCTGTGACCACTCCTGAGGCCAGTCCTCTTCAGGGAACAGCCATTTTGTTTGTAGTGCCCTCCACGACAGCGCGTGCGACAGCGCCATAACTATGGCAACGTGGACACTCTGTGCACATGCAGTTTGCTTGTGCAGCACCTCAGTCGACTCTGGAGCACTGAAAAAAGTGTGGATGCTGGTCGCTGGATCTGCCAATTAAGGAATTGGTTAACTTCTGAGAAGGCAGGGGGCACCCGGAAGCTGTAACAGCCTCCTCTAGGTGCGGATGCTCTTCCCCAGAAGTTCTCTAATCATGCACTACGAGCTGTAGGGCAAGTAGGCCCTAGGTCTCTTCAGCTAAAAAGGGAAAGGAACTGTGATTATTTTATAGTGCTAAGTTTTTAAACAAAGCAAAACAAAATCCTAGTCAAGCATTGTTACCTTAGAATGGCAACATCTTTTGGAAGAGGAAAAATGGAATGTTTCAAGAGGCTTCGCAGTAAAGGAAAGGAAGGAAAACGAGACGCAATCGCTCCTAGGACGCAGAAGAGCCGTCTGCTGGGGAGATAAGAGAGAACAATGCTGTTGTCTTTAAACTGAGAACCAGGCCTCACAGCAGGGTAGAACGGCCACACGGCCGCACTGCCCGCCAGAGAGCTCCACCAAGAAGAACCGAGGCAACTCACGGCCGGCAGCAGGTCGTCAAAACCTGTCAAGATCCTCGTGCGTAAACACCAGCACCGGAGTCCGTTTGTTGTGTCAGGCCCTTTGAAGGATTCCAACATGTCCAGCGGAAGATGGGCAGAACGGGAGGCCGGTGGACGGCCCGGTTGTTTGCTTATTTTATTTCATTTTATTTTTCCTAGCTGATAGCATGATAAAGAGCTTCAGGATGTGCTCATGTGTGTGTGTGTGTGTGGTGTGTGGTGTGTGTGTCCGTTTGGTTAAACAATAGAATAAAGCAGAGTGATCCCTCCTCAGTCTCTATAGGTCTCCAGAGTCCTTTAGCCGGTCCCATTTCCTGCTTTTTTTTTCATGCAGACATCCCTCTTTTGTTTTCCAATTGCCTGAGCAGCGCGTGTCAGTGCTGTGGCCACCAAGCAAATATGTATCCATATATTTTCACAGCTCCACCTCTGCCTCCCCCGCCCCCCAAGCTGCCCCCCCTTCCCCACCGCCACCCAGCCGTCTCACCCTACCACCCACTGCCATATGCCGACAGCCTGTTTCCTGAGGACCGGAGGCCAACGCCAAACTGCCTGCCGCCCTCTCAGGAAGAGATAGAAGGCCAACGCTTGTATACCAGGAAGTCCCTGCAGCTGCCAGATTGTTCACGTCCCCGCGAGTGGCTAAGTGTCGAAGGAGGGCTGTAATAGCCACTTCCCATCGGAAGGGCTTGGGGCTCGGATTGAATCGCACGCCAAGCTCTTCCACGTGCTTGCAGGCCGGGGGGAAGTTCTGGGATCAAAAGATAAGGCCTCCTGAACCTGGTCAGCTGCAGGCCTTCGCCGTTTGAACTTTAGTAGCACTGGAACAGGACTCGGATGCCGTGGCCAGTGCTGAATGTCACTGCCTGTCTTCTTATCCTGCTGAATAAGCCTCACACCCACCTGCCCACTGAAATATCTTCCTTTTCTTTTCTTTTCTTTTCTTTTTCTCCCAGAAAAAGAGCACTTCCTTAATACCTGGATGGAGTATTCGGAGTGTCATGAAACAGCTTGGATGTCTCTCCTGTTCTCAGCCCAGGACAGGAAAGGTGTTATCTGACCCAATATGCAACAGTTGCATTTTATAGGCCCCATGCAATGGAAAACCATGCAAGGGAAAACCATGCACCTGGGTTCCTGCATTTTCCTTGGTTGGACGTTCTACATTCTACAGAACGAAGCAAAAGTCCTGCAACCCCAAACCACCATCGACAGCGTATGCAAAACTTTCAGGGATTATAAATGGACAACGTACTGAGAAATAATCCTGCAATATATTTAGTAAATAATGATATGAAAACAAGGATAGACCTCTTTAGAATAAACTAAGTGTGTGTCCAAACTGGGGGATACTGCACATTCTGATGCATATTTGGTGCATGGGCATCACACCTGATGCCTGATACTTCATAGTGGTGGTGCATTGTGCCACTGCTACTTCAGATTTATGTACTGTGGAACGATGAGCACTTGCTCCACAATATCATGTAAATTCGAAGTTTTCTGCCCTCCTGACAGGATGAGGAGAAACAGCCAATGGGAGCTGAGACTGCAGCTCAGCTCCCATTGGCCGCCTCATCCCATGTGTCACGCATCTCACTGCGCATGCCGCAGATGTCTTGCAGCTGCCAAGGAAGAAGCTGCAGAGCTCCATTTTGAGTGAGGACAACACGTTGTGACTTCGCAAACAGGTAAGCTGCAAGTTTATTAGCGACTGTGGATTGTTATGCACTAGTCTGGAAGGGACCTAAAATAACAAGGCTGCCTCCAGACTGGGACGGGAGTGGTGAAGCAAGTTTGGTGCTTCTCTTGCGTGCAGTAGGAGTGCAGCATTCCTCAGCCTCCATGTGGGTTGCTTCCAGACTTATGCTATACTTCACTGTCCCTCCGAAGCTGCTTCCTGTCAGTCAGACACAATGATCAGACGCCACTTAGGGAGAGTGCAGTTACTTCCGGTATGCCTGACAGGGTGATCGGAAGCTGCACTGTCTCGCCGACACATCTTCCTGTTGGTCAGATGGGACGTGCCATTATCCACAATGGGGGTGCAGCATGTCCCCAAAGATGTGCCCATTGCCCCCCCCCCCACATCTGAAGAAGTCGACGTGCCCATTGGGCCCCCTAGCATCTGAAGAAGTTGATGTGCCCATTGCCCCCCCCCCGCATCTGAAGAAGTCGACGTGCCCATTGGGCCCCCTAGCATCTGAAGAAGTAGACATGCCCATTGCCCTCTCCCCCCCCCCAGCATCTGAAGAAGAAGACGTGCCCATTGGGCCCCCTAGCATCTGAAGAAGTAGACATGCCCATTGCCCCCCCCAGCATCTGAAGAAGAAGACGTGCCCATTGGGCCCCCTAGCATCTGAAGAAGTAGATGTGCCCATTGCCCCCACCCCAGCATCTGAAGAAGTAGACATGCCCATTGCCCCCCCCCCAGCATCTGAAGAATTCAATGTGCCCATTGGGCCCCCTAGCATCTGAAGAAGTAGATGTGTCTACGAAAGCTCATGCCACCAACCCTTCTCCTTTTAGTCTCCATTGGGACCCCTTCTGAAGAAGTAGACGTGTCTATGAAAGCTCATGCCACCAACCTTTCTCCTGCTAGTCTCCTAGAATGGGATTAGGTCAGCTCCATACTGAACTAACATGCAGAAGTCTGAACCCTAGACCCATACCTACTTTAGATTTAAGGCAAGTGCAGGAAGAGTGTTTCACTCTTTATATATATATAACAGTCTGCATTGGATCCATCCAGTTTTGAGGGAGTTAAAGGCATGACTTATGTCAGCAAATTTTGCACACACAAAGGAAGATATTTTCTGGAGGTCAGTGCCTCCACAGCGCTGAAGCTGAGTAAAAAGGTGCAGGAGGGTGGTGCTGATTAAGATACCACATGCTGGGTAGGTATCAGTTTAAACACTTTAGCTGGTTACTGTCTCAGCAGGACAGAACTGAAGGAACACTTGATTATGAGGCTATATTTATGCCTTCCCTAAACAGGCTTCTAAAGATTAGGCATTGAGAAGCTGTGCTTATGATGCCCACACCATTGTCTTTGAATTAACCTGGGGTTTCACAGATAATTTAGAATTTTTGAATATGTGGGTGTCCAGCGGCCATTTATAAAGGGCTATGTTAAGGCATAATTGACAATCCAAGCTTCTCACTATGGTGCCGTGTCCTATTTTAAGTGATACATGAAGCTAGACAAGTCACATCTAATTAATACTTATTTATGGGCACTGGCAATTTAAGAAGTCATATGGATTTGGAGAAAGTGAGATTCTTTGTATTCGCCACATGAAGGTATATTTGCAGGGCAAAGATTTATGGATGTGTAAAGTATGGTTGTGGTTTTCTTTCTTTTGGTCCTATAAAATTATTCCCATGACTAGGTGACCCTTTATGCTCAAGAAACCTTGTCCTTGAAATTCCATTTCCATTTTGGAAGGGATACAAAATTTGCTTTGAACTTTGTTCATACAATATTCAGGTTAAGTTGAAAATGACACAGAAAATCCCTCCCTTCCTTCCTTCATGAGCCAGTTTGGTCTAGTGGTTAGGGAGTCAGACTCTTATCTGGGGATACTGGGTTCGATTCTGCCCTCCCCCATGAAGCCAGCTGGTTGGCCTTGGGCTAGTCACAGCTCTCTTCTGAGCTCTCACAGTCCCACCTACGTATCTTTTTTAGCTGCTTTGAGTCCTATTAAATGGGTGAGAAAAGTGGGGTAAAAAAGCCAACTCTTAATCTTCCTTCCTTCCTTCCTTCCTTCCTTCCTTCCTTCCTTCCTTCCTTCCTTCCTTCCTTCCTTCCTTCCTTCCTTCCTTCCCTTTTACCTCTTAAATGATCAGGCAAATTCACAGAGCACAAGGCTAACCAATGGCCACTACTCCTTATGGCTTTGCATTCATTTTCATCATTGGAAGTGATGTGATTCCAAAGTCTAGGTTCAAGAAGACCATGAGTAAAGAAATAACTATTTCATTTCGAAAGCCTGCCACCTTATTAAATCCTGAGTTATATTCTCTTCCTTGAGCATTGCTTTTTTTCCCCCTGAATACCTTGAAAATACACAATTAAATGGTCCATCATTTGTCCCAGACTTTTGAAAGGGCACTCCAAGTTTGCCATAATACTAATTTATAACCTTGTGCCTGGCACGGCGCTACTGTACCTTGCCCCCACAATGAAAACTGACATATGCTTGTCCCAGGCTTCTTTATACCATGACCTTGGATGTCAGGGGAAAATATAGCTCTGCATCTTTGGTGTTTCACTGGACTTCCTCTGTTTTCTGTCCTTCTACATTATTACTTGGCACACTTCATAGCTGCAGGGCCTGACAGAACTACCAAAGACTCAGGAACAGCCCAGCTCATCTCTCAGCTGAATGTCAGAAAGATGTTGCTCTCATTGCTATTGTGCACAAAAGGTGAACTTGTGAATGACTGATCCAAATAACTCAGCTATTTCGCCTGAAGGTGGTAGAGCTGCAGGATATTTTTAACTTGTGCAGCCAGGCTGTTCAGTGAGGAGGGTCTTCTGTGCCAGTGTCCATGGCAGAACGTGTTCAGTTTTAAGTGCATTCAGTTAATGATGGTTCTTTTTAACAACACTCCCATCTGACAGCAGAGTCTGAGTGGCACAGGAGGAAGCAAATTGCTGGCTATTTAATGTAACATGAACTCTTTCTTTACTGTCAGGCAAGAGGAGGGAAAGCAGAGGTGTTCAAATTTGTTTCATTTTAGAACACTTCCAATCAAACCTTTTGATCTTGCTGTGGAAAGAGCACTCCAGTTTGGAGTTGCAAGTATTTCTGGACTCCTAGGGCCATTCCTATGATGGCACATGCCAAAGGTCACCTGCCCTGTGGGCATCTCATCCTAGGCCAGATCAAGGAGCTGCTAAAACTATTGTAAACTATGGAGAAAGTGTGACTCGTGCCCAAGACTCCGCTAAAGGGTCACGGATCCATGTTAGCATTATTTAGCAGGCATTTGCTGTTCTAAAGCCTACTCAGTGTAGATGTCTCTGTTTGTACTTGATCTGGATCTAGCTAATATTGACCTAGCTCGTTTAGATCTTTCCAGTACAGATCTAGCTAATGCAGATTAACTGTGGTAAGCACAGAAACACCCTCTGGGTATTGTCCTGCCAGGGTTTATATTGAAATATATATAAATGATGGGAATCGCTGGCTGGATTCATATCATGCCAGTCTTAAAGGATCTGCACTGGTTATCTATTTGCTACCGAGCCCAATTCAAGGTGTTGACGCTAACATTTAAAGCCCTAAACGGCTTAGTCCCTGGGTATCTGAACCTGCCCATACACTGAGATCTCAAGAAGACGGCCATCTTGGAGTTCCTGCTTTTGCAGAGGTACAAGGCATAGGGATATACAAGAGGGCCTTCTCTGTGGTAGCCCCTAGACTTTGGAACAGCATCCCTCTTGAGGTTTCCCAGGCATCTACTTTGTATACTTTTCAGCGCCTGGTGAAAACATATCTTTTCAACCAGGCTTTTGCCATCTAAATAGCTTCCTCAGGGTGCTGCCCTGTTAGGGAGGGGGATAGTGGATGTGGGAGGGAGGAAGGGAGGGGTGATATTTTAAATTATTATTTTTTATTCTTATTATAAGCTGCCCTAGGACCATTTGGTGAAGGGAGGGATATAAATTAAATGGATAGGTAGGTAGGTAGGTAGGTAGGTAGGTAGGTAGGTAGGTAGGTAGGTAGGTAGGTAGGTAGGTACACAGAGAAAAATTAGGAACCATCCGGGGATCTTCTGGTGAAGGGTGGGATATAAATTCTTACATAAAATAGATTTTTTTAAAAAACCAATTTAATGCCATCCCAGCCAGACTGACCAAGAATATCTGGAAGGCCACATCTGAGAACAACCCAGTATACAATTTTAGTGGCTCCTTAAGGACATTTGTATTGTAGTTTTCCTTCAATAATAACTACTTACTAAAGGTGTGCATGAATGCAGTTTTCAGGATTCGATCCAATTTGATTTCGATTTATCCAAATTCGATTGGAATTAAGCAAATTTGAATCTATTCATTCAAATTTTTTATTCGAATTTGCACTTATGAATGTCGACAATATTCGTATGTGCCTGTATGCATCATTACGCATCCGTACACGTCTGTAAACATCCAGTATTTATCCTGCATGCAACTCGTTTTCATCCCGTATGGATCTGTACAAACGCATACAGATGTGGGAAAAATGTATACATGCAAGTACACATCGTGAATGAACCTGGACACATTTGAATGTCTGAATAATCTGAACGAATAGATTCAAAAATCCAAAATTCGTTCAAATGTTTAAATTCAAATTTATGGACATGCGATTCCAGATCAAAAGTCAAGATTTGGACAAATTTGATTGAATTTTGAATGTCTTTGAATATTTGTGAACATCCCTACAGTATACACCACACTTAAAAAAGAAGAAGAAGGGGCTCTTCATAAGGAATTAGTGCTCTTCTATAATATTGTGCTGCTAAAGCTGATTTAAAAAGGAAAAGTCAATGATCTAGGATAGCCCCAGTTCCCAAGGGATACCTAGAATAGCTTACTGCATTATGGCATTTAGAAAGATAAACAAATAGATTGGAGCCAGATACCAATTTGGCGTGAGCAGCCATTTTGCCGCTGCATTCTGAAGCACCTTTCAATTTCCGCTAGGCCTTCCGTGCCTACGCCTGTGTGTGCATATACATGCATGCTATTTATATCTAATCCCTTCATGTATTCAGCTGACTGTATTTGAAACTAATGAGGCTCTTTGCTTGCTAGCACAACTGTTTTAAGGGAACTATTCCAGAATGCTACTCCTCTAATGGATAATAGAGCCAGTCTTCTGATCCCCAGCTTCAAATGATTAATGAGCATATTAATGGACTTGTGTTATGAAAATCCTAATTCAGCAAGCACAGAATTGGTTGCCTGTGGGTTAAGAGACCCGCAGGCTCCTTATCCTTTTAGCAGCCCCTGGGAGGCAGGAGGAGTGACCTATGCTAACCTGGGACATTAAACCTGTTGGCCCCAAAATCTGTGGAGGTCACGAAAGCTCAGCTGAAGGAAAGTCATCAAAGGAACTGCAAGATGCATCTCCTAGGACGGATCCCATCTTTCTGCCTCCAGCCTGTCTCCAGGCCTTAACCTGCATGGAAAAACTCTCCTTCCCCTAACCCTTCTGAGCCCAGGTAAGCGTAAAGGCTTAATTTTAATGGAAAACTCTTCCCCCTTCCGTCCCTCCCTCCCAATATAGATGGATCTCTACTCTTGTGTTTGACGAATAGGTTCCAGAAAGAAGCTCAATCTAGATGCTGTGTGTAACTTTATCTTATTCCCTTTTGAGTACTCCTGCTCTTGTAAAGTGATCTCTCAACTGCCTAAAGTCATTACACTTTTTCCCTTTCACATTGTACCTCTGTAAATGTCAGCCATAACTACATTTTTATTTGCGGAGATACTACCGGTATGAATGAGGAGAAAAAATGCCCCGTTTCCCCCGCCTCCGCTCTCTTTACCCTGTGCGCTTTCTGCTAATATGATTTGTTGAACAAATTGTTCCATTAATCTGGGGATGTTTGACAGAGTGAGAAAATAAGTGCCGAAGTGAGAAGATTCACAAGAAACGGAAATCTCGGTTCTCTCTTTCTCAAGGTAAATAGTTATTATATCAGGGTGTCAGCCTGGTGAAATGGATGTGCTCACATCCCCAGTTTGTAAATGTCACTTTCTTCCAGCCCATCAGGGTGACAAATGAGGTGTGGGTTACAGTAAAGAGTTCATTCCTTGACAAAGTTCTTGCTGGCTTATTCTGCCAGGAAGGCCAACCTTCCTTCTTGTGCTCCTCTGACTCCCAAAATAAAGCTTCTCCGGGTTAAAAGTGGGGGGAGGGAGGGTTGAGGGAAAGTGAATTATGCTCCTTCACTTCTTAGAACCTCTGGGTTTCCTTTCTGCACCTTTGGGGGTTTCTGCACTAGCTGCGGGAACCGGTTTAACTCCCCCCCCCTTAACACCGATTAAAGACACTTACCTTGAGATGCTTCTGCATTGGAGTCCAATTCTGGCACCCTTTGTGGAAGCCGCTTCCGCATTTCAGCATGCAAGACCGGTTTTTAAAACCGGTTTTGCCACCGAAATCCGGATTAAATGTGAGACCTGAAAAATCAGGTCTTACATCCGTCTCTTCTCCTGGTTGTGTGCAGAAGCAGGACACTTCTGCACATGGCCAGGCGATGGGATGGATTTCCTCTGCCCACCATGGTGGGAAGGGCGGAAGCAGGACTGCCTGCTTCCGAAGCCCTTCCCCCGCACACCAGGCGCCACCGGAAACACACGGTGATTGGCAGCTGCATGCTGCAGTCCCGCAGCTCCAGAGGCGGCGCCGCCAGCACGTGAGCCGGAGGACGTTTGGTATGGGTGCTGATGCGTCCGCACAGCATCCGCTCCATCTGTCCTCCGGAATCCGTCCTCCCCACGCATGTGCGGGTGCACCGGGGTCCCCCAGATCCATCACAATTTGTGATGGATCTGGGGAAGGGCGGTTCGCCGAAAAGCAAATCTTTTTACATCTGCTTTTCGGTGGCAAATGCGGAAGCACCCTTTCAGAACAAGAAGGGATATACAGGCCTCCCTTTCACACACTAGTGAGGAATAAGGCCTCCTTCTCTACCCGTGCCTTAAGATGCAGTGGCGAGGCCCTCCTGGTTCTCCCACCACCTCTAGTAGTGAGGCTGGTGGGCACCCGTGAGGGATCTTTTTCGGTGATGGCCCCCACACTATGGAATAGTCTCCCCCTCGAGGTGTGTCATGCCCCTTCCTTACATACGTTTAGGAAGGCAGTGAAGATGCATCTCTTTGCCCTGGCCTTTGGCTGAAGTGGTTATATCTTCCCTCCCAGTACAGGCACCATCATTTTAAACACTGAGTGTATCATTTTTGATGTGTTGAATTTTTCAAGTGCTTTTAATGTATATTCTGTTTTTAATCTGCTGTTTTAATGGTTGTTACCCGCCCAGAGACCCTCAGGTATAGGGCAGGATAGAAATGTAAATAATAAATTAAATAAATAAATATTCTCCTTCCACATCGGATAGAGCTTAGACTGGGCTAGGGTGCCCAAAATGGTGTCCTAGTCCAGTATACCGGTAGACCTCAATTCAATGTCTACTGGTCTACTAAAGGGTTATCCTGAACCATGTAGGCATGTGGATGGTAAGCCTCCAAGTCCAGTACGCACAAGGAACCCATTGCTGGTGCAACAAGGTACACCACCAAAACGGGCACACAGAATTATATATTTTACATAAAATACTTAGAGGAAATTTATGGTGAAGCTCTGTTTCTGATATTCATGAGACGGGTCACTGTTTAAATGCTGGGTTGTTGTACATCCCTTCATTATTGTTTGCAAGATACACTGAAATCTCTTTTATGAGTGGTACCAAAGAGCTTTGTCTGTCTGCACTAGACAAAGCCAGATCTAGATTAAGGAGGGCCTAAATCCACATCTGATGTAGACCCTTTTAATCAGGTCTACAGCTGGACCAAGGGCCTTGTTCTGGACCACAGGAGGCATGCAGCTGGCATACTTCCATGATATGGAACTATTGGGGTGATTTTCAGTGGCATGCCATAGAATGCTGCCCATAAGCACCCTCCAGGTCCAGAGGCAGGGGTGGTAGCACTGCGCAGAGGACGCTGGTCTGGCCCATCTCTCTCCAAGTAATCCAGATGAGTGGGGCTCAACATAAACTGGATCAGTAAGTGCCTAAAAGGTCTTGGACTGAACCATTCATCTTACTTTGGGAGCAGTGATATAAAACCTGATATGAGGGAGGGGAGAAAAAAATCTGCCTAATTTCACTTTGTTCTCTCCAATGTTTAGGTTTCTCCACCACCTACAAATAGCTAAAACTAGTGAAGATTTACATTAGTTCAGTGATTTTTACTCCTAAAGGGAAAACATGAAAGTGTTGGACCACTGAAGCCTTCCCCTTAAGTAGGAAAGGTAAGCCCACAGAGATTTTGTATTCCTTTGGAGTGGTTTCATGTTGAAGAATACATCAAACAATGTCCTCTGTTTCTTGGTCTTCCTTGTTGTTCTGTTTAATCTGGCACTCATCAGATATGATATACTTTCACTGATGTCTGTGTCAATATTTATTGAACAATTGGTCACCTCAGCTCAGGGTTTAATCCTATGTGGGACTTGTTTGCTAATTGCCACAGTGAGGCTCATTAATGACAAGACGTATAAACCCATCTTCTGACAGGTAATTGATGGGAGGGGGAATCAGAAGGCTTGACAAGAAACAGAATGCCTTGCTTTTGATTTCTCTTGCTGATTGCTTTGAATCAACAACACAGGAGCATAGAAGTGACAAATGTCGTTCAATGCCACATGGACTTTTTATCTTCACAAGGAAAGAGCTAAATTTGCAGGGGAGCTCAAGGAGAGATGCTAATATATATTATTTATTTGCCTTTCCTCAAAGAAGCTCATGGTGGTCTAAAGGATGCTCTTTCCCAACATTATCTGTGTTGTAAACCTATGGATGCTATCCGGTAAGCAGATTCTTCTGACCAGCCTAAGACCCTTTCTGCGTAGTCAACTGGCACGCGTTGCAAAGGCTTTCCAGGTGCCTCCCCTCTGCAAGGGTCATACAAGATGAGGGAACCCAGCCACTTCCCAGCATGCTCCATCCATATGGGCAACAGAGCACAATAGATGATGGGATCTACCAGGAGGCAAGTGCCCCCAGTTTGGAACAGTGGACCATGTGTGGAAGGTACATGGCCTACTTTCCCAGGAGACGCTACAAACCGTGAACCAACCAAGCCAGTTTGGCACATGCCTAAGAAAGCAGACCTCACGGCAACCCAGATGAAGTTTTCCAATGCGCCTCCCTGACTTCAGTGCTGCTGGATGGGGTGAGATGCATTTGTGAAAGGTGACTGCATGAGCAGTTTTCAGCTCTGTCTCCCCCATCAGGTCTTTGCCAAAAGATAAAAAGCATCCCGTGTGCTAGCTTCTCCAAGAGAGTTTTCTCTCCTCAAGTGGATTTTCACTAGCAGCTAAAGTGATGCCCAAGGAAGGCTTTCTTCTACAGATCTTCAGCCCTGTAGCTCATTAAGTGACAGATGTGCTAGATGTGGTTATGTTCCCACAAGCAAGTGACAGGAAGACTTAAAGGCAGGGCCATCACTGTCTGAAATACGCATATGTAGGCCATACCTACATAACAGAGTTTTGTTTCGCATGCCTATAAGAATATGGTTGCTTGTGTTACAGTGGTTATGCTCCCATCCACAAAGGCAGGATGCTTCCCTCCCCTATCATTTCACTAAATGATTTCACAGAACCCTTTGCTTTTGCAAAATATCAGTACTCTAATGTACTGCATATTCTCTCACAAATACTGGATTCTTATCGGCTGGGTGTGCAAAATGTGATAGCTGTGTTTGGTTAGTTAATGTTGAGTTTGGCCCTGGGTGTGGCTAAAGGAAGCACCAGGTATCCTGGACACATTTGCCAGTCCAAAGATGTTGGGCTGATACTAGATAAATACCAGTATCAGGATGAGGGTATTTTTTTTGAGTGACAGGTGTCCGTAATAAGAACATTCAGGATGCAAATTTGTCACGAGACTAGGAAACAGCAGTTTTGGGATGCAAATCTAACCCAGGAATGTCAATGAGTTACCTTGTATATGTAAAACAGCATCTTGCCAGGGTAATACACGATAAGAGGCAGACAAGATTCCAAAAAGGCCATTTTCCTACCATGAAAATCAAAGTGGGAGCAAATGTAACAGGGATGAACAAGTTTCTACCTGGCACTTAAACAAGTGTAAAAGTGGCCTTGAAACACAGCCCCCAAACTGGACATTCCACAACTGGGATGCAGGCAGTGGAAAGACTCTAATAGCTGCTTGGCTACATTACTGGAGCACATTCTGAAATCAGTGACCCACCATTTATCAAATGGTCTTCAGTCTTTCTCTCCAATCTGGAAGCAGTACTTAGGCATCCATCCCAGTAACCATTAATGCACCTGCCTTCCATGAATAAAGTAAAGAGAAGCCCTGCTAGATCAGGCCACATCTCATCCACAGTGGCCCACCAGTTGCTTCTAGGCACTTCAAGCAGAAGACAAGGGCAAAACCTCCACCTGCTCTCGTCTCATGCAAATGGTCTTGAGAGGCTTCTAAAGATGGCCATGGAGCTGGGATGACCAGGGTTTTGCTCCCACCATTTCGCCACCAATCAGGGCCAAAACATTGTCCTTAAGACTGAAGAGTAGCAAGATGCTTTTAATAACAGAAGCTAATAGATCCTGCCATGCCACAAGTCATTAGAAGACTCTTAGAAGTAAGAAAATTGATCTCAGCTCTCACCTTATTCCTCTTCTCAAGGCTTAGATAAATTAAAATGTTTCACCCACACTGGTGATCTTGTCTGCCTAGGCTGTGCAGGGGCTTTATTATTCTGTGCAAGATTTTCTTTCTTTCATTTTCTTTCATTTTCTTTCTTTCTTTCTTTTTTCATGAACACACAATCTGCCTAATGTGACCTAAAGAATGTGCTAGGGATTTATTACGAATTCAAGTCAGTAAGCTTTCTGGCTGAGTAATTAATCATTGACATGAAGGAATATCTTCTCTCCAGGTGGGGAGCCCATCCAAAAACTAAGAAAAATAATCGGGCTAATTAATTCTTATCTGCAAAGAGCAATTAGATAAACGACCTTTTATATATAAAAAAAGGGCTGTCACCCTTAGCAAAGAGCTTGGCTCTTAAATAGAATAAAATGACTGAACATCTCTTTGCTGGGACCTATCTACTGTGAAACTGACATCACAGAAATGAAAACTGAGGAGGAGGGGGAAAAGATAAGGGGATAGGTTAATTAGAGCCAAGGCTGATAGATGTGTGTGCGTGTGTGTGCGCGTGTGTAAATAAATAAATAAATAAAGCAAACAAGCAAGAGTTCCCACCATCTTCCTATCACCTTGGGTCCCAAATGGTGAAAAATACAGTAACATCTTAATATAGTAACATTTCCCAAATATCCTCCATGAGGGTGGTGAATTATCAGATTTGTTCAGCAAGAACAGTGCATCTGTTTTGTTTTTATTTTATTGCTAGGCTTAGGGCTGGATAAAAATGCAAATAAATAATGTGACGATAATTGGGAGGATGCTTTGTTCATACTGTCCTGCTGTCAAAAATCCTTCCCATCACTGTACATGTGTTTCATTCTCATTGATGGTGCATTATGGGTTCATTTTTGCTTTCATTTGGGAAGTGGAGATGGATGAAAAATGCTCATCACCTTTGCAATTTGTATGAATTGTGAAGGTTTGAAACCTTCTGTTCAAATTCAATATTACCTATATTTGAAGAATGACCTTTGCATGCGAAAGGAAAAGCTTTTATGCACTTGGTCTTATTCTGGAATATGGCTCAGAACAGGGGCTTGCCATCTGCATGCTCATGCAGATTATGGTTAGGCCTACCATAGACTGCATTAGCATGCATTGCAAACAACAGGTGTTTTGCAGCTTCCAATATATATTCCAGAATAAGGCTAAGTGTGGAAAGTGCCAGTGTTTTGAATGCCCCAGTATTGGCTTCAGAGGAGGCGGTGGGAGATTCACACCCAGGCATTTTAAGATATAAAAGGATGGTCAAATATGGAGGACAGTTTAGTTAATTCTTGTCCTTGATCTGTATGTATCAACCTGAATTTAGTCTTCCGATCATGGCTGCACTAAAGATCTGGAAAGCCTGTTGTCATCTGCCTTAGGATACCGCCGACTCTGGTCATCAGGACAGGTCATTAGCTGCACATGGAATCATATGAAGAACATTTATTACATCCATTTTGTTTCTTCTAAAGAAAGAAAGATAAACTTCTAGCTGAAGAAACTCTCTGTGAACTGAGCTTCCAACAAAGGTTTTGAAGAGATCTCCTCTTCTGTACAAACTAGGATTGGGGGCGGGGAGGAGAGGGACTTATTTTTAATAATTTACATAGGTTCTGCCAACCTCAACAGAGTATTTTAATGAATAACTTACTGGAAGTTGTCACCTAGTGACAGGTCAGCTTTCCCCTGTGTTTCATTTTGAAGGGGGCGGCGACAGACTTTGATTAGATTAACAAGATGAAACTGCTGGGAAGAAATTATAAAATATCCCACCCTGTAGGTCCTACTGCTTACAAACAGAACTCCGATTTTCATCACAGCAGCTTGGGGGCTATGTGCCTTTCTGAATTTTTAAGAGGAAAAAAAAAAGTTTAAGATTAAGAAATGCCTTTCATCTTTATTGCTCCACTTATTTGCTGATTAAAACTGCCCCACTCCCAGGAAGAAATCTCCCTGTTTGAGGTTTCGCTCCTCCCCCCAAGAAAGGACCCCCAAGAAATGGCAAGGATCTGACATCAGGCTTTTTTTGGGGGGCGGGGGGATAAGTGCTCTTCTTTCTTTCTTTCTTTCTTTCTTTCTTTCTTTCTTTCTTTCTTTCTGTCTGTCTGTCTGTCTGTCTGTCTGTCTGTCTGTCTTTCTTTCTTTCTTTCTTTCTTTCCCGAAGACCTATGCTTCAATTGCTGAATTGATTGGTGATGTCTGCAGCTCTCAGAGGCAGGCATTTCAGGTCCTTGCTCAGCCTAACGTATGTAAGCATCATCTCGGCTGACAGGTTTTCCCTGCCCCATCAGCAATTGCAAGGGAATGCATTATATTTCCCTAGTCTCCTGGGATAGAAAAGGTCTGGTGCATTATTACTCCTAGGCAAATGTAACTGACTCTACTGCACACTCTGATTTGCTTGCCATAATTATAGGTCACTCACCCTGTATATATTTCCATACGTGTATGTCTGTGTACACATGGCACATGCATGCTCACACTTCGTTTGTGCTTCATTTTGGACTTATCCATCATCAGGACCAAGGATGGTGCTGTCTGAAATATTATGGAAATGCTGATTATCCCTGGCTGCAGTCATCAGCAGCTTTCAAGCTGGTTTAACATTCTATTTAGCAGCTTCAGAAGATTTCAGGTATATTGGATATGTTAATGCCCTGAAATACCTGCAAAAGATGGAGGGTTTCCAATTAATTCTCCCCTCTTGCCCTTATTGCTATCAGGACAATTTTCTATTCTTTCTGCGGGGACACTCATAGACTTTGGGATTAGCCTGAAAAGCAAAGTCTTTTTTTTTTTTTTAAGAACCTAGGAAACTTTTAATTGAATGTGGTAGAATAAAAGTCAGAGTAGAAATTCTCTCTGTGTCTGTCTGTCTGTCTGTCACACACACAAACACAAACACATATAAACACACATAAACACAGTGGGAGCACAGCCACCCCCCCTTTCATTCCGCTGACAGTGCTTTTGCAACTTAAAGCTGTTTTATTAATTATGTTTGACATTTCCTTAATTAGTTTCATTTACAGCCCATCAGCCCCTACCAGACAATAGTCCCATATATCATTTTAGTCAAGGACTGAGAAGCCTAAAAGATTTTCTGGAGGAGGAGGAGGAGAAAGGGGGTGAAGGTGAAAGAGAGACAAAGAAAGAAGAGCACAATTTTACAAAAGTTATTTTTTGTGTATACACGTACACACACCTTGGTGCATAGTCCACAGGTAAGACTAGGTGGCAGCCATCTGGTCAGTGATGTCAAGAAGCTGCCACAAATTAGACTTTCTTCAGCAACACATCAAAGCCTGGATGGTCAGAGGGTTTTGTTTTCTTTTAATTTGCTTGCACTGATGTTCTCATTCCTGGAGCACTGAGACATGTGACAAAAAAATTACTCTGGTCTGGTGTACACCTTGTGCAGCTTTGTGGCGACTGTATGTTGCTCTACCACTGCTGTATTTTACCACTGGGCTGTATTTTGAATATGTTTGGTGTGTTTTGTGTTTTATCATGGTGCTGTGATGTATGCCCTGTCTTGGGATCCTAAGGTGAAGGATGAGATACAAATTAAATAAGTGAGTGAGTGAGTGAGTGAGTGAGTGAATGAATGAATGAATGAATGAATGAATGAATGATATTGTTCTACCCAATACATTGTCTCCTTAGACTTGTTGGCTCATTTATTTATTAATGTACAAATTTGCAGTTCTCTCCCACTCTGTACCCTAAGGTCTCAGTGTGGTTTACTGTCAATTGCACATATTAAGCTTATAAAACAATTTAATATAGGAAGAAATATCAGGCTGCAGTAGATGGCAGCATATTATCTCCTTTCTGGTGCTTGTGAAGCGTGCCATGGGTGACCATTGAGACATCTGTCATCCATAAATATGTCTCTTTCTTGAAGCCATCCAGGCTGGTTGCTGTTACCAGCAGCAAATTCCATAGACCCATGAAGAAGAGTTGGCTTTTCTACCCTGCTTTTCTCAACCATTTAAGGGGACTCAAAGCAGCTGACAAAGCTTTCTGTTCTTCTCCCCACAACAGAACACCCTGCGAATTAGGCCGGGCTGTGAGAGCTCAGAAAAGAGCTGTGACTAGCCCAGGGTCACCCAGCTAGCTTCATGTAGGAGGGCGGAATCAAACCCAGTATTCCCAGACAAGAGTCGGCTCCCTAACCACTAGACCAAACACCTTTGGGTGAAGAGGTTCTAGGAGGCATTGGGGTTTCCCCATCCCACCTGGAAAGGGCCTTGGCTGGCACATTCACTGAGCCACAGGAACTGAAGAGGTCTGCACCCTTGAGCATTCACGTGGTGCCATAATGGCATCATTGTGAACGCAGCCATAAACCTTAGTCTATAGATCTGTTCATTCTTATAGAGTGATTGAAATATTTGTATTGCAAGCCTAATGAGACTGCAGAGTTTAAAACAGCCCTTTGGTGGAGACCCATAGATAAAGCAGCAATGGGTGTTTCCAAACAAGCTCTGAAGACCCCATTAGGAACCCGATAGGGACCCTTGCGAAACACATCCTCCCCCACCCTTCCACAATGGTCCCCATTGGGACCATATGAGAGACACAACAGCCTCCCAGTTCCGGTCCTTCAGGGCCCTAGATCTGGATTTCCCAGAGATCCATTAATAGTGTCCACAATCCAGTCATCAGTCTTGACAACTGGATTAGAGGACATGCTCCGCATGCTCACCGTTCAGATGGGGTCCAGGGGGGGCCTCGCAGGAGTGGAGCTGCTTGCACAGGTGGTACCAACGCCACCCTGCCGCTAACACCGAAAGAGGCCTGCACAGCCTTTGTAGCAGCAGCTACGAAGCCGTGCCTCCCCTGGAGGGTGTCACTGGTGGATTGTGGCTGCCTAGGGGCCACCCACTTTGGCTGGTGGGCATGGTGCCCCATTGCTGGAGCAGTCACATGGGGAGTGGGGGCTTGCTGCCAGGGCCACCTCCACTCCCCCCACTGTGGAGTGATTGTCACCTCGGGGGCACAGTGGAGGTGGCCGCACCACCATGGCCACACCCCAATGGGCAGAGGCAGAAGCAGCACATCCTCTTACAGCCTGATTGGGGCCTCAGGAGGCATGGTGCATGTCCACACGGCGCCCTTCTCAGCACTCATTGCAAGTTGTGTGTTAGAGGGCCCATGCCTCCGTATGAGATCCACCCGAAGATCTGGATCTTCGAGGAACGGAAGCCAGGGAGGGCCCCATCTCCAAGATCCGGAACTTCAAAATCCGGATCTTGCAAGGTAAGCGTGGAAACACCCAATAAGTACAGTGAGCAGAATCACTGTCATGTGCTCTGAATATAATATTCCATATTAAACATCTAAGTCACCAAATCCTATATCCGGCTGATATAAATATTGGGCATGATCTAAATATTGGATGGTACACCTCGTGCATATAAAGTTATACAAAGTACTTTCTGAAATCCACTTGACCGAACCTCCACCCCCACCCCAGAGGAAATGGCTTTATGACGAATTCTAATATTTTGAACATGGGATCAAATTTGTCTGTTCATATTTTTATAGACCCATCGCGTTCCGGCAATGGCCGGGGGTTGCCCTCGATTTATCTCCCGCCTCCCTCTAAGCGACCTAAAATTCACAGATATATCATCACTTGCGATTGTCAAATAAATAATCATGGGAAATCAGCAGTGGAGGAAAGTCTCTCGTCGGATGCAGTTCATGCATGACATATGATATATCTGTTCAAAGGGACAGATACATCTTTCTTACAGCCGGCACACGGCTTCTTTCACGGTGCTTTTGTCTTCCCTGTCCAAATCACCTGAAATGATGTGGAGTGCCAAGAAGCTCGCAGTAATTCCTTCCTTTTTAAACACATAATGGAAATGTATAACTAAGTCCTCATAAAAATTTATATCTCAATTCGTCCCCTCTAATTTATAACAGACCCTCCAGGCAGTTATTATTCAAACATTAATAAAAAGGCCAGAGATCCAGCAAAAGCATTCACTTCCACATTCTGCTTTCATCCTATTTGTGTATATATAAAAACCAGATTACAGCTAATGCTACTCCAGTGTCAAACAACAATTATGCCTTTAATAAGGTAGGAACAAGTGATGCATTGTCTTAATCAGGTGAGGAATTTGAGCTCAGGAAATAAAGTCGAGGTGGATATTTTCTCCATTTCTTGTCAGCAGCAATCAGGGCTGAAAACCTTCAGTACACTTGGGTGTTGCAGTTTGTGAAAATGTTGGTGTCCTGTTGATGTTTCTTCAGATGTCACCCTAGGCCTTGAGTTCTAGTCAGACTTACCAGAGGGAGGTAAGGATGTGATTAAAGTAGAGTTCACCCTCTTTTGTATGAGGGAAGAGAGGAAGACCATTCTTAAAGGGGAATATTTAATCTGTAATAATCACTACCTATATGATCATCCCTAATTTCTCATGTACCCCCTTTTCTTCTTTTGAAAGCCAAAGTAATTGTAACACTTTTTGCAAAATGCTGTTCCATGTACCCATGGATTATGGTTTTCTAGAACTTTTATGGCCAAAGTGGGGTGTCAGGAAAAACAACAACCCTGTTTTCTGGATTCTTCCCTATTGGCAACCTCAATCTTTAATCCATCTTGCCTGATCATTGCCCTCACAACAGAGAGGCAACTGGTATGAGAACTTCTCTGGACGTGGTTCTCAGATGCTACCTGCATCCAAACATTGCTTACTTCTTCCGCCATGTTTGGATATTCCCAAATAAAGCATGGAGATTCTGGATTATTCAGGCTTTCTTCCAGAATATCCAACTAAAGTGAGCAATGTCTGGCTGCAGCCCAAATTCTCAAATAACAAGACCTTTAAAATAAAAGGTTTGCTTTTGCAGATATGCCAGTGGCAGCTTAGCCTTAGAGATGGGATATATAATCAGGCCAATTGGGTTTGTTCATTGGAGCCAAAGAAGCAAAGAAACTCTGGATTTAGTGTAACAAATAGGATAAACAAGCCAAGTGGCAAGACACAAATTTGTATCTTTAGAGTCCCAGGACAGTAACAGAGGGAGTGGGATTTTATGCACTTGGAGGAACCAGTCAATTGGAGGGTGTTACTGGGCAGAACCGGGAAGACTGAGCTCCCAGGTGTTGTGACAAAATTTCAAGCTGTTTTGCAGCCAGGAAGTGGTAGCTTTGCAGGATACCGCCCCCCTCTATTGATGACCCTCCCCCCTTGATTCTAGAATCAACTCCATTCCTCTCGGTCTAATGAATTTGTGGGGGGAGCATTTTGATAGTGTGGCCTGTTCTAGTATTTGTAGGTCATAGCTACGAGGGTGGATGATTGCAGGGGCAGGCCAGGTGTTCACTGGCTACAAAAACACGTGCCAGTCCCCGGTTTCTTCTTCCATTGGTGTACCAAAGAAAAGCACCTCCGCCCCTTTGAAGAGAGCAATTACCTAGCCCCTGCCTGCAATTACCCATGCTTAAAGCTATGAGCCATCACTGTTCAGTACACCTCCCTCTAGCTGATTTTAATAGACAGCCCTAATTTCCACTACCTGTCCCAATAAAATCAATAAATCCAAATATGGTTTAGAAATTCCTGCATTGAGCAGGGGGTTGGACTTGATGACCCTGGAGATCCCAACTCTGTGACTCTACGATAATATAATATAATGTAATATAATATAATATAATATAATATAATATAATATAATATAATATAATATAATATAATATAATATAATATAATATAATTCAACCACCCTCTACTCAAAAATGCCGGACAATGGTAGGACGTTTTAACCAGAGACTTGAAACAATTGAAAACTCAATTTCCTTTTATTTTTTAGTTCCATAGTGGTGCCAGAAAGAGGAGGAGGAGAAGTTATGTCTAGATCTTTTAAACATTTCACTATAGTTAATCCAGCTGGTATGGGCATCAGCTGAACTATTTCATTTTCTCAAGAGAAAAAAACATGCCACGGCACCATAAAGTACGTCAAATAGTGGTTACGTTATTCCATTTTGTATGTAATGCGATAAATTGTAGCTGCTCTTTTCATTAGATCTAGAAGGATTTTGCTTTTCTATTTTAAAAAGGGGGGAGGAAGAATGAAAACTTCCCGTTCACTTCCTGTTCTTACCATACGCTTTTGGTGTCCACCAAACATCTGGGCAACTTTCCCGTCGCTTCAAGTGTGTACGTTCACTCTCGCTTTGCTCACTTTATGACTTTGCATCACTAATTGGCTCTGTGTAAACGAAGCAACCCGCAAACCACCGTAGCACCAATAAATATTAATAAGTTATTGTTTGTTTTCTTTACCTTGCTTATGAATTCATACAAAGGCGGCACAAAGACATTAACTCCAGTCTATTAATTGCCACCTGATAATTGCCACCTGATACTTTTCTCCTGCATAATTAGGTACCCATTAGTTCTAATCAAGTAGTTACTTAATTATTGCAGTAATTAGTCTAATGGACTAGCAAATTGAAGCTTTATCACTTTTGGATACTTAATGTTCGTGACAGACCACTTTGCAAGTGTCAAGTTCTTGATTCTGCCAACCTGCCCTCTTTGAACTTCGGCTCAATTCCCTCTCTGCCCTCTTCTTTGCCCTAGATGCTGTCCAAGGTAAATTGGGTGGCCCAACTCTGACACAACATAAATCTAAATCTCCTACCTTCTCTTTCTCCCCCCCCTCCTTTTCTCTCCCTTATCTATCCTCCATCCTATCAAAAACTTTATGGAGAAACTGCAGTTATTTGTTAATCTGGATCGAGGAGTTGCTAAGAACACGTCATCTGCATGAGGCTAGCGTAGATCTGGATCAGAACCATGCTAAGGACTCACTAATCTGGATTAGTGGTAGGCCAGTTAAATGTGGTCTACATCCATGCTAACACCCTTTAGTACACTTTTGATGTTCTAAAGCCCACTCAGTGCAGATACTTCTGTCTGTGATTGATCTGGATCTAGCCAATCCAGATTAACCAAGGTAAGTGCAGAAAAAGCCTCATTTTGATCAGTTTTCCGGATATCCAAACTGCATGTTCAATTTGATGCAACTGAATTTCTGAGCATGAACTGAACTTCATGCATTTCCACCTGAAAGCATTTCAAAGTATACAGTGGTGATGACATATGGATGCTAGTGTTCCCATCTCACTTCTAATCCACATTAAAGGGTCTAAATGGCCTTTGGAAGTCCATTTATTTGGCCTTTGACATGAATTAAAGGTAGCATGGGAATAAGATAATTTGGCTGCTACCCCTCTGAGCTGGTTTTGAGCCAGTTTTAGCTTTCCTTCTATAGCATACAACTGCTATTCCAAAGCCGCATGTTAAAATGGGAGTTTTGTACATTTTTATTTCTTGGATTAATTCTCCCCCACCACCACTGGATTCAAATGTCAGAATCAACTGCATCTGATGTTCAAATCCACTGCTAATTTCCTTTCTCATGATTTTAATGTCTACTTTTTGTTCTACAGCATACCAAAATATTTATGTTGCTCATTAGTCTCCATACTGGCAAGACTCGTGTGTGTGTGTGAGAGAGAGTCCCTTTCACAATGCTTACTCTTCTGTGGTTAGCAAACACCAAAGTATCTGCTTCAAAATCACCAATCAGTTTTAGTATTTCTTTTAGAGGTTGTTTCCTTGGACACATACAGTAGATCTTCAAATCGCCCATAAAGATATAGTTTGTTTTTTTTACAGAGTATGATACTCACATTCTATCTTTTCCAAAACATTCCTTCAAGGATTTGCCATAAGGTGCCGAAACAATTTCCTTGGGCAACATAATGTCTAATAGCTTCTTTCTTGGCAATTTGTTCCCTGTTTCCATTTCTTCTGTAGTGGTCCAGAATTTTATCTTGTGAACATGGGAGCTTATGATATTGGAATAATAATTCCTTAGTTTTCCTGATGACAATCTTGTTTTATTTTTCATAGTCATCTTTAGTCTCTAGTTGGACTATCCAAGCCAGTTTATGTCCGATCAGTTATTTTTCAGTTGCCATCCTTTCTTGGTAGACAAAGAATGTTCAACTATGCTGTGAACTGCGGAGGCTTAACAGTTATTTAAGCCAAAAACTGTTCATTTAAGCCCAGGACTTGTAATCTTTTAGGGTGCTTCCACACAGGACATTAGAGCACATATAAAAACACATACAGGACACATAGGGTGTTTCCACACATGGCCTAAAACCGGATATAAACACACATTAGACACACATGTAAACTTACCTTCCGCACTGGAGGTTGGATTGAGGTGGCTGCTTCCAAACATTGATAGGCAAGACCCGTTCTTAATTGGGCCTTGCCGCCGAAAGATCCGGCCTTTGGGAAGACCTGAAAAATTAGGTCTTCATCCAGCCCTTCGCCTCAATCCATTTTGGAATCAGGACGCTTCCACACACGGGGAGGCAAAGTTGGATATCCCGGTGGCCGCCATCTTGGGGAGGGCAGAAGCATGCTGGTTTGCCACCTTCTGCTCTCCCTGGCATGCCACGTGCCGGCAGAAACACACAGTGACTGGCAGGTCTATTTGATGAGACTTGCCTACATGTGAATGGGGAATCCATCCCCACGTGACCTAGCCTGAAAAGGCTGGTGCAGGGGCTGGCAGGCTGGTCCTATCCTGTCTTGGGGTCCCGTGGGCTGTAGCCAATCCAATTGGGTCAGTTGCAGCCCACAGGGACCCCCTGGGCGCCCCACCTACCCAGGGACCTGTGCCACCCCCCAGACACACACATGTGACTTACCTGGTCACCGCCTGGGACTGGACTGGCAAGCCCTGTGGGCGGGGCTTGCTGAGTTCAGTCTGTGGGATTCTGTGCCTGTGCACACCACAGCCTGTGATTGGTCAGCGGTGCGCACCTGCACAGAGTGCCTGTGATCAAACGGGGCTTGCCAGGCAACGTAAGTGGTTGCGCGGCTGGGGGGAGGCCGCCACACACCTGGCTGCCGGTGGGCACATAGGGGAGCCCTGATTGGGACCATCCCAGCTGCCAGCATGCTGGGACGGATCTTCAGCCGATTGGGTCACGTAAGGCCCACAGGAACCGGGGAAGGGATGGGACCGGCCTGCCCACCCCTGGGTCGAATCTGACCCAATGGCGGCAGGCCTGAGAGTTGCATCCCACCCCCGCTGTAGCCTTTTTGGGTTCCTTACCTGCCTAGGTGTGAATGGGGAAAGCGCCCCCATGTGGCCTAGTCTTAGTTCACTACAGCTGTTCAGCTGTAGTGCAAATAGGCCTCAGATGAACATCCATGCACATTGTACTGTGAATTCAGTCTGGACTGTTTCTCATATACTGATCTGTGACTGTCTTGCTCTTACTCCCTTCTCCAAGCCTTCTCATGTCAGATTAGTATCTCAATTGATCATCAAGACTTTCGGCAAGTGTCAGCTACCAGATATATTGTGATTCATAACATTTAATGGCCTATTGACCTCAGAAGGAAGGAGAGAGGAACACCTTTATGTTATAAGTGGCAGAGAAGACATCTACTCCCTTTAACAAGGAATCTCCAACTTGGAGGTTGAGGAGTTAATACTGTTTGAAATATCATTTCATCTTTACTATAGGTTTCTAGGAGTTTCAGATTCTTGAAATGTTTCAGCTAAAAGCTAACTCCTACAGATAACCTATCTAGCAGAGAATAACTTAATAACCATGTTAATGTGAATCTTGATAGTGTTTAATTGAAAATAGAATATTTGAAACATGTATCTACATACATACACATAACTAATCTTAGAATGAGATTCTCTCTCTCTCTCTCTCTCCTTCCTCCCCCACCCAATATTATCAAAACCCTTTTGGCTATTTTATTTAAGAATATTTATTTCACCCCTCACCAAAACATCCCAGAGCTGGTCACAACTATAAAAAAACAAAATATATAAAAGTATTTTCAAAATATCTTTAAAATATTTGATATTTGCTTTAGGATAGACCCAAAAATGGATTCCTACTTAACTAATTTTCAATTCCATTATTTATATTCTGTCTTTTCATTTCTAATGGCGCCATCTTTAATTTCACCTCAGGTAAATTTCCATTATAATAGCCATTCCCTTCTTTTATGCCACAGCTGATGTAAGTCACTTCAAAGCACTGGCAAACCATTATCATCTTAAGCAAAAGTGTTCCCGTATTTGATGGGGAAGATTAGATAAAACATGTTCACTCTTAAGCTGGTTTCTTTCAAGTTTGTATATACTATTTGCATGAAAATCATATATTTATGCCAGGTCAACAGGTCACTGAAAACAGTGCATTGAATTAAGTCATCCTAGTTCCAGGCTTCCCAATAAGACACCCCAAATCATCTGTATACCTGGCTAGGCCTTCCCTTTCCTTTGTCAGACAGCTTGAACACCCTAACGTGGGTGAGAAAAACAGGGTTAGAAAAACCAGCTTGAGGCCTTTTCACACGTTCCTTACTTGCCTACCTGTGAATGGGGAAAGTGTCCCAGAGTGTTGTAGCCTAAGTGCACTACAGTCGTTCCAGAATGTAGTGCGAAAAGGCCTCTGGTCTAGTGGTTAGGGAGCTGGATTTGATTCTGCAGTCCCCCATGAAGCCAGCTGGGTGACCTTAGGCTAGTCATAGCTCTCTTCTGAGCTCTCACAGCCCCACCTACCTCACGGGGTGTCTGGTGTGGGGAGAGGAATAAAAAGCTTTGTTGGCCACTTTTGGGTCCCCTTAAAACGGGCTAGAAAAGCCAACTCTTCTTCTTCTTCTTCTGATCCCTGGGAAAAGATCTCAATGTTCTGAATAAAAATGGTCTTTGATGTCCAGTCTCTGAGCAGTTTTCTCTCACCCCATGGCTTCCTTTCACTTCCCATTTGATCTGTTTCCTTCTACTTCCACAGCTGAGGAGCAAAAAGCTGCATTTCACACCTGAAATTTATGTTCCTTACCAATCCTTACAACAGCCATCTTGAGACCAGTGCCCACACCATGGAATTCCACTCACATCTACAGTCCCGTAATGCTAGGATCCTTTCCCAGTTTTTCAAATTACACATTTCTATTCGGTGTCCCTCAAGACACAAAATCCCTCGGCTAGAAATGTCAAACACCCACACATCCATAAAATTATTTTTCACAACCGTTTTTGCCTCTTCCTTTCTAATTCTTGTGCTGTTGGTCGGTTTCTCACTCACCCACTCGCTCTTTTCAACTGCCCATCAAGCCAGCCTTCCTTACAACCCAACATCTCTCAGAGCCATAAGACAGACATAAAACACCAGCTATTCTGCACCATTGCAGACCAAACTAATTGTCCACTGCTTGCTAGATGTGGCAGTCTGGAGGAGCTGTAAAGACAAAACTAGCTGGCCATAAGTGTATCCCTTTGTGCCCAACTTAAATCACAACTTCTAATCCCTGTTTTTGCTTTCTTTCCTTGATAGACACAATGATGTACTCTTTAATATGCATTAAACTCTTTAATTCCCCATCTTTAGACATGGAGAGAAAGGTGACTGGCAAAATAATACCTGGGCTTTATTTCACCACATGTTCTTTTCTTTGGTTAATTTTTAAACAAATACATTATGGTTAAGACCACTTTGAATGGACTATTTTGGGTTTGTGACACGCAGCAACCATGAATAAGATTCATTTCAGTTGTTAATAATCAGATTGTTTTCCCTGAATTTTTCTGCCCACTTTGACGTGTGGACAAGTGTGGAGATGGGGCACCAGCACTATGCGATCAGACTGCCTTGAACCATCCACCAATCGAAGTAACTCCTAATCTCCCTGGAAACCAGTAATGGAATAGCCACTCTCCAAAATTTGAGAATAAGGAAACAGCAACCACTGCTTGGCCTTGAAAGAAATCTGGCACTGGGAACTAAACTGATAATAAAAATGATCTGTCTCAGCATTGATGTAAATTGTGAAGACCTATCAACCTGAAACCAGTAAGTGAGAAACATCCTTTGCCAACCTTTAGCCAGATGTTGTATTATGAATCTTCCATCAGCCTATAGCCCTTTCTGTGAGAGCTCTTAATCAGGATTAAGAGTTCATGCACTAATGTTGTAGGCCACATAGATATGCACATTAAAGAGGACCTAGGTGGACATGCTCCCCACTGAAATGCACTGTCCACTTTATGCAGAGCATGTTCCTGATCAAAGATGCCCTAATCTGGAGTAGGGATATGCAAAACGAGATTCATATTCACAACTTTGGTCAAAAATTTTGAATTTGCAGACATTCACACTGAATCAGAAATATGGTGTTTCGAACATCCAAACGTTTGATCAAAGTGAATTAGCTTCCTGCTTGTGAAAATGAATGAGTTGACCAAGTATTCATATTCAACCATAGTTTTGGTCATGAAAAAGGACCTATTGAAAAGGACTTATACACCGTGCCCTATCTTGAAGTCTCAGAAAAGTCATCCTTCAGGATTTCATATCTCAGCAGGTTCCCCTTCAAGCTATGTTGGGCAGGAAACTACATGCGCAGAGAGGTAGGGGTTTTCCACTGGGTAGCACTCATGAGGCCTATTTGCACTACGGCCTCTGAATACAATTAGGTGAGCCCTGGGACAGAGCATTCGCTCTGCTGGGTGGATGGGCAGGCGGGGTTCCATCCGGAACCAACACATCCCTTCCCAGGCTGTCCAACAGCTGTCTAGTAGGGACAGCAATCACACTCTCCCTGCCAGACAGCTGTGGTCCCTGCCCTGCAGCCTCGATCCCAGGCGTTCTGCGCAAGCACGCACCACTGACCAGTCACAGGACATGGCACATGCAGGTGCAGAACACAACAGATTGGACTAGCTTGCCAGTCCAGTCTCTGGCAGTGACAAGGTAAGTCAGGCACATGCATCTAGGGGAACGCACTGCCTTGGGTGGGGGGGTGGGCCCATGGGGCCTCCATGTGGTGAAGCCACCTCAATCGAGGGGACTACACTCCATATAGGCCGAATGCCTGCAGGACCCCGGCTGCCTGCCACTGAGTCAATCGCAACCCAATAGCAGCAGCAGAGGACGGGGACTCCAGCCCACATGTCAGCCTTTTTGGGCTAGGACACACAGGGACAGATTCCCCATTTGCACCTTAGCAGGTAAGGGCCACATGGGAACGCATCGTTACCTGCCTAGGTGTGAATAGGGAATTCGTCTCCACATATCCTAGCTTTACTGCACTACAGCCGTTCATCTGTAGTGCAAAAAAAGCCTATGGTCAAGGTAGGTGTTGCGTGACTTGGAGACAAAATCAGTGTGGCAAAATAAGGTAGTTCTCAGACACATATTTGGACAGTGTGTGTGTGCATGCACGCACACACGCACACATGCTCACATATGCTTTTTCTTAATACGATGACTTTAAAAACTCTGTCTGATTGCACCCTAAGCAACTTACACAGCTGCCTGGTTGTCTGAATAACATTTGACCAAGCATCTAGACAATTGATTAAAACCAAAACAAGAAGAAGAAGAGTTGGCTTTTCTACCCCACTTTTCTCACCCATTTAAGGGGACTCAAAGTGGCTGAGAAAGCTTTCTATTCTTCTCTCCACAACAGACACCCCATGAGGTGGGTGGGGCTGTGAGAGCTCAGAAGAGAGCTGTGACTAGCCCAAGGTCACCCAGCTGGCTTCATGGGGGAGGACAGAATCGAACCCAATATTCCCAGATAAGAGTCCGGCTCCCTAACTACTAGACCAAACTGGCTCACAACAACGAAAGTATGAGTTTGGAAACACCATAAAATCAAAATGTTTGGAATTTACTGAGATACCATGGCTTCATAGGACTGAGAGCAAAGTGGGGAGGGGAGAAAGGGAGAGAACAGAGAAGGCTTCCACAGGCAAGAGCCATGACAAGGCGAAGCTCTCTACGGCAAAGATTGACTGATCTCACTACAGATCAGATGGATGGTTCTAAATGACCTGTAAAGACATTCCCAGAGCCCTGGGCTGCAACATTAAGATCTGCAGAGACTGCTCACACTCCTGAAGCAGTTATTAGTGACTGAAGTAGCACTTGTCAACCAATGCTTCAGTTTCAAGTAATGGTTTAACAGCATCAACGTGAGGAAAGGTTATATTGTCCTCTGTGCCTGGTGCGCGGCTGACACTTTAAAGGAAATAATTGCTAGATTCAGAGCAGAGTTAGGCAATGGTGGTAGAACAGGCGAAGAGGTTGGCGGCTGAGCACAGCAAGTCACTGGGAACGAAGAGCCAGGATAGGACCACCAGGGTGAAAACCTGGCACAAAACATTCAAACACTTTTGAAATACTGTCTTCTTGGCAAATCTTCAGGGAGAAATATTTCCTTTCCTAGCTGCTCCAGGTATTATGGTATTTGTTTTCTTTTTTAAAATGTAGCTGAAAGACAGGGCAGAAAAAGGCAGCTCCAGGATAATATGAGCACCATATAGGGTGTTTTTCCACTGCTGTCCTTTAATCCGGATCTAAGAGGATCCGTATCTAAGGAATGGATACTTTCCTTAATCCCAATTTAGTAGACTCGGATTAAGGGAAGTACCCAATGTGTTTCCACGGGTGGTCTAGCACCCAATAGCAATGGGTGCTAGCCTGCCTGCTGTGGAAACACTGGAGCACCCATGTGGCAAATCTGGATTGACCCACAAGGGGTCTGCCTGTCACCCCAGGTGTTTTGGGGGACAGCAAAGGCTTTGAAGTCCCTCCGAAGGCAATTTCAGAGATTAGCACAGGCTCCGAAGAAAAACCCCTTGCAAAAGCAATGCAGATGTCAAAGGCTCCAAAAGGTCTTTGAGGTTAGCGGCACCAAAAGCACCCAGGATGGAGCTGGGCAAAGAGTCTGCGGCTGACAATGCGGCAAAGGGGAAAGCGAAGAAAGGGAAGATTTCTAAAAACAGGCAGGAGAGCCTGTCTGTTTTAAAGGGCTCTGGTGTCTATTTTTTAAATTCTTCCCTGCTCTTTACAGCCCCTATACTCACCTGACAGTTGCCCTATACCAGCGGTTTTCAACCTTCCTAATGCCGTGACCCCTTAATGGAGCTCCTCATGTTGTGGAGCAGCTGGGAGGTGGAAGGGAAGGGTGGCAGGAGACTCATCGCGACCCCTCTGAAATGGTAATTCGACCCCCAAAGGGGTCCCGACCCCTATACCCACCTGACAGCTTGACTCTAACTGGGCAACTGTCAGGTGGCTGTAGGGGCTGTAAAGAGCGGGGAAGATTTTTTAAGACAGACAAGAGCAAGGAGCTAATTAATTATGCACCTCTTTCCGCTTGAATGCATCAGCCTCCTGGCAAGGAGCTGATTAACAGGCAGTTCCAAGGGGTTGCAGAGGCTTGAAATTTCTCTCTTCCGGGAGTGGAGCAATAAGATTACCTCCCTGAGAAAGAGAGAAAACTCAAGCCTCCGCACTCCCTTACTCCCTTGCTTTTACTCCCCTTTCGAGGCAAGCATGAGGCTTCCCTGGGAAAGGGAGCAAAATCACGATCCCTGCAGGATTGTGGTATAGAAAACTGCCTCCTCCTCCTCGCTTTCCCTTTGCTACATTGTCAGCCACAGACTCTTTGCCCAGCTCCATCCTGGGTGCTTTTGGTACCACTAACTTCAAAGACCCTTCGGAGCCTTTGCAGCCTTTGACAGCTGCAATGCTCTCACAAGAGATTTTTCTTTGGAGCCTAAGCTAATCTCTGAAGTTGCCTTTGGAGGGACTTTGGAGCTGCCTTCGGAGGGACTCCGTAGTCTTGACTTTGGGGCACCCCCCCCCATGAGTGCCTCCCCCCTTGAACCTCCACTAGACCCCATTGCCAGACTGTAGTGGAAACAGGCTCCCTACAATCTGGATTTTAAGGCCGAAGACCCCATTGTAGACCCCTTTAATGGGGTCTACACAAAATCCAATTATAGGTCCTGAGGGACCCATCCATGTGATCCAGATTTCCTTAGCTGTGGTGGAAACAGATGTGTCCCTAATGGGGTCTGTGGTGGGAATGGGGTCACCTGGCTTTTTCTGCACTGGGCCTTATTCAGGATTATATCTCAGGATAGGGACCAACCATCTTCATGCTGGAATCTATGGTAGGCCATACCAGGGCTTACTATAGTCTGCACCAGCATGCAGATGGTTGGTCCCCATCCTGAGATATAATCTGAAATAAGGCCTAGTGCGGAAAGGGCCTTCGTCAAATGGGTCCTTAATGGGTGCTGCAATGAGTACTTAGTGCTAGTGGGAAAACACCCATACTTTGCTACTTTTTTTTTGGAGAGCTACCCATGTTTGCAACTGGGCTGCATAATACACCTGGAAAGCCTTTCTGTTATTTTCTTTTTTCTTTCCAGGAACTGAGCAATATAGAGACACTGCTATCAGTCTACCACCCCTCCGCTCAGAGTGGGACAATCCGCACATCAGGAATAAAAGATCCATTTGGGCAGCACCAAGCAGGGAAAACGGGGGAGGTCAGTGGCTACACTTCCAGGCAAAATATTTCTACCTACAAAAGAGGACTCAGGCTTTCAAATGTTAAAAGGACAAGGCTGAGCCCCCTGGGAAATGTATTCAGTTAGAGTGAATTCCTCTGGCACAATTCCCAGACAGCTCTGTGTGAAGTCTAAATATGTTGTCCCTGTAGAGAGTCCTCCAGGGTGATGGGTTGGTAGGATCAGAGGATCTGTAGGATGCCCTGCAGGAAGGAGAAGATCACAGGTTATTTTTCTCCAGAGAGAAACTCCTTTAGTCAGGTCATTTATCCAGGGAAGGAGGGAAGAATCTATCTATGTTTCAAACAACAGCTCTGTCTCTTTCATTCCCTTGTAAATAATCTCATGTTGGGCTTCATTCGAGCAACCCATGCTTTCAAAACTACCTCCGGCTACTGTGTGTTAACGCTGACTTTCCATTTGCTTACAAACCAGTTTCTCCTGCACCCGTTTTAGACAGAGGCAAATTTCCCTCGATGGAGGCATTCTGTTGTTTGGTGGCCTTTCTCAGAAAAAAGAAAGGAATTTACATTGCAGATCCAGATAGTATAAACTTCAACAGAGCGTGGCCGCATCCCCATGCAAGCCATTTGGAATGGGATCGGAAGGCAAGGGACCAGGAGCAGGTCCGAAATCGCTCCCAGCCCGTCTCCATGCCATTCCCGGCAACTCGGGCTAGGTGCGGGTTGTGTGTGGATGAAGGCATCCCCACGCAAAACGTGTCAAACCCTGGCATGGGGGAGCAGCGCCACCTCCTCTCCACCCTCTCTCTCCTCATTGGAAGCCGGATTGATATTAGCCCACCTGTGTGCCGCATTCCCCCCCCCCCTCTCCCTTAGTGGCACAGAAAGCCAGGACTGGGCTGGGAGGCATGGGGGGAAAAGTTAAAAGGAAGCTTAATTCATAATAATAAATTTATAAATAATTTTAAAAGATCAAAAGCCGCTACGAGGTTTAGCGCCAGTTAGGTGCTTGAGCAGTTTTGTGCCCCTCCACTCCACCAGGAGCCGTGAGAACACCCGCCAGGTTAAACCAGTGCCTGACTGATGGAAGCTCTAAGAAAAGGGAAATGGAAGTGGGTATGAAGGCACTCATGCAAGAGAAGCAGAAGTGAGGCCAAATGAATTGCTCGTGGCTGGGTGCAGTGCAATACCTTCTGTGCGTCGCCTTACACGGTACAGAAAGAGGAGGAAGGAACCTGTCCACAAAGTTCCTGGACTTCTGCAAGATCTCTTTCCTTTCCCTAGGCTAGGCTGTTTAGTTTTCCTCCTTGATTACTCCAGAAAGGAGTTCTGCCCTTTGGGCAGTGGGTGAATTGCTGAGCCCGGCGCCGAGCCTGGAGCCGCACGCTTCATTCCTCAGTTTATTGGGCAGCTGCCAGTTCTGCCAGTGTTAGACCCCAAGAAGTGACACTTCCGATCTTCAGAAAGGGTCGCTCAAGGGTGCTACATCTCTGTGGCCTCAGCAGGTGCTTTGGTGTCAGCAGCATAAAAGCTGCTTCATATTTCCTGCTCTTTGCCAAAGGCAGCCCCCATCTTTCTATTTCTTTCTGCCGTCTCTCTCTGACTTACAATAACGTTTATAGCCAGTGACTCTTAGAGGACTGAAGACTCAAATAATCCATAAATGGTGCAGGTCCCAACAGGGAAGGAGGGAGGGAGGGAAGATTAACAGGAAGCAGGTCCAGAATCCAAGGCAGGGTTTCCCAAAATGCTGCACTGCTTTAGCATAGAGTTCAGGGATACAGACCCTGCATCCTTAGGTCAGGGGACTGTAGCAATCTACAAGCAGAAATTTTTGCTCCTACCCTAGACGTGAGCTGTGTAGTGACATCCTGCAGCTCTCCTCTCACTCTCTTCAAAGTTGAGGAATGGAACTTTCTCATTTTCAAAGATGAAGCCCAGGAGAGGACTTGTTTTGTTTTGTTTTGTTGGTCATACCAGAAATCACTCTGGAAACTGGGCATTTTTGGTGCAGCAAAAAAAAAAAAAAAAGCACCTATCACGATCCAGTACAATTCCCTCCCTCCTTCTTTCCCTTCTCCCTGCCATTTCATGCTGCTATGAGCCATCGGTCTAGCACAAAATACCAGAAAGGAAAGTGATCTTTTTAATCTCCTACTGCCTTGTTGACAGGAGAAGCTGTGCTACCATGGGGGGGAGAAGTGGTGAACAAAAACTGCTGCTCCATGATCTGAATTGGGAACAGGCTTATAAAGGGGGTGAAGTTTGAATTGCCTGCCCTGATGCAGTCAGGGTATGATGGAGGAGGGAGGGGAGGGGTTTCTCCATTGTAAGTCCATATTATAAGCTAAAAGTGGAAATCCAAAAAAGAAAGAAAAGAAAAGAAAAAGACCTTGCTGCTGATTAAAAAAACAACAACAACACCTGGTTTAAATCCAGATTAAATTGCCCAATAGGAACCTGAGCTCAGTCAGGATCTTTCTACCCTGAGCTTTATTCTGTATTCTGTGTCAGAATAGGAACCTGCTATCTGCACTCTGGTGCAGAAGGCCCTGCCTTGGTCTCTATTAGCAGGTGGCTAGCAGGCCCCTATTCTGGAACCTAATCTAGAACAAGGCAGAGTACAGAAAGGGCCTCTGAGAAAGTAGTGTGTGACACCCTTGTTCCCAACCCTTCTCTAATCCACCTTTTCTAGCAAAGAATGTTTCAGAGAAGAAAGGCAGGCTGGTGCGTCAGCAATCCCGCTAGGACCTTCTCAAAGCCATCATCTCAGAGTGGCCTCAGAGTTGCTTTCTCCTTGCGGCGTGCAATCATCACAGCTTGAATTTGGCAACACTTTGCCATTCCTTGGTTTCCTAATCCCAGAATCCCCATTTTCCCCCTGCTGTGCTACTTTGTATGAAAAAAGTGTGGCCTAAAGCAGTATGGCTTTCTGCCAGTAGCCTGTGTACCTTTACCACCCTTTGGAGAATAAGTGTAGTTAAACATTGTTGCATTACAGTAAATTTTTGCCAGAAATCCCAGCAGGAAAGCAATGAAGAATGCTGGCTGAGCTCTAGCTGGCAAAGAAAGACAGCTATTGACAGAGAGGACATTTTTAATGCTATCGATTGAATTGCTGGTGCTCTCTCCAATTCTTCACTCTACTCCCAAAGTTCACTTCCAGATACATAAAGGGTACTCATTACACAATTAGGCTTTGTCAACTTTATGAGCAGAAGGTGTGATTAACAACTCTGTAATTTGTCTCAAGTCAGAAAGCATCACTTTTTTCATTTCCAAAATGTTTTGATTCTTGCTTGTTTGCATATTGAACTGCTCTGCAAAGCTGGGCTGTCAGCGAAAGCTTTTTAGATTGCATCATTTTAAAGAAGCAAAAAGAAAAAAACTGTATTTTAAAAAATAAATAAATTGAAATATAAGAGGCATCTCTCTCTCTCTCTCTCCCCCCCTGTCCCTCCTGCAATGGGTGTTAAGTGGCAAGGAAAGGAAAATCACATTATCTCATCAGCAATTTAATTTCCTCTTATCAAATCTGTTCAAGATCTCCAGAACTTCCCTAGTGAGTTTAATGTTTAAGAAGCTGGGAGCAATAAATCAGGAGAGTTCTGGTATTTCACATACGTTTTAAGGCAGCACAGACAAAAATATCTCAAGATCCCTAAAAACTTACTCTGGGATCATCTATATCTTGGCATTTTTGCTGTAATTGGGCTAGAAATTAATAAAGTGATTGTTTGCAGTTGCATCATAAAATTGGAATGTTATGCAGATCATGGAAATGAAGTTAATTTATACATGCATGCCTATTGTTAATTATACCATGAATCTGAAGGACAGTGTGTTGATCCAATGTTGTGAGGCACAAAGAGAAGGAAAACAGAATATTTGATTATTTTTCTGCCTAAACTTCATGCCAGCCCATCATACACAATAATGAGGTTTGGTTGTGTAAAAATAAGGTTTCTTAGTAGGGATATGCACAAATATTCATCACAAATTTGTACAATTTGTCTACGATTTAAGACTTTTGTATTCAAATCAAATGTTGGTACACTCGTAAGACTGATATTTGAATTTGAACTGAATGCTTCTATACATTTGTATGGAGCTTCATTACATTCATGAACCTGGGGAGGTGAGAAAGTGGTTGCCCCAGTCACATTTGCAACAGATCCAGAGTGGATTCAAAGTGGATTCAGAGTGTGTTCAAAGTGGACTGAGAGTGGATTTGACCCGTTCAGATTGGATAGTCATTTGTCCATGCTTTTAAAAACAGCCCTTTATATCCTAAAAAAGCTGGTAATCTAGGCTCTTTCCACATGATAGAGGTTATCTCACACTGTGCTGGCCCAAATGTGTGCCAAAAAGTGCTAGCACGAACATAGGCCACATTTAAGTGGTCTACCACTAATCCAGATTAGTGAGCTCTTAGTACAGTTCTGATTTGGATCTACTCTACTCCTGTGCAGACAATGTGTTCTTAGCAACTCCTTGATCCGAATTAAGTTGTACGTGCAGAAAGGGCCTCTAACTTCCAAAAGCTTGAACCAGGAGTCTGAAAAAGTAAGTGGGGAGTTGGGGGTGGCACGCAGCCCCAGGTGGGCACCCAGGAGGACACTGCTGGCTGCTGCCAGCTCAATCAGAGTGGCAGCAGCCCGCAGAACCCCAGGACAGCCTCAGTCCAGTCTCATTCCACCCCTGAAAGGGGCTCCAGCCTGTGAGCTCACACAACCCAATGCCGGCAGCCTGGGGCAGGACTCCAGAGCTGTCCGGCAGGAAGAGTAGTAATGCTCTCCCTGCCAGACAGCTCTGGGATGGCCGGGGCTTGGTTGGGCTGGGTATGGAGCATGGGTTTGTGCTCCACACCCTGGACAGAAGTAGGCCAGCCCTAGGACAGGCTGGGCCGGTTCCAGATGGCCTGTCCCAGGGCTGGCCTTCTTGTATCCCGGGGCCTAAGTGCGGTTAGGCCTCATGTTTGAAGCAGACCCCTCAGGACTTGATAGAAATCTTCCTCTTCCTGTCTCTAGCCAATCAAGCCCAACGTGCAAGATGAAGTCCCTTTCTGCATGGGGCTTTATTACAAATTATAACCCAGAATAGGGACCTGCCATCCACATACTGGTGCAGACTATGGCAGGTCTGATATGGTCTGCACTTGCATGTGATTAGCAGGTCCCTATTCTGAGATATAATCTAGAATAAGGCCTTTTTGCTACACAGAGAGTTCTGCATACATACTGTATTTCTGCTAAAAGCATAAAGCAACTGTCCAAAGGGGTATAATTATTATTTTTAAAAAATAACAAATGGTTAATTTACTAGGAACTGTTCAAAAAGATGTGGAAAAATAGGTATTTCAACCAGACATGTAGCAAACAAGCTTCCATGATAAAAATTTTTTAAACATACTAACATGAAAAGAAAAAAAAACCACCCAATATCAATAAAAGGTTGTGAGTTCTCTTCTTCACCCATGGATGTCCTGTATATCAATGTATCCAAAAGAAGATCCTTCTTCCCCGTTCCTTATATAGGTTTCAGAAAAGAGATCCAGTTTAAGCTCCATTTCTTAAATGCAACATTAATTATAAATCAAATGATGCATTGCAAAAAGCACACACACACACACACACACACAAACAACTAGAATGTGTTTGTGTGTGTGTGTGTTTTAGGAGGGGGGTCATGTATAAATTGCCTTCCAAGATTCTGCTGAAAATTCCATAGCATTCCCCATATGACACTGATGTGTGAAAATTGACATGAAGATCTGAAAATTGGGACAGAGGTAGCCCAAGCATAAAATGACTTCAATTTTGCGCTCTCTTTGCCTCTCCGAGGAATAGCGTGGTGTGCTGACCAACACAACACAAACAAGCAAAGGCGAGAGAGGAGGGAGGAGAAGGGGGAGAGGAAAAATCTAGCGAAGAAGGATAGGAGTTATTAAACAGACAGCACACTCCTCACTCATGGATAGAAAGGATGATCAATGGATTTAGTCACTGAGAAATTCAAGCAGAAAATTGCTGCTGTTTTTTATCTCCATGGCAGAAAGTTTAACTGAAGATGCATTCACTTTTCAGGGCCTCGCCAAAGCAGATCGACAGCACAAGACATTCCAGGGGCAGAGAATGTCCTCCCTTTCATTCTGTCCATTTAAAGGGAAGAGGCAGGTACTTACTTGTAGGTTAAGAAAAATATCGTCCTGGAATTCCTACAACACGGAGCAGGACTTCCACCCTTTCTGCACTGTATATGGCCTGAAATGGGGGCCATCTGTCCTCATGCTAGTGAAGACCTGACTGGTGGCCCCCTGTATGAGACCAGATGGGTGGTGGTTTGACCCAGCAGGGCTCCTCTGATGTTCTTAGGCCTATTTGCACTTGGGCCTGCGGGCGCAATTTGGCAAGCCCTGGGACAGAGCATTCGCTCTCTGGGCTGGGCAGTTCCATCCAGAACCGTCCCATCCCAGGCCTGGCCTAATTGCCGCCAGAGTTTGGAGCATGAAATCGTGCTTCACCACACCTGACCCAAGCTGCCCCTGGCCGTCGTGGAACTGTCCAGCAGGAGAGCATTTGCACTGTCCATGCTGGACAGCTCCGAAGCCCTGCCGTGGACTGCCACCATTTGGCCGCACCCAAACAGAACACCTGGTTCGATCCCGGCAAAGCGCCACCCCCTCAGGCCTACCAAGTTCAAACCAGGTGTCTGAAGAGGTAAGTCGGGCATGGGGAACCGGGGGGCAGCGGGGACCCCTGAGTGGGCACCCCCACTGGCTGCAGCTGGCCTGATTGGGGTGGTGGCAGCCCTCGGGACCCCAGGACAGCCCTGGGCTGATCTCGCCTCACCCCCAAATGGGGCTGCCAGCCACAGGCCAGTATGGCGCAATGGCAGCAGCCTGGGGTGGGGTATCCGGCCCCCACGGCAGCCTTTTTGGGCTGGTGCACGCGGGGACGGAATGACCATTCGCACCTTCTCCAGTGAGGTTACTGGCCAAAGCAAATGGGTGTTCTGTCCCTGCGTGTACCAGTCCACCACAGCCATATGGCTGCAATGCAGAAGGTTTGTCAGCTGCTTTAAATCCCCTTAAATGGGTGAGGAAATGGGACAGAGCGAGCGAGGGATATTGTACAGAAGGATAGGCCAGTTTATCTTCCATCCTGTGCAGATAGAACATGTTAACAGGGTGAGGCCTCCCTTATCCAGCGTCAGCATGCGGAGGGAAAGGGCCCTTGTGGTCAGAATGCAACTCCTCTTCAATGCACTTCATGCTCCCTTTTGTGAGCCAGTTTGGTCCCGTGGTTAGAGTGCTGGAATCTTCCCTGGTAGTCTCTTGGTTCTACTCTGCACTCCTTCATGAAGCCAGCTGGGTGACCTTGGGTGAGACACAGCTCTCTTACCTCACAGAGAAGAAAAGGAGCTTTGTCAGCCACTTTGAGTCCCCTTAAATGGGTAAGAAAAGCAAGGTAGAAAAGCCAGCTCTTCTTCTTCTTAACACAAAAATGATGCCACCCCCTCCTTCAGCCGCTCATTCTGATTTCAGTTCAGGCATCCTTGCAGTTACAAGGAGTTACAAGGTGGGGGAGGGACCCCTCTGCTTGACTGAAGTAAGAGGGGGAGACCCCCTCCTTTCCCCTCCTGTGAAGTGTTCAACATGTGATCTCCCTTCACCCCTGCACTCATCAGCCTTCTGCTTGAACCGGTCCATGTTCGATTCTTTCCCTTTCCCTGTCTGCCTTCCTTCTGGGTGAATGCCCGTCCCATTTTTCCGGCTTCACATTGCCACGGGGAGCTATCTCCAGTTCCTCCTCTTATCCTGCCTCCCCTCCTTTAATCTCAGACCAAGGCAAGATGAAGTGAGTGACACGATGATGAAGCTTTCAGGAAGTTGGAACATAAACTGCTGGTAGAGGTCAGCTGAAGCTGAAACCAATAAAACACAGAGAGGAGGTCAGAGATGGAGGGACAAAGCAATTGGGAATGATATGCAATAACCATATTCACCTCCAAACACCTGCAGAAGTTTCCCGAATCTCACCGTGAGCAAAAGCCCAGCACAGTTTTGCATTCCTGCTCTGTTTGTATGTGTCCAAATGCCAGTTAGCACTTCTTGCAAAATCAAGCCAATAATTTGTCTCTTTGTATAGACAATGTCCCTTTGTACACTGCTGTTAGGTCTCCTGTAAATGAAAGCTTTCCCTCATAGTGACAATATGGCTCAACCCTTTTATTTTCTCTCTCATTCTGCAATTTTCTTTAAAATACCCTCTCAATGCAAAACTGAGCAAATCGAGTTCAGGGGAAGAGAAGAAATCCCATCAATTATTGGAAAGTAGCTTGCTGTGCATACCTGTGCATACCTAAATGATCATGCCTGGAAGTACAGCTAGGAAAAGTACAAGCCTGGAAAACTTTTGTTGCTGTTGTTGCATTTCCCCCATTCTTGAACTCTGTGGGAGCATCAGTGAGATGTTCTGTGATGCAGCCTCTTTGTTGACTGAGGGCGCTTGCACTAATTCCGCCCAATGAATTCTTGTGGTCACAGGGAACCTCACAGGGCTCAGGAGACCCCCTGTATTATGTTTAAGACGATAATCAGAGGACACAAGTGGGATCCTCCTTGGCCATAGTCAAGACCTAAGGTCCTTTCTGCACTTACTTTGCCATGACTTAGTGACACCCTATGGTCTGGATCACCCTTTGGTGCAGATCTGTGCAGCAACAGTTGTTGCAGTCCAGGCTCTGGCATCAGCCCAAAGGTTTGGAGCCAGATCCTTATGGCTCTGATGGCTGGGAACAAAGGATCCTAGTCTCAAAGGCCCATTTTGGCAACACACTTTGGGGCAGCACTGAAACTGGAAAGCAAAAGTGTACGCTTTCTTTGTACCTCCATGGTCTGGGCTTACTTATACTAGTACAGTATGCTGGTAATTCTCGTACATAAAGGAGGATTATATTCTCCCAGGCCATCAGTAGACTACAGCATTGAAGACTATCAATAAACTGAGCTAGGCTGCTACTTTGGGTGCTGTAGCTCAGTTTATTTTCCATCCTATGCAGATAGAGCCCCCCCCCCTTATTCAGTGTCAGCATGCAGAAGAAAAGGGCCCTTGTGGTCTGAATGCAACTCCTCTACAATGCAATTCAGGCACTCTTTTCGGAGCCAGTTTGGTCCTGTGGTTAGAGTGTTGAAATCTTATATGGTAGTCTCTTGGTTCTACTCCACACTCCTTCATGAAGTCAGCTTGGGTGACCTTGGGCTAGTCACAGCTCTCTTTCTGAGCTCTCACAGCCCTTCCTACCTCACAGAGTGACTGTTGTGGGGAGAAGAACAGAAGGTTTGTCTGCTACGTTGAGTCTTCTTAAAGGGTGAGAAAAGTGGGGTGGAAAACCAACTCTTCTTTTGCAGAAAGAAAGAAAGAAAGAAAGAAAGAAAGAAAGAAAGAAAGAAAGAAAGAAAGAAAGAAAGAAAGAAATGCGCAAATATTGGTTTGGGAAGGATACAGTTGTCCATGTACCAAATGCTTTATTCCATTTAAATTAGCAATTGGCCATTATAAAACATAACACCCTTTAAATTTAACAGAGTAAAAGTAACAATCTCTAAAAAAGGCCTTTAAAAACTTAAGTACAAAGTGGTCCCGATTGAAATCTACTTCTTTTGCATCAAGGTTTGTTGCATAAAAGTGTCACTGCTCCGATAAAAAAATGCATGTTTCATAAATGCACAAATGGCCCCAATTTGCATGCACAGAATGGGATGACAGAATGAACTTCTTCTAAGCAAATCACCTCATCTCAAGCTAAGCCCTGGATTCCCTACATCTTATGCTATTGCTAGCATGCAATTCAGCATTTGGTTGGTGGAAAAGGCTATGAAGGGAAGGAAAAGTCTCTTTCCTTGATGCGAAGGCTGGAATAGGGTGGACTTGAGAAAGTTGTTCCAGCAGAAGCAATTTCCTCAAAGTCCCATTGTGTCCGTGTTAGTGGCTGCCATCTCCACCAAAGCAACAAAACTCAGAAGGGAGATATGGAAAACGGCCTCATCAACAAGCACCGTCCATTTCCTGCATCCTGTTATAAATTGCAATCTGCCCTTCATGTCTACTATATACATGTCATTAATCTTTCCTATAACATCTCAGACATTTGGTGTGATTGCATTTAAATGTCTTGGAAAGTAATTACTAAATCCTGCCTCCCAGCTTTCTTTCTCCCCCCCCTTTTTTTTTTAGGAATAATAATGATGAAGAAATAGAAAAAGATGATGATGATGATAATAATGAAGATAATATTATAATAATAACAACAATACAATAATATCATTATATACAGCAAGCATTCTGCCTCTAATAGGTCTGAGTACCTTGGGTCCAGTTGTCCATGTACCCAGTCAGTCATAAGCTTCTGCTAAACTATGATACAATCAAATCCTTGTCATCTTTGGCCACAACTCCACTTACTGTTGGATGCTTACCCTCTGTTTGGGTGTCCATAGGTACATCGACTGCATCACCCACATTTCTGGACATGATCACTGTCACTTATGTAGAGTGTGATTTTGCACCCTGAAAGGCTACTAAAAAAGGATATATCTCCATTTGCAAACAGAGGTGTGGAGGTGTCTTTCAGTGGTGGGTCGTTAAACCTCTCCAAACCGCCTGAAATGGAGCAAGAGCCCATCAGGTAGGTAGAAAACCGGCCTTCATTTTACCTCTAAAGACCATCTACAAGGGAACCAGACACACTTAAAGAGGTGCCTTTTGCGCCAATTTAAGCTTGCAATGACAGACTTTTTACCTCCTCTGCATTTACCTTATCGTGGCTTGAAGTCTCGTAAAGGTCACTGCATTTAGGAATGCATAACTTGGAAGGTCTCTCCTTATTTTAAGTTGGGATGGGCAGGAAACTACAAAAGCAAAAATGTGGGGGTTTCCCACTGAGTGGCCAAACATTGGGTGGCACCTGTAGTCAGATTAGGTGTTGCCTGACTTGGCCGTGAATGCACATTGCAGTGTGGAAAAATAAGGCAAGTTCTCAGCCAACTGTTTGGAAGGCATTTTTGCATATAGGTCTGGGGATGGGACTCTTTTTCTTAAAGGAAAACTCTAAAAAGCCCTGTCTGATTGCTCCAAGTTGGGTCACTCATAAGCATCAAGCTGTACAGACTTTCACTCTCCTTACAATGAACTATGCCCATTTCCTTAAATTGTACGCTGTCTCACAAGAATTTTCGTGCTGTCAAAACTACGTGAACATAGTTTTTCCTGCCTGTACTGAGGCCTGTCACATAACTGATACATATCTTTGCTTTATTCAAATCTTCAAGGTGTTCTAATTTTAGACAACGGCTCCCACGACCTTTGCTTATAATAGCACTCCAGAAAAGCAGAATTTTGCTCTAAACTCTATTGGTGGTCTCAGAAAGACGACAAAAGCATTACCACTGAGTTCTTGAGAGAGCATGGCATATGGGATTTATGCCCAGTTCTGTCTGGAGGCCAACAAAGTCCGTGACATAAAAGATGTCAAAAGCAATCCAGATTTGTAAGAAATTGGTAGGGTGTGCTGTGAATTTGCATCACTGAGGGCATGTCTTTGGCTAATGGTTTCTTGAAGACGGGGAGGATTTTTTAATGTGCACAAACTGATTATTCTTTTCTTAACAGCATGCAGAATCCTGATTCAGCCTGCCATCAAAATGGAAGGCATTTTTGCTCTGCTCACATCGGAAGCCAGCAGGTAACTTCCCAATGAGACAATCCTTCCTGATGAAAAGGTGAGGGTTGTAACAAGCCATCAAAACCGTTCAGAAGCAAAGGCACCGCGACCCTTGGTTGTGGGGCGGTTCAGGGGTGAGCATCGGTGTTCCTTCTATCCTTAGGAACAAAGTTGGGCCCTCGGAAAACAAAACAAGGCAGCTTTAATAAGAGGAGGGGGGAGGAAAAGAGAAAAGAGAAAGGTGTCTTGGTTGTCTCAGTAGCTGATCAACAAAGGAGCAGTCGTGAGCTGTAACCTCTGGAAGCTGCAGTCTGGAACATGACATATGTCAGACTATGATAAATGGTGCAGTGCGTGTGCAATTTCAAGCGCAATGCCCTTGAGATGCGCGGGACCCCAATCGCAAATGTTATTGTTAAATTAAACCTTAAAGGAAGAATTGGAAAGCGGAGGTATGCTATAGATATATAAAGAAATGTGCAGAAGGCTGGGAAGGGAGGGCTGGAGGGAGGGAGGGAGGGAGTGTAAAGGAAGAAGGAGGCTAAAATGTAAAGTAAAGAACAAGTATTTTGAAGGGTTTGTTCCCCCAGTTTCACTAATAATACTGAACCCCCCCCCAACGCTGCAGATTGAGATTTCACTTATCGAAAGGATTTTGCTTGTTCGTTTTTAAGGAAAGGTGATTAATACTGCCCACTTCCTGTGCTCCAGTTTAGTCCAGCTTCCAAAGCTGTGGTCACACTTAAGGTTAATCCAGATTCAGTCCACTTTCAGAGTGGGAGCCTACAGTACATCAGCAAAGTGACGAGCTGAGGCCTTTTCGCACTACAGCCGTTTGGGCACACGTTCCTATCTGTCTGTGTGCGAAAGGGGAATCCGTCCCTGCACGTCCTAGCCTGAAAAGGCTGGCACGGGGGCAGGACACCCCTCCCAGGCCTCCCGACATTGGGTCAGGTAAGACCCAGGGGTGGTCAAGCCTGTCCAGTCCCTTCCCTGGGTTCCTGCAGACACCAGGGGACTGGATCATGGCTAGCCAATCAGAACCAGTGGCGTGCACAGATGCACAACGGCCGTCAGCCATGCCGGCCACTACAGAACCCAGCGACCACAAAGTAAGTACCTCATGCACATGTGTGTGTCAGGGTAGGCTGTGCCATGGCGGGGGGGGGGGGGTGGCGGGGGGGTTGGGTTACTGCAGGCTCTAGGGGACATGATCTGGTCCCCTGGAACATGCAGGAACATGGAGAAGGGACTAGACAGGCCTGCCTGCCCCTGGTTCTTACCTGACCCAATGGCAATAGGCTGGGGTAGGGCCTGCAGCGGTCAGGGAGGGAGCATGCAAACACTCTCCCTCCCCAGCAGCTGTGGGACAGGATGGGATGGCCAGGAACACCCTGGGCCGGGCGTTTGATTTTGCGCTCTACACTCGTAACACATGTAGGGCACCGTGGGACGGGCTGGAGTGGTTCCGGACGGAACCGCCAGCCCGAAGGAGCAAATACTGCATCCCAGAACATCCTACATGCATTCTGGAGTCCCTCGTGTGAATAGGCCTCTGTTTTCTTTCAGTCTTAAATAACTCAGAAAATTCACCTTTGGGATAGATAATGTGGAAAGAAAAGAACCGGTCACTTTGCTGATGTGTTCTCTCTCTCTCTGAAGGTAGACTGGAGCTGGATTAAACCTTAGGTGTGACCACAGAAGTGAGTTTAACCATCCATTTCCAGAGAAAGACCTACTTCTGCCCATACTTGTAGGGTAGCAGAAACATTCATCAGTAATACAAATGTGTCAAACTTGTTTGGATTCAAACCAGATCATATCCAGTTTTTTGGGGGGAATGTTTGAAAATGGTCAAGTTTCAACTGAACCACCCTACCTGTTGAAAGCAGTTTGAATTCAAATCAAATAAGGGATGTTCAAATGAACCTATTGAACAAATCTGGGGCCTTTCTGCACTTGACCTTACTCTGGAACTTATCTCAGAACAGGGGCCTGCTATCCACTTGCTAATGCGGACTATGACAGCCCACAGACGAGGCTGGCCAAAGACTCTGGTCACACCTGTAGTTTAGGACAACTTCAGGGCATCTTCAGGTCAGGTTACTCACATTATTTTTATTCAATTTGTTTTCCAAGCTGGCTTATCCCGTTAGATTATTTTAACCAGAGTCCCCTTTTCCAGAGGACTCAGCCTGTCCTGGCATCCCAGACCATCTTCCCTTCCTCAGTGTGAACGGAAGCTGAACCATGCTGTGATGGGTGTGTCCAGTCTTTCCCTTGGCCAGTCAGCGCGTGTGGAGTTCCACTTCTCTCCTCCATTTACAGTTATGATGAATGCTTTTTTCTGCAAATGTATTATTATTATTATTATTTAAAAAAAATAATTGCACGGAGAAGAAAAGCACATAAAAAAGGGGGGGGTGTGGAGGTGGGGGACCAGGCTTAACCCTCACCTCCCTTGAGTGACAGAACAGCATCCAATAAGAAAGAGATAGATTTGACACAGGAGAAGTGGTGGAAAGCCAAGAGTTCCACGGAGGAGGCTCAGGTTGATTGTGGAGAAAGGTGCAGCCCAAAGTGAGGATGGCTTGAGGGCGACCTATAACAAACTAGGTGCGAACAGAATTGGTACAACCTCTGTTTGAATTATGAATAGGGCGTCCTGTCTCATATAGGTGTGATCAGGGCCATAGTCTTTATTAGCATGTGGATGATAGATCTCTGTCCCGAGATATATTCTGGAATAAGGACAAGTGCAGAGAAGGCCCCAGCTTTGTTCCACAGAACTTTTACGTATGTCCTCTTGTTCTGAAGATGAATTGAATGTGGATTAACTTGTAGCTTGTCCCTACTATACATCTGCTTCTGTAAGGTTTGATGAGCTAAAAGCACTCCATCTTCTTCTACTTTTGGAAGTTCTTGGACCTTTCTCTTCTTCCTAGCTGATTTTGGAACTAGACCCTAGCAACATGAAGAGGAAACAAGATGTTGTGGCCCCACCTTTCAATATATAAAAAGATTGCAGCATGGCGAACAATTGCAATAGACTGCAGAAGAAATTCATTGCTTCACCCATAAATCAAAGTCCTTTTAAAAATCATGCTTCTCAGACCAATGTGACAACCAAAATGCAATACCATTGGACAGTCAGATTACTGCAAAAGGGGGAAGAAATTCATTCATTGTCAGCAGAAATAGGAAACTGAAATAAAAACTAGCTTAGAAGTTCACTCTTCTTCCCCACGTTTTGTGATAACATTCTCTAAAGAGAAAAAAGAAAGGCATATTTTAGGGAAAGAACTGCACAAATGTATTATATCAGGGCAAATAACAAAATTTGTTCCATTAGAGAAAATGTCTTGCAGGAAGCACAATGGGCAAAAATTGAATCTAAAAATGGATTTCAGTCTCCACACTGATGAGGTTACAGGCAAATATTGGGAGGGTGGGGGAGAATACATACCTAATGGAGAATTTGAGGACAAGTTCATAAGTTTTGTGGTGGTGTTGAGAAGCACCTCAGAAGGCCTTTTCTGTGGTGGCCCCAAGAGTTTGGAACAGCCTCCCAGTAGGGATTTGCCAGGTGCCAGCACTATCCAGCCCCTGATTAAAACAGACCTCTTCATCCAGGCTATTGATGGCTCGTTTCCTTGCTGATGGGAGAAGAAGGGGAAATTCATTTTAACAGTAGTAAATTTTATCCTTTTACTGTTCTAACCTCCCTGGGACCTTGGATATAAATACTACTATGAATGAATGAATGAATGAATGAATGAATGAATGAATGAATGAATGAATGAATGAATGAATCTTTGCTTTTGCTACCCCATTAAATTTGGATTCATATAGGATGTCTGCAATATTTCCAGCATTTAAACTAAGCCAACCCTATATATACTGGATGAACAGAAGAAGAACCAAAGAGGAGGCACAGGTTTGTCCTCTGTTTTTTGTCTTCTACTGCAGCTGAAGTAGCATATTGATCTAATGAAGCTAAAAACCTCAGTTCTTATGATGCATTATCTTCTCTCTCCCTCTCTCTTTTTCTAAAGTGAAAAGAAAATGAAATTTTAGGCTTTCTTCCCCAAGAACCTACTATGCGGAGGAAGCCAAGCAGAACGGGCCACTCTGTATAACCACCCACCCACCCCAAGGAAATTGTCTAAAAAATTGGATTAGGGATACATTTATTCCTACTTAGGCATAGTTTAGAACCAATTTCCGATTCACTTACCACATCAAAGGCGGGGGGTGGGGGTGGAATCCAGTAGATATCGGAACAATAATGTAACCAGAGGGGGGCAGAGGAGCCTATATAGGAAGTTGCAGAAAGGGACTTTGGATGGAAGCAGCTATAAGTCTGATTAGCTCCAAATCTTCTTATGTAACACTGAATGTTCTCACCACCAATGGCAAGTCATTTCATTAGCTTGATGCTTCACAGTCGAAGCTCAGCCAGACAACTTAATGCAATAATCTCTTCATTAGGAGGAGGAGGAGAAGGAGGGCGCTTTGCCTTGATCTATAAGCACAATGTTAAATTTGAATTTGAATTACAGAGCAAATTATTGTGAGTTTCCTTCTGCATTAGGCTGCCGTAGCGTAGCAAATGTGTTGGAAGAATAAGAACTGCCTATAAATCAGTTGCCTGAGCTGGATATATTGATTTACTTACATATTATCCTATCCTATTCTACATATAGAACAATATGGTAGGTTCCTCCTGTCCCTGCAATCAGAAGACTATATTTCCTCCGGCAAAATATCTAGGCCTTTGCAAGCATCCACAAAGGCTGTGTTCACACCAAAGTTTTAATTTGGTTTCAGTCCACTTTAAGAGTGAGATAACACATCAGCAAAGTGACTAGTTATTTCTTTTCCTCTTTATCTAACCAAAAGGTTGATTTTCTGAGTTAGTTAGAATGGAAAGAAAATGACTAGTCCCTTTGCTGATATATTCCCTCACTCTGAAAGTGGACTGAAACCAAATTAAAACTTTGGTATGAACACAGCCTTAGAGTTCTTGCATGCCTCTCAGCCAGTTCAGGGACTGTGCGTTCATGTACATCCACATGACTCCACCCCTTACTGGCCTTTGAGTTAGTCAACCAGCCACCCAAAGATTGTCCCATTAATGAAGAGCTCCATGGTCAACTCTACACATCATGAGCAAGAGAAAATATAGTCAGATATCATTTAGTTTCCTTTGGGTCAACAACACTTGACACAACAAATATAGATCTAGCTACTTGATGGATGATTGGGAGTAATTTATTTATTTATCTATTTATTTGTAACATTTGTATCCTACCCTTCACCTGGAGGTCCCAGTGAGGGTCACAATTCAAGATAAAACAAGCACTAAAATCTATTTAAATTATGCCCCACCTAATCTATGTTCCTTCTTTTCATCCTGGCAGGACTACTTTCAGAGGAACAAGGACCAGGTGAAGAGGTATGTTTTAACCAGACACCAAAAGTCACATGAAACTGGTGCCTGGCATACGTCCATTGTGAGGGCATTCCAAAGCCAAGGGACCACCACAGAGAAGGTTCTCTTGCACACTGCATTCCCTTGCTCCTGTGAGAGGAGAGGAACTAGAAGATGTCCCTCACTCGGTGATCTTCAAACATGGGCAGGTCTATAGGGGGAAAGATGCTCCTTCATGTACTCTGGGAACAAGCCATTTAGAGAATGAAGATGTTCTGGTAGCTTGCCCATGCTACAAAGCCAGGATAGTGTCCTAGGCACAGGGCACAGCTAAAGGAAATTGCAAGACCTTGGCCCTTTCTGCACTTGGCCTTATTCTGGAATATATCTGGGGATAGCAGTCTCCTGGCCAGAAGCTAATGCAGACAATGGCAGGCCACACCTGGGACCTTCCGGTTTGGTATAGTGGTTAGGGAGACGGACTCTTATCTGGCTATACTGGGTTCGATTCCGCCCTCCCCCATGAAGCCAGCTGGGTGACCTTGGGCTAGTCACAGCTCTCTTTTGAGCTCTCACAGCCCCACCTACCTCACAGGATGTTCTGTTGCGGGGAAAAGAATAGGAAAGCTTTGTAAGCTGCTATGAGTCCCCTTAAGTGGGTAAGAAAAGTGGGGTAGAAAAGCCAACTCTTCTTCTTCTTCTTCTTCTTCTTCTTCTTCTTCCATCATCTGCCCTATCATGCAGACAGCAGGTCCCTGTTCTGGGATATATGCTTATATGCTGTCTCTTGCCATCTGTAGGAAGATTGGAAGTTCCATTTGAATGAAAGTTTTGCACCAGTGTGGACTTCATCCACTCAAACAGGCGAAAAGCTGTTTGGAATCAGGCTTGCCTAAATTCCTTGTCCGTTGCTGTTTCTCCTTAAGCCAATGCTTAGCCGTCAGAAGCAGGTGTCGGTTCCGCTTCAAGGCTCCGGGACCTCTGCAGGCCTCTTTAGCGCATCTTCCTCTAAATTCCGCTCTATTGTCAAGAATCCCACCATGGCTCAAACTCTAATTAACTCGATCTATTTCCCAGATTTCTTTGTACGCATCATTTACTTTTCCTCCCTCGGAATCTCAGCCGTATAAAATGGTAGCAGCAGAGTTTGGCTAAATTTCTTATTTCCATTAACGAATCCCATTTCTTTCCCCCTTTTTAATGTATTCAGCTTTCTCCTCATTTTGTTTCAGCTTCCTGGCCTTAAATATTCCCCGTGGCCCATGTGCCTCCTCCTGGCCAAAGCACCCTCTGGAACCACAGGCAAACATTCGCCACTTGAGGGTCCAACCACAACATGGTGAGAAGAACCATTGCTCTCCTTTAGAGAAGGCAGGCCGAGAATTGCTCCAGATCGTCAATAAAAATGATTGGGGCGCCACTAAAAATGCATAGGAGGCAAGAAGAGGAGAAACGGGGAAACGTTTCAGCTCAATCCTTGCTAAAACAGCCAAATGGGCTTGAAGTTCTTCCCACACTGTTCCATTCTTCCTTGTAGGTAGTCCCTTCTGGACGATATTCCTTTTGTCTTTTATTTGTTTTGTTAGTATATTGGCCTCTGGGAAGTTAAGGGAGGGCGAGCAGCCTTCTGCCAGTGTCTCTTCCTCCTAGTCTGGGAACCTCTATTGTCTTTTCCCCAGTAATAAATGATAATAATTAAAGGCAAATACACAATAATTAGTCACACTAGAGTTACCCATCTGGCATACCTGTATCACATCACTGTGTCTTTGAAACAGATGACAAGCACCATATTGCAGTACATCCAACTAATGGAGGTGGATGGGGAGAGAAAAAGTAAAGTGGTGATTGTCGAACCTCTTTTCTCCTCCTCCCCCACCCCCACCCCCCCCAAAAAAAAACCCAGAGAAGAAAAACCCTACACAGATAGAGAACACTGCATACTTTTATTTTTTTAAAAAAATGGAAAAGGATAATCAGGCTTTTATATCACTCAGTGGCAGATGTGTTTCTAATCAGCCATTATGAGACAATGAGAAAGAACAGGAACCGTTTGACCTTGTGGTCTCTGCCGGTGTTTTTGTTCTGCAAGACCATAATGCTCATGCTTAGCATTCAAAGCATGGTCCGACCGAGCACTGCAGAGAAATTGCCAGCGGCATTCTAGTGATGACCCTGCAAGGTGGGACAAAGGGATGGTCCTTGAGGTTGGTGAGTGGGACCCAAATGTTGCACCAAGACGTCGTGGGAAAAGAAAATGAGGCAAAATTGTAGGTGGGCCTTCACAAGTCACAACCTAAATGGGCTGAAAGTCAGGACCAGGGGGCCCTTCTAGGTACGGCGGCCCTGACAGATGCTTTTGAGAGCTGGGCGCTGTTGCAAGCTATGGGGAAGGTATGCTGTGAACCATGGGAGAGGCTGTGGCTCAGTGGTAATAGAAAATGCCTGGAAAGCAGGGGGTCGCTGGTTCAATTCCCAGCCTCTTCCCAAAAGTGGCAAACCACTTCTGGATGTCTGCCAAGAAAGCTGCATAGAGATGTCCATGGAGTCTTGGTGTCACTGTATCTCACTGGTAGAACAAACTTCCTGCAAAGCAGAGAGTTGATGGTTCGATCCTCAGCCCCTTTCCCAGAAGTAGGCAGTGGCAAACCACTGCTGTATCTCTGCCAAGAAAACTGAATGATGATGTCCATGCAACCAACCACGAGTTGGCCATTTACTCTATGGTTCTCATCAAAAATATTAGTCGTACGAAATTTCTATGTACAGATTTTGCATATGATTGCAAAAGGCCAGTTGTTTGGATCCCTTGTGCTAGCCTAACTTGCTCCATTTTCAGTTATTTCTTGGTATTATTTATGATGCCCAAAGATTATGGAAACTGAAGTGCGGCAACATTCATTGTATAGTTTTCAGCGCCTGGTTTTACCAAGGCTTTTGCTTCTTAAAAACCTTCTTCAGGGTGCTGTCCTGTTAGGGAGGGAGGAAGGGGGTGGGAGGAAGGGGGTATAATTTTAATTAAGTTTTATTATTCAATATGTTTTAATTTCATTGTAACCCACCCTGGGATGATTCGGTGAAGGGTGGGATATAAATTACCTAAATAAATAATAAATAAATTTAAACATGCACCTTTGCTCAGAAACCACTACCTTGGCTATTTTTTGTTGGTGATAATCCTTACGTGTGTGCATGTGCCATACCTATTAAGCTAATAATTCACTTATTGTTGTTCTAATTTTTAAAGGTAGAAGAACATCATATTCTCATCTACACACACACGTACAGAGAGCGAGAACAGACAGGGTGCTTCTGCACTTACCTCAGTAAATCCGGATCTACCTCTTCCGGATTTAGTAAATCCAGTTTCCAGTAGATCCGGATTTACTAAATCCGGATGCAGGGTAGATCCGGATTTACGAGGGTAGACGCCGAAGAAGTAAGGATGGGATCGCTCATGCTCTCCCCTGGGGGGGCTAGGGGGGGCCTTGGAGAAGCTCCCCCTGGCTCCAGAAGCGGCGATCCGCAGAGCCAATCATGGCAGGTCAGGGGAGGGCCCCTGGTAGGCACGGTTTGACTGTGCAGACGCATCTTAAATGGATGTGTTTTCACAGCGAAACACCCATTAAGACTACCTTGTATGTAGTCTTTTTTAACACCCATTAAGCACCCATCAGAGACAGATAGGGGCGGCCGCGGCTGCCCCTATCTGTCTCTAATGGGTGCCCCTGTGCGGATGCGGTTTCCCACATGTGTCCTTCATGGGTGTTTAAGGGCCTTTGCGGAAGCATCCACAGTGCCCTAAAAGGAAACCTTCTCAAGTTGCCCTTCTTCATTTACTCAAGTGATATGTTTGCCCTCTAACCTACAGACAACGGCATGAAGGACGTCCAGGCTTTCCTTAAGAAAAGAGAATGCTAACGAAAACTGGGGAAGGCAGAATTCTGTAGGCAGGGCTGCTCCCAAATGCATTCGACCTCACACCATTTTTCATTAGTTTGGAAACTAGCCTAGAGAAAAATATTTCTGGGGAACGTTGCTAGTTTTATCAAAAATATTTCTCCTCCTCCTCCTCCTCCTCTTCCTCCACCTCTGCTGTGGTCACACCTAAGCTATAATCCAGCTTCAATCCAGCTTCAGAGTGAGAGAACACATCAGCAAAGTGACCAGTGATTCTCTTTCCACATGATCTATTCCAAAGGTGAATTTTCTGAATTATTTAACACTGAAAGAAAACAGCTGATGTATTCACTCACTCCAAAAGTGGGCTGAAGCTGGATTAAAACTTCAGTGTGGCCACAGCCCTTGCTCTCCTCCTCCTCCTCCTCCTTCTACTTTTGACACATCCAGTCCTATCCAAACCTGCATGCTGGGAGTTCCACAGAGAAGCCAGAGCTTTTCCAACCACACCACAGCTACTTCACCTTCTTCACTGTATTATTTTCCTGAGCATTGGAGTTTTAAAATTTACTTATTTTAATTGAATGATCAGGAGCAGCAAAGCCTACTGACAGAAGTGTTTGACTATCACCATCGCCTGCTTCCTTGTTTTTCTTCTCTTAACAGATGGAATGTCACCAATATAACGGAGACGGACTGTGGCCTCCATGTCAACTGGTGCAATTTCCAAAGGCCAGGCCAAGAAAGTTCCACATCTACTCCTGATGCTTTGCTAAGTGCATTGATCCCACCACCACCCTCCCTGTGACCTTGTTTTTACGCAGAGTCAGGGTGGAGTAGATGTAAAGGAACCCAGAGATGAAGGCCATGGCAGAGAGATGGGATGGAGCTAATTTCTGGCAAGGAAACAGCTGATAACGTGGCATATTCTGAGAAGCATTGGGAGCAAATCTCATTGCAAAATCTTCTCTGGAAACACGAGAAACACAATCAAGCAGGTTCACCTTTCCCCTTTTCTGAGGGTCTGATCAAATGGGACGTTTCTTATCTGCCTCTTTTAGAAATGCACCCTTGCTGAAGTCAAAAGTGAGAGCAGGTTTTCAAGTTCCTCCCTCTATTCTAGGGCTGTGTTTCCCTCTGGTCCATCCTGAATCCGGCTCGAGGGCCCACTGTCCTGACACAAGGACAGGATTCCCCGTTTCTGCAGACTTAATGTCTGAAAATCCGGGGAATCAGTATTCAGATTTTAACAGGACTCACAGCAGAATCCTGTTAAAATCTGAATATTTAGTGAGAACACTGCCCCCCCCCCACGATTTATTGACCCCCACCCCTTTCTGTCGTAGTCCCCCGCCATCAGTCTCCTGCTCCTCCCCCCCGTGCCCCATTTCATCATCTCCCACCCCTTCCCCCCACCCTGTTTTCTTCTTCTCCTGCCGTTTCCCCCATGCCTCATTTCTCTATCTTTCTTCGTCTCCCGGGTCCCCTCCCCACCCCTTCCCTCTGTCTGTTGGAGAATGGCAGGGAAAGCAAGCAGCAGGATGATGATGAAAGACAGAGGAACACCGGGCCAGGGGGGAGGGGGCGTGGGGGAATGGCATCCCAATGCAGTTGGGATGCCTGCAAGAGCCCTTGGTGCAGGTAAAAAAAAAACAATCCGGCTTAAAACCCATATATTTTTTTAAAAGTGGAAACGTAGCCTAGGTCTTGAAGCCTAGCAATGCCTCCCTAGCAACAAATTCCTAGCACTGATTTTTTTTTTTTTTGCCACCTGCTCAATTTTCCTGGCCTCTGACTTGTCACTGGCTAGCAGGTTTTCTTCCGAGGCTGCAATTGTCTAGATTATCCCTTTCAGCCACATTGGGAGCGGATAGTCACTGTCAGCATCATGAATTCCCATCTGAGGTTGAGACAGGTTTCCCTAGCTTCTCCCCACAGTAAGGTCCATGCACAGGTTTGCCCAGGGGGCGGCTCTTTAAACTAGTGTGAACACAGAGCAAGCCACTGAAAGAAAAATACAGAGGAAGCTGATGGGGAGGGAAGAGTTCTGGTGGTGGTGGTGGGGAAAACCTCTTGTCTATGTCTTTGGTGGCTGCATTCAAGATCATAGAGAAAATGTTCAGACATCTCAGTGACTATTAAAACCATCCTAAGTTAATTGAAAGGATGCAATCTGGCCTTCAGCAAACCCGAAAGAAATGCAACGTCTCAGGTATGGCGTAGCAACACCAACGCAGAAAGCTAAAGGGAAAGCAAAGAGAGCAAACTTCAACTCCAGCATCACCTGCGTTCATGTGCTCAAAGACTGTCACTGTCGAGGTTACCATGGCAACACAGGTTTGACCTCTCACTTTTTACTCTTCCAGGAGCTAAACATGTTTAAAAAAAAAAAAACACTAAAAAACACACACCCTGTCTTGCTGCACAAGAAAAACCAACTCCCTTTCCTCCGGGGGTACTGAATGACGCCTTAGCAAAGAGTGATTAAATATGGCAATGGTGATCTATGAGGCTTTGGGAGTCAGTTTGCTCAGAATACTGGACCCATATCTTGCAGTCACGGGGTTTGATTCCACGCTCCTCCACGAAGCCAGCTGGGTGACCTTGGGCTAGTCACAGCTCTCTTTCTGAGCTCTCGCAGCCCCACCCAACTCACAGGGTGTCTGTGGTGGAGTGAAGACCAGAAGGTTTCTCAGCTGCTTTGAGTCTTTAAGTGGGGTAGAAAAGCCAACTCCTCCTAGTCTTCTTCTAAGGACCCATTGAGGGGAAATGCCCGGGCCTGATCATGTCCTACCTATTTTCAGCCTCGAAAATGTGGCTTTCTAGGTCAGGGGGGTCAGGACGCGTGGAGTTTCTGTCAAAATCCTGAGTTGGGAGTTCTGATGTGTAGAAATGGTTCAAATTGCAGAAAGACAAATGTACGATGGCTCTCAAAAGGAGGCGTGGGTGTGGATGTGGGCCTCTTTGGGGGCTCAGAGGCAATGCAAAACGGCTACCACTAGGGTCTCATAGGTGCAGCAAACAATGCCACCACCCTCATCCAGGTCATAGCCTACCTCAGACCATCCTTGGAGATACCTTGCTGATGATACCAAGGGGGGTTGTCACCCTCCTCTGCACCCCTACCACTCCCACCACCTGGTTTCTAACTTTTGCTGCTAAAGTGCCAGATGGAAAACGGCTGACCTTCTGTGACCATTTCCTGCCAGTTGCTTAATGGCACCAGTTGCAGATCCCTCCTTGAAAGTGGACCTTTTTCAGGTCACGAAGGTGGAATCTTAGCTCTTGCCCTGATCAAGTTTCATAAGCTTCTCCATAACCAGCGGATTCTGCCCTCAGAAGCGGACTAGGCATTGGATGGGTGCAGTCACACATGGTCACCACACCTCTAGCACTGGGTGGCATCTTTCCTGCTGTTCTTTTGGTGCAGACTGATGCGGCCACCCAAATCCTCCCATGGTGATGGAGGGCATCTAGAAATGGAGATGACATATATTAACTTAGAATCATAGAATCATAGAATGGTAGAGTTGGAGGGGACCTCCTGGGTCATCGAGTCCAACCCCCTGCTCAAGGCAGGATCTCCTAAACCATCTCAGACAGATGGCTGTCCAGTCTCTGCTTGAAGACCTCCATCGAAGGGGAACCAACCACCTCCCGTGGCAGCCTGTTCCACTGGTTGATCACTCTTACTGTTAGAAATTTTTTCCTAACATCTAAACTAAATCTTTTCCCCTGCAGTTTCACCCCATTGTTTCTAGTCCTTCCTTGAGAGAGTGAGAACAGGGCTGATCCCTCTGCCTTGTGACAACCCTTGAGGTATTTGTAGACAGCTATCATGTCTCCTCTCAGTCTTCTTTTTGTTAGACTAAACATTCCTAGTTCCTTAAGCCGTTCCTCATAGGACATGGTTTGCAGACCTTTCACCATCTTGGTAGCTCTCCTTTGAACCTGCTCCAGCTTGTCAGCGTCTTTCTCCTAGTTTCTGCCTGAATTTTCATATTTAACTGCTACTGCAGTTGATGGTTTCTCACAGGAATGGGATTAGAACAAGAAAGAAATTGAGGCTGGTCTAAGTTCTGCATTTGGGACAATCAACATGAGTAAATGAAACTTCACCCTACAGCAGGTGATGGAAACATCTCTGCCAGGAACGATATGAATTCAGTCCCTGTCAGACCACCCAATGCAGTCCACCCCTTATACAGACCTCTTCTTCTCCTTCTGAACTTGTCAAGGTAGGAGCCAAATCCTAGGGAACAGAATTTGCTAGAAAACTGCATGTTCTGTAGAAGTGTGTACCACGCAGGTCATGCTTTAAAAGTCCCCACAAAGACATTCTTTTTTATATATAACTAATTACCAATATTTCAGATTTCAGCCATTTTCCTTCAAGAAATTTCAGCAAATTCCCCTCCCAACTTTTTCAGAAAACTGGAGGAACATATTATCTGAGAAACAGGAGCCTCGGAGATGCCCCATTTCAGAGGAGGCCCTTCTCTGGCATGTAACCTAACTGCCCTCTACTGGAAAAAAGACTCAAAGGCAACGGTTGGAGGGTATATTGCCAAAGCAAGCATTTGGGATGTTCAGCTTATTTTCAAATCCACCAAAGGTGGGTGCATCTGGCCGAATGAAGGTCCTGTGCATAAGTTATTATAGTGAGGTGGTAAAACCAGCTTCCGCAATGAAAACAGCATTTTGGTCCTCATGATTCTTCATGGGGTTCTTTAGAATGCAACTAATTCCTCTTGTCTCATGGTTAGTCTATTTTTAACTGCATTTAGGAAAGCAGGACTATTGCCAGGCAAAAAAAAAGAAGAACAAGAACAAGAAGAAATATATTACTCTCAGAGTAATCAGTTCTATCATGGCTTTTGGATGCTGAAGGCAGCTGAGCTTTCTTTTCAAACAAATGATCAATCAACAGCATCTTTTTAATGCACAGTTTCTCGGAAATCCGACAACAGACGGTACTTGCTTCCGTATCTGTGTGTATGTGTGGGGTGTCTGGAGAGGGTTTTTGTTTTTGTTTTTGCTTTTAAGAATTGACTGAAAGGATCTTAGCTGAGACAGTAAAACAGATAAAGATCCCACATTGGAAACAGGATATTGGAAGAAGAGGCAAGGAATTGCTTTCTCCTGGGCCAAATCTAGCTGCAAAACTATCACCTAGACCAAAGATTCTCAATATGGCCTTAAAGATGTTTCTGAACTGCAGGTCCCAAAATCTATGCATAGGCTGACCTGGAATGCTGGGAACTGGGTGCTGGGTGTTGTAGTTCAGGAACATCTAGAGAATTGCAGCTGAGAATCCCTAACCTAAGGCGTTTTCACACACGGGGTTTTCGAACTCGTGCAAGACAGCCTCGAACGCAGCATACGCATTGCCGCAGCGGGGCTTGCGCTCCGACGTGTCCAGAGCTGTCTTGCGCGCGTTCGAGATGTAGAGCACTTTAAAGTGCTCTACATCTGTTCTGGTGCGGACGAAGCGCCCGCAGCTGTTCGGGTAGAGAAGCATTCGCTCATGTTTCTCTCTCCCTGACAGCCACGGGCTCACCTCCCCCGCCGGCGCTGGCTGACAATCAGCTGATTGCCTGCCTTGCCGGCTGCGGGAGCCTCGGCAGCCGTCTCCCTGCCCCTTGCCGGCGTTTGCCGGCTAAGGCACTTCAGAATGCTTTGAGCATTCGCGCACAGGCGCGCCAGAATGCGTTTACACGCGTTCCTGCGCTCCTATGTGTGAATGCTGAAAGCGTCCTGAAGTGTCTTAGGCTTCCCGTCCTACACCCGTTCCAAATGGAATGGGTGTAGTGCGAAAATGCCTCTAGACTGTTCAGTTCCCCCACAGAAGACGCAATGGAGAGAAAGTGAAGGTTATACAGTGCATATTTCTAGTCACCTGATAAAGACTAGAGCCCTTTCTGCACTGGACCTTATTCTGCATGATATCAAGTAACAGAGACACTTTTGCATACTATGGCAGCCCTGGGTGCGGACTCTGCCATAGTCTGTACCAGTCTGCAGATGGTCAATCCTTTTTCTGTGCTATAAACTGAAATAAGGTTCTGAGTTACTAATAAGTTACTAATCTATCCAAGATGTCAATCCAAAGGAGATAATCTTCCTACTCACACCACCATTTATCTTTTGCTGTTGTTGTAGTGGTTGCTGCGTACTCTGATCCCAACTCAAGGCAACAAGCACAGCATGTCTGATTCCATCTCTCCTCCCAAAAATCCTGTAGAGTAGGCCAGGAAAGACGCAATGGCTGGACTAAGGTCATCCAGGGCCTCCGGGGCTGAGAGGAAATCAGAGGCCGCATCTCCCATGTCCTGGTCTGACATTCTGGGCACTGTGCGTTACACTGCCCTTAGCTGCGGAGGAACCTGCTGGATCGGGCCTCAGCCCATCTAGTTCAGCATCCTGTCCCACACAGTGGCCCACCAAGAGCAGAGCAGATCACTCTCCAAAGTGATTGTGGCTTTTCACGGTGGTCTGCTTGCTCAGCAACCAGCAACCAGCAACCAGCAACCAAAGCCAGGGGTCATCTCCCATGGCCTCCCCATACATGGCTGCCTGCCTACATTCCATTGGCGTGTCAGAAGTTCCTTGTGCAGTCACACTGAGGACAGTTGTGGAAGGTGTCCTTTTCTAACTGCAGCTAGGAGAAAGCATCCCTGTCCTCTAGCAACAAACAGCGTCCTTAGAGCTCCCTCTCCTGACAGTCTGGTGATAAGTTCAGCTTGAATTCCTTTATTAGTGGCCTTCATTGTAATATCCCTCCTCTCTCTCCCCCCACCCCAGCTTTAGACTTTGTAGGTGGTGGCCAGATCAAAAGGAGTCCAGAGCTTCTGACCTTTCCATAGTTGCACAGAGGAGGGAATTTCAGCAGTTGCTGCGTGTATGGTGAGCTGTAGCGGCTGGCATTCCCTTGACATTTTACATTCATATGAAGCTTCGTATGGGATTTGTATGGGATTCATGCGGAATTCATATAGGATTTGTATGGGACTGAACATTCGTACTGAATGTTAATCTTACCACTTTTCTTGCATCCAATTTGATACAAATCCACATCCCTAGTGCAGCGTTAGCCTTCCACCTGGCCATTCTAGATACAGGCAGAGAGAAGAGCGTGACTCCAGCCATTCTGCATGGGACCTTATTCTGGTTTGTATATCTCAGAATGGGGACCTGCTATCAGCATGCTGGGGCAAATCCCATAGCAGGCCCCAGGAATTTAAGGTTGGAGGAAGTGATCCCCATGGCTCCCAAGAACACATCACTCCTGGAGTCGAGCAACAGTAATGCTGGAATTACCCCTCCAGGCATAGGAGCAAACTCACTGCCTTGGCACACAGTTCGGGGATGCTGCCCAAAAGGGGGTCAAAGGTCAGTGAGGAGTTCCGACAGGCAGTGCAGCCACACTTGCCACTCTTGATGCCCTGAAGCTAATGTTCTTCCATCCCTGTGGTGACAGATCAGACCCAGCTCTTGTCCCTCTGTGTGTCCACCAGCATGACTGCTTAACAGGGCTTTGTCTCAGGACTGTGGTGCCCTCCGGCAATGGTGTGAGCGAGACGTGACAAAAACAGGGAGTGGGACTTCAGAGGCTCATGGTGGGAAACAAAATGCTTGTGGTTCAGAGCCAAATCCAATGGGAAGGGGCAACTGTGAGTCTGTGTGATAATACATCCGCCACAAATGAAGAAGGTCCTCTCTCTTTTTTTTTTATTTAAAAGAAATGGAGATGATCACTCCCTACCAGGGATGTGCAAAAATTGTCTTTTGTATTTGATTCATATTGAATCGAAAGCAAGAAAAATCGTATTTGTTCATATAGATCTGCTTCGAATGTCGTAGGATTCGTATTTGATATGAATGTTCAGTCCCATACAAATCCCATACGAATCCTGTACACATGCATACAAATAGCATATGGGTCCTATATATGAATGTATACAAATAGCATATGGATCCCATACAAATGCGTATAAATAGCATATGGATCCCATATACGAATCTCATATGAATGTATCAAAACATTTGTTTGGAATTCAAATGTCAGTCTTCAAATGTGCCAACATTCAATTCAAATTTGAATGTCTGAATCTGGCCGAATTTCGAATGTTGCGAATATTCGTCACATCCCTACTCCCTACATCTTTTTTTATTTTATTTTATATTTTCATCATAGCTTATACCAATGGCTCCTTGGAAGGCAAGCTAGGGTGTGATCAGACGGTGTTTTTTTAGTCATCCTTTTAAAGAGAAAGTGTCCCGTCCCCAGATGCACAAAAATTGTCTACTTTTTTTTTCTTTTTTTGCATACTGCAACTTCTATTCGTATCTAAGTCAGGCAACATATATCCTAATTATGGGTGTTCACAGTTTACTGGTCACTCAGTGGGAAACCCCCACCTCTTTGCTTATGTAGGGTGTGTGTGTGTTTGTCCAATAGGGCTTAAAGATAGAGATGCCTTCAGAAATCCCAAATGTTGAAAAGGCAAACCTTCTAAGATTTCAAGACAGGGTGAGCTGAATGCAGGTGCATGGGGGAATCTGTCAATACAAATACAAATTCTGGGGATTTTGCTAACTTAAACGAGCATGCAGGCAGCAGGTCCCTATTCTGGGATGTATCTCAGAATAAGGGCCAATTGGAAAGCATCCAGGGATCTTGTAACTTTAGTACTTCACTGAAAATAAATTTTCAGCATCTGCCGCCTGCCTTCCAAGCTTCCAATACAGGGTTTCCTTCTTTTGCATAGTTATGAAAGATAAGGAGCCTTGACATCTCTCCAATATGTCATCTTTATTTAAGATGCTATATTGCTTGTGAGAGTGGTCAGAGGGCAGAGAAACTGACAAACAAATGCTAGGTTTGACCCTAGCATTTCCCTGGGAGAGGGTGATGCAAACCACTTTTGAATCTGCCAAGAAAACTGCATAGATGAGACCATAGAGCCACCAGGAGCTGAACTTGACTCTGACACTTAACAACAAGAACAAAGTATTGATTACATTCTGACCCACTGGAGACAGAAAACAGATAATTGAAAAATATTGTTGCAAGAGATATGGACAAATCTGCTAATTTTCATCCGTCTCCATTTGTCATCCTCCAATCTCCACGTCACCCAGTTTTCACTATTTCATTTTAAAGCTGCCCCAGAACATTTATGCTTTTATATCTTTTTCTCCTTGTATATACATTTCTGTTGGTGAGACTGGAACATTTTTAAGTCCCCACAAAGATATTCTTACTTTTATAACTAATCACCAATGTTTCGCATTTCAGCATTATTATTTTGTTGTTGTTGTTGTTGTTGTTGTTGTTGTTGTTGTTGTTGTTGTTGTTGTCCTTTTGCAACATTCAAGAAATTTCCCCTCCCAGCTTTTCCAGAAAACCAAAGGAACAGATTATCTGGGCAAGTGGAAGTCTCAGATGTTAACCTCAAAAAAGAATCCTGTTTGTCTGCACTGTTCCCAAACATTACGGAATTAAAATATAATTATGATTCATTTCTGGATTTGGAGAATCTCAAATCAAGGTGCTTTGTAAATATTACTCTGAAAACACATTGAGGCAAGCATGTAGCCATATGCACATATGTAACATCTATGCACAATTAATGCCATATAATTCTCATGACTTTATTGATAAGGCTGTGATGCCTCATTGCCTAAGGAAGCTGAAACACAGATTTATAATAGCAGGGAGTGGGGGGGGGGGGGGTGTACACATGCCATTTTTGATATTTGATTTGTAACAAATGTCCGTACATTCAATTCAATATGAATACATTTGTATCTAATCATTCAAATACTCAGTACATATCCAATGATATGCATCGCGTATGCATCTGTACACATTTGGAAATTCAAATGTCTGGACATTCAATTCATATACTGTATGAATATCCAAATTTGTACGAATTCATACAAATAAAGAATATTTCAAATATTTGTGCACACCCCTAGCAGGGACTACATCAAAGAGATGATATGCTAGTTCATTCTGAGAAACAGAAGCAGGAAAAATGAGTCTTGGGAAATATAAATAACTTCAATGTTTGATGCCATTTACCCAGGACCTAAAGGCTTGTTTCTCCAATATTAAGTATCTTACTTTTTAAATCATGACACAACTTTCCAAGTATGTGACCTCGATTAGGGAAATGCATTATGTCAGAAAATAACACAATAGTTTGTTACTAAGGACATCTTACTTGATTTGTGGAATTAAGACATAAGCTGTAATGAGGGTCCTTGTTTTGGTTTCTTTTTTTTAAAGCACTCACAATTATTGGTGGGATAACTTTGTATACCAGCCGAAAATGAGATGCATCATTTGCATGCAGTTCAGTAGTAGTAGTAGTAGTAGTAGTAGTAGTAGTAGTAGTAGTAGTAGTAGTTAATAATAATAATAATAATAATAATAATAATAATAATAATAATAATAATAATAATAATAATAATAATAATAATAATAATAATAATAATAATAATAATAATAATAATAATAATAATAATAATAATACAATGCCTGGACAATTCCCTGCAGAAATGCAGTGCAATGCCTGAACAATCCCCTGTGGAAAGTAGATCAATACCATATGTGTATTGGTTGCAGGGATTAAAAACAAGTGAGATCCAAAATAACAGCATTGTTCACTAGCAGGAGGTGGGGATAGAGGAAGCCCCTCCTCCTGCTAGCACACTTTTGTCTGCAGTGGATGAACCAGAGAATGAGACCCTATCCCAATTTCCTTGTAGACCTTGATAGCAAGTTCTGTTAGCAGGGTAGGAAGCAGTGGGTCATGCGCAAAAAGTCCAAGGGCCACTGACGCAGTATGTGGGGGCTCCACCTCGGCAACGCAACAGGATGTGCCATCAGAAGTCAACACACCACCGAAAGAGGTTTTCCTGAGAACGGCAACAGCTAGGTACAAAAGGTCCCTAGCCTTCAGAGGCTGAACACCAGCTTTGGCAAGTATATTCCAGGCTATGACATCCCACCCACAGGGAGTGGTCTATGAGTGAAGGTGGCATCCACGTACATCAGTTCAGATCTCTGGTCTCTCATGAAATAAAAAACACAAAAATATGAGGTATGGCAGCTCCAGAATCTTCTAGGCTTTAGAGGAGTTTGTTGCTATCAAATTGCAAATTGCTTTTCTCTATATTCATGGAGCTAAAAGGCAAGTGGGTGATCTTTTTTTTTAGTAAGCACAGTCTGGACAGGGTGTTCTCTATTTCAGTGAGTTTTGAAAGCAGTTCTATATCAGTGGCTACTAGAATGGATGTCTAGGTACTTCCTCCAGGCTGGAGAGACAGGCAGGATATCTCTAAGGGCCATTTGCTAGGATTCGAGAGCAGGAGAAAGTTTCTCCTTTGTTTTCAGCTTGAGATGCAATTGGTGGGTCAATGTATGGGACACGGTTGTTGCTGGACTAGAAGGGCTGTGGCCTGATCCAGCAGGACTCCTCTTATGTGCTTATGCTCTAATGCTGTGAAATAGGAAATAGTTAGAACTTCTAACTACACACACACACACACACACACATGCTGTATAGGGTCCTTATGCTAATCTCAGAGGACAAAAATTAGGCGCAAGCTATTAATGTAAGCTGGAGAGTGTTAACAAGTTCACTTAGCTCAAAAATCCTACAGACAACAGTCACATTATTCTGTAACATTTGTCATTTGTGTGTAATTTATGAGGAATTATATATGGTTGATCCACAATGCTTGCTGACGTAATAGGCAATAAATCTGAAATAAGCAAATATCTGTCCTGTATTTGGCTCCTGATGGGAGAATGTGGAGCATAAATTCAAGAAATAAATCATAAAAAAGAAGAGGGAGGGGAGGGAGGGAGGGAGGGAGGAAGGAAGGAAGGAAGGAAGGAAAGGAAGGAAGGAAAGGAAGGGAGGAAGGAAGGAAGGAAGGAAGGAAGGAAGGAAGGAAGGAAGGAAGGAAGGAAGGAAGGAAGGAAGGAAGGAAGGAAGGAAGGAAGGAAGGAAGGAAGGAAGGAAGGAAGGAAAAGCTGTCCACTATTTCATATGTGGTCTTGGACTCCCTCCGGATGTCAGTTACTTATTCCACTATATTTGGACATTCTGGAATAAAGCATGAATATTCTGGAATATCCAAATATAGCGGAATAAGTAACCAATGTTTGGATGCAGCCTTGGATTCTGTAATACCTACCATTTTATTCCATTTCTGGGCTTGTTCCATATAATCCTTGGCCAGTGTACCTGTTAAAATACTGTTGCCTCAGTTTATCGCTTGAATCAGTGAGTGAAAACTCTTATCTCCATCATGTAAATCAGGGTGCAACTAAACTCACAGTATTCCAAGAGTGGTGTCACAGCACTGTGGTATTTCACCCATAAGATACCATAGAAAACCCATTCCAACCCCCCCTATTTCCTTATGGAGTCCTATATATGGGAACCATAAATTACACCCAGAGCAAGAAGGAATGATCTTCCCTGGGCTGACTTTGTTCTGGGCTTCATACATGACCCTTCCTGATAGGATGCTTTGCTTTGTGTCTGATTCCAACTTGAAACGTTGCAAACTTGTTCAAGGTTAACCCAACTGAACTACCTGGAATTAAAAAGCCTTGGTTCGTTCCCAATTGTATGCTTAGATGTGCCGAACTAGTTTGGATTAGAACTGGTTCAAACCAAACACCCTGCCTGTTCAGAACTAGAGTTCAAATTCAAACCAAACAAAGGGGTATTCTCTCAAAACTAGTGAATGCATCCTGTTTGATCAAGGTTCAAAGAAGATGTTTGATATGAGCTGAGCACACTCCGATCAAAGTTCGAAAGTGCTGAAAACCCCCTGCTGTTCAAATAAAAAAACTCAGATTCAAACTGGATCAGCCCCCACATGGTTTGATTTAGACCAAACACAAAAAAAGGCCTATGCACATTCTTGTAAGGCAGCTGTGACTGGAATCTGTTTTCAAAGCAAAGTATTCAAGGTTCCTTTTTGTCACTCCCACAATCCTTGGCCAGAATGGCCTTTCGGATCCTAGCAGAGTGTCCCTAGAGGCTCCCAGTAACCCTAAAAAAATCAGTCTATCACCATGACCAACACTAATAACAATAAAGACAAACATAATTCCTGCAAAGAATTATGGGAACTGTTATTCGCTTCCCCCCACACGCCATTAATCTATTTACGCTTGCTGTCACATCTATTCTATTAGTCCTCAAAAAGTAGCAATAATTGATCTCTCCTAGAATTTATTCTAACTGGGACACCGTAGGTGCTTAAAGCGGAGCCAACGGCACGGATTATTTCATCAGTTGCTCGGCTAAATCCGCCTGGCGTTTATGTGACTCCTTTAGACCAGAACCTTCTTTGCACAGCTCCTTCTCCCAAAAACACTGGGCTTCAAACTAGGGCAAAAGGTTCCTCAGAGATGGCACGAAAGACTGTTCAAGTGGTACATTTCAGCATTGCGCACATTTGATTCACTGAGCTGGCCAGGGCTGTTACCATAGGACTTATGCCTGACTCTCCCAGTGAGACAGCAGCCTTCACCAGCAGACTCCCACCCGCCGGTCAAAGGGCAAGAACAGCGAAGACGAAAGGCTCTTTGCTGTCTTTGCAGGAGCAAACCTACTGAGTTGTGACAGCTGGAAGAACAAAAATCAATAAGATGTAAAGGCGATTCCCCCTCCTCCTTTCTCTTTCTCTTAACAGCTGTAACCATCATTCCTGCTTCTTTCCAAGGAATAGCCCCAGACTCCTGCTTGCATGGAGTTTTGTCTCTTTCTCTTCTTAGATGTCTCCTTACGCAGGAGTTTTATTGTCATGGTTCTCGGCTCTGAATGCAAATGAAATCTCTGTCCATTGTTGCCCTGGACATCTATTGCTTTCCTCTTCCTTCTTCTGCCTCTGTCTTCCTCTGTGTTTCATGACACTAAACTGAAACATTCACACATCTTTCTCCACATGCCTTACTAGTGCTAAAACTCAGTAGTAGCAGCAGCAGCACCAACCATAAGAACATAAGAGAAGCCTTGCTGGATCAGGCCACAGCCCATCTAGTCCAGCATCCTGTCGCACACAGTGGCCCACCAAATGCTCAGGGGCATTTCAAGCAGAGACAAGGACAAACCTTCTCCTGCTCTAGAGTCCCAGCGGATGGCCTTAGAAGCACACCAGTTCCTCCCCCCCTCAGCCTGAAAGATGCATCTAGGCATTCATTCTAGTAGCCATTGATACATCTGTCATCCATAAATTTGTCTAACTCTACCTTAAAGCCATCTAGACTGGTAGCTGTCACCACCTCTTCCGGCAGCACATTCCATAAACCGATGACCCTCTGGGTGAAGAAATACTTCCCCCTGTCAGACCTTACTCCCCTACCCATCAGCTTCATAGATGCCCCCTGGTTCTAGTGTTGTGCGATAGAGAAAAGAAATTTTCTCTATCCACCTTTTCTATACCATGCATAATTTTATATACTTCAATCAGGTCCCCTCTTAAACGCCGTCTCTCCAGATTGAAGAGGCCTAGACACTGCAGCCTGGTTTTGTAAGGGAGGTGTCCCTCCATCTCTATAGATTGGTCCAATTTGGCCTCTCTCAGGGCATTTTCACCGCTTTGCCTTCCCGGAAGAAAACTCCAAGGGAAGTGAAAAAGGGGGAGAGATTAGGGGTGTACAAAAATGTTTTTGTTTTTTGCATTCAAATTTGAATTGAATAGAATATCCAAACATTTGATTCGATTTGAATGTTTAGAATCCGAATGCAACAAAATCTGATTCGAATAGAATACATTTGAATCTTATTTGTTCAAATGTTAGATTTGAATCTGAAGATAGCAATGTCGACGACATTCATATGTGTTATACATATCTGTGTGCATTTCGTACAGATCCTGTTTTATCCCATACGTATCCTACATTCAAATGTTTTGAATCATTTGAACGAATTAGTTTGAATGCTTAAATTCAAATGTGTAGACATTCTATTCAAAGTTAAATGTTTACATCCGACTGAATTCGATCAAATTTCAAATGTTTAGAACATTTATGCGCATCCCTAGGATAGATCTGGCGTCCGGCAGTGCAGACAGCCAATCCATCCCTAACCTCGCCACCCCTCCCCAGGTTCCATTCAAACCTTCTCCATCAGGAGAAGGTGCAGATGGAGCCACATTGAAGGGCAGGTAGGGATAGATATAATGTTTTCTCTTCCAGTCTCACCAACAAACCAGATTTTATTTTCTAGATCTGCACAAATACAAAAAAGCACACCCCAGTTTATCATGTGTTTCAATTATGGTTTGACTCTGATAAATTCTGACTTTTTTACAGTTGAAACCTACTCTGGGACCCTTGTGTGAAGGGTGGAATAAAACAAACAAACAAACAAACAAACAAACAAACAAACAAACAAACAAACAAACAAACAAACAAGTAAATAAATAAATAAATAAATAAATAAATAAATAAATAAATAAATAAATAAATAAATAAATAAATAATATGGCCTCCCTGATTGTAATTGTGTTGAGATGTTTTTCAGTGTCTTCCTTTCCCCACCTCTGTATCCATTCTGAGTATTCCATTTCCATCCACATTAAATGAATGGGCATTGCCTGACCTATTTCCCATAGTAAGTGCTCAGGATCCGCAGCTGAACATCAGCATCATGAAAGGGATCTGGGGGCTGCAGAAACAAGTCCCAGTTAAACACCAAGACTGCCAACTATGAGGTGTCTTAACAATATTTCAATTCTGTTTTGCATCACTTCAAAGAGGAAAATATTATGGGAAAATTCCTTTGATATGTAATGCAGTTTTTTTTTTAAAAAAATCCCTTTTTTCAGAGCTGTTAGGCATCATTGCATAGATATTCCAAGTCAAGGCCCGTGGCTGTTTAAATCAAGGTCCCATAATTCCATTGTACGCCATCGGCCTTTTGCACTAAACCAAAGACATAAACAATGAGAATAATCCCAAGGATATAACAAAGGTGGTGGAAAACAGCTTCCTTAGGAAAGCAAGGCAGTGCAGGCAGAAATATCTATGAAATAAATGAGAAATTGGGGAGTTACAAGACAATGATATAGAGGAAAAATAAAATGGGAGGCATGGCTCAATACTCAAAGACTTTCTTGGGACCATGCCTTCTGAAATCCTTGTGAGCCTCAAGAGGGCAAGAGACCTCACCCATGTCCAATCTGTCTTATATAGAAGAAAACAAGCCATAACACTGTTCTTCACAAGGCACAGAATGCAACCAGATCAGACCACCTCCCTCATGAACAAAAAAGGCTGAAAAAATTGAAATGGCTTCCTTATAATTAAGAACTGCAGAGAAGGTCACCAAAGCGACTTCTTTCAAAATGTTGGCACCATCTAGAAAGGAGACTCCAAGGGTGTTTTTCCACTGCACTCCTTTAATCCGGATCTAAGTAGATCCGGAATGGGTACTTCCCTTAATGCGGATCTAGTAGATCTGGATTAAGGGAAGTACCCAATGTGTTTCCATGGGTGGTCTAGTACCCAATAGCAATGGATGCTAGCCTACCGGCTGTGGAAACACTGGAACACCCATTTGCAAATCCGGATCTACCCACAAGGGGTCTGCGTGTCACCGCAGCTGTTTGATGGGTCAAGGGGTGCAATCTCCAAGGTTGCCTTCGGAGATTAGCAAAGGCTCCGAAGTCCCTCCGAAGTAATCCTGAAGTTGCCTTTGGAGATTAGCACAGGCTCTGCAGAAAAACCCCTTTGGAAAATCCAGATTAAAGGCCAGAAAGTACCCATTTGAACCAGATTTCCCCAGCGGCATTTGAAACAATCGGGTCCCAAATGGGTGCCATGGTGGAAATGGGATCATCTGGCTCACACCCAAATGGGTCCTTAATGGGTGCAAAAATGCGTACTTTCTGACAGTGGAAAAACACCCCATGTTAAGCAACCGGGAAGATGCATCCTGAAATGCCAAATTTTGAAAGAGTGTTTATGACCATTAAAATTGATGTATTTAGAACTAGGGGTGTAAACAAATGCAATTTTCGGGGTTTGGTTTGATTTGAATATCTGAAAATTTGATTCAGTTTGCATCTTTGAAGTTTGAATTTAAACAGATTCGATTCAAATTAAGCAAATTTGAATCTGTTTGAATTTTCAATTCAAATTTGCACTTAGGAATGTCAACAACATTCATATGTGCCCATATGTATCGTTATGCATCCTGTACACATCCTTTGCATCCATACACGTCTGCATGCATCCTGTAGTTATCCTGTATTCAATCTGTTTTCATCCTGTATGCATCCCTACAAATGCGTATGGATGCATGAAAAATGTGTATCTGCAAGTATGCATCGTGTATGAACCCATACACATGTGAATGTCCAAATAATTCAAACAAATAGATCCAAAAATGTTAAATTCGTTTGAATCTTTACATTTGAATTTATGGACATTTATTTCGCATTCGAATGTTGAAATTTGGGCAGATTCAATCAAATTTCGAAAACCTTCAAATATTTGTGCTCACTCCTATTTAGAACCCCCTTCATGTCCGTCTTCATTTGGGGAGATAAAGGTTGGAATATTGGGGGACATAATATGCAGAGAAGATGTGAGATAGCTGATACATAACTCAGTGGTCCTTTACACATTTTGTAAAGTTAAAATGTGGCTTGGAAAGGCTCCTATGTACTCAGAGCACAGATTTTGTGACCAATTTTTAATAAAAGGCATCAATATTAGAAGAAAGGCTCCGAGGAAGAAGCCTCCCCCATTGAGATGAGAAAAGCTTTGTTATTTTACATCAGATTTTACAGATTTGCCTCTGCGCTTGTTATTATTGAGCTGAAAAGATACTTTTGCTGTTTTGCAAAAGCTTGGTTGCCGGCAGACTGAAAGAGAAATAAAATTAAGCTAGTACCTTTAAAATCTGCCAGCAAATTGAAGGAGAAAATCTGCTTTTGCTATGAAATGAATGAAACTCGCGGCTTGGGCAATTGGTTAGTAGATCAAAAATTGCATTGCCAGATGAGCTTAAAATAATAGATGTTCCTTTTTTTCCCAAAGCTACCCACTGTTTCCCCTATTGTTACATCAACTGAACATGCTAGCTTTGTCCCATTAAACAATCAATAAGTGTATCTGTCAACATGAGGCGTCCATCCGTGGAAATTGTCTGGCTTTAGTGCTGTATTACTTAACACTGTATAAGTAGAACTACTTTGATTGACTTGTAATCTTGAGCCACTGAGGGGGAAATACAGGCTGCAGGATACAGAATGAGGTAGCTATATCGCCTTCTTCTCTACCTTACATGTTCATGCACATTTAAAGTGAAAATAATAGACACACTGGATCCAAAGCTCACAAACCTGAGGGAAAAAATAAAATCAGTAAAACAGAGGAATGGACTACCTATGGAGGTTGTGGCTTCTCCATGGCTGAAGGTATTCTAGAAGAGCCTGGATGGACTTCCCTGCGGCCATTCAATTTGCTTTCCTGACCATTGCAAAGACTTGGACTAGAGGATCCTTGCTATCGCTTCCAACTTCACATCTATAATTTTCTTATCCCAGTCAGGTCACCAAGTGAGGGAGGAAAATAGGTTCTAGATCATGGAGGAGGAGGAGAAAAAATACCCTCTAAAATAACCCTGAGTAAGAAGCTCTTCTATAGTTCAGTGGTGTGATCTGATCCAGCAGAGCTCCTCTTATATTCTTCTGACCTGTCTTAGGAGGAAGAGGGAGATTTCATCCCCTTTAATCTCAGTTTTGTTTTTTAAAGCATTATACTTACCTGTATAAAATACATTATGTGCAAAAATGCATAGAATAGACCTAAGATTCTATTTGCATTTTATTGGATCAGAAATTAAACACATTATCTGCACACATGCATAAATTAATTAATCTCTAAGTATGTTTGGGGATATCAAAACATCAGAACAGATGTAGCCCACTGGTTGACAGGTGCCTAAGTTACTCAGCACTCGTCATGGTCCTTTTTGACCTGGGTGATGACCGAGACAATATAGACTTCTTTGTATTTTGTCTCCCCATTACTACTACTACTACTACTACTACTACTACTACTACTACTACTACTACTACTACTACTACTACTACTACAATTATTAGGCTTTTAAGCAATGTATAGCAAAAAAGGTGAAAGAAACCCAAGAATAGAACCAAATTTAAGTTTCAACCAGAAATAATCAGACTTTTTTTTTAATTCAGACATCGGGTAAGAACCAAAGAATTAAAGAATTAACCCCACAAACTATAACAAAATGGTTTATTATATTATCACTATAATCAGTGGTATACACTAGCAGACATTTTTACCTGAATTTTGTACAGTAGTTTCATTGCAGACAAAAATCACCTTCTCCAAAAAAAGAGAGTTTTTGTTTGATTGTCATGATCAAATGCACTAAGAAGAATCTCTTATATGAAAAAAATACATACAACACAGTATACAATTTAAATGTAGCCTTGTCATGCATTCTCTTGAAAATTACTTTTGAAAAAAGCAAGAAAGAATGGACCTATTACTAAATGTCAATAGAAAATTCAAGTGGAACTTTGTCTGTCTGCTCAATGCATCTCTAGATTCTACACTTTTTTTTTTTTTTGCTTTGTTAAATTATGTCTGGCACTCGCACCACAATAAATTACTCAGAGTAGCTTAAAACCATTCCAATTTTACATTAAGGATCTACATGAAGCAAGCAATTTCCATTAGAAGGCTAAAATAACTCTTAATAACCCTTAATACAAAAGTAAAACAAATTGCTTTCCAAAATCTTAGATTAAAAAAAAAACTGCCACAAAACACATTCATTGAAAGTGAAAATAATTCAGATATATCCAATGTACATTGGGTACTAAATCAAATCAAATAATTTATTGATTAGTCTGAGGACCATGTCATAACATACAGAGTAACATGACAAATAGTAAAAACATATGCAGTTTAAAATAAGTTAAAATAAACGGAGGAGACTTTAGGCAAGTTTTTAGCTGTTTCCACCCTTCTAGCATTCCATCCCGGTCTCTGTGTGGTGTAGATTCCTAGTTTGGGCTCTGAAGTGACTCTGAAATGACTCCAAAGTCATTTTGAAGTTCACTCTGAAGATCAGCACAGACTTCAAAGGCACTCTGGAGCTATTTTGCACAGACTTCAAAATGACTTAGAAATGACTTCAAAGTCAATTCAAAGTGGCTTCGAAATGACTTTGAAATGGCTTCGAAGTGGCTTCAGAGCCTAGGGTTAGGGGACTCCAATGGATGCATCCCCTCCCCCTAGCCTCCTTTGGACCCCATTGCCTGTTTCTTATGGAAACAGGCTCCCTTTAATCCAGATTTTCTGGCAGAAGACCCCATTGTAGACCCCATTAATGGGGTCTACAGAAAATCCAGATTAAAGGCCAAAATGTACCCATTTGATCCGGATTTCCCCCATGGCAGTGGAAACAATCGGGTCCCAAATGGGTGCCGTGGTGGAAATGAGATCATCTGGCTCACACCCAAATGGGTCCTAAATGGGTGCAAAAACACCCATGGAGACTTAATGGTTGTCTCAAGGTGGCATAATATTTCTCTAGTTTAGCAAGGTCAAGTGACAGAAGGCAGGGGTGTGCACAAGTGCAATTTCCAGGATTCAATTTGATTCGAATTGAATATCTGAAAATTTGAATTGATTTGAATGTTTAAAAATTCAAATGGACTCACATTTGATTCTATTAGAATACATTCAAAACAATTTGGGTGAATTTTTGTTCCATATTTGCAAATATGAATGTCGACAACATTCGTATGTGCCCGTATGCATCCATGAACATCCTGTATGCATCCTGTTTTTGTCTCGTATGGATCCATAAAAATGTGTACGGATGTGGGAAAGACGAATGTCCAAATAATTCATACAAATGATTCAAAAATACAAAATTCGTTTGAATATTTAAATTTGAATTTTTGGACATTTGATTAAAATTTGAATGCCCAAATTTGAAAGAATTTGATCAAATTTTGAATGTTTTGAATATTCGTGGACATCTCTAACAGAAGGGCACAAATATCAGCTCATAGTAGAGTCTTGCCTTCTCTTACTTTATTTGGGAAATACAATGACTTCCTGTCTAAGCAATGTACCAGCCCTTGTCACAGATTGGTTATCGAATTAACAGGACACAACTTACTTCTTTTACTACTTTATCCAGAACCATGTGAAGGATAGATTACACCACTATTAGAAAATGCCAGATGTTCAAAGCAGATTTTGGGTGTTTTTCCACTGTCACTAAAAGTACCCATTAATGGGTACTAAATGGCATTAATGTACCCATTAATGGGTACTTAATGGGTACTTCTAGTGACAGTGGAAAAACACCCCTAGGTTTCTTTTCTTTATGTTTATCTCCAAAATATTTCATGGAGTATCTAAATTCTGCTCAATAATTTTAATTTTCCCTAGATAAACCATCCCAGCTCGGGCTTCCTGACCCCCTCATTCCCCTCGTGGACCCATAATAAATGTTGGTTGAGGAGCTCCGGAGGGATATTAGGGCTGTTGGCCCATTTAATTATGTTTTATATTTTGTCTTATATTTTTGATACTGTATTTTAATTTGTCATATTGTTTAATACTTTTTAAGGGGGGGGAGGGACCATAATGTTTTATTCTTATATGATGTTTTTATATTTATTGTTGTCAACCGCCCGGATTGGTTCGCCACAGGGCGGTATACAAATAAATATTATTATTATTATTATTATTATAAGGATAGATTGAAATTTCAGGATTTTTACACACACACACACACCAATGTTAAGGTTATATGCACATGTATTCACAGGGAGAGAGATGTATTCACAGAGAGAGAGAGAGCACTGATCTCAGAACAAATCCCATTCATAATCTGTTGCTACTATCTCATGCTTCTATCTAGCTCAAAATCTCAGTTATGGAACTCTGGGTAGGATTTCTTTTCTAGATAACAAAGGATATAAAAAATAGGCACCTGTTCAAACAGTTTCTAAGCATTTAAAGATGTTTAACACTAGTATTAAAACATTCTAATGGGCCCAAGAGCTCTGCAGAATTTAGCACATAATGCTCAAGATTCCATGTTTTATTAGATGCCCATATAAAGGAGCCCTTGCTAGCCCATTTTTTTCTGGGGAATTTTGGACCACAGAACCAAAAGGCACATTTTCAGTAAAGCTATTCTTTACCAAAAATGCCTAGGGCATGTGATGCGTTACAATAATGGTGTTGCGAGGAGAATACAGAGCAAAGCACATTCAGCACAATGGCAGTAACAGAATAACAAGCACAGATCGATCCTGTGGTGATCTTTGATTTGCCATGCTTATGAGCCTTGCAGGAACAGCATTCTGTCTGCATGCATTCTGCTGCTTCCAAGGACAAACATCACAGCTGGGGAACTTTCATTCCCCAGCTTCGATGGTATCACCTGGGGCTTTTTGCTGAACACAGGAAATGGCCATGGACAACCATTTTCCTGTGTTCAGCAACACAAAGAGCATAGGCTAGTGAATCCACACACAGTGGTGGGGAACTCTGCTGTTATACCACTCTGATGAGTACCTGTGCTGGAGTGTGTGCTCAAAGGGTACAGAAATGTGCTTATCCCGCATCTTGGGAGCATTCTCATGATGCAACAAGAGTGTCCAGGTGTATCATCCTTTCAGGCTACTCCCATGGCACCATATAGATCCAGCTTTAGCCTCACTTAGACCTGAATGAGTAGGTCGTCTATAGTTCAAAACAGCACAGGAAAGAAGAAGAAGAAGAAGAAGAACCAGAAACAAAATAAAACACATTCACCTTGATTCTGATTTGTGAGAACTGGGCCACAAATTCTCTCAAAGCAGGAAGAAGTGGGAATCTTTTTAGCTTTGGTGACACTTGTCATGTGCCCACGCACAACTCCTTAATAACATTCCTGCTAACATGAAAGAGATATTTGAGGTTTTTCTCACATGAACGTCGGCACCACCAAAGGCTTAATTATATAATGCAATATATTCCCACATTAGATCACTGATGCTTAGGGGGCATAAGTGGGGGAAATTGGGGAAGGGAGAGGGCATTACCTAGCAACCGTTTCTAACAAATGGCAAGGGGGAAAAGAGAGAGAGACGGGGAGAGATTATATGCTACGTCACTCTATAGAGTCAAAATTGGTAGCAAATTGTGTTTGCCCTTTCATCTCATGTGGAAAATCTATTGTGCACAGGCATAGGGTAGAAAGATACTGTTCTGAAAGAAATTGCCTTGTGATCTCTCCCTGCCGCCCCCATTTCTCCCCCCCCCCTTTTTAAGTCTACAGCAGAATAAGCCAAAAATGCCAACAGGGGAGGGAAAAAAATCAAGGAAGGTACAAAGGAAGACACTCATCTTCCAGGAGAATACTGAGGAGAAATAATCAAGACATAGTTCTGTTTAAAAAAAACAAACAAAAAACAAAGTAGCATTCATCCTATCTTCCCCACATCGAGCAAAATAATATCACATGTGCCTGTTGAAAAGACATTAGGGTTGAACCATGGGAAGGAAAGAGGTCAGAATGAGAAGGATTCCAGTTCTAGGCACCTGAATTTAAAAAAGACATTGACAAACTAGAGCAAAACCAAAGGAGGGCTACCAAAATGGTTAGTGGTCTGGAAACCATGTCTTACAGGGAAATGTTGAAGGATCTAGGAATGTTTAGCCTATAGAAGAGAAGACTGAGAGGAGACATGATCATGGTCTTCAAGTATATGAAGGGCTGTCACAGTGCAGAAGGATTGTCCCTATTCTCCCTTGCAGAAGACAAAGGTAAAACCTTCACCTGGCCTTAGAGGCATCCTGCCTGTTTCCCAGCCTGGAGGAGGTGCCTAGGTATCCAGTCTAGTAGCTACTGACACACCTGTCATCCATGAATGTGACTATAAAGGCCGTACAGCACTAGCTGTAATATGATCTTATATGTTTCCTGCACGTGGCTTCATCCCTGTTATGCTCAGAGACATAAGAGTGCGAGAAGGAAGCAACATTATGCACCCAAGAGGGGTTTATCGTTCCTGAACACTAAATGTCCCTTGTTTTGTCTGCCAGGCGTTTTCCTTTCAGGTTTCCAGAAATGAGAGAACAAGGGACTCCCCTGAAGAGCTATCATCTTTTTATGACAGTGCTAGCTTGCCGCTGGTGAATTTTGCAGGAAGCCTCATACAATAGGATTATTATAAGGATGGTAGAAAGTTGTTTGCAGATACAGTATATTTATTGTGTTTGCTGTAAAGATGTCTGAGTTGGAGAACAAAAGGGGGAAAAGCCACAGAATGGGAGAATGTCCTTTGTTGGAGGGGGGGGGCTTTTTCAGAGATAGGAAGGGCCATGTCGGGCATTGTTACTAGCTTTTATTGGTAGGGCTTTTGCAGAAGAATTAGCAGTTTCCAAGTCCAGATATTGAAATGGAATGTAGCTGAATTTTACAGTGTCTTTGGAGTGGGTAAAAGTCAGGCATGGATAAGTCCACTCAAGCAGGCCTGGAAATCAACTGATAATTTTCTAGTCTGTTTAATATAGGGCTGAATTACAGGAACAGCCTGTTAATGTAGTGATAGAAAAAAAAATTCAAGCACACTACTGTCAGTTAATAGTTAATTAAAGGAGGGGTTTTATAGCATAACAGCAGAGAGGCTGTTGAATGCCAGCAAAGGCATATGTTCCCAGAACCTGTCTCTAAGGCCCATTTCTTGCTGAGGTGATAAATACGCTCCTCAGCCGCCCGACCAGAGGAAACGTCTCTTCCGATTCCGTGAGATGAAGAAAGTTGCACTGCAATATTGCCATGGCTGATTTCCACTTCTCTTACCAGCCTGGTTTGCAGGTGCTGTACTAATGAAGGTGAACCAGCAAAAAGCTTTGTATAAAAGTCTGTGCCTTATAGGCAAGATCATGTACAGGTGTATTTTGCTGTGTGATTAGTGTAAGCTAAAATGTATCTTTTGGGAGCAAATACTACCTGCAGTTTAAAGCAATAAAGAAACAGATACTTTGGGATTAAAGGAGAAGAGGGAAGTGGTGAGCAGAAATCTGTTCATGCAATGTGAGCATGGAGAGATGCACAGAACTCGGTCTAATCCAGCCTTTATTCCCTCTTTGACTTCTAATGAGTTTCACTTTACCTCCTGCATGGATCAGAAGTCCTGAACAGTTTGCTCCATTTTGCTTGTGTGCTTTTTCTAACTAATGTGAATTCTCCAAGCAGTGTTACCAAGGCACATATGGCCAACTGGGATTGGCCCAAGGTCAGGGGATACCCTGCAACCTGTACTCCCAAGGGGTTAACAATTTTTGAAAGATGGGGGTAACCACTCTGAAGTCTCCCCTTTGGATGAGTCAGCATTGGGGTGCCATTTAGATTTCTTCCCCTTCCTGAACCTTCCCTTGGAATATCCGGCTTCAAACCAGCTGTGACCCAGCTTCCAACTGAATTTCCAGTCTTTGGCTGACATGTTCAGCTGGAGAACTCATTCCTGTGGGAGGCATTTCAGTTATTGGACCTTGCACCCTCAGGCCAACATCTGTCCACCCTCTATTCGACCCCACATGGCACATGCACTGCTGAAAATTCTGCATGTGCCTGGAAGAAACCTGTTTCTGCATAGACATGGCATTCAGCTGGGCTGCAGCAGAAAAACATCACCATAGCCTGCTCCAACTGGAAAGTGGTCTCCTAGCATTCCCAGGTGATAGGCTGGAACTCCCTGGTGACAGACTAGTACAGGGATTAGGCTCTGAGCCTCCATTTCACCAAGCTCTTGGAAGTGGGGCCAGAAATGTGCCCCTTCTCAATGCCCATCTGAACCCTGGTCAGCAACTTGAGAGGCTAGGCACTTGTTCCCAGCCTCCTAAGTTCAGGCAGTTGAACTGTCCATAATTCAGGTGACCATCAGCATAGGTCACTTGCTGCCTCTCCAATGATGAACTGTGCAGGCCTTGGCCCATTCTGCACTGGGCCTTACTCCAGATTATATATCCCAGAATAGGGGCCAGCCATATTGTGCACTAGCAGGCAGGCAGCAGGGGGCAATTTCGGGATATAATCCAGAATAAGGCCCAGTGGAGAAAGGGCCCTAGTCTTAGGGTGTTTTTCCACTGTCACTGAAAGTACCCATTAAGTACCCATTAATGGGTACGAAATGGCATTTTTGTACCCATTAATGGGTACTTAATGGGTACTTCTAGTGACAGTGGGAAAACACCCTCTGTCTGGTTCTTCTATTCATCCTAGTAATATTAAATTGAACAAGATCTTTATCTTCTCAATTTGACGATTATTTAAAAAAAATGCCAATGGATTTACTTTTTTTGAAAAAAAAAAGCAGAAATGCTAAAGTATACTCTTTCCACAAGAGGTTCTTCCAATGCTGAGATCCGTCTGAGAACTCGATGGCCTTTTATTTCCCTCCTTTTTTCTCTTTTTATTTAAATTGCTTCCTCTCTATCATCACTTTCGGAGCTGCGTCAGGAGCATCAAGGCTTCGCATCTTCAGCAGCTTTCCAGTCAATTCCTTAATCCTGCCCTTTAGGTCCAGCTCAAACTTGGATCATTCAGGACTGCCTACAGTAGATAAGAAAAGGCATATAAACTCCCAAACACGTCACTGTGTACAGGATACCAGTTCTTGCATTAAATGGTAAAGTAGCAACAGACTCCAATCTGCAAAGGCTCATATTTGCCTCCTAGGCAGTCCGACTCAACGCCAGGAGAGATTTGTTTTATGCTGGATGTAGCTCTTCTCCCTTGTCAAAATTATCTCCCTCCCCTCCCCTCCCAAACACTTGTTAATAATAATAAGGCAGCACATCTGGCCATCCCTGCTCACCTTGCAAAGCATGTGTTTATCACAAGTCACAGCCACCCTAAATAGTTTTGACCCGAGGTTACCAAGTGGGCCTAGAGAGATGTGAGGCAGGTTAAGTGGGTGATAAGCAAACATATCATTATGGCTTCCTCAGCTTGTTGTGAAAACACTCAAATCCTCCAGAAGGATTTTCAGCACATCTTTTTGCAGAGCAGCTTCAGATTTGGGTCCCAAAAGTTCATTCAATCAAAGTCTTGCTGCCACTTGAACTAAAAGCTTACGCTTACATCATCATTCTTGTGGAGGCTTTGAGCGGCCAGCCAACTCGTTTGGATATTTATGTTATTTAAATGATTAATCCTACCCACCATGAGCCCTCAGATAAAAATTCACGACTTCTCTTTGCAGGCCGGGTTCACGATATGTCCAGCAGCAACAGGCACAAGCAAGAATCCAAGGCTAGTTCTCCACTGAGGGTGCAGAGGATCCCACTAGTCTAGACTACTGTAATGCGCTCTACATGGGGCCGCCCTTGAAGATGGTTCGGAAGCTGCAGCTAGTGCAGACTGCAGCTGCTAGGTTGCTGACTAGGACAGCTAGCCGGCTGCACATCACGCTGGTCCACAGGTCTCACTTGGAATCCAGTGCAGTGCTGGCCATTCTCTGGCACTGTGTGGACTTCAAACAGACCCTTCAAACTGGTGCATTGTGGGTAAGGAACTTCCATTTGCACCTCTTAGGGCTTGCTGCCTCTGAGTTCAATTTTTTAATACTGTGCCAGTAATTACTGGGGCCACCACTGAAAAGGCAATTAAAATTATTTTGAGGCAGCATCATGTTTCATCTCAAGTGAAACATTAGAAACAAAAAAAAAAAAAGAAAGGGAAATTATTATAAAATCCCACAAACAGGCCCCTGCCTAAGAACCTCTGCACTGCAACTTTAATGATGGGTGCACAGGGAGTGACTTGAAGGTCCATGAAGATTGAGCAGCACTGAAGACCAGCATGAAAAAGCTACCCAGAGGCCAATAAAAACCTTTCCATTTGCCTCTGATGCATGGGTCAGCACAACAAACTGGCTTTGCCATGACATGGAAATTAAAAAGAGGAAGATCTCTTTTCAAAGGTCCATTTCCTGAGGAACAAAAGCTAGTATTTAAAGTACATTTAAAAATCAAGGCAGCAAGCAAGAGACAAACCTCTTCTGGACTGAGCGTGTTCGATCTGGCGAACACCCCAACCGCAATGGGGAGGGTGTTGAAATGGACCCACGTTCCTCTCGGCTCCCACGTCTCCAAACCAAAATGCTTCACAGTAGCTTCATGCTGGCAGATCACTCTATGTTGCTCAGTTTATCAGTGGAAATAAATATAGTACCTTAAAAGACAAATCCATAAAGCAAGCTGGTGGAGAACAAATGGAGCAGGGTCTCAAGGGGGAGTGTAGAAGACCCGTTGCCAGAATGAGTCTGAAGTCGACTGGACAAAGCATTCATGGATGTTAATTTCCAGCCAAGGAACAAGTCAGTATTGACAAGAGACATCTTGGATGACCTGAGAGACCTTTTTTCATTCTCCGTTTCTATGATTCCAAAGAGCAGAAGCAGAATTGCTTTGTGCTAGCAGGGAATATGATTGTAAATGGTTCTGAAGTTGGTTCACTCAACGTTATTTCCCCCTTAAAAATAGAATTGGCAACTCTAATGGCTTTGATGTTTATTTATTTATTTATTTAAAAAAATCTTTTGCTTCACATTCTTGCTCAGATGGTTAGAAAGGATAACAAACTGTTCTCCTCCTTCCATTGGGGGGAAAAAAACATAAAACCATTTTTTCTATATTCTTGTTCACATCTGATTTCCAGGAAAGGATCCTCATGTTTTAACCCAGTCTTAAATTTCAGCAAACCCATGCCTTAGCATTAACATTCTGGGCAAAATCATGAGGACTATACAATGGAAGTTATGCTATTGAGGAGGGAAAAAATTGCCAGCACAGCTGTGTCTAGGATGCAAACAAATGTGATTGATATATTGCAAAACTAGAATGTTTTTGGGACGTTGGAATACCAACACTGGAAAATGGAAGTGTACTTTTGCAATAACCTCAGATGTCATGCAAATGGTGTCACCTAAGAGGACATCAAACTTGCCTTAATTTTACACACTTCTGGGTTCACAAGGAAATAGGTCCAGCAAGGTAGTTAGTAGCACTTGGAGACTAACAGGAGAAGGGTTGGTGGCATGAGCTTTCATAGACACATCTACTTCTTCAGAATCTAGGGGGCCCAATAGACATATCTACTTCTTCAGATGCTCGGGGGGGGCAATGGGCACGTCTACTTCTTCAGATGCTAGGGGGCCCATTGAGCACGTCTACTTCAGATGCTAGTGGGCCCAATGGGCATGTCTACTTCTTCAGATGCTAGGGGGCCCAATGGGCACATCTACTTCTTCAGATGCTGGGGGGCCCAATGGGCACATCTGCTTCTTTGGATGGTAGGGGGCGCAATGGGCACATCTGCTTCTTCAGATGCTGCAGTGCCCAATGGGCACATGTGCTTCTTTGGATGGTAGGGGGCGCAATGGGCACGTCTACTTCTTCAGATGCTAGTGGGCCCAACGGGCACATCTGCTTCTTTGGATGGTAGGGGGCGCAATGGGCACATCGGCTTCTTCAGATGCTAGGGGCCCCAATGGACACATCTACTTCTTCAGATGCCAGGGGGCCCCTAACATCTGAAGAAGTAGATGTGAATGTGGAAGCTCATGCCACCAACCCTTCTCCTGTTAGTCTCCGAGTGCTACTAACTACCTTGCTGGAGTTTTCAAATTAGACTAACACAGCTATTTCTCTGATAAGGAAATTGGTGTGTATGCAGGTCTGTCTCTCTCATGCCCACAGAAGAGTGAATCCTGTTGCGGGCAGCACACACAATCATTTGCTACTGCCACATTATACAAGGGCAGCTCAGAATGGTAAGTTAAGGTGGAGCCTGAGACTTCTTGGTCAATCTATATTTATGCTAGATTAATCTCTCTCTCTCTTTTCTAATTGGCAGAAGCTGGGAGGATGAAGCAACTGTTATATCCTTGTGTGGACAAACCCTGCAAACCTCCCATCTCTCTGCACTTCAGTACAGTATTATTAACTATTTGCATTTTGCATTTTTATTCCACCCTCTAGCTGAAGGTGTCAGTAAAAATAGACTATAAAGTCAACACAGAGAATATAAAATGTTAGGGTAGCATGTCGTTCTTGATGCCAATGTGAACATTATTTTCGTGGTCAGGAAGTGAGAAGTAGTTGGAGGGGGGCATGAACTTGTGGGTGGTGAAAGAAGCAATAAATCATCTTGCACAAAGATTCCATGATTAGAGTTCAGATTAGGATTAGTATGTAACTCTGTCCTCTTGCTGCGTCTCATATTCTTATAGCATGTGATGTGTTGAATATCCAGGCAGGGCTGACACATCATCCAGAGAATAGCAGCAGCCATTGTATGAACTGAGGATCAAGGCACACGAAGCTTAAGTTCAAACTAACGGCACTCAGTAGCCTGTATGTGGGTAAGAAACATATAAGCCCTGAAACCTTTGAGTCTGGAGGACCTATAGGGTAGGGATGTGCAAGGAATATTCATCACGTTCAAAATTCATGCAAATTTGGCCAAATTTGGACATTTGAATCGAATCTTGGTACATTCAAAGATTAACATTCGAATATGAATCAAAAAGTTTCTATACATTCATACAAAGTTTTGTTACATTCATGAACCCGGGGAGCGGGGAAAGGGGCTGCCCATTCACATCTGCAACGGATCCAAAGTGGTTTCGAAGCAGTTTCAGAGTGGACTCAAAGTGGATTGAGAGTGAATGTGATGCGTTCAGAGCAGATACGTAGGGGATACGTAGGGAATACATAGGAAATTTGTAGCGGGGATTTTAATTGGATTCATATCAAAAATTTTATCGAATTCAAATCCTATCAGATTTGAAGGGGATCTATTCAAACAAATACAAATTTTCTTGCTTTTGATTCAACGCAAATGAAACACAAAAAAACATCCATGCATATCCCTACTATAGGGCAAGGAGACAAGGGTTCAAGGACTGTTGAGTAAAGTGGAATTGGTGAGGCAGGGAGCTGAATTTTGCACTTTGATTTGAACCCTTTTTTAAGGACTTTTAAGGATTTCAGTCACTGGACTAATGGTACTGGAAGAAGAGGAGGAGGTAAAAAAGAGGAGGAAGCAGAGGAAGAGAGGAGTAAGGAGAAGGATTTGACGCTTTGTTTCCTGCTTTTGAAAACCTCCTCATGCACGGGATTTCCAAGAAAGAAAATGAAGCTTTTTTGCTAATGAGAAACAGCACTAACGACAACAGTAATTGCAAAAACTGCAGTACAGTCAAACAGATATTTGCAGCTGCAATCAGGAATTAAATAGGAAACATCTGTGTGGCTATTAGAGAAACAGAGGAAACTTTCAGGAAGGAAGGAAGGAGATGTAGTTACCCAGGCACTGACGCTCCCTTCCCTCCCACATCACTTTGTTCTCGATACTGAGTAGCTTTAGGGTAAAAAGGGGCATCTATTTTATGCCTGTCAATTTGTTTAACACCAGTGCACGAGCTACGTGAATGTTTTCACTTTTATTTGCGGCCTGGATTTCACGGCTCCTTTTATGATGTCAGCCATCTTGCAGTAGTTCTTAAACTGTCATCCTCCAGATGTTGCTGAACAACTCCCAGCATTCCAGTGGCCCATTCCGTGCCTGCCACAGTGGAATGCTGGGAGATGTTAACATTAGGGGCATCTGGAGGACCAGTTTGAGAACCAGTGATCGAAAGGGGGAAAGCATGTGTGAGAATTCTCATCTTACCACGTAGAGATGCATTTTTGTAAGCAGATGTTTTGCAATTTTAAAATAGCAAAAGTGAGTTGTGTTGTTCTTTTTTTTAAGTGGGGTACAAAACAACTCTACTGTATAGAAACTGGATTATTTTTTTCCATCCATACTGATGACCGTTGTTAAATGCATTTTAATCCTAAATCATAGGGTTGAATAAATTAGAAATGCAAGGCTGCAATCCTTTTAAGAATTTATAAGCAAACTTCACCAAGGGCCTTTCTGCACTGGGCCTTATTCCAAATCATATCTTAGAACAGAGACCTACCATCTGCATGACGGTGCAAACTACAGCAGACCCCAAGCAGGGCCTGCCATAGTCTGAACCAGAGTGCGGATGGCAGATCCCTATCGTGGGATATAATCTGGAGTAAAGGACCTGAATTCAGTTAAGATCACGTCCTTCTTTATTTTCAGTGGATTAAAAATCTCCCCAAAGTCTACATAATTTTTCATCTTATAGAGATGCAATTTTCACTAAAGTACTTTCCTATAGTCCATGTTTTGGGGAATCTGTCAAGGATACATAGCACAGAACTCAGGGATTTGTTTTGGTTTCTTAATACACCATGCAGAGCATCAATACGACTGAAATAAGAACCCCAGTTTTTCCAGTTCCCTTCACACAGTGCGTTGTTGCACCTTGGGGAATTCAATGGAACCCAACCTTACTAAGTGATTATCGATTCATCAACCTGAATGCCATCTCCATTTATGGCATACCTACCAAAACTGTTCTTCTTGCCGTAAGGCTTATGTTACCAGAATCTCAGGGTTCAGGCATTTTGCAGAAGTCTCATTAAGGTCAAGGAAATGGGATTCTCCCACTTAAACATCTTCATCCAAGACAGTCCAGGTGTAGACAGTCCAGGTGCTCTGTAGCTTTGACAGACTCATGTTCCCCTGTCTGAAAATCCGCTGCGATACAAGTCAGGTCAGAGAGAAATTATGGAGCTCAGTGCACTAGCCATCATCCCACTTTCTTTATTTCTTCATCCACCCACCCACCCACCCACCAATTCCATCCATCCATCCATCCATCCATCCATCCATCCATCCATCCATCCATCCATCCATCTTTCTATCTCTATCTCTATCTCTATATTTATATCATCTATCTATCCACCTATTTATCCATCTACCCATCCTATCCACCTATTCATCCATCTATCTATCCATCTTCCACACCTCTTTAAATTCAGTCCTTTGGACTCTCCTACCTAGAATGCAAAGGAGGGCAAAAGGAGTGGGGTGTATGTGTCTGAATGGATGAGAAAGAAGCAGAAAGGAAACCAATAGGAAACAAGGACTGCAGAAAAGAGTTGAAAGAAACAATCAATAGGAAGAAAAAGCTATGGAGAAGTTTTTTTTAAAAAAAAGAAAATCCAGCACCATGTCCTTATATACATACCACTCCAGCCTTACTAATCAGACAGTGATGTGCTTTGCTTTAATGTGTGCAGCCAGCACCTCTGCCCTGCCTGGTATATATGTCATGTCCTTTTAACATCAGCAGCCACTGGCCTGATTCCTCCTCTTGGAAGCATGTTCCCAAGTAGCATCAGCCATAAAAACTGCCAAAGAGCTCATGGGGGGAGGGAGAGCAAAAAACCTCACAGCTAAAAGCAAAGGAGGGTCTTGTGAAGCATTCACCAGACCAATTCCTCATCATCCTTGGGACTCTGGTATACAGACACCAACAGCACAAAACATAAGGGAATCGGGACTGAGTTTGCTCTTAATCTCCTGCTCTTGCTCTTTCTACATCCTTTTACCAGATTTTCAACATCCTTTGTTTCCTCCAAATAAACCCTTCCCCCTCCATCCCTCCCTCCCTCTCTGTGCAGCCTGACAGATTTGCACATTGGCCACTGTGAGCATTTACTCTGCTTTCAAATTAAGAATGATTTTTTCTCTCTAAAAAAAGAATCAGAAGATGACATCAAATTGTACCAGGAAAAAAGCAATACTGGGGCTTTAAATACTTTGTGGGATTGTTAAAGATTTATATCACGTTTTAAATAGGATGTGCACAAATGTTTTGAACATTCAAAATTCGATCGAATTCGAATAGAATGTCTTCACATTCAAATTTAAACATTCGAACAAATTTTGAGTGTTCCAAAACATTCGTTTGAATGATTTGAAACATTAATATGCACGTGTTACATTTGCACTTATAATACGGAACAAAAACAAGACGCATACAGGATAAAACAGGATGCATACAAAATGCGCACAGAACATGTATAACACATACGAATGTTGTCAACACTCGTATCTTCAGATTAGTATCTAACATTCTAACGAATAGATTCGAATGTATCAAATGTGTGCTTAATGGGTGTCACGTGCGGACGCGTCTCGCCGGAAGTGCGCCAAATAGACGCGCCTGTGCAGACGCAGTTTTCCAAATGCGTGCTTAATGGGTGTTACTGTGCGGACACGCCTCACCGGAAGTGTGCTAAATAGGTACGTGAGTGCGGATGCCGGTTTCCCAATGTGTGCTTAATGGGTGTTAAAAGGCCTGTGGGGAAGCACCCTAATTGTATGAATAGTCTATTTGTATTTGAAGATATGAATGTTGACAATGTTCATATGTCTCCGTATGCATCTGTAGGCACGCGTATGGATACTAATAAGATGCATGTGGATAGATATGTAATGCATATCCATACACACACAAATGTGTATCCATACACATATGAATGTCCAAATAACTCATATGAATGATTCGAAAGATTTGAAATTTGTTTGAATTGTTAGACATTTGATTCGAATTTGAATGTCTAAATTCAAAAGAATTTGATTGAATTTTGAATGTTTTGAATATTCTTGCACATCCTATCTCATGGCATTCCACCTGCTGGTCCTTTATTTTTAACTCTCTTTCCTCTTTAATTACTGTGATTTTAACTGTTGCATTTCACTCTTCCCTCTACGATTTGCCCGGAGAAAGCTAGGCAGAAGTGTAAATATCAAGGAAATGAACAGAGCAGAGGTATCATGATATTCCTTCTAAATCCCACCCTACAAATCCAGAGAGCGATACTGCAAACAGCAGCTTCAAGCCATGCTTGTAACAGACAAACTTGGAAGTTTGACCTCTGTAGTTGCTGTGAACCAGCATGTAACATGGAAATTGCTAGGATCTCACAGCTGGCAAAACAATAGCATGCAGCAAAAGAGTATAGATAGATGTTTGCTTTGATGTCTTACTAAATGGCACCAGGTGTTTGCCCATAAGAAATGCACCATAAGCTACACAGTGCTTTCCGAGAATATGCCCATCAACCAGAGATGTGTCTGTTTACATAAGCATAAAATTATGACTTTGGATATGTGTGTTGGGGGGGGGGGGAGGGAGAGAGGTGGAGAAGCAATCTTATTTCCCATCCCATGGTTACACAGAATTGGTTTCCTGAAATTTGTAACACCAATTTAGAGATGGATACACATGTACAGAATAGACGCAAGTATACATAGCGAGAATTGAACTTCATAGCCCTGGTCACGCCTTACATTTAAGAAAAATGGAGGCCCCCTTAAGTCTCCAGAGACCAGACACCAAAGTGCAATTCCAGTTTTTCGAATGGGATATCCCACTTAGGGATGTTCATGAATATCCACAACATTCAAAATTCTTATGAATTTGGCCGAGTTTGGACATTCAAATTCGAATCAAGTGTTTTGATACATTCGTATGAAACTTCGTTATGGATTCGTATGGGAGTCATCTGGGATTCGTATGCTATTTGTATGTGGTTTGTATCTAACATTTGAACCAAATTCGTATGCAGCATTCGTATCGGATTAGAATCCTACCACATTCAAAGGGATTTACGTGAATGAATACGACTCTTCCTGCATTGAGTTCGCTACTAATCAAATACAAAGAAAAATCATTTGTCCACCACCCTAATAGCACACTTTTGGATAATCCAAGCACTGAATCCATTTCAGCCAGAAATGGATCAAGGCCAAGGGCTGCTGTCCAGCTCAGCATGGCATAAGGGCCCAACAGCCTGCCGCCAAACTGAAGCTTATCTTTTACCAAGTGGCAAAGTCTTGGCACAGTGGTAGCAAAGGCACCCTAGAGTGACCAGACCACTCCAGGCTGAAGATGGTCAGAGGTCTCTGTCTGTTCCTGAAGGATGGACTTTAGTTTTTAGAATGTGAACGTAGCCTGTGACTGAAAATGGGCTGCTTCAACTTTTCCAAGCTCAAAATAAAGAAAAATGCCATTTTAAATCAGAATGGTTTGAGTTTTCTAAGCATTAATTAGAGTCTACACACACAGGGAGACACACACATACATTGATGTTTTTTTTCTGTGAATGTGATTCAGTGAGATTCTGATCTCCCCCTGGTTAGGTTATTATAAGTCAAGTGAATAATCCAAGTCAGAGGGAACTGTTCCCTGCAGGGGAGGAGGAATCAGAAAAGTGGGAAAGATTCTGCAATGGCTGGTATTCTGGACGAGCAAGCATACTAGAAGCCTCCCTTCCACACACTGGTGTGGTCTACGGGAGACCCCACCACAGGGGGTGTGGTTTAAGAGGGTGGGGCCTAAAGGGGCAGGGTCTAAGAAGGTGGGAACTCCCATAGGCTGCAATAATGTGCAGAATTGAAGCTCCTAGTGTGGCTGCAGGTCCAGTATATCAGCCAGGGGAAAATCAGACTAAATGAAGTTGGTGGCAGCCCCTTCTACTGTGCCTCTGCAGTTGGCATGAACATTTGGAGCCAGCGCAGGACCTGGCACAGAACCAGCTACCCCAATGCAGACAGCTTTGTTCCAGAACAGGAGCGACCCCTCCCAACTTGGAACAGGTTGTCTTTGCTAGACCAGAGCATCTCACTCTGATCCGAGATAGTGGGAAGATGGGAGTGCAGATACAGCGTTAGATTCAGGGGCCAGGAAGCTCACTTCATTTCAAAGCTCTTCAGTTCCCAGGACAGCTGCACAGTGTCTCTTCAAGGGTACCGACTTTCTGATTTATAGTTTTATCCCTGCAGCTATTGCTTGAGATATCTCAACTTCATTATATTTATTTAGCTATATATTTTACATTGCCTTCTATCTCCTAAAACTGGGCTGCATTCCAATTTGGGTTACAGGAATGCAAGGGCAGAGACTCAAAAGTTCTTCTCAAAGAAATACTTCATGTCAGGCATTGGCCAAGAACTCACCCCCCCCCCAATGCCCCCAACTCCGCCACTTGTCTGAAACTGGTGCCAAACTACTCCAGAGCAGACTTCCTAGAGCAGTTTTGCACATGATGCTGAATGAAGCCACAGACCTCAGCTTCTTACTTCCTAGGCTACTTGCAGGCATTTCTATCCCACAATGTGCTGATAGCTTAGGGTGGGAGAGTCAAACTGTGCCCTCTAGGGATGTGTGCAAATATTTGAAATATTCATTATTCAATCAAATTCGACCAAACTTGGAGATTCAAACTTGAATCGAATATCCAGACATTTGTGTGTTTTTTTAATAGTGAAACAAATATGAATATTTTGAATTATTCGTACAAATAATCTGGACATTTGTATGTGTATGGATACATATGCATTACATACGTATCTGTATGCATCTTATTAATACATCTATAGAGCTTGATAAATAAACTTTAATAATAATACCTGTATGCATCTGTACAGATACGTATGGGATGAAAACAGTAGAGATTTGCACGAATGTTCTAAACATTTGAAATTCGATCAAATTCAATTGAACATTGACTTCAAACTGAAATACGGTGTTTACACATTTGAATTTACACATTTGAACGAATTTTGAATGTTCCGAAACATTCGTTAGAATGATTCAAAACATTTGAACGTACACATATGTATCTGCACGCATATCATACGTATCTGTATGTATTTGCATACGAAATGCGTACAGATACGTATGACACATACAAATGTTGTCAATGTCTACCCCAAACACCTATGTGAAGAAGAAATACAAAACTGTAGACCAGAAAAGCAATTATAATTTCTAAAAGGGTAACAATACCCCACTAGGTTTTAATGAAAAATATAAAAATAATAATAGAAAATACCTCAATAATGTAATGAAATATAAAAAATATAAAAGAGGCCAAAGGCGTTTCGACAAAAGTCTTCCTCAGTGGCCTATTGTTAAAATTGTTAAAATACACACAGCTCACAAATGTGACTCTGTGAAAGTATCAAACAAACTGTGCACTGAGGAAGACTTTTGTCAAAACGTGTTTGGCCCCTTTTATATTTTTTGTATTTCATTACATTATTGAGGTATTATTATTATTATTTTTATATTTTTCATTAAAACCTAGTGGTATGTCTTCGCCCCCTTCCTGAACATATATAGTGAAGGAGATAAATGCACCTCAAGGGGGAGACTATTCCATAGCCTAGGGGCCATGACTGAGAAGGCCCTCTCCCAGGTGCCCACCCCTTTTGATGGTGGTGGTACAACCAAGAGGTATGGGCAAGTCGATATGGGAGTAGATGTTCCTTCAGATATTTGGGGCCCAAGTCATTTAGGGCCTTATAAGTTAAAGTTAACACCTTGAATTGGGCTTGGTAGTGAATCGGTAGCCAGTGCAGCTCTTTTAAGGCTAGCATGATGTGCATCTGGCCAGCTGTCCTGGTCAGCAATCTAGCATTCTGCACTAGCTGCAGTTTCCAAACCATCTCCAAGGGCAGTCCCATGTACAGTGCATTTCAATAGTCTAGTCTGGAGGTTTTACCAGAGCATGGATAACTGTGGCCAAATCATCTCTGTCCAGAAAAAGCTTCAGCTGGCACACCAGCTGACCAGGTGATTCTCCTGACTTATTTAACACTGAAGGAAAATGGCTTGCCACTTTGCTGATGTACTCTTTCACTCTGAAAGTGGACTGAAGCTGGATTAAACCTTAAGTGTGACCACAGCCAAGGGAGCTTCTAAGTCAGAATTTGAACCCTGAGTCCCAAGCCCTAGTCCAGCGGGTTCCTGACTTTCAGATAACTGTTATTGTTTCAGCGCATTCGTTTTATATTTAGTTTTGATGATTGCAACACAATCTGAGACCGTTGTATATAGAGTGGAATAAAAATGCAAATAAACAAACAAATAAATAAGCTGATGGATCTCAAAAAAAGTTTCTCTTCTTTAAGAGGAATAAAAAGGATATGACACACGCTGGATTTCAGTTTAGACAATGAGAATGAATGTTTGATTCTAATTGATTCTGGCTGCAGACGAAGAGATCAGTTAAGGTATGCAAATTTTCAGGGGATGCCAAGGGAAGGATAGCTAGCAACTTGGAACAGCAGTGATTTCCTATCCAAAAGAAGCCTGTGCAGCTTTGAAAGACAGTGCTGATCAGAAAATAGTCACAAAGAAAAGCGGGGGGGGGGGGGAACATGGTTGGCTATAGCCTATTACCCGAATTCTCCTCTTTTGAAGAATATTTTCTCATCCAAAGATCAGTATTTCCCTGCTCCACTTTCCCTTTCGTCTCTTACACATTTTGAAATCATTTCCCTTCTCATGTCTCCTGCGTTTAACCATTCATCCTAAAGACAGCCAGGGATCTAAATATATATTAATTAGAACTCTGGAGGCTAGCAACACTGAGATACAATTATCGCAAACTGATGCTATTACAGGCTCTGATAGCTTCATTTAAATTGCTGAATAAAACATGAAATATCTTTAATGAGAAATGAATATAGTTGTCAGGAAGGAGTAGTTGTGATAGAGTTACTAGTTACAGATTGAAATGATGAAGACGTAATATGAATGCCGCCAATTTGACATAAAAATGACACCTTTTGAGCGAAGAGATATCCCTCTTTGGAGACTTCACTTTGGCTCCCACTCCAAGAGCACACATGGGGCCTTTGGAAGTATGGAAGATAAACAGATTTGGTGACCCAGAGCTCCTTCCAAAACCACCTTCTGTTCTCCAAGAGACAGGCAGCAGGAGATGGTCTAAGGGAATCTTAGGCTGAAGCAAGGAGATTTGCAAAGAACCACAGGTTGAAGTCATAGGACCTGTTCACACTTGGCCGTATTCTGTAATATATCTCAGGAGAGGGATCTGTGGTCCACATGCTAATGCAGACTCTGGCAGGCCTCACTTGAGGCCTGCTGTAACCTGCACTGGCATGTAAATAGAAGGCCCCTATTCTAGGATATATTCCAGAAGAAAGCCAAGTGCAAATAGGCCCATAATTAGCTACTGCAAGGTGGCTAGAGTGCTGATTGATGTGCCACTGACTATAGGCCTATTGGCACTTCAGCTGGTAGACAATAATGAGTTACTCCCCAGAAGTTCACTAATGGTTGACTAGGGGTGGAACACTAAATCGCGTGCCATACATCTACCAACAATGACCAAAAGCTTTCCTGGATCACTCAGCAGCAGCTCTTCTTCTGGCTCCTGCAGTCAGTTGGCAGGGGAAGTGGCGTCCAACAAGTGTGGTTGCAGTAGTGGCTGTGATCGATCACTGGTCGGCTGTGGTGGGAGTGGCATCCGGTCATAGAGTCGCAAGAAAGGTGTTCGATCATGGGCGCTGATGTGATTGACTGCAACATGTCCCTGTGCTCAAACGTGCCCCTCTGCAATGGCTTCCAAGCATGTCACGTAACGGCCAATCACAGCATCGAGGAGGTGGAACTTCCGGCTTCTGATGCAGCGGAGCAGGCAGGTAAATGGGAGGACCATTCGCACTTCTGGCCCATAATGGAAGCTTTGGGGAAGCTTTCCTCATGACAAGTGCAAATGGTCCACCCTTACCAGAAGTTTACCAGCCCTAGTTCAGGGCAGCCTAATCAGGTAAGTGCAAAAAGCTATGTATGAGTGCTTCTGGTATATCAGATTAGTAAGCATACTAGGACCCTCCCTTCTGCACTCTGGCACAGCCTAAGGGAGGGCCCATTCCCAGGGGGTGGGATAAGAGGAGTCATGGCCTACCTTAGAATATGGTAACGTATGGGGGAAGCCTCCTAGTATGCTTGCTGATCTGGTATACCAGCCAGTGTGGAATTGCCCTGTGACCCTTTCTGCATTGGGCCGTATTCTGGGTTCTATCCTGGAATAAGGACCTGCCATCCACATGCTAGTGCAGACTATAGGTGTGCATGAATATAGAAAGGCATTCGAAATTGGATTGAATTCGTCCAAATTTCAACATTCAAATTCAAATCAACTGTCCATAAATTTGAATTTAAAGATTTTAATGAATTTTGAATTTCGGATCTATTCATTCGCATTATCCGGACGTTCACATGTGTACAGGTTGGCACATGATATGTACTTACAGATACTCATTTTTCCTGCATCCGTATGCATTTGTACGGATCCATATGGGACCAAAACTGGTTGCATACAGGATAACTACGTGCACGGATGCGTACGGTTGCATACTGGATGTGTAACAATGTATACAGGCACATACAAATGTTGTCAACGTTTGTAAGTGCAAATTCAAATTGATAATTTGAATGAATAGATTTGAATTACTTCGAATCCTGAAAATTGCATTCATTTGCATTCCTAGTGCAGCCAATGGCAGGCCCCGGGCAGGATCTGCTGTAGTGTGCACCAATGTGATGATAGCAGGCATATAAACCAGAGGAACGGGCCTCTGACTCTTAATTCCACTGAAAGTGTTTTGCAAACATATAGATCTTTCTCATTTAGCACTAGGAAAATAGGGCGTTATTAAAAATCAACAGGTTTTTGGATGTTCCTAGGCCCTTTTCTTCCACCTCTCTTTTTATGGGAGGAATGAAATAACAAAATTGCAAAACCTTGAAAATCCTGTCTTCTAAAGACCTTTAAAAAAAAACAAAAACCCAAAACCCTACATCTGCTTCTATAGTCATCCAATTGCAAATTCATTTGTTTGATACCAAAAGGAAATGGTGCCTAGAAAGCAAGAACTGATCCCATTCCTGAGAAACATGTATCAAAGCCCCCAAGCATACCTGAGATGCATTTCATACAAAAAGCATTTTTGCACCCCCTGAAAAACAAACCCACGTGCCTGGCCTACATTGACCGCATTTGCATCCAACCTGCAGCTTCCGTCTGTCATATCCACCTTGGAGACCAGAAAAGAGAGAGCTATTAAAAATTAAAGAATATAGCTGGAGATTGGCTTCCAGTCATAGATTTACAGGTTGACAGGTGGCCACTAAGCAAGACGTGGCCTCGGAGACACATTTCTCCTGATTTTTATTTTTTAATTAACTTTTATTTCCAGTATTTCAGCCCCTCTCCACTTTTTAAAAAAAATCTTCTAGCCTTTCAAAATCCTACGTTCTTCCTAGAAATGATCACTTTTGTCTGGCTGTGTGAAGACCAAGGAATCTAAGCACCTCAATAAATAAATGATGGTACTAATAACTGCAATTTCGTGTTTGGGTACCATATTTTTCCAAATGGCCCATAGTACTTTGCATATATCATCTAAATAGTCCTTGTGGTGGGGTAGCTAATCTTCTATTCAGAGGCTAGATGCAGACGACTCCTCTGACTCCTCCTCTTCTCCTGAAATTTTCCCCCAGAAGTTGTGTCAAAAAGCAACAAAAGCAGCAAACTACTTACACCAAATGCTGAAGTAGGCAGGAATGTTGGACACAGTAAAGCACAAGAGAAGACTCATAGGGCCATGACAATATTCTCAAGTATGTCTTTGTAAAATTTACTTTCAAAAGAGGTGGTGGATCGTCTTAAGAAAGGGTTAGACAAAGTCATGGAGGACAGGTGCATCAATGACGATGGATGCCCGGGTACCACCTCCAGGATGGAGAGGCAAGCAGGATGTCTCTAAAGCCATTTGCAGGGAACTGAGAGCAGATGAAGGTTTTGCCTTTGTCTTCTGCTTGAGAGGCAACTGGAGGGCCGCTGTGTGAGATGGGATGCTTGATAGATGGGCTGTGGTCTCGATCCAGGTGACTGCACCCCGTGGAGGCCGAACGCCAGCCGGACCCCAGCTGCCTGCCACTGGGTTGATTGTGACCCAATGGCAGCAGCCAAGGGTGGGGACTCCAGCTCGTGTGTCCGCCTTTTGGGGCTAGGACACACGGGGGTGGATTGCCCATTCACACCTAGGCAGGTAAAGAACACATGGGAATGTGTCCTTATCCACCTAGATGTGAATGAGGAATCAAGGTGACTGCGCCCCGTGGAGGCCCCCTGGGCTCACACCCCACCCAGGGCTGCAGGCCTCCCTGCACATGCCTGGGTACGTCTTACCTGCATGCCATCGCAAGCCTGACTGGCAAGCCCTTGGGTGAATGCTCTGTCCCAGGTCCTGCCTAATTGCGTTCCTGTGCCGTAGTGTGAATTGGCTTCTGGTCCAGCAGGGTTTCTCTTATGTTCTTATGTAAACCAACAGACCAAGGACTTGTCTTCCAGCTCCTAATTCACATCAGTTGCTTTGTCTTGGCTGATTGACAGTTGGTAGTCAACTCCCTCTTTGTATAGCCATGCCTTACTGGGTTGTAGTGAAACAAACAAAGCACTAATTTGCCTTTTGAATCAATGGAAGACACATTATGGTCCAATCATAGCTCCTCTAGGAGAAGAAAGCAAAACCTTTCACAAGTGCAGAACGAAGGAAACCTTTGACTCAGGTTGTTGCACCTGGTCTCATTTACAACATATGATTGTGTCAACCTCCCTCGAAATGCTCCGACAGAGAAAGACGTTTAAATAAATAAATAAATAAATGCAAACCCCTCCACAAATTCTGCAACTCCACTCGCCTTCCAGGAAAGATCCCCGATGCTCAGCCTGATGCATTTGCAATGATTTCTCTAACCATTTTCTGCAAGGATTCAGCAGCCCTTTAAATTTTAAACAGCCCATTCTCCCAGCTGTGCTAAGTGGCACACCCGGGAAGAAAAGTGGTTTTAAATTTGCTAGTACTCACAGCCCTGTGGCGTTAATGTCATTTATCAGCCGAACTGGGGCTTCCAGCAAAAGACTCACAGATGTGGGGTTTAATTACAAAAAATTAATTTTCAGCTGTGCATTTCGCTGCATACCTGACAATAACGGCTCCGTTTCCCCACTTTGTAAGCCGTCCAAATGCCATGCTGAGGAGAGCGGGAACAGCCTTCCGCTGCTGCAGCAGCAGTTCAGTTTTATTCCAGCTGAATTCAGTGCAATGGTGCCAGTGCTAAATAGGTGACTCCTTCCCCTGGCAGGCTTTGAAGCGACCATCTCTTAGGACAAGGGCCCTTCCCACACTTGGCCTTCTTTTGGAATACGTCTTGGGATAGGGACCTGTCGTCTGCCAGAGACGTCCACAAATGTTCTAAACATTCAAAATTAGATTGACTCCAATTGAAATAATAAATAAATACATATTTATTTATTTATTTATTATTTATATTTATATCCCGCCCTATACCTGTAGGTCTCAGGTTTTAAAACAGCAGGTTAAAACAGTAATATCCATAAAAACACTTAAAAACAAGCAAGCAAATTAATAAATGAAAACTCCAGCATATTTAAAAATAACATATTTTAATATTCTAAATATTAAAATATTAAAATACTAATATCTACAGAGGGGGAAAAATGGTCACACTAGCCAAAGGCCAGGACAAAGAGGTGCGTCTTTACTGCCTCTTTACCAGGGAAGGGGCGTGATGCACCTCGAGGGGGAGACTGTTCCATAACCTGGGGGCCATTACAGAAAAGGCCCTTTCCCACGTGCCCACCTGCCTCACTATTGAGGGTGGTGTGACCACCAGGAGGGCAGGTCGGTATGGGAAAAGGTGTTCCTTCAGATATTTGGGACCCAAGTCATTTAGGGCCTTATAAGTCAGAGTTAACACCTTGGATGGGGCTCAGTGAATTGGCAGCCAGTGCAACTCTTTTAAAACCAGTGTGATGTGCATCCGGCTAGTTGTTCCCGTCAGCAACCTAGCAGCTGCATTTTGCACTAGCTGCAACTGCCAAACCGTCTTGTCTCCAAGGGCAGCCCCAAGCAGAGTGCATTACAATAATCCAGTCTAGAGGTTACCTGAGTAAATTTGAATTTTAAAGAACTGAATCAAATTGAATTCCCAAAATTGCATGTGTGCACACCTCTACAAAGGACCACTAATAGTACTCAGTTTTAGGGAAGGAGCTAAAGATAGGTCTGCAATTGTTAGCTGTAGCCCTACTTCATTTAGAGCAAATATTTAGGGAATTTCTGGAGCAGAGATCCTGTTCAAGTTATGGATTTGTATGTGGACAGGCAGCCTCTGATGCAGGGTGATCTGTGAGGGCAGACTGGGGGCCTCTGAGAGAGCAATTGAATCAGTAAGCATAACAGTCTCCAAAATGGACTTAAGTTGCAGTTGGTCACCATAAATTGTACCACAAACCATTGGTAGCTAGGGAAATGACCAGAAGCACACTGTGCATTTGAAAGGTTTCTTGATGACCAAAAAGTTCTGAAAATTCTTTATGCAAGTCAAAGAGGGATTTGTAGTGCTTTTCGGACTCCAAATGAAGCCCACTGACTTTGTGCATTGCAATTCTTGGCGCTCTCCCAGGTACAGCCCATTCCTGCATGAAAACTATGTTCCTACTTTCCATGGTGAACGTGGTACAATATTGCCGATGCAGAGGCCACTGAAGTTCAGCCTCTGCGGGTGGAATTACTTTCCTAAAATGCTGATAGTCGCCTCTTGTTTCTCTTGTTTCTATTTCTTACCTGTCAGCGTTCCATTCCGAAGGTATATCTTTTGAAACTGACCACACAGCTTTTCTGTTAGAGAGAATGGTTACTATTCTATCTGAAATACTTCTGAAAAGAGGTTGCTTAGTTGTTGTTGTTGTTGTTGTTGAGGCAGCTCCTGAACTTTCCAGATCTTTAGGAAAAAATCAGACTTTAAATACAATAAATGCTTTCCTACTTTGAGGGTCTGAGAGACATCTGTGTGGTAAAGCTGCTTACAGGTGTCCTAAAAGATTGTTCAGCTTTGACTGAGAAGTGGAAAAGACCTTGAAGAAGAAGAGTTGGCTTTTCTACCCCGCTTTTCTCACCCGTTTAAGGGGACTCAAAGTGGCTGACAAAACTTCTGTTCTTCTCCCCACCACAGACACCCTGGTAGGAAGGTGGGGCTGTGAGAACTCAGAAGAGAGCTGTGACTAGCCCAAGGCCACCCAGCTGGCTTCCTGGGGTAGGGCAGAATCAAACCCGGTATTCCCAGATAAGAGTCTGGGGCCCTAGCCTCTAAAAAAAACTGGCTCATGGAAGCTTATAGAACAGCGAGGAAGAGGAAAGGCTCCAACTGGAAGATTTTCTAAGACTCTGGAAAATCAAAGAACATCACCGCTTCCTTATTGGCCTGTTGGTTAAAATCCTTGGGTTCCCACATGACCTTCTAATTCTTCGTGATTCCATGGACCAGAGGATGCCAGGCCCTTCTGTCCTCTAGGGTCTCTCTAGGTTTCCCCAAGCACGTGTTTCTTGCTTCCGTGACGCAATCTACCCATCTCATCTTCTGCAGGCCCTTCTCCAGTTACCCTCCACCTTTCCCAGCATCAGGATCTTGTGCAATGAATCCTGCATTTCAGCCTCAGCTTCAGTATTTGTCCTTCCAGTGAACGGCCAAGGTTGAGTTCCCTTGCTATTGACTAATTTGATCTCCTTGCTGTCCAAGGGACTCTCAAAAGTCTTCCCCGGCATCACAGTTTAGAAGTGCTGGTTCCTCAGTGTACAGCAAAATAGCACCTCTCGGGACGCATCCCCATTATAAGCTTAATCCAGTTTCCCTAAACCGAAATAATAGAACCAGATGCAAACGCGAATTTGCCTGATCCCATTACTTTCAACTCAATAGCGTTCGATCCGGATTCTGAGGATCGTACGTGGCGTAGGTGACTCAAGGGGGGACTCAAGTGGCTACTTTCTAAAAGCTGCTTTTCGAGGCTGTCCTGTCCTCTTCCTCCTGGCGTGAATGCGTCACCCATAAGGGACCCCTTCACGGAGCCTAGCTGGGTGGCTGGGTGGCTGCCGCTTGCCTGGATGGAGGAAAAACAGCAGCGGGCAGCCAGCGATTCTTTCCCCTCCTCTCGGCATTGCCCAGGGCACACAGCAGCGGCAGCAACTCAATCCCCCTTGCTTTAAACATTCACACATCTCCCGGAACCTGCAGCTGCTTTCCTTTTAACTTTAAAGGTCAGAACTCCAAAGAGCTAGAATTGTGCAAAATTGCAACATTGCTATCAGGTGTGAAGTGGGTATATTGCTACAGTGTAGCGGCTGCTGTAAAGGGTGGATTTTTACACTGACATCACTATCTTTGGAAGCGAGCTATTGGGGGAGGGAAACCCTAAACATGGATTCTCAATCTCTTAAGACGGTACGGTCCCCACAGTAAAAAATGTAACACGTATCAAGCGCACAAACCGGAGTGAGATCTGTTGAAACGAGGGTTAACATTTACAACGCTTTGGGGCGATTTAACACACGGACATGGGGTCTGCGAGGATTGAAACCGTATCGAAACTGAATTAAGCTTGTAATGGGGATGCGGCCTCTCTCTCTTTCAAAGAATATAACAGAGTTTCCCTGTGTCTCTTTGCTGAATGTATGTAGAGAAACTGGCTTTTGGGAGGCCCTGCTGTGATTACTATTTCTCTCTCCTCCTCTTTCTCCACTTTCCTATCATCTTGCCTGCTTCATCAACTCGTTCTGTTCTTCCTATTCATGCCAGGGAAACAAGAGAGCCCTCTGATAAATTGTTATGGATCACTATAGCTACGGTTCAAAGAGAAGTCAAAAAGTAATCTTGATGGGATGCATGAGAGAAGGTTGAGAAGAAATGCCCCCTTGTCAGGCTCTCAGGACAGCTGTAACAACATTTCAGAATCCAGGCGAGTGCAAGATAAAAGAACAGCAAGATTGTGAAGATCTCAAGGGTGGCACACTAGAGCAAGCACACCCATAGAACCACTTCCCGGATTTTAATGCCACGTTTTGCAGAGAAAGGCAGGAAGCATTCCTTCCCAGCTGCACTTCATGACTTTTAATTCATTAATCAATCGGTTAATCAATTGAACTGGCTTAGGGTGAATCTTTTTTTTTCTTTTTCTTTTTTGAGAAAAGCAGGGAACGAAGGTAGACCACCAGCACAAGAAATCAAACAAAATTCAGGGCAACAGAAAGCGCATGGAATTTTGGAAAGAGCATGCCCCAGTAAGAGAGAGGAACATTTTGTGGTTTTTTTTTACATTTACAAAACATCAGACTTGCTGTTTGGGGAAGCAGGACAAAAGCATGCATCCCTCACAGGCAGGTGTATCCTCCAACTCTACCACCGGTGCTCGCAGTGCAGATGGTCCATCCTGGTCCATCGAAATCACCGTGGCAGCAGCCATGACAACTTCCACTCTCTGCCTGGCTGATGCCGTGGTAATCGTGATACACCCACATGCAGCATTTGCTCCAGAAGAAAGCACGGCTGCTTCATCCAGTAGCTCACCAGCAGCTCCTGGTGATCCTGGGTCCAGATGCTCCCAGGTGTTCTGGGATGCTGGAGGCAGCAGGACATGCAGATGCACTTTCCATGGACGGACTGTAACTGATCCAGACAGATAAGTGCAAACAAACCGCCTGTCAGAATATGGCATGCTTTTTGCCACACTGACCCAGGCGACCCAAAGAAAGCTTTGATTTGAATTTCGAATCTGTTTTGCAATTTCTTAGGCTTTTCTCCCCCCCCCCCCCCAATGAAATCCCACTGTCCTACAGCCTCTGTTCCCCTAGAGGCTTTTGACAAGGTTAATTTGAAATTATTATAAATCTCCCCCCCCCCCCCGCATATTTTCTGCGTTTGAGAGTTTAAAAAGGAGAAGCCAGCTCCTCTCTTAAAAGGCAAGGTATTAAAGTGTCAGTACTCCATTGGTAAATAAGATGTTGCCATGTGAAGCAAGGGGAAACCAGAGTTGCTTTCTCTTTTGTAAAGGCTCTACCTGGGTAACATGAAGGGGAGAATTTGTGACAGACACATTAAAATGCCATTAAACTGTGAAATGGAACACAGTGTGAAAATAGATTTAACCTTCACAGCATATCGATCTTTACCCTGTGCCGTGCCTAAGTTCTTGGACAACTGTTTTATAATAGGTTTTACTCATTTTCCTCTTGCTATTCTGACTTCCTCAGAGGAGTGTGTTATTTTTAAAAGAGTCTGACAGCTAAGGTAAGGGGAGTGTTGGGGGGAAAGATAGAGAGGGGAGTGAATTTGGTGTTTTGTTTTGTGTAGCTGCCCCTCCACCAACAGTCACCCTTGGAAAAAGAATGTATCCACCCGAGACAGTACCTGAGGGCCTCAGAACCGAGCAGGATCCCTGCAGCCTTTCTGAGACCTCCCCCAGACATACAGTTAATGGCTGGAGCCCATTTGCATCAGACCGAGCAGAAGCTGCTTAACACAAGGGTTGCTGGTTTTTAGGGGGCTGTGGGAACATTTGGTGGTCCCAGCCTATCCTGGCTGGGACCACCATTTCCCCTGGGGGAGCCTCTTCCTCTTCCCGATCACCAGGAACAGCAACTGTGAAAGAAAGGGGCATGACCACAGCTGCCACTCTGTGCTGAAGGGGCCAGTGCAGAGAAGGGCTTCGTAGATTTAGGTTGTGGTCACACCTGAGGTTTAATCCATCTTCAGTCCACCTTCGGAGTGAGAGAACACATCATCAAAGGGACCAGTAATTTTCTTTCCATATTATCTATTCCAAAGGGCAATTTTATGAGTTATTTAATACTGAGACTGTCACACCTAAGGTTTAATCCGGCTTGAGTCCACCTGCAGAGCAAGAGAACACATCAGCAAAGTGACAAGCCATTTTCTTTCAGTACTAAATAACTCAGAAAATTCCCCTTTGGAATAGATAATGCGGAAAGACAATTACTGGTTACTTTGCTGATGTATTCTCTCACTCTGAAAGTGGACTAAAGCTGGATTAAACCTTAAGTGTGAGCACAGCCTTACACTTTGTGTCATTCCAAGTGTCCCAACAAAAGGAAGATTTTTGTTTGTTTGTTTGTTTGCTTGCTTGCTTGCTTGCTTGTTTTACCCAGGAAGTCATCGGTCTGTGGGATTTACTACCAGAAGAGGTGGTGACAGCAACCAGAGTGCATAGCTTTAAGAAAGTATTAGATAAATTTGTGGAGGTCAGGTGTATCAATGGCTCCTAGAATGGATTCCTAGGTACCACCTCAAGGCTATCCGCAGGGAGTCGAGAACAGGCAAAGGTTTGTACAGACTTTGCATCAGTGTTAAATAACATCCAATGATTGCTTGGGCACTGAAACATTGGCCAGCTAATGCATCTGGGAACTACAGGGGGTGAAAGTTGGGTGAAATTATGCCAGTAGTCAACAGTTGTTTGGCACTGGATTTGGAATTCCCCGGGATACTGCATTTCCGACTGCATACTTGGCAGCGTTTAATTGCATGCTTCGCTTTTTTTGCTCTCCCAAATCATTTACTGGAATGCAGCAGGAATACCATCTATGACTAGGTAATCAGCAAGGGATTATGGGAGACTCACTCAGCTGCTTGTGGTTGATCAGATATTCCGAGGAGGAGCTGAGACTGAGACCAGTAGGGGAGTATTGGAGCCGAGGAGAGTGAGGGGCAAAATGCAGGATTGGGATTGGCTTGGACTAGCAGATATTGAATTATCTTCAGTTTCTGGAGACAACAGGCTCCACTGTTGATATGTATGGCATTCCATCAGTGCAATTCATTTCGTTTTTGCTTTGGGGATTTCGTCCCCAGCCAGAACCTCTTGAAGTCCTCCCAGACTAGTAGGGGCAGAAACTGCGCCACCAGCAACCAAAAAGGAGGAGGAGAAAGGAGGATTTAAGGATGGGGGAAGGAGTGCCATTGAAAATGGATAAACAATTAAAAATGTATTGAAAGTAGAAAGGGGGAGGGAGCAAGAGAAAGAGAAATAATTCCTAATTAATTCTAGTGCCCTGCACAACCTCAGTCTATTTGTAATCCTACAGGGAACATCTTTATTGATCTGGGGGACGCTGCTGCAGACTTCTGATGCTTATCTCAGCATAAAAATAGGCTCTTGTGATGAGCAGTGATTTAATTACATGACAATCACTGTTAACAATGCATGGCGAATACCAAAAAAATATGCAGAAGAAGACTGGCAGTGATAAATGTGGGCCGATGGCATTGACTTTCAGTAAAGTCATCCATTGCCAGGAATGGTAGAGCTGCACACACACATAACACACACACACACACACACAAACACACACACACACAGTTCTGAACCTTCCCTCCTCAAGAGGCTTCCTGTTTCTAAAGAAGCAGCTTGCTTTGTCCAAGAGACACCCAGGGGGCTCTGGAGCCATACTGGTGGGTGGGATAAGGAAAGAAGGAGGCAGAGAAAGTAGGGAAAATCATTGTGATCAAAGCAAGATTTAATGTAGATGACAGCTGCAAACTGGCCACACTGTGCCTCTGTGAATTTGGCTATTCCTGTGGGCCCTTCAGGGATTAAACTGGTATGTAGTGCCTACTGTTCCTTAATAGACTAAGAAAAGATCATGTCTAGACTCTTTGGTAGGGGCCACTCAATATGGAAAGGCATGGCCTGAAGAGATACAATCATGCCTGGGGATTAGGGAGAAATTCGAATCATGGGGCCTGTTCACACTTTATCCTGGAATACGGGTGTTTTTCCACCGCACTCCTCTAATTCAGATCTAAGAAGATCCGGATCTAAGGAAGTACCCAATGTGTTTCCATGGATGGCCTAGCACCCAATAGCAATGGGCGCTAGCCTCCCTGCTGTGGAAACACAGGAGTACCCATTTGGGAATCCGGATCTACCCATGAGGGGTCTGCTTGTCACCGCAGGTGTCTGGGGGGACAGAGGGTGCAATCTCCGAAGTGGCTTCGAAGTGTGTGCAAAACAGCTCCATTGAAGTCTGCTGATCTTCAGAGTGAACTTCGAAGTGACTTCAGAGTCACGTCGGAGTTCACTCTGAAGATCAGCACAGACTTCAAAGATGCTCCGGAGCTATTTTGCACATACTTTGAAGGGACTTTGAAATGACTTCGAAGCTTAGGTTTTGGGGCTCCCCCCCCCCATGGGTGCACCCTCCTCCTAGCCTCCTCTAGACCCCATTGCCACACAAGCATGGAAACAGGCTCCCTTTAATCTGGATTTTATGGCTGAAGACCCCATTGTAGACTCCATTAATGTGGTCTACAGAAAATCCAGATTAAAGGCCAGAAAGTACCCATTTGATCCAGATTTCCCCAGCAGCAGTCGAAACAATCAGGTCCTAAATGGGTGGCATGGTGGAAATGGGATCATCCGGCTCACACCCAAATGGGTCCTTAATAGGTGCAAAAATGGGTACTTTCTGACAGTGGAAAAACACCCTATATCTCAGGATGCGGGTCAGTTGTCCACATGCTATCCCAAAGTCTGGCAGGCCTCACTTGGGTCCTGCTGTAGCCTGCACTCGCATGTGGACAGTAGGGGTGTGCACAAATGCAATTTTTGGGGTTCAATTTGAATTGAATACCCCAAAATTCAATTTGATTTGAATCTTTAAAATTCAAATTAAACTGAATTCGAATCTATTCGTTCAAATTTTTGATTCAAATTTGCACTTAAGAAAGTCACCAACATTCGTATGTGCCCGTACGCATCGTTGTGCATCCCATATACGTCCGTACACACCTGTATGCATTCCGTAGTTATCCCATATGCAACCTGTTTTTGTCCCATACAGATCTGTACAAAATTCAAAATTTGTTCAAATTCTTAAATTCAAATTTATGGACATTCTATTCGAATTTGAATGTCAAACTTTGGATGAATCTGATCAAATTTTGAATACCTTTGAATATTCGTACACACCCCTAGTGGGCAGCAGGTCCCTATTCCAGGATATATTCCGGAATAAAGCCAAGAGTGAAAAGGCCCAAAGATAATGCACTCTCCCCTTGTAAAGCTGTGGTTTGATTCTTGCAAATTTAACACAGAAAACTGTGTAACTTGTTGAATTCCCATCCTTAGAGTGCTTTATCCTGATCAATGAGAGGGGTGCTGCAAAGGGCACTTGCAGGTCCTCCAATGGGCTACATCCCTGGGCCCTTTTAGGGCACCTGCTACATAGTTGTGGGTGCTACCAGAGCCAGGGTAGATAATCACACAAGCGCACCTGCACTTTGAAGATGAATCTGTCCTAAAACAGAATATACTCTGGTTGGTTTTATTATTGTGTCATAAAAACGTTTTCTTTATAAAATTAAAATCTCCCGTAGACCAAACCTACAAGCCTTTCCAGAAAACCACTTTCAGTAACTGGAAACATCAGAGAGAAAGCAAGACAATTTGAAAACTAGTCACCCAGTGTAAATTCTTCCATGACATGTTGGTAACATACGTCGTGAAAGCTACTAAGATCAAGAGGGCATCCGATTCCTGTGTATTGCCCACTGGCATGATCTCAATTTTTAGATATGAATCTGCAGGTGATGCTCAGTTCAAAGAGAAGCATCAGCTTCTTCATCTGCCTTCCCAATCCATCTTTAGTGCACTTTGTTACTTCTTTGGATCCCCAATGTTCCGTATCATTCAGGTGTGCAAAGAGATGTCTTCTTTAGAAGCTGACACGGAGGTAAAGAAAGAATGGCCTTCTGTTGTTTCTTCTTCCCAGTATCCAAGATAGAGTAACCACTGAAACTCCAAGGATTTTACATTCAGAACAAGCATTGTGCCTCTTGTGCTTCGAAACAGGAGTCCTCAGCCATTGGATCTCATATCCTAGTGAATTTACCAAGTTTGATGGAATGCTGGTGCTCACCCTGCAACAGGATCTTGGGAACAAAATCAGTGGAAGATTAGCACAGATCAGTATATGATATTAAATGAGCTGTATATGACAATAAGGGAAACTTGAACTTACAACTATGGACTCAAGATGCTGCAGAATTATGTAAAATTCAAATGTTTGATAAAGCATCTTGTCTAGAGATGTTCAAATTTGGTTTGGGTTCTATCCAGTTTGAAACCAGGTGGTCTGACACAATTTGAATCAAATCAAACTTCCCTTCTATTTGAAGGGGCTGGTTCAATTCAGACCGGGGGGTGATCAGTCAGACTGGTCAAACTGCTCAGTTCAGTTTAAACCTGATTTAATCTCCGACTTTTTAAATGTGTCTTATTGTACTTCTAACAATCAAACAGTTCACCAGTTGCTTGAGTTTCCATTTGAACTGAGCCAAGTTTGTTTGACCTGGTTCTAGATCAAACCAAACTCAACAAGGTTCAGTTCGGTTCAAACAGAACCAATAAATTTTAGTCCATGCATGCCTCTAGTCTGGTTCATTTCTCAGCATAATTCCTTAAGTCCAACGACGCTTCAGAATCAACTGAATTTAAGAGCACTAATTTTAAGAGAACGGCACGACAGAACAAATCCTTTTTGTTAAAGGATTTTCCGGGTGCTCTTTCCGAGTCATTTCATATCTTTGGAGGTAGGAGAGGCTCTGCTGGAAAGCAGGATAGAGGGTCTCAAGATAAAACTTTAGAAGGCAACTCATAGATACAGCCTCAATACAGTCATCAAAGAAGTCAGTCTGTGTTTTCTTGTTGCGATACAGCTTGAAGAACGCCCATTGCCAGCAACAGGCTCTTCAAAGCACAGCAGCTCTGGTGTTTCACAGATATTGACAGTTTATAATGAATATGTTGAAGCAGCGGATGAGTATGAAAGGCTTGTTAATTCAGAGCCTAAAACCACTGGCACAGTGGAATTTGGCGAAGCAATGAATCATTTTTCTATCTTAACATACATTTGCTGCTTGGTATACATATATATAAAATCCAGAAGGGTCTTGTGTCAGCTTTTATATTTGCTGGATGAAGTCAAAGTCACCTTTTGTTTTTTTGAAAGAGAGTCTACCATAAGAACCAGCCTGGCTTTTACTGTTCTAATTCTAACTTCCAGGGGAAAAATCAGTCTACTTGGAAAAATGACCAGGCACACAGGATAGTTTTCATTTTTCATCCCTCCCCGCCCCCCGAAAAGTCCATGTATGTCTTCCAGATGAAACATCTTGATGCACAGCAGTGGCAATAACATTGATCTATTTTGAAAGGGGTGGAGGAGGAAGGAGGAGATGCTGTGTCCAAGTGAACATGGGAAGGAGATGAGATGCACATTCCAAGTGTTGCGTCCTACAGAGCGCTCCGTTTCTTCCTAATGGGGCTGGAACCGCTGTATGGTTTCAATTCGGCATGTTGCACCTGTAAAAACAAACAGACGTCACGTTCACAACAAGGTAACCCAAGCTCACTCCACTGCACATTAATGGCTCCCCAAGGACAGACCAAGAGAAAACGAAGGAAGGTTCAAAAGTAATGAATCATTCTCTAAACACCGTAACATGGGGGATTAATTGCAGGAAGGATTTGAGAAGTCATGCATCATTTCTTGAAAACCAAAATATTAAAACCAGATCTTTTTTTTTTCCCTTAATGAGATGCACCAGGAATGGAGCGAAGGCAACTCACACCTTATTTTGGAGTTTACCAGAAAGATCTTACAGCATTTCCATTTTTCAGTTCTGCACCACTGTGTTTGATAAAATAATGGGACCCCCTCCAATTGTCTTGCAAGTGCTTGGTGTTCTTTGAATCAAGATAATACTTGCCCTTTTTGGCTTATTTGTCACAAAAAAGCACCCAAATTTATCCAAACTTTAATATTACTAGACCTTCAAGTCACAAGCGATTACTTGACTTGGATATGCAGGATCTTATTTCTTGGTGAGTAATGACTCTCTTTAAGTAATCCACAGAACACTTGTTCCTAAACCTCACTGGACTCTTGATTAATACATTTCTCTTTATGTCTTTGATGAACTGCAGCTCAAAAGTGATTTTAACATCCTAGCCTTCATACCTTTCTTTAAAAACATAAGCCAAAATTTGTTGGAGGCTTATTAAAAAATACGCACCAAGTCTAGTCATGGTATGGTGTCAAAGGTGACGTTTCCCTTCCATCTGACATGGCACTTTTTCATTATTATATATGTACATCTTTAAAGAATGTTCTTCCTGCCCTCTAATCAACTCTGGCTTTGAGAGAATGGAGATATACCTTCATTCAGTTCAAAATCCCAGATAATATTTTAAAATTGTCTGTGGTCCTTTTTCCACTGGGCAGTAGACTGAAACCCGTAAATGTGGAACATGTTCCAGTCTAGGTCTCTGTTGTCCATACATTAATGTGGTCCAGTGTTGTTCACACAAGATGAAGTCTGAAGCAAAATTTGACTGACAACCTATTTGGAGGTCAAAACTTTAAGTCATGTCTTGACATCAATGACCATTCATGCTTGACGCAAAGTGGTTTACCTGATACTTGGTAAAGCCAACATTCAAAGGAGAAATACTATAACCCTTCTGCCAAAAAAGGCAAATATCATAAACCCAGAAATCCTTGTTAACTCTTCTTCCATTACTTTATTGTCACAGCCAAACATGAGAGAAGAAAAATACATAACCAGTTGGCTTCAGGGTTACCCAGAATTCATTTCTTTTATTGTTACACCTTTCGTTGTGAACAACCTTGAAGTTGGGTAGGCTTATTTGACAAATTATGGTATTTATTGGCTTTCCTTTCATGTGTAATTCATGCAGTCCACTTTTATCATGAGTTTTTAAACAAAAAATAAATAGACACATGCCTATCTACACTTAGACATTTACAGTGTGCATGTATAATTCCAAAGCTCATATTAATGTCTACGTATGCAAAATCTCTTTCACACATATGCACTCACCCTTCTGTCTCTCCTCAGCATAATATCAAATTAAGAGTGAAAAGACATTTATGTGCATTTATCAGTTTTGGCTAATTTATCAGTTTTTATAGTAATTTTATTGTGGCTGACCCTGAAAACTTTGGGCATGAGTGGGCTAGAAATATTGAAGAACAGGCAAAGATCAAAGGTATGTGGATTTTTACATAAGCAGATAAAAAGGGATACAAAATAGAAGCGAGGACCAGTGGGAGAAATACGTTTGTCCATTGCAATGCTCATTCTTAACGAGAAGCGATTTTCATGGAACTATTTTGCTTCCAGCCCCCGTTTTCCATCTGCTTCCTTTGGTTCCTCCTCAGTGGACTGGTCTGAGCTCATCAAAATGCTTTTGCACATCAACCTCCTGGACCAAACCCGGTATACAGTATTTGTGGGATGCTTTGATTCATTACCCACCCTTTGCACATCAGATGGGACCCTGGAGAGGAAGTCCAGCAACTCATTATTGTCAATGGCGTAGGGATTTCTAAACTTCTTAGTAAATTTATTTATGCCTACAAAAGAAAGCAAACCCAATCACTTTAGAAAGAGAAGGTGGCAACAGAAACATATGACAGCAAATAAATAGTCTGCTTGCTCAGGCAGGAAAGGGAGGAAAGGAATTCTACAAGGGAAAAAATAGTGTGAAAACACAGGCAGCAGATGCGCGGAACCATGCGCAAACAGCTTTGCGTTGTGTAGAACACTTATGAAAAGCATCTCAGTTTGCTACAAGAGAAGCAGACAGAGATGTTAGAATCACTACTGCACTGAACGTGCGCTGCATTCAGGTGGAGGGATTATCCCAGAGATATGTTGGGATTGCTGCATGTATCCAAGGCAATTTCAACCCAGGGTGTTTCTCCACTGTCAGAAACACCATTTTTGCACGCATTAAGGACCCATTTGGGTGTGAGCCGGATGACCCCATTTCCACCACGGCACCCATTTGGGTCCTGATTGTTTCCACCGCCACTGGGGAAATCCAGATCATATGGGTACATCTCAGCCTTCAATTCGGATATTCCATAGACCCCATTAATGGGGTCTACAATGGGGTCTTCAGCCAGAAAATCTGGATTAAAGGGAGCCTGTTTCCACAAGAAACAGGCAATGAGGTCTAGAGGAGGCTAGGGGGAGGGGATACACCCATGGGAGGGAGTCCTGAAATCCCAGCTTCTAAGTGATTTCGGAGTCATTTTGAAATCATTCCAAAGTGACTCCGAAGAGATCGGCAAACACTTCGGAGAGGCTCCAGAGCTGTCAGCGTGGTCCATTCGCTATTAGCGCAGACCGCATGGACTTCCCTCCGAAATCCCTCCGAAGTGATCGGCAAAGCCTTCAGAGTCTCGCTGCCGGTCTCTCCGAAGATCAGCGCAGACTTCGGAGGCACTCCAGAGTGATTTCCCGCTGATATCGCGGGCGCTCTGGGGCTGTCTTGCACTGACTTCGGAGACATTCCAAAGGGACTCTGGAGTGGCTTCGAAGTCTGTGCCGGTCTCTTCAGAGAGACTTCAAAGAGTGCACACACACACACACACACACACGTCTCCCAAAACACCTGGGGTGATGGACAGACCCCTTGGGGGTCGATCCGGATTCTCCACATGGGTGCAAAGGTGTTTCCACAGCAGGGAGGTTAGCACCCATGGGTGCTGCACCTCCCATGGAAACACAACGGGTGCTTCCCTTAATCCGGATCTACTAGATCCGGATTAAGGAATGCACCCATTCCTTAGATCCGGATCTTCTTAGATCTGGATCTAAGGAGCGCAGTGGAAAAACACTCCTAGTCTGCATACAGACATTGGTTAAATTATTATACATTTTCTGGAAGGAATTGCATTTAGGAACTTACCCCAGATTAAAATGATGTACCTTAATGGTATGTAGTACATCAGAATTGTTGCCACACCAAAGACCAAGCAGGCTAAGCTAGAGAGGAAAGGAACTGTCCAATTGAATGTGCTGTGGGGAAACAAGAAAAGGAAAAGTCAGGGGAAAGTGCTAGCAACTTGTTTTGCTTTTGAAAGACAGCATTTCATTGAATAAGATAATGCCAATTAGGCTATAATATAATTCAATATCCACTCCCTTGAAAACCCCTAAGAAATCCATAAAAACAGAAGAGGAGCCCTCCTGTATCAGGCCACAGCCCATCTAGTCCAGCATCCTGTCACACACAGTGGCCCACTGTGACCTACCAATTGCCCATGGGCATCTCAAGCAGAGACAAGGGCAAACCTTCTCCTGCTCCCGAATCCCAACAAAAAGCCTTAGAAGCATCCTGTTTGTCCCCCAGACTGAAAGATCTACTTAGGCATCAATGCTAGTAGCCATTGATATATCTATCATCCATACATTTGTCCAACCCTTCCTTGAAGCCATCAAGGCTGGCAGCTGTTACCACCTATTCTGGCTTCAAATTCCATAGACGGATGAACCTCTGGGTGAAGAAATACTTCCCTTTGCCTGATCTGACTCTCCTACCCATCAGCTTCACAGATGTCCCCTGGTTCTAGTGTTGTGTGACATAGAAAAGAAGTATTTGCCTGAGTCTCTCCCTCATGTCAGTATCAATATCAGACACTGAGAAATTTGTTTTGTGGACACCTACTGGCAACAAAACCTGTGCTATGCAAAATAATATGTAAACCAAAAAGCAGTTATTGTTCTGCAGTCCAGAAAAAGTGGATTTGCCCAGCAAGCGGTGGCCCACTGTATGAGACAGGATGGTGGACTAGATGGGTTCCAGCTTGATCCAGCAGGGTTCCTCTTTACTCACAGAAGACAAATGTATCAATGGCTACTAGAATGGATGTCTAAGGTACCGCCAATGAGGACTGTCAGGATGCCTCTAAAGACCATTTGCAGGGAGTCACAAGCAGGTGAAGGTTTTGCCTTTGCCTTCTCCTTGAGATGCCCAGAAGCAATTGGTGGGGCCATCGTGTGAGATAGTATTTCAGACTAGCTGGGCTATGGTTTGATCTAGCAGGACTCCTCTTATGTTCCTAAGTTCTTATTTCTCCAACCTTTGCTTTAGGATAAATATCCTTGTGTTTACTAAAATGTTTCAACTTATTGAGGAAAGAAAAGTCTGAATGCTTCTTAGCTTTAGGCTCAATACAGAAGACAGTTCAAATGAAATGCCCAAATCCAATGGGTAAAAGGATCGAGGCATTTTGCCAAGGGTGGCTGTGTGCTTGGACAACCTCACTGGCTCCTAGTCTGAAATTGTACTCCTAAGCATTCATTTCCAAAGGGCATCCAAGGGACATCTCCGGTGACCTTCTTGTGGCTACCAATGCCTTCATTGGTTATTACCAGAAGATCTCTGCATAATGCCTCTTGAAAAGTGCTCAAAGAGAGGAGGAACAGCCAGATTTATGAAGAACGCTTTGTCTTAACTGACGTTACAAGGAGAGAGAAAAAAAATCTACGGGAGGAAATAATGCATATATTATCTTCAATGAAGGCTTTACAATTTAAACTAAAGCAGGGGTGAAAAGAATTGGCTCATAAAGACATGGAAAGTATTTTTAAATCCAGCAATTCCAGCAGAGCAGAGCTATTTAAAAGGCCTTTTGATATGGGAGGGTTATGCAGATGGAAGAGCCTCCCTAAACCATGCTGACATTTGTTGCAACCCTTGTGGTGGGACTTCTCCTCATTCTTCCTCTTGTCCTTAGCAACACTTCTATAGGGTTACAATAGGATTCCTGGTGGGTTAGGCAGGGCAGCCATATTAGGGATCATTGTGATAAACATGAATGCCAGAATTAAGCATCAGCCAGCGTCCCAAGCCTTCCTGCCATCCAGCTGCAAGCAGAACAGTGCTCTCTTCACAGCCTGGGACATCTCTTGGCTGTTTCCCACACAGCTGGGACAGATGTTGGAGAATCACAACACACAGACTTGTATTTTTAGACCCCACATGGCTGTTCCTTTCAATAGCGGAACTGTTGACATGCCTTGGGATGTGGGTGTCCGTCTGTGTCTGTGTTACGCCAAGGCACAAGAGACGGAAAAGAGAATCATCCTTTGTTTCTTGCGGCATATCAGAGCCAGAGGATGGCCTAGCAAATAGCTTCAAGATCCATTACAACACAGTAACACCTCACCGCTACAGCTAAGCAGGTCTGGACCTGTAAGCGGAAGGAATGACGAACTAGCCAGCAGGCTTGCAAAAACTGCACGGTGGTTCTTGGAAGATGAATTATCTTAAAAACATGGTGGGAAACCTGCAGCCTTTCAGATGCTGTTGGACTTTGAATCCCACGGGCTCTTGCCAGAATGGGCAACAGAAGGGAAACAAAAAAAGGGGGTCCAGGGTGCACTTTCCCCTTAAAGCTGTTTAGACACAGTGTTTGCTGAGCACAAGAAAATAAAACTGTGGCCTAAAACGTCCAGATAAAACATAAGGTAGACCTCGTCTCCAGACAGCGAGAGGACAATGCAGGATCTCAGCCCTTTCTGCACTCGCTCGGTCTTATTCTGCTTTATATCTTGATCTACGGACCTGCCATCCTCATGTTGATGCAGACTGTGGTAGGCCCTAATAAGAGGTGGACAGCAGGTCCCTAGTCTAAGATATAATACAAAATAAGATCCAGGGCCCTGCAATTACCTCTCACCTTCCCTGCCAGGCAGCAGGACAAAATCCCATGGAACATAATAGTTCTGAGAGGAAAAATAACAGACAGATAAACCCAAGCATGAGTCTTCATAGATTTCATAATGTGTGCATAATGTGCAAAACAGAGAGAAGGAGAGTTAATGAACAATACAGTGATTTGTGTTATCAATAGTGGGTTGAAAATGCAGCATAAGAAAGAGCCACAGTGCCATCTTATCTTGCATCCAGCATCCCCACTCACATTTTAAAACAACTGTGATGCATTCAGGTTAATTTATAAGCCCTGGAGCAAATGATACTTATGCTTACTTTTTTATTCTTTCTGCAACAGATGCAATTTCCTCCAGAAGATTTTGGACAGTTATAACAATATCCTGGACCATGTGGATTCTCTCTATTAGACCTTTCCTCTCAGATTCCTGGAAGGGTTAAGAAGAGGGAGGGGGGAGAGAGAGACAGAGAGAGAAAGAGAGAAAGAAAGAAAGAAAGAAAGAAAGAAAGAAAGAAAGAAAGAAAGAAAGAAAGAAAGAAAGAAAGAAAGAAAGAAAGAAAGAAAGAAAGAAAGAAAGAACGTTAAATATATATATTTATATCCTGAAAAATATATATATATATATCCTGAATTGGTCATGCAATAAATGTTATCAGAGAAGTTATCATAGCAATGGCACTTTATTATCATTATGTAATAATATAATATAATAAAAAATGTAGTTATAAATTTACTCTTTGAATTTTGCAGTGTGGTTTCGTAGCAATAATGATGATGATCCATGGATTTGTATACCTTTTCTTTTGCTCCAGAACCATATTACAAAATTCAAAGCGTAAATTTATATCTCCGTTTTGGTTTGAGTTTGGAAAGTGTGAATTCTGTAGACCTGCATTTCTAATACAAATGAGTGGACGCCTCCTCCGCTCTTTTTGAAAGATATCAAATATTCAAGCCATTTTGTTATATTACCCTAATAGCACTCAGAAACAAGGAGAAAATTCTTAGATACAACTTAGCAGATACTTAGGTTTCCCTCCTTTAAAACTTGTCATCTTCTCTTAGCATACTCTGATTCAGGTTCAAGCATCTGCCAGGATCCAGCTTGATCCTGGGCTGGGAAAAGCACCCAGATGAGTAGAAAATGTTTAATGCTAGAATTTCTAAACTACTTGATTTAGAAATCTAGCCATGTTGCGCAAGGTTTCCTTGGGGTCCGCGCTCCATCTTAACTTCAGCTAATTCTAAGTAGCAATGGAATTTAAAAACAAGATGTGGTTCTCTGGACAAGCCCATTCTTGCTGCTTGGAACTGTGAAAAATATCATCTGGCAGCTAGATATGCATCCTGCTGACTTTGTTTACACATCCCAGATTGTGCTACAAAAATGTGGTGATAACACAATTTAGCGAGTACAACATTAAATCTTCTGATGCAAGTAAGCTAGACTGCTGGGGACTGAAGGAACTGATTTAATCTGAAGGACTTCCTAACCATCACATATCATGGACCGATATGCAGACATATGTGCATGCAAAAAGAAAGAAGAAGTAATTTTTAACTTGAATTATTATTAAGAAAAGGAGATGGAAAATTTGTATCTATGAGAAGACCTTTCCAAGATGTGATTGACTTATACTGACTGAAATACTTATTTAACATTTCATTGGTTAACTAACTAAACAACAGAACACCATTCTGTTGAAGAGCTGGAAGCTATGCAGCTGTAGGTTTGGAGCTGTTTACCTTTGCCAGAAAAGAGCACAAGGTAAACTGTGATATCACTATCCTTGTCAAAGTGGACTCAGGCAGCTGAGCGCAATTCATTTCGAAGACAAAGCAGGGACTGTCTACACATATTAGCCCATATAAATAAATTTATTAACTTTGAAAAGTCAGAGAAAGAACTACTTCTTCAGATGCTAGAAGGGTTGGTGGCATGAGCTTTTGTAGACACGTCTACTTCTTCAGATGCTAGGGGGCCCATTGGGCACGTCTGCTTCTTCAGATGCTAGCCCCCACCCTTAGCATCTGAAGAATTAGACGAATCTATGAAAGCTCATGCCACCAACCCTTCTGGCATCTGGAAAAGTAGATGTGCCCATTGGGCCCCCTAGCATCTGAAGAAGTAGACATGTCTACAAAAGCTCATGCCACCAACCCTTCTCCTGTTAGTCTCCAAGTGCTACTAACTACCTTGCTGGACTTTTCGAATTAGACTAACATGGCTATTTCTCTGATCTAGGCAAAGAAATGTTCAAACCAAACAAGAAAAAAAGTTTATGCACAAGCCTAGTGTCTTCCCCAAAAGCTTCCATTGTGTTTGGTTTCCCCAGGCTTTGAACTACACAGGGCAATGGGTCATTTGTACGTATATTATTGAAATACGTAAGTTTTCATGGCTTGTTTTGCATTTTATGTTTACTATTATGCCTGGTTTACTTCTCTTGTTTCTTGTTCACTTTAACAATAATGTGGTGCAGTACCCAGCATTTATGAGGTTGTTTTTCCTGCTTGATTTTCCAGCCACGGTGTCTCCAGCAGCAGCATGTAACGGGGAAAAATACGGACAGAGAACTGTTCATACATACGGGGCTGCCGAATGCAAAGCCAGGAAAGTGTACTGAAAGTCCATTTGAATGCAAATTTGAATAGTGCCAATGCTACTCAACCAGAATTTCCATTGGAATGTGAAATCTCTCAATATCATTCCTTTCTGTTCGAATGCACAGAAATCCATTTGAAATCTAACGCCTGTCACATCTCCTACCCATCATTAGTATTAAAATATCCTTACCACAAACTGTGAATAGGAACTAAGGAAGGAAGAAGAAGAGAAGACACTTCGTGTGAGGTCACGAATAGAGTTGAAGCTGAAGGGAAGAAAAATATGCATCGGGCACCCTGGCTCCCAACTCAGACTCACTGCAAGTCTACTGATGCGCTAACCAAGAAGAAACAAAACACGCCATTGGAATTTGCCCCCAGGCCTATCGGCGGAAGCAGCTCTCATTTAAACCACACATAAAATGGAGAGGGAGGGGTTCCCATTCGAAGAACAAAAGAAGCATGAATATGGCATCCTTGAACTCCTCCACACAGTCAATTCTGCCATGCAAGTATTTCATTGCTTCAAGAAGTGGTGAACAACTAGAGGGAAAAGGCTACGAGGCCATGTGGAAAGCAATGTGGTTTTAAGGGTGTGCAAGAATGTTTTTTGGCATTCAATTCAAAACGCATCAAATGTTCGAAAATTCATAGTCCTATGAACAGAACGCACTGGGATGGGTGAAAATTCTATTCAATATGAACCTATTCATATGTACTGGTACAAACATTTGATATGTATCTGCTACAAACAGATACTTACCTGATACACATAGATACGTATCTGATATGTTTCCCAGCTTAACAAATGTCCAAACTATTCATATGATTGCCTGGAAACATTTGTATTCGCTCAAATGTTAGCATACGAATATCGTAACATTCTATTCGTGTTTGAATGTTCAAATTCAGCTGAATTTCAAATGTTACTAATATCCATGCACATGTTTAATGTGGTTCCTTTTTCCATAGGCTGTTAGCACTAGCTACACTGCTCAGCTTTGGGCATAACTGAGCCCCCCCTGGTTGTCCCACCGCCTTCAGTAGTGAGGCTGGTGGGCACCCGGGAGAGAGCCTTTTCGGTGATGGCCCCCAGACTATGGAATAATCTTCCCCTCGAGGTGTGTCATGCCCCTTCCTTATATATATATTTAGGAAGGCAGTGAAGACACACCTCTTTGCCCTGGTCTTTGGCCGAGCTGATTATATTTACCCTCTCAGTGCAGATATCATAATTTCAAACACAGAATGTATTGTTTTACATTTGTTACATTTTTGAAGTGATTTTAATGTGTATTCTGTTTTTAATCTGTTGTTTTAACAGTTTTTACCCACCTAGAGACCTTTGGGTATGGAGTGGGATAGAAATGCAAATAAATAATAATAAATAATAATTAGGTTGACATGCTGAGGCAATTAAGCTTTGCCTAGCACAGGCCTGCCTCAAGACAGCAAGTAGCAAACATGGTCCCACAGCTGCCTCTTGCCATGTGTGCTAGAAGCAAGTGGATGTCTGATAAGCACCTTTCCAGGTTGGAGAGACAGGCAAGATGCCTCTAAAGGCCAGTTGCAGCAAGCTGAAAGCAAGTGAAGGTAGTGCTGGGAAGACAGTGAGATCTATCTCATGTCTAGAAGAAACCAAGTGCGCTGGATTGGTGCATCTGAGTTACTTCAAATCTTTTTTTCCCCGAGAGAGAAAAGAGAAATAGGAAAGTAGTTCAGTAGGTTTCCTCTCACCTCCATGTCAAGTGTTGGAGGACCTGAGTGTAGGTGCCCTATTAGCCACCATTTTGAGAGAGAAGGTGGGCTGTGGTATGTCCATTGAGAAGCTCTTCTCAAAAGCAAGAGATTGTACCCTTCCCATGGGGGCATCTCAAACAGCCTTCACGCCTTTCACTGGGGCATCTTTCTCCTCCTCGCCAGGTGACCTGTGCCACCACAAATGAAGGCATGGTGCTTTCAGTAAGGTACCCAGGGATAAGTGGGAATACAGGCATCCCTTTTGATATCACTTGACTTTAACTCCTCTGGTCTTTTAAACTAGCTTCTAATTAGTTCGCTAAGCATATGCAAATACATACAGAATGAGAGAGAAAGAGAGAGACTTTAAAAAAAGGTGTCTGTGGTTTGGAAACTTCCATTCAGAAGCTGCTGAAATTAAGCAGAAAATTCCCTACTTGCACCTGACAAATTTGCTTTGAACAAAGCAAAGAGATCTCTAGACTACTCAGCTGAATGTAGTACTCTGGAAAGAATAAAAGTATCTCTTGGCCTTTGGGAAAGCACTGGAACCCTAAGAAATGAATTCAGATTCAAGAATTAATTACACGATCAGCACGTTGCTTCTCCTCGAATTCCGAACTGAGCAAGAACATTCTTCTCCGTTAATTACATACGCAAAACTACAAAAGAGGGTCTTGGTGAAGATTAAGCATGTCAGGGAAAGCCAACCATATAAAAATATGAACAGAATCAGAATTTGAAGCCTTTTATAGCTGAGTAATTTGTCTCAACTTGAACTTGGACAATGAAGAAGAAGAAGAGTTGGCTTTTCTACCTCACTTTTCTCACCCATTTAAGGGGACTCAAAGCGGCTGACAAACCTTCTGTTCTTCTCCCCACAACAGAACACCCTATCAGGTAGGTGGGGCTGTGAGAGCTTTGAAGAGAGCTGTGACTAGCCCAAGGTCACCCAGCTGGTTTCATGGGGGAGGGCGGAATCAAACTAGGTATTCACAGATAAGAGACTTGTTCCTTAACCACTAGACCAGTAGATGCGTATGTTTGAGATCAAACTTTTGTGAAGCACAGAACAGTCAACACGGGCATGTTGCATGATTGATATTTCATGGCATCATGTGATCAACTGGTTTCAACCTATGAAGTGGCTCCATCCCATCATGACCGAGATGGGTGGGTGCAAGAACCTACCTAGAGAACTAGGAATACAGGCATATGCAGGATTGGTGAAAGTTCTGCCTTGCAAGCAGGATGGAGAAAAGACTTTGCTTAAGAATGCAAGCAAAGAGAAAGGCAGCAATATCAAGAAGAACTTATAGAGCAGCCCATACAATAGGAAAGAGCCCCATCTGAGCCTTACACGAAGCGTACATTTACACGTGGGGTTGGAGGGACTGGTTTACAAAAGAGACACACTAGTTCAATCCGGAAGGTTGAGTTTCTCTAGACCCTAAGACTCAGAAATTTCCCAAGCTTGGGCTTGTGAAGAATGACCTCAAAGGCTGCGCCCCCATGCAAGCCATTTGGGTCTGATTGGGTAGGCATTGGATTGAGTGCAGGACCAAGATCCCCATGCCATTCCTGGCTGGCTGCAGATTCAGCCGTCCCCATGCATACCGTACCAAACCCCCAGCACGGGGAAGCAGCGCCATCTCCTCTCTGCCCCCCTCTCTCCTCATTGGAGGCAGATTGACCCTCACCCTACCCTTGTGCCACCCGCTACAAATGCCACATCCCCCCACCTTAGTGTCACAGAGAAGCCGGGACAAAACAGAAAAAAATACTAATTAAAAAAAAAAAACCAAAGCCACTACAAGGTTTGGCGGCAGTTGAGTGGTTGAGCAGTTTTGCACACCTCCGCTCCACCCGGGAACCATGAGAACCCCGGCAAGCTTAAAATGGAGAAAAATCAAGCCATTTGACCCCCTCATCGTTTCAGCTTTAAGACCAAAAGTACACATTTACTTCCCCAAAATCTCAGCGGTTGCGATCTCCAATGCACAGGACATGAAATCCCACCTCCCATTGATGCGAGCGCCAATCTCCTCCCCAAAAAGCAATGCATGTTGAACCCTGAAACCATGCCCAGACCTGTTTTTTTTTTTTTCCCAATACCAAATTTGGTCCTGGTTTGGGCAATTTGGTCCGTGGAAATTGGACCAAATCTAAAATGCTTGGGGACCCTCCACACCAAACCCGATTTCAATTCGGACCAAAGCACACATGGGGATGTGCCCAAAGATACTTCAGTGCTTCTAGAGGGTCAGAAACACTTACCAGAGCTGCATACACATGTGGGGTTTTTTTTGTTGTTGTTGTTTTAAAGTGGCTTGAGAGCAGCTTGGAGGCGACAGCATCTTTAGAAACATTGCCTCTAATTCACATTAAAGGCCAGAAAACGTCCATTCTCTGGCCTTTAATATGGATTGGAGAAGGGATGGGAACACTGAGGTCCATACAATGTCACCTCTAAAATGGGTAGGGCTGCCTTTTTTTGGGAAAAATAATGTGTAGGAACATTATCCAACCCCCTTATGAATGCAACTTAACTGCTGTCTCAGCTTCCAAAAAAAGGCCAAGGAACTAAATAAGTGCTCCTCCATTTTGAGAACAAAACCCAGAAAATCAAAAGTCATGGAAATGTTCTCTTGATATCACAATGAATGTGATGGTGTGTTTAGGAGATGACCATGGTTGATGGGAGTTTTGGAATGCCATCTCTGGTTGCTGCTGCTGCTGGAAATGGCAACACTAAAGAGAAACATCCCATGAAGTTTATGTGCCTGGAGAAAACATCAGTGTTATCTTGCCCCATAGATGTCCTCAACTACTAATCAGAAGTAAACTTGGAGCTGGAAACTCAACCATTCTAATTTAAAGACTGACCATTTTGAAGGAAGGGAGTTAATCTGCTCCTCTGTTTTTCAAGTAAGTGTCTATGTGTTTCTAAGTCATAAACAGTCTCAGAGGGCACGTTACAATTCCCAGAAGCATGGTCTGTTATGTCTGACATGCAATGGAGTCCAAAGGAGCTCTCTCCCCCTTCCTTTTTCTTTAAGGCTTGATGGAACGCACATACATTTGATAGAAAACATGACCTTGTTGGTCGGAGGCATGCCAGCAGCTTTCCCAAGCTTCAGGGTTTGCTGCATTTTGGAAAGTTCATGTCTGTGTGTTCCAATGACATGATACTAAAACATAATGTACCAATATCCTTGTGTTCCCATGCTTGGAGCTCAGTCCAGTACTGCTGAAAAATGATGGGACAGACACTCCAGACGTGATGTTAACCATGCGGCTAACTTTGTTTTGAGAAGGGTAACTTTAAATGTAAGGAATAGTCATAACATAGAAAAATAGACAGGTTTAGTTCAGGATGACATTTCCAACTAATCAGATGTTCATGGTGAAATCAAAGGAAGGGAAATAACAGTCCTCAATTTGCTGCTTCCCTAAAACTGCAGTGATTTCTGCACAGCCCATGGAGTGGTCCATGACCTGCCTTTCACACACTAGTATGGGACAACGGAGGCCCTGTCCCTCTTAGAATGCTTTCTTCACATTGGATGAACCAATGGACCAAAATATGATGCCAAAACAGAACCACAACCCACTTATAAGATCATGTGAACATAAGAAGAGGCATGTAGGAGGCCACAGCCCATCTAGTCTAGCACCTCATCTCACCCAGTGGTCCACCAATTCTTTTTTTTGCTTTCTCAAGCAGAAGATGAAGGCAAAACCTTCACCTGCTCTCAAATCTCTGCATCCATTCTAGTAGTCCCTGGTTAATCTCAACAAAGTAGTCAACAAATGGACTAGCAGACCACAAAGAGATCAGATAGGATTCCTTTCAGTCTATGTTCCATCTAATCTGGGCAGAATGTACCAGCAGGGGGTGTGGCGTGTGGATTCCTTGCTCTACCAGTTTACTAGTAAATGTGAAAAGGCCCTAAACGTGTGTGCCAAAGGAATATGTCCCCAAATTCTTGGATGTGGTTGCTAGATCCAGAATATGGAGTTTTCTGCTAAAGATCTCAGTTGGATTCAGATTAAAAAACAGTTTGTCAAATCAACTACTTAAAGTTTCTTAAATCAAACATCTCAGATCAAATAAAATCTGCTCTTATTTAGATCTATAATTTAATTTCTTTGTTCTTCTTGCCTTCATACCTTGTCATCATCATCTTCATCATCTTCTATATAGACACAGTCCTGTGGGAGCAAAAACAGAATTTTAAGATTCTCTTTGATCATGCTTTAACTTCAAACTTCACATGAACGTTTAAGGGAAAGGCTGTTGCAGATGTCATCAGGAATAACAAAGGGTCCATTGGGGTTATAGAAGGCTGTGTGACCTGCTTGATTCTCACCACCAAGGCAGGTTCTGCATGATGATGGAGGCTACCTTGGTGTGGTGCCGCAAGTCAAGAATACTGCCATAGTGGTCTTCACTTAGGTTGTGATAGACACAGAATGAACAAAACCCACCTCCGAGGCAGCTTACAGAAGGTTTCAAGGTGGAATTGTTCAAACACCCATCTGCCTTCCCCCATCTCATGAACATTCTGTGCTGGCAAAGGTGGATTAGAGGAGGCTTGGGAACATGAGGACCTCTGAGGAACCTCTGAGGTGCCCTTTTGTCATATCTGAACACAGCCATACTGCACTGATGAGCATTGCAGCGGTGGTGTGCTGTCTACGCTGCTCGTGTCTACACTGTTCCTGCAGGTGAAAACATCACTGCCAGGGAACTTTTATTCCTCACATTTAATGTTTCATCCCAAGGTTGTTTAGCCAATCTCAATAAAAGAGCATGAAAATCCTCCATTTTCGTTGTTTAGCAAAACGTGTAGTGCTGTAAGATCAGTCCACCCAAGTGCAGATAAGAATGGCAGGAAGAGCTGTCATTTTAGTGCTTGAGTCTGATCTGCTCCCTCTGAAAGTTCTCATGGGACAAAGGAGTCTGGGGACAGTCTAGGGGTGTGCACAAATGCAACTTTCAGGATTCAATTTGAATACTCAAAAATTTGATTTGAATCTTGAAAATTCGAATTTATCCAAATTCAATTCAAATTAAGCAAATTCGAATCTATTTGTTCAAATTTTTCAATCAAATTCTCACTTACGAATGTCAACAACATTTGTAGATGCCCGTATGCATCTTTCCCAGGTCTGTACACATCCATACGTGACCGTATGCATCCCGTGGTTATCCCATATGCAACATGGTTTCATCCCATACAGATCCATACAAATGCATACAGGTGTGGGAAAGTTGTGGAACTTCAAGTACGCATTGTGTACAAACCCGTACAGATACAAATAATTTGAACGAATAGATCCGAAATTCGAATGAAAACTTTAAATTCTAATTTGACATTTGGTTCAAATTTGAATGTTGAAATTTGGTCAATTCGATAGAATTTTGGATGCAATTGAATATTCGTGCACTTTCCTAGGACATTCTGTCCCTCAACGTGCAGTGCAATCCCTCAGTGTTATAAAGGGCCCATGTGGATCTCGCTGCAACATACATTCCGTAAGTAGGAGAAGGCGAAAGGCCATTTAGGAATCTGACCTTCTAGGGACAATCTCCAAGGTCTACACATTTGGCACATTCTTACTGATGTACAACCGGGTGGCGTGAAGCACCAGCCACCATTTTGCAGCTAAACAGAGCTGCAGAGGCTGCCCACGTTTTCTGGGGGGGGGGGGGCAGGAGAAGCAGAAAGGTTGGCATTTTGTTGTTTTATGTTATTTTAATTCATTGCCAGGTTTGGCTGTTGATAAGCAGTTTAGTTCCTCCTCTGACAAATGAACCTGTTGGAATGTCAAGGCTGAAAATTTTACCCGCAGTTTGTTCTATGCTCAGTGCTTGTTTCAATGGCTGTTCCTCTCTCCCTTTAGGGCCATTACCGAAACATTAGGGGGCAGAAAACACATTAGCAGTCACATAATCAATCTTAAGAATCAAATACACAATTCTATACAGCATTATCACTCTGCTTTGTAAGAAAAAAGAGGAATAAAAGGTGACAGTGTGAGCATGAGGGTAACAGAGAATTCAGGGAAAGTTCTTGGCAAACAAAGAATAGAATAAAGATTACCTAGATTTGCTGTTATGAAAGGTTGTTGTTTTCCCCCTTTTATTGAATAGGCAGATTTATTCTTTGTTTTTTTTGAGTTCCAATGAATACTTCTTATCTCTTGAAAGGGGTATGTGGGCTAACCAGGCACATTCAAAATGCTGGAACTCTTATGATACCAAGGCAGTATGGATGAACATGTCTAATGACATGTCAGGAAGTGTGGGCGTTTCTGCATTTTTGTTAAAAACTCTGACATCTTCTTTGCATGCTCTCACTGCGGTAGCAGCTAGCATGACGTGTGTTGGGGCAGTACCAGATTGCTCATCTGGGAACCGACTGTTGAGCTGGGCAGTTCCCAAAGGAACATAAGAACGTAAGTGAAGCCCTGCTGGATCAGGCCACAGCCCATCTAGTCCAGCGTTCCGTCACACACGGTGGCCCACCAAATGCTCAGGGGCCTCTCAAGCAGAGACAAGGGCAAACCTTCTCCTGCTCTCGAATCCCAGCAAATGGCCTTAGAAGCATCCTGCTTTCCCCTCCAGCCTAAAAGATGTACCTAGGCATTCATTCTAGTAGCCATTGATACATCTATCATCCATAAATTTGTCTAACCCTACCTTAAAGCCATCTAGACTGGTAGCTGTCACCACCTCTTTCAGGAGCACATTCCATAAACCGATGACCCTCTGAGTGAAGAAATACTTCCCCTTGTCGGATCTGACTCTCCTACCTATCAGCTTCATAGATGCCCCCTGGTTCTAGTGTTGTGTGATAGAGAAAAGAATTTTTCTCTATCCACCTTTTCTACACTATGCATGATTTTATATTCTTCAGTCAGGTTCCCTCTTAAATGCTGTCTCTCCAGACTGAAGAGGCCTTGGGTGTACCAAGCTGATAGCCTCAGATTCTTATTTTAAAGAGCCAGTACATCCAAGCATTGTCCGGAGACGCCCATGGGTATGAGAGTCAATAAATGATCTGTTAGGATGAATAGGCACAGGAGGAACACTTGGCTCACTCTTGCAAGGATTTCCTCTTCCATGCTTCCAAACTGCTGGTGGCTATGGGTAAAGCGCACATCAACCATGAACCCATAAACCCTCATGCTGAAGAACAGCACATCACACAGTACATCCGTCTTTTTCTTGTAAGCAACTGCTAATTCTGCAGCTAGTGGTGTATTCATGTAAAGCAAAAAAGAGGTGCTCAAAAACATCTTGGAGGTTGTCATCCTATTTTCATTAACCTCTGATATTCTTTAGAAGTGGTTGTTCTGGCTTTTAAAGTGTGGGAGAAGCACACTTGGCACATTGAACCATCTTGGGGATGCTTGTTTTATTGCATGTGGACACAGTCTGAGAGGGTGCATTCACATACAAGTTTAAATCTGAACTGAATCCATTTTCGGGATCCTCCGATCTCATTTAATTTTTTATTCCCAGACTTTATGAGGACTATTCTGTGAAAATCCGCAGGAAAAAAAGTCCTCAGAAAAATTGTTCTTGTTACCATTTTGGAGCCCAGACCACTTTTTGTTGTTGTTGTTTGCCTTTGGGAACACTACCGGACTATTTGTCAGTCACCATGCATTTCCGGCACCGCGTGGCCCGTGGGGAAGGGCAGAAGGAGGCAAACCAGCCAGTTTTGCCCTCCCCATAATGGTGGCCACAGGGACATCCATCCCTTTGCCTGGCAATGTGCAGAAGCGTCCTGCTTCCACACGGATCCAGGCAAAGGGATGGATTGAAGATCTAATTTTTTACGTCTTCCTTTTAATCCAGTTTTTGGTGGTGAGACCCGTTTTGGAAACGGACCTCACGTGCCGAAAAGCGGAAGTGGCTGCCTCCAAGGGTCCGGAAAGAGGACTCCAGTGCGGAAGTGAAGTAGGTAAGTGTTTTAAATGTGTGTTAAATGTATGTTTAATCCGGTTTCTGCAGCCAGTGCGGAAACACCCACAGTTTCCCTTTTCTGACTTTTGCAGCTATGCTGCTGGAGACTTCCAGTGCAGAGGAACATATTATTTTCCTCATCTTGCATATGGGAAACAAGGCCTTCACTTTTTCTGCCCAAAGAACAGTGACTAAGATGCGTCAAATTCCAGAGTGACCTCATGCTTAAACTACAGTACATAAAGATGTTCTCTCCTGTCTTTCTGTGACTCCCCCCCCCCTCTCTTTCCTATAAACACACACACACAATTGTTTAAAGGACAATTAAAATCAAGGCCTGAAATATTAAGACTTTGCTTACTTGGGGGTCTTGCGAGCTTGTGCCTTTCTCGGGAGTGATCAGAGAGAAATTGTAAGCAAACAGCAATAACAAAGCCAAGGGCACCATGTATAATTCGAAATGCCAAACCGTGAAAACAAATACCTAAAAGAAACAAAGCCAAGCAAAAGGAGTTATGGGAGATATTCACATCATTTGAATTTTCAAAGGAAAAAAAATAGAAGTGAAGAGAGATGCAAAGACTAAAGCTCTATTATTATCAATAGGCATCCTTGAATCCTCACTAACCTTTTCTTTCTCCCCCTCTTCCCCATGCAATGATAGGAAGCAATCACCCCAGATCTTACTATGTTTCTTCTGCCCAGGGTCTTCCATTAGGATTGTTAGTGCCACCTTCTGCTTTTAATTTTAATCTCATTGTTCAGAAAAACCTCATGCATGCTTTAGAAGAACGAGAACCGAGAAACCTTGAGAGATGGAGAACATGAAAAAGGGCTCCCACCACCACCAAAAAAAAAGAAAATAATTGCCCATTGTTAAAAGGAATGAGAAGGCGCTTCTCTCACACAAAATTATATACAAAAAGTACGCCTTTCCTCCAGGTGCTCTTGGAAAGTTTGAGCTAGGAAACGAGCTTTCGCTTGCTCACGGCCAAGACAGGCAACGTGCTTCTGCTAACTTGTTTGCTTGTTGGCCTACACAGCAGCTACTACATCGCGATTCAGATGAAAAGCTAATAAGAGCTCAAACTTTCTCCCTTTGTACTGCTTATTTGGAAAAATCTGTCTCTCCGCCCCTCTCTAAACCCACAAAAATTGTTGGAAGAGGAGGAGGCCTTGGAGATGGAATGAAAAATGATGAAAGAAAAACAAGACAGAAGATAATTCACAAGCTCCGTAGCTAGAGCAGAGAAGCTCAGCTGGTGGCCGTCCAGATGTTACTGAACTAAAGTTCCAAGCATCCACTCCAATCGTATTAAAAATTCGATTGAATTGACCAAATTTTGACATTCAAATAGAAAGTTTTGATTCAAATTTTGAATTTTGGCTCTGTTCGTTTGAATTAGTCCGACATTCATTTGTGTATTGGTTTGTACACACTGTGTACTTGAAGATCCATATCTTTCCCGCACCCGTACTCATCTGTACGGATCCGTACGGGATGAAAACGGGTTGCATATGGGATAACTATGGGATGCATACAGACGTGGACACCCCTAACCCAGTACCCTATGCTAGTTATTCCTTCCAATTTTTCCCCGTTTGAAAGGGTACTTTGGAATCAGGAAATTTGGTGAATAGAAGCATGGCGAAATGATCGTCCCACCCCCCATCTCTTTTAGGTATGTTCAGGAAAGCTGATAGAAGGGGATCACCCTAGAATTGCAAGCTATGATTACTCAGAATACAACATATTTGCTGGCAGAATGAGGTGTGGATACACTGTGATCAGATCAGAGACGTGCACAAATTGTTTCTTCTATGCCCGGACAAGGTCTGGTGTGGTTCACATTTGAACTTCATTTCTTTGATCAACAGGGCATTGTCTTCAATTCAGGTACCTCTGAAAACCTTTGAACTTTCAACAGGCTGCGTTCACTAGCTTCATTAGAACATCCCTTTGTTTGCTTAAAACTCAAGCTGTTTTCAGACAGTTAAGGTGTTTGTTCAAACCTGAAATATTTGAACACCCTGTTCAACTTGAGCCAGTTCAAACCCTAAACCTCTAGAGTAGATGGTTGACAGATCCACTGCCTTAGATCTGCGGACATGAGGGGTTTGGTATAAATGGATTTTTATAATACGGACATGCAATTTAATAATAATAATAATAATAATAATAATAATAATAATAATAATAATAATAATAATAATAATAATAATAATAATAATAATAATAATAATAATAATAATAATAATAATAATAATAATAATAATAAATGCAATATGCCTATACTTCCCATTTGATCTTTGCAACACAAAAGAAACATGACTTCTATAAGGAGATAAAAGGGAGGCTGGTGAAAGTCTACCTGGCTGTTTCAAATACTGTGTGCTAGTGAGCAGATCCAGCTTTACAAGTTGAAAGCTAGGGCAGGCCAAACTGCCATCCCACGTGTTTTAGTAATTAAACAAAAGTGCATAATGAACCATATGCCCAAAAGGGGCCTGTTCTTCATGTCGACCAGATTTTTGTTTGAATTTTTAATTTTTATATACAGATGAAACGCTGGATGCGACAGAACAACCCTGCGAGATAACGTGCCTTGCCATAGAGGGGGAGCACAGAACTGTCAGCATGAAGATGAGAATATCCGTGGATGGTTATGTGTCTAGATTTCGCTTCTTAGACACAAGGACCTTCAGAAAAAAAAAAGAAAAAGAAAGATAGGCATCCATCCCTCCTTTGAGCAACTGTTTTAGGCATCTGTTCAAAGTCTCTATGAAAGAGATATTGACAGCTTTTTAGGCTGAACAGTCCAACAAAAAACAGACCACCGTCTGCCAAAAAAGCCATGGCTGACCCCATGGGACAAACAACAAGGTTTCTTCTGCTTTTCATTGGACCCACCGCGTTGCCTCAATCGCGCCAGTTTGGTGGGAAACCTGCCTTTGAAGCTCAGCACAAAACATTGAACAATTATAAGCCCACTGTTTAAGCTCTGGATTTTCTGAACTTCATTTATTTAGAATTTTCACTTCCCCACTGCCTTTGTCCTGGGATAACAAGAACTAGCTAACAAGACGTCTGAAAAACACACACACACACACACACACACACGAATAAAGCCAATGAAGTAAAATATACATTTGAATATGGACTTATCTGACATGTGTTGAAGGAAAGTTTGAGGGGTTTCTAATTGCACTGCTGATCTTGTTCTGTTACTGATGGTTTTGTCTGGCAGCAATTACTTGCATCCGCATATGGCCAAGGGAAAGTTGGTAGTGGGCCAATTAGGATCCCACCCTCCAATACGGAAAACGTTTAGGGATAACGACGAGCAAGAATGAATTTGCATTCAAAAATTCGATCAAATATTCAAATTTGCAGGTTTGTACATCAGAGTGGAAAGACTGCACGTCTGGACCTTCGAACAAAGCAAACGATGTTCTTGCCTCAGAAATACAAAAATCTGACTGCATTTTCATGCTTTTGCAGTCTCTCAATTGGACAAAAGAAACCCACAGAAGATGTTTGGACATTTGAACAATTCAGTGACAAACTAAAATGTAGGACACTCATTTTGATTGTGAAAAGAACGTGAATTTTTCATTTGTGTACATCCCTATCAGGGATATTTGGAAAGCAGACATAGAAATATTATTTTATTTATTTATTTATTTATTTCCATTTCTATCCCGCCTCATACCCGAAGGTCTCTAGGCGGGTTTATTATGCCCCAATGTAAATAGCAGTTACATTGGGCCTTTCTGCACTTAGCCTTATTCTGGATCACATCTCAGGATAGAGACCTGCTGTTCACATCATACAGGCTATGGAAGGCACCAAGCAAGGGCTACCATAGCCTGCATTAGCATGCAGATGACAGTCACCTATCCCAGGATATATTCCAAAATAAGACCAAGTGCCGAAAGGGTCATTGTCTCCATGTTAACTAAAAGTTCAGAATTTGTGGCCACATATAAGGGATATGGCCTGACTTCCAGGTTGTTCAGAGGTCCATGTTCTGAATTTGGTCACTCTGTAACATGAAATGTTTTGGAAAGCATTCAGGATGGCATTTTATCTGTTCCCATTAACAGACCTCCATCTGTTGATCCCAACAACATGTTTTGATCAACTTATGTTTAGAGAAGTGGAAAAAGCCATTGATGTCCCTCTAGGATTCCAGGAAGCACAATGGTAACACCTGTTCTAGATGGTTCCAAAATTCCAAGACCAAAACCCAGAGAAGTCGTAGATTCCTTCAATTTTGCTAACTAGCCTTCCACAATCCTTTCGCTTGTACACAACTTTTCCCCCTTCCCCCTTCCAAACTCTTCTCTTCCTACTCAACTTTTAAATTACCCAGGTGACCAATGTGATAATGAAACACTCTGGTACTGTTTTGATCCTTCAGCTGTGATAACAATTAGCACCAAGCAGCACTTTTTGAATGCTCTTTCCACTTAACAAAGTGCTCATTGTAGGAGAAAAAGCCCCACACTTTTGGGAGTGTGTGTGTGGATGTGTTTTAAAACACTAAGGTTTCAGAAATTTAAGGTTCCTTTAAGAAAAACCCCTAACTGTACAGATGGGTCAGTGCCCCAGGAAGGCATCAGGATACATAGTGTTGGCCCGTTCTGCACTTACCTACAACAAGTTGAGAGCAGTGGATCCAGAGTGGGTGGCCCACTGATTCTGACGCTGGGGAAGAATGGGAAGGATAACCATCGTCTCTAGCAATGGTGCTGATTCTGATCAGCCCATGCTGCATGCAGTCTGAAGCCAGACAGAGAGGCCTTGGGAGGACTGGGAACAGAAGTTGAAATTGTTTCCCTGTAGTCCTGAACATGGAGGCTGCATCTACAGTTAGGACTGCTGGTCTGCCCAGGAATCACAATTAAATATTACTACTACCAGTGTGATCTTGATCAGGGTCTCTCTGATTGGGATCACACTCCACATAAAGTGGACTGTGTCAGGACATTCCAGCAGGGGCATGACCACCTAGATCCATGTTAACACACAAATATATGTAGCCTACAGCCTTTCTCTACAGGTCCTTTATCCTGACTAATGTTCCATGCAGAAAGGGCTGTTGTCTCATACAGAACCACCAGAACGTAAGAGGAGCCCTGTTGGGTCAAGCCACAGCCCATCCAGTCCAGCATCCTGTCCCACACAGTGGCCCACCAATTGCTTCTGGGCATCTCAAGCAGAAGATGAAGGCAAAACCTTCACTTGCTTTCAAATCCCAGCAAATGGCCTCTAGAGGCATCCTGCCTGTCTCCCCCTAGAAAGAGGTCATTGGTCACCCATTTAGTCTGGGAGTACATCTAACAAAGGAACATCAGGATCACAAGCAAAGGATGATGGGAGGTAGATGCCAATTGCACTGTGGGAGCCATATCTGCACCTGTAACATTTCCTAACAAACCTCAAACTACCATCCCATTTCTCCTACCCCACTAGGATGCCTTTGAAGAGCCAGAAGGAGAGATTCTACACTTTAATTAATACTTGCCAACTTTCCAGCCTAGGCGATAATACTCCAGGCACACATTAAATGGCTTTTAAACCTAGACCAGCTCTTTAACTCTTTTTCAATGCAATCCTAACCATGCCTAAGCACAGACAAATCCCACTGTGCTCAATGGTTCTTACCCCAGGAAGGCAAGATTAGGATTACATGGCTAATCACCTTCCTGATGTGCTGCTCCAGATGTTACTGCTGCAAGAATCTCACAATGCACGGAGCCCAGCTGAGTCCTTCCCTGCAACTCTAATACATAGATCACCCTTAGAAAGCTCAAGGGAACCACAGGCTGAAATTCTTACCCCTTACCCATGGCCTGGGATTGTTGAATGGCAGGTGGGAGATCAAATGGCAGCCTCCCTTTTATTATGCCCCAAGCCACATTTTGATCTGTAGCAAAGATCAAACAAAACATTGGGCCTGGTCCATTACCCATCAGTGCTTCTAATGAGGTGTTGGAATCTTAAGACAAATAAAGTTATCAGACACAGACACACGAGCTCAGACCAGATGTTGCTACTATTGGATTGCATCCCAAGACTTTTTAGAGGATTTTTTTTTTTACCAGATCTTTGCCAAGGTATCCCCACCTGCCCATTATCTCCATTAATATTATCAGTTTTGTTTATCCAGGCTGTTCAAACTAAAGCCATCCGGATGATGCCGAATGTCAGTTCCCATTACTTATTGGGAAAGGATCCCCTGGCTGGGCCTCAAGGGAATCTGGAGGGCCATTGGGTGAGAGGGTGGGAGGTTGGATGGGTGATATATTTACATATGTTTTAGTAACTGTTTTATTGCATGTTGTGTTCTGCTCTGGGATTTTCCTGTGAAGGCTGAAATAGAAATGATATAAACAGAATAAAGAACATACGATGGAGAACTACATAATAGGGATCTGCACAAATGTTCTAAACACTCAAAATTCGATTGAATTCGATTGAATGTGGACATCCAAATTCAAATAGAATGCCTACACATTTGAATGTAAACATTCAAATGAATTTCAAACATTCCAAAGGATTCTTTCAAATGATTTGAAACATTAAAGTGTCCTGATACATATGCATTACTTATCGTACAGAATTCATACGTATCTGTATAACACAGGCAAATGTTGTTGACATTTGTATCTTGAGATTTGGATCTAACATTTGAATGAATAGATTTGAATGTACTCTATTCAAATCAGATTTTGTTGCATTCGGATATTCAAATGGACGTGAATTCAAATGCAAAAAGAACCATTTGTGCGTATCCCTATTACATAAGCCTATGGAACCAGCGTAAGTCAATAGTGTTGTGGAGGGAGGACCCAGACAGGACCCAGTGAAGGCCAATGCTACCTCAAGGGCCAAATTGCATCACTGAACACTTCCAGGCAAACCACATCTTAATGTCCCAGCAAGAGGCCGCAAACACTATTAAAAACTGTCCTGTTATACAAATTCTGTAAAAGCAAAACCAAGTCACACAAAAGACTGCTGTGTAAGGGGCAACTGCCAATTCATAATATCATTAACAGTATTTTATCCCTTTTGTCATCTGCATTCACCCTTCTGTAGAAAAGGCCCAACTTGAGCTTTCCATCATAAATGTCTTCAAAGCACATACGTCAAAACTGTCTTGGAGAAAGCTGCCTACTGCTACGACAAAACTTCAGCTTCTCCTCTGATTGCCTTTTGCACAAAGGTTTGTATTCTGTTTGACTTCTGTATCTTTCTGAACTTTCTGGTCACACCTGGCGTAACAACCTCTGAAGTATTGTTCAGACTGGGCAGGTATGTTTCCCATTTGGCATTGCTTTATTTACAAATTTCATCATGCCCTGGCCACATTGCTCTCATCGAGCTATAACCCTTGCCATAAACCCCAGCAAAATGATGTTCTCATATTCTGGAGTTAGACAAAACACTCCAGATCTGCAGGTATTGGGGTTGACTCTCAGGGTGCCTCCAGACACATCCTTTGCTCTGTCTTAAATGTGAAGCTTCTTCTGGTCCTCCAAAGTGGAGGACCGAAAGCTTCACATCTAAGGCAGAGCTGCTAATGTCCTCCAAACCGGGGGACTGGAAGCTTCTAATTTCCAGTGCAACTGCTTCCTGTAAGCCAAATGGGGGGAAGAAGAAGAGGAAGAGGAGGAGTTGGTTTTCTACCCTGCTTTTCTCACCCATTTAAGGGGACTCAAAGCAGCTGACAAAGCTTTCTATTCTTCTCCCCACAACAGAGACCCTGTGAGGTGGGAGGGGCTGTGAGGGCTCAGAAGAGAGCTGTGGCTAGCCCAAGGTCACCCAGCTGGCTCCATGGAGGAGTGCAGAATCAAACCTGTTATTCCCAGGAAAGCGTCTGGGGCCTTTTCTGCACTTGGCTTTATTCCAGAATATATCTCAGGATTGGGGTCTGTTGCCCACATGCTATGGCAGGCCCAATTTGGGTTCTGTCATAGTCTGCACTAGCATGGGCCACACAGACCCTACCTTATCTTTTAAGTATTTTTATGTATATTGTTGTTTTTAATATATATCAGTTTGTAATTTGTTGTTTTAAAGGTTGTTACCTGCCCTGAGACCTTCAGGTATAGATTGGAGATAGAAATATACTAACTAACTAACTAACTAACTAACTAACTAACTAACTAACTAACTAACTAACTAACTTTAAATAAATAAATAAATAAATAAATAAATAAATAAATAAATAAATTAGGCAGAGGTCCCTTAGGATAGCCACAGCCTTGCTCCTAGAAAAACTGGTCAAGGTAAACCAGGGGCCTATTTGCACTTGGCATTACTCTGGAATATGTCTGGAACAGGCGCCTGCTGTCCACACGACGATGCAGGCTACAGCAGGCCCCAGGTGAGGCCAGCCAGAGTTTGCAGAGCATGCAGACAACAGAACCTCTGTCCTGAGATATATCCCCAAATCCCGACAGCCCTGAACAGGTCCCTATTCATGCACATTTCTTCTTCTTTGGCAACTCATTCTCCAAAGCAAAAAAACAAAACAAAACCCCAAACAAAAATGAAGTCGCCGTTCTTGTTTTTCTGATCAGAAAACAGTCCTAAACGATCCTTGCATAACCATTTCCAGGGAGGTGTGATAATGCAACTGAAATAGCCTCGTGACTGAAGACAAAACACGCAAACACTTATCAAGATTTTCTGCAAATTACACCACATCGGGACTGAGGCAACAGATAAGGGAAAGGGTCCGTTTAAAGCACAAACAAAAACCCTTAGGATTAGGTGGCAAAAAGCACAAACTTGCCAGAAGGAATGAAAATAGAGAGATAATTTTGGGCTCTTCCCTTCATTCATGATTGTATATCGCCACCTATAGGAATTTCCCCCTTTTTTCCCCCCAGATACATTCTGGCTCAAAAAAGTCCTTTTATAAATCCTTCAGCGTAGAAGAAAGATCCTCATCACTTCCTTGGCATGAAATGAAGCATTTTGAGAGCGAAGGACGAGAGCATCTGTAACAACCAAACAATGCTAAACCTTTCATGGAAGTCATTTCAAACATTTATAGCTCCTTGAGGAGATTATGTCAGAAATTTGCATCATGAAGTAGGGAGGACATGTGGGCGGAAGGACAGGATTGTTTAGGCCACCTAGCAATTCAGAACTCAATTAAGCAAAGGCGCGCGGATGCTCAATAAATGAAGAAGAAGACATGGACGTTTCTGCTTAGCAAACACTAGTCTTGCACATAAAAGGCAAGGCTATTTCACATGTTAATCTGGATAAAAACTCAACAGCTGGCTCCTGGTCATTGTGTTCAGATATGCACTGTCTTCAAGGGTAAATCAGGAATATCCATCCATCCATCCATCCATCCATCCATCCATCTTTCACCCTTCACCAAAAGGTCCCAGGGTGGGTTACAATGAGATGGGGTGTGCACAAATGAACTTTATGGGATCCAATTTCAAACCCAAAAATTCAATTTGATTCAAATTTATTTATTTATTTGTATTTCTATCCTGCCCTATACCCAAAGGTCTCAGGGCGGGTTACAATATTATATTAATCTTAGACAGATCCCTGCCCTGAGGCTCACAATCTAAACATTTAAAATTCAAATTTAATCAAATTCGATTCAAATTAAGCAAATTCGAATCTATTTGTTTGAATTTTTCATTCGAATTTGCACTCAAGAACGTCAACAACATTCATCTTCCCTGGCTCCGTATGCATCCATACACAGCTGTACATGTCTGTATCCATCCCATAGTTATCCCATATGCAATCTGTTTTCATCCCATATACATCCATACACATTTGTACTGATGCAAGAAAGAGGCAGATCTTCAAGTACACATCATGTACAAGCCCATACACCTAACGAACGTCTGAATAATTTGAACAAATAGATCCGAAATTTGACATTCAAATCAAATCTTTAAATTCGAATTTAAGGACGTTCAATTTGAATTTCAATGTCGAAATTTGATCGATTCAACTGAATTTCAGATGCATTTGAATATTTGCGCACATCCCTACAATAAGAATACAACAAAACAAACAAGCCCATAATAAAAAATATCGCCCCTTCCTTCCCTAACAGGACAGCACCTTGAGGAAGCTATTTAGATAGCAAAAGCCTGCTTGAAAATATATGCTTTCACCAGGCGCTGAAAAGTATACAATGTAGCACCTGGCAAACCTCAAGAGAGAGGCTGTTCCAAAGTCTAGGGGCTACCACAGAGCAGGCCCTCTTGCATGTCCCTATGCCTCATACCTCTACAAAAGAAGGAACTCCAAGCAGGCCCTCTCCTTGAGATCCCAGTGTACGGGTAGGTCTATATGGGAGAAGGCACTCCTTCAGATACCCAGGGCCCAAGCTGTTTAGGAGCTACAGTGTTCATATTGATTGGATCAGATTTATAGGAAATCCCTGTTTGGGGCTACTGTTTTAATTTTCAAGCTACATATTCTAGTTTATTTCCCTTTGTTTAAATTCTGTTCTTCCCAGTCCTAGGGCAGGCTGAGTTGATCAATGTATGGTGCATTTTCAGCTGTCGACCCTCTAGAAATGGAACAATCACAGGCTAAACGTATTGGAAACCATGACTTTTACAGAGGGACGAGCCAAACTGGTTTTATTTAGAACTAGTCGGGCAAGTAGCAGTTGGGTTTGTGGGCTTTGAGATCAAACCAAATCAGCCAGAGTGTTTGAGGCTTTGGTTACTTTCTGAACCAACTGACAGGTCAGGACTTTTAACCAAGCTTCACACATCCTCTGGCTTAAATATAACCTTTTTGTAGAGCTAGAATAGCAACGGGAGGCTCATTAAGAAATGGTTTGCGTGCAGATGCAGTTTGGTTCAAGGGAAACTGAACCACACACATATCCTTTCTCTCATGGGGTAACAACACAGGCCATCTGCATTACCGTCAGGAACCGCTGTTTCTGGCTGCAATGTGCCATTTTTGCAAATGTAGATTAAGTAGTCCATGGGGTTTCTGCAGTGGAAGTTTTTGCAGACAGCTACCGTGGCTCCCAGCATGGACCTCGGAAAACACAGGATGTGAAGGTGACTGAAAAGTGAGAGTTGGATACCCTCTGCATTTAAAATCCTGGGGAAAAGATGTGCAAAGTTTGGTCCAGGTTTGAAAATCCAATCAGATAGTTCATGTTAGTATCAATGGCTACTAGAACGAATGCCTAGGTGCATCCTTCAGGCTGAGGGGGGGAGGAACTGGGGCGCTTCTAAGGCCATCTGCTGGGACTCGAGAGCAGGAGAAGGTTTGTCCTTGTCTCTGCTTGAGATGCCCGTGAGCATTTGGTGGGCCACTGTGTGCGACAGGATGCTGGACTAGATGGGCTGTGGCCTGATCCAGCAAGGCTTCTCTTATGTTCTTATGTTCTTATGAAGCTATTCACACTGAATGAAACATACAATAGTTCAAAAATCCAGAAATCCCATCAAACTTAACCAGGCCTCCGCTTGCAAGCACAAAGCACTTGATCAAATAGTTTGCGTTTGCAATGCTTTAGCCCTCAATAGAAAAAAATGGTGGGTTTTTTTGTTCTGTTTTAAAAACAAGTTTGAAATCAAAGCTGAACAACCATTTGTTTGATTAAACCATTCCCCATCAAGCCGAACCAAAGACACATCAGCCATGGACGTATCTATCCAGGAGAAGGGCAGACAGAGCCAAAAATCCCCTGAGCAACACCATATTTCTGCCTTAGGACCTTTTTAGCAGAGTCCTTCTTAGGTGTTTAAGGTTCCCGTAGCTGCTCTATATCTTTAAGTCCTTCCATAAACTATTTATTTGCTTATTTAAAAGGTCTGTATACAGCCCTTCAATACAAACACCAAAGCAGTGGTAAAAGAATAAAAAGAATGAAATCAATACAGTAAAATTCAATACAATAAAAACAGCAATCAATGCTAAGCCAAGTAATAAACTGGAATCCCACGCTTTCTGTTCCCCCCTCCCTCCCTCTCTCTTTCTCTCTCACACATACACAAACACACACACACACAGAGAGAGAGAAGTCTCTACACAGTATACAGCAATGTCACCACTGGGGAAAAATGTATTGCAACGCAGCTCCTTTGGCTATTTTATAGGCACTGTAGAAATAAAGAAGTGGAACCAGAAAATAATAATAATTCTGAAACATTCCTTTATTCCTTATGCCTGCCGTTTATATCTTGTATTTCTCCCCAGAAATAGATTGTTCTCATGTGATGCTTTCATTTCCAGAGAACACTGCAGTCTGATGTCTCCACAACCGACCCCAACGCAGGCAGCACATTTGGTTCTACAATTCAGCACAAGGCGGCAACACATTTTCAGAACAGCCAAGAAATAGGCAGGTGAGGGCAGAACAGGATAAGTTGCTGGGGCCAGCTCATCCTCTCTGCCCATGGGAAGGAAAATCTGAGCACTGTACCTCTCTGAGGCACATATAGTAGGGCATTCTGCAGCTTTCCTCCCAGGCCCATTCATTTTGCTACCAACCTTTGAGACACAGCATATCCTGCATAGATTCCTGAGTCTCATTCGCACTTTGGCCCGTAGTTCATTTGCATTAAGGGTCTCCAAATCCACTGCAGGGCATTGGTAGCCCCGTGGGGACTCAGCCTTAGGTTCTTATCTAGAATGAATGCCTAGGTACCATCTCCAGGTTGCCATCTGCAGAGAGTCAAGAGCTAGGGAAAATGGACTAGATGGACTGTTGCCTCATCCAGCAGGGCTTCTCTTACGTTCTTAAATGGTGCACCAAGCTTTTATTGTTCTTCAAGTGTCTACTTATCTTTTTAAAATTGATTTATGAGTTTCAATTGCCAGCCTTTATTTTAGTCATTTATTTTTAAAAGCAAGACATGCAATAATAGTTCTCTTTTTTTTTCTCTACCATGATCTAGAACAATGGAAATCATTTAGATCTTCATGTTTTTTTTAAAAAAAACAGCCACATTTCAGCAGAAGTCTAAAATTCAACTTGGCCTATTCTCATGTTCTACTTTGCCTCTATGAGCTATTCAAGGAATGGAACAAAGGAGAGGGGAAAAGCAATCAAATATGTCTTTTTAACTTCTCTCAGATTACAGTAATTGCATTAAGAAAACTGTAATTTCATTAAATGGCATAATTACCATTAATACTCTGCAAACTGTCAATAAAAGGGGTAATTATTCTGGGGAAAACCGTAAGCAGAATATGCATCAATGCATAATTCCACACAACAGCAATTCAGTGCTTAAAATTAACCTTAAAAATGTTTCTAAAATATGTATTATCCGGTGGTAGCAATTAGCTCCGTGAGGCAAATTTAACTTTTGCTACCAAAATTGGCAGAAGAAGTTTTTAGGTGGCATTTGAAAGTCAATTAAAGGCTGAGTTGATAATCTCTCTTTTTCTCTTTCTCTTTTTCTTTTTCTTTTTTTAGAGTTCAGTAAGTATTCCTCTACCCACTTATGTTTAATTAGATTACCTAACCCCTTTACATTCAGTGTTAATATTTTAAGATCAGCCATATTTTGACATACTCAGTCCTGCTGTGAAATTTGTTCATCCATATCTTTGATTATACAGTCATTAAAAAAAATTATCAGGAGGGATGTTAAGCTGGTTTTGACTCAGTGGATGGGCTCATTACAGCCTAACTCTTCTGGGTGTAATACTCTTGCTTGGACCAATTTTTGTCCCCAGCAGCTGGTATCGTTGGAGAAACTAAAGCTGGTGAGGAGTCCTCTCTAGCAGAATGTACATCAACTTTTGTGGGTTCTTTTAAGAGTTGGAAACAGTTCTCTTGTTCAGAGTCTTGTTGGATAACCATTTGCCTAGAACCACAATTTTGCATCTTAGGGGGCATCTTAGATTGACAAAAAAGGTGGAAATTTTCTTTTGTGAAGACTTATTTGCTCTTTTAGGGCACAGAGTCTTATCAGGCATGATCTGATGTCATGACTATCTCCTTTGAATTGGTGTTGATCAGCTAAAGGTTCTTAGAAAAGCCCACAGTTGATCTATAATTTCTTTCTTTCCTAGGGCAGACAGTTTTGAAAATGAGTTAAACAGGGAGATTCCTTCTTCAAGCCAGGTAGACTCCACCCTGCTACCCTATGACCGGTCTCTTATACTTGCTTTTTTGTAAGACAAATCTTTTGGAAGCATCCTTACAGAGGGTTATTTTGTGAGAGATTTTGCTCCAGAGGGTTGCAAGGCCCTTGCAGGTTCTGGAATTTTAGAATAACTCAGCTTATGCTCTTTCAGTAAAGGGTGACAACTTGGATGTATGTAGGCTGCAAACACACAAGCCACTAGTCACTCATCCCCAGGGATTACACCTATACATAGTAAACAAGTTAGCCCCAATGACCCACTATTAACACCTTCACTCAAGGGAACAGGGTGCAGCCAGGGAAAGACCAATGACTCATTAGCAACTCGAGCAAAGGAAGAGCTGACATATAACACAGTAATAATATTGATAATACATTGTACGTGCAACATTTAAAAATCTTTCTTATTCTCTTCAAACAAAAGTTTGTCTTGACACCTTTCTCTTGTTTCTCAGAGAAAGCCGCAGAATCTGACCCTTCTCACAAGCAAGAGTTTGAGGAGGGGCAGAGAGAGAGAGATGTTTTATAATCCTTATCTACCTGATTTTTTGGAAGCTCCTGTTCTCTCTCTAGTATAACAAGGGACACTTCAAACCTACCTAATCTTAAAAGATACTTTGGGGAACACGTATAATTTTGTGTGAAGAAACTCACCACAAATGCAATCACGCTTCGTACAGTTGATTCCCAGAGAAAGCAACTCTGGAGAAATTGTATAGTGTTCCATATTGCCATGGTGATTCGCTTCACACGATCAACATTTCTTGACAAGATCTGATGAGCATTGGGTGGGAGGTAGAAGGACAAAAACAAGGAAGAATTTCAGATTTTATTTTCCTTAAAAAGAAGTAGTAGTAGTGTGAGATGCTTATCACATTGTAGGAAAAGAGTCAGAAAAAGCAATAACGAAGAAGAGGAAAAGGAGGAGGAGGAGGAAGAGGAAGAGGAAGAAGAAGAAGAAGAGAGCAAACCTTTTTTTTTTAAAAGGGAAATATATGGAGACAAAATGGGGCAAGAAGACAAGTATTTTTTTAAAAAAAAGTTTGAGCTGTTTGTGAATAGTTCTAGGTTTGGTCTAGAACTTGCGAGGCTTGTTTGATCCAGATCTAGGTGGGCCAAATAAAACCAACAAACCTCAGTTCATGCACTTCTCCACCCCTCGGTTCAAAACAGGTTTTCCACACACTGTACTTCCAAATCACTGATCCTTATTATAGAAAAACTAAAGCAAGGCCTTTTCGCACGAGACCATTTCAAATGTGCAGAGAACACGTGGAGATGGAGCATTCACTTTCCTGGGGCGTCGGTTCCATCCCAGCCCGTCTCTGCGTGTTCTACGCGCGTTCGAGATGTAAAGCAGTTAACACTTCTCTATATTCATCTTTGTGCATTCCAAGCATCCCTGGCCATCTAGGGAGGGAAGTGTTTGCACATGTTTCCCTTCCTGACAGCTGCAGGCATGCCCCCACCACCACAACTGACTGAAAATTGGCCAAGCAGGTGGTGGGGGCACGCAAATCACTTACCTTGCCGGCTCCAGTGTTGCCCTCTGCCGCGGTCTATGCAGGTGTGCCAAGTCTGGTAGACGGGACCCACAGGGCCCCGTCTACCAGGAACGCACGCACCTGCACAATGGCAACCCCAGGCCAGCAAGGTAAGTGAATGCCATGGGTGGGGTGGGGTGGGGGAGGTCGCTCGCTTCCCGCTCCTGCAGTCCCATCTGCCCAATCAGAAGCCACGCCACGCACACATGGTGCACGTTCCCGGCTACCCCGGGTCAATGAGACCCAGGATAGCAAGAAGGTAGGAGCTCTGTGTGCGCACGCCTGTCCCTGGGCCCCAGGGTGGGTGGGTGGCTGCCCAGGTGGGTTCCTGCCAGCTGTACAGGACCCAATCAAATCTTGTACAACTAGCAGGAACCAGGGGAAGCCGCCTGACTGGTCTTCTCGCCCCTGGGTGCTCCCACTCAATGGCAGGAAGGCCTGGGAGAGGTGTCCCCACCCCTGTCCAGCCTTTCCCGGCTAGGACAGTTTGGGATAGTTTCCCCGTTCGCACGTAGGCAGGCAGGAACGCATGTAAACGTGTTCCTGCCTGCCTACGTGTGAACGGGGGAAACCGTCCCAAACTGTCTTAGCCGAAGTGCATTACGGCCGTTGTGGCCATAATGCAAAAAGGCCTCAAGTCTATATCACACACCAACATACCTTCTTTGAAAATTTGCGATTATCTTCCAAAGTCCGTCTTTCACGTGGAGAAAAGGTTCTGATGCTGGCTTTAATCTACACATGGAAACAATTGCAGGCAAAAAAGAATGTCAGAGTTGATCTTGACCTGATACTTCAGTAACCTCCCAGGACCTGTCAGAGTGTGCATGAGCGTGTGTGGATGGCATGTCCCTAATTTGGGATATAATCTGGGGTACAGTCCAGCGCAGAAAGAGTTAAGGATGACCATCAAAGTCATCCTCTCTCTGTCTCTTTCCCACAGAAGGTCATCCATTATGGTGACCAAGGCTGATTCTGCCTCCAAACCACACATAAATCCAGATTAAATTGGATGTAGATAATCAGAATTTTTTTTTTCCTCAAGGAAGGTGAAAGAAAAACGTAAAAAATATTTTCAGAAACTATGTTTTGTTTTGTTTTAAAAAATACATTTACATCACATAATATTTTGAAGGCAACAAGCTTTATTTTTTTAATGGAAACCACAGACTTTCTACTGAAGCTACAGCTTGAACCAGAGCCCTCAATGGCAAAAATGCACTTAGTTTATAAAAGATCTTAGGCTTGGTCTTCAAATCTTGAGTTAGTTTGCGAGCAATCCCTGTCTTCATCAACTAGGGTTGTAGATCTGCTGCCTGTCAGTTTAGATATGGCTGGGTTAGCAGAACCAATAGCTCAGCTTCTGTATCAATCTTCCTCCCACCTTTCTGTGGACCAGCAGAATATTCCAAAAACTTTCAACTTACAGGATTAAACAGGACATCCAGCTCCAGGTATATGACACCTTTTGAAGGAAGTTCTAGATCTTTGTTTTTTAGTGTATAACAAATTTGCTGTCCGTTCCTAATCTGCAGTTGAAAACAAAATAAAAATGGAGAGAGAAGGAAAATCCAATAAGCTTTCTTTGTACGTTCTCCATTGTTCAGACTTATCCAGCTTCGACTGAATTCTTTGTTCTTGCAAGTGGAAGACGGGTTCAACTCAACTGCACCTCCATTTGGATGCAAATATCCATGAACACAAACTATTTGATTGAACTTTTGAACCAAATCAAGCTTTGCACTTAGGGTGTGCATGAATGCAATTTTCGGCACTCAATTTGGTTCGAATACAATATTCAAATGTCCAAATTCGTACAAACAGAGACGAAACAAATGTATTAAAATTTGAACAAATTCTAATACATTCGTATCTATTCCTACAAATATTTGATTCATATGTGATGATAAAAATGTCGACAACATTTGTACCATCTGTATGTATCCCGTTTGTATCCCATAGTACAGATGCCATATAGATACAAATAAGATGCTTACTGTAGACATATGAATGTCCGAATTATTCATATGACTTATTCAAAATATTTGTATTCATTCAAATATTAAGAAACAAACGTCTGGACATTCAGTTCGAATTTGAATGTCCTAATTTGACTGAATAACGAATATTTCATATATTCTTGCTCATCTCAGAAGAACGTTACCTTTGTTATTCTGTCCCTCTGGATACATTTTGTATATATCTCTATCGGTTTTGTTATTAGCCATTTAAATATATGTTTCTGGACCGAATGGTATACTTATTCCATTTGACCTTTTTGCTTTTGTTATTGTCACAGCAGCAACTCAAAGTTTTCTGCAAGTATAACATAGGCCTCATGGGTGAGATGCCACTCGCTTACAGAGTCCTTGCCTAAGGGGTTGGAGAGGACAGAATTTTAAAAAATGAAATGCAGCCAGTCTGAAATGCATTGAAACAGCCAGAAACCAAAACCTGCCCCAGAATCCAGATAGTCAATAGAGGATCATTCATTTCTGCTGTTTACCATTTAAGCAGCTCATTCGGCTTCCAAAAGCTGCCTTTCCAAATAAACCATGAAGCTAAATTATTACCAAAAATCATGATTAAAAAATGAATGTTTTCCCACTCCACAAGAGTAACTAAAAACTAAATGAGAGTCACACACACACACACACACACACACACAAAGGGAAAAAAAAAGAACATGAAATTGGAAGTGTAGGGGAAGAGAAATTAATTTCTGGAAATTGCTGTCCAGTAGAATTAGAAGAGATTTCTCAGTTCCAATTTGCCTGCTGGCTCCGCTGTGTTAAATGTCTATTTAAAAAGTCATTGCCCGACCTATTTGGCTCGTCACGAAAGGTGGCCTCTCTTTTCAAAAATGGCAGGAAAGTATGGTTATTATCCAGAGAGGGTAAGTACTGACTAAACATTTGGCTTTGCAAATTCATTAGGTCTAACTGAGTTCTGAGCAATGTTGACATCAATGTTGTTGCTTATGCTAAAAAAAAAAAAGAAGAAGAAGAAGAAGCAGGGAGAGAGAAAAAAAACCTGCTCTTCTCCCCCTATCCATCAATTCAGGTACCCATGTCTCTGAGATGTATTCTCCACTAGATAAAATATAGATCTCTAGATCTGGGGCCTGCAACTTGGAAACTTGGCTCCATCACTCAAGTGAGGATCCTCATAGGTATATTCTTCTCACCGGCAATGGAAGTGCTCAAATTTAACATGGGTTAGGCTCACTCTAGCCTGGACGCCGCAAACCCAGGAAAACAGATATGGCCTGCAAGTCAATACTGCCTCCTCTCCAAACTTTGGGCAAAGAAGCCATATAGTTTGAAACTTACACTATCCTTAGCCTGTACGAGCACTTGCATAGCCACACTACATGTACACCAATATGTACACACGCACAGACACACACACACCCCTCTATGCCTTCTCTGCTTGCCTGGTTGCTCAGATCCTAAGGGACACTTGACAAACGTCTATAAAATCAAAAGGGGGAGGGAAACGGAATCTAACATCTTCTCACTGTCAGCCCACACAGCCGGCTGCCTCTCTACAAAGACCATTTGGCAAGCACACGCTCTCCAGGAGACCAGATGCTCATAGCATTCCCGTCCAGTAACATCAGGGATACGAGGACTCGGGGAAAAATTAACAGAATCATCAAAAATTGAATGAAAGATGTTACGGGGTTGTTCCTTCTCTGTAAACATTGAATGGTTCACCACTTGATGGAGGTTTGGATAACTGTTTAGGAAAACTGGGAGAGCCCTGAACAGCAATGGGTTTCATGCAAAGGGATCTGAATGAAGCCCACAACTCAAGAACACAACAGAGAGGAGAACGGCTGGTAAGACTCCAAAGGGGGATGCGGGAGTTTAACGTAGGCCTGGGCACGGATTATTCATCCGGTTCAGACCCGTATAAGTTTATACAAATTTGAAGATTTGCATTTGAATAGAATATTGGCCACACTCAAATGCAAAGCAAAGACTTTTGCGCTTGTGTTCAACACGTTGTTATATTTGCGAAGCGGTAAAGCAGCAGCCCAGTCACATCTGCAGTGGACTCGGGGCAGATTCAAAGCAGATTCAGAACAGATTTGGAGGCCCAGCTGGTGGCAGGGATTTGAAGCGGATTCTATGAGCAACTGCAGCAGATTTGAATCTTACCATATCCAAAGTGGCTCTGTGGCTAGCCTCGCGCCTTGCTGGGCGCTCCAGTCCCTTTTATTATTATTTTATTTATTATTATTATTATTGGGCTCTGACTTTTTAAATTGACAAGCCACCCCCCTCTGCAACACAGACAAACAGACACACGCCTCACCAGGAACAATTATGAACTTCGCTTTATTGTTACAACTCGGTTAACTTAACAGTCTCAGAAATTCGAGCATTTCAGTCAACAGAACTATTCAGGATCCCCCTCCTATCTTCCTCCATAGGCAAACTTAGGGTACAATCCTCATCCTATTCCCTCCCCAATGAGGCATAAGATCAAGAACACTCACATCTAATTGCCCAAGCTTTCTAAAAGGCCACCTCCGCTGTCCACGTTCGCTGATTGGCTGGACCCTGGACTAGCTATCCCCTTCTTCCTGGGATTCGAAAGGCCACACTACCTCTCAGCCTGCCTCAATCCCTAAACTAAGGGTGCTTCCGCATTTGCCGCTGAAAAGCAAATCTAAACAGTTCTGCTTTTCGGCAAACTGTTCCCACCCACCCCAGATCCATCACTATTTGTGATGGATCGGAGGGACCCCCGTGCGCCCGCACATGTTCAGGGAAGACGGATTCCAGAGGACAGATTGGACTGGGTGCTGTGCGGAGGCACCAGCATCCATTCCAATCTGTCCTCCGGTTCGTGGGCCGGTAATGCCGCCCCCGGAGCCATGGGACTGGAGCATGGAGCTGCCAGTCACCATGTGTTTCTGGCAGAGACTGGCGCGTGGGAGAAGGGCTGTTTATGGTGGCCGCCGGGAATCTGTCTCTTCCCCTAGCAGTGTGCGGAAGCATCCTGCTTCTGCACACATCCAGGGGGAAGTGATGGATGTAAGACCTGATTTTTCAGGTCTTACATTTAATCCGGATTTCAGTGGCAAAACTGGTTTAAAAACCAAAGGGTGCTAGAAAGCATCTCCAATGTGGAAGGCGTTTAAGGTAAGTGTCGTTAGTGGGTGTTTCAGGTGGGTTAAACTGGTTTCCACGGCCAATGTGGAAACACCCCTTAACCCTACCTACCTTCCTCCTGGGTTGTTCCAGGCTCTATTTGCACAAATGCGAATTTCCTTTGCATTTGCATCAGTGCAAAGCAAACACGAAAAGAAATCATGCAAATCCCTAGTTTAAGGCAATCAAAAGTCAGAGTCAGCAGCCTTCCCTGCCATCCCTTCTATCTGTGCCTGCATTAGCTCCATAATATTAGCCAAAATAAATCTGTTGACTTTATACAGGCTGTACTAGATGTCGGACGAAAAAGACCCAGGGGCTACATTTACAGATTACTCGGAAATTTGGAATGACAAATAATTAAAGCCTTAAAAAAAAAAAAGACAAGCTACTAAAAAGACAAAAAAAAGATGATAAACTCAATCATCACAGAGACTAAATGTATCATAAATCTGACCACAAGGCCTCTAACAGAATTTGGCATAACAAATAAATTAGCTGCTCCTTAAGATTCCTTCTGATACTCCGTTACCAACAGAGAATTGGAACACAAATGAAACAGGGAAAGGGTTTATACTGTTAGCCTATCTATTCCCTTCAACAGAACTTTGCAGATTTTAGCAATAAGACAAACAAGCTTGAAACCCATTTATTAAGACAATGGTGGGTTTAAGTTCACATACCATAACAGCAGCGAATAAATCAAACTGCATTTAACGCATTGGGAAATTATTTTGGCTACATCTTCTAAAAAGAATCAAAACACGGCAGAAAGGAAGAGACTTGATCTGGTGTTTTGGGAACAGGTTTGGTGGCACTTGGCCCAGTGGGACATTCTGAATCTGTTCCCACGTACAGCATATGCACTGCTCTTTTCCTAGAAGCATTTCTGGTAGAGTGTCCTCCAGGCCCGTAGTTGTAGAGCAGAAGAACATGCTGTACAGCTATACTAGCTGTGGGCTGAGAAAGCCAAGCATGGATCCATGTGCATCTCTTCCAGATGAACAAAGTTTGGGGTACGATTGGGGGGGGGGGAAGGCAGTGCAGAATTGTCATAGGTTTTTACCCCTAGATGCTTCACCAAGGAAAGCAATGAAGGCAACTCATCCTGGAATTTAGCAAAGACCTTTCACATCTTCTCCATTCTATTGCTTATTGGACTACTGGGGTTTGCCCTGGTGGCTTTCATAATGCCGTAACCATCGTATCATATAAATAATGACTAAATTGTACAGATTACTATGTTGTACCTGGAGATAAAAGGAAACAGAGAGGGAGAAGAGATTAGAAGGAAAGAGAAAGAACAGGAGAGAAAGAATGAGTTTGGTAACATTTTGCACCATCTTGCATTCCAAGGGGAAAGCAAAGCCTTGATTTCACAATGTCTGAAATGTACACTCATCTTGGTTCTGGATTGACCTGGTCCACACATACCAACCACGTATGGATGTCCTGAAGTACTGGCCATAATGCCACATATTCTATGAATTCATAAAATACGGCCCTTTCTCTCTCACAGAACATCGTGACTTGTTATGGGGTGGTTGTATAAAGAAGGTTGTAGAGAGAAGACTTTTACTCACAGACAACAGAGGAATAGCAACTTTTCCAAGGAAATCTGGAGGTTTATCACCATCTTCATCCAATACTGTTACTTCTAGAACATCATGGATATCTTTCACAGGACTGAAAAGTGATGCAGAAAGAGAGTTGACCATTCGTTAACTAACCCATGTCAGAAGACTGAATTTTGAGGAAAGTTTGGGTATTAAAACCAGCAGAGCAGGCTTTCTTGACAACACCATTAAATTTCATTCCTTGAGTGGTGATAAATGGCAGAGGGAACCTTGCTATGGAAGACTCTAGGGTGTGGAACCATCCGCACTCTGAAATGCATCAAGTTCAATCATCGTAAATCTTTGGGTATTTACTCAAGACTTTGATTACAGGGACATTTTGCCCCTTTCTGCACTCATTAGTGATCCAGATTAAGTATCAAGAACACAACTTAAGAAAGCCCCACTCCTGCTGGTCCGGCTTCGTCTGCATGGGACAGATCCAGATCCGGATTAAGGAGACCTTTAATCTGGATCTCTTTTAGACCCATGAAATCAAGTCTACAAGCAGACCAACTACCTTGTTCTGGATCACAGGAGGCATGTGGACAGCAGACCTCCATGTTCTGGATCTACCCAGGGTGCATTTCAGTGGCGCACCACAAAGCATTCAACTGAAAAGCACACATTGCAGGTTCCAAGGCTAGGTACTATAATTCCTATCCTTAGGAAATGTGCATGTTGTTGTTGTTTTTGGGGGGTGATCCAACCCACACCTCCAAGCAATCCATATCAGTGAACCTGGTTATTCTAGACTCACTGATCCAGATTAACACAATGTAGAGGTGGCTTCCCCACAGGCCACTACCTGCAGAAAGGACTTCATGGAGCAGAGTGCACAACAGTTCCGGATTGTGGTGCCACCGGTACCCACAAAGAAATGTTCATCTGCGCTTCAATATTTGCTTCCCACCATTTTACCAGGGTCCTCCTCACCTATGGAGACCTCCATATTTGTCGTTTTGCTGTTGCTTTATCACTTTTTCCATGTGATTTTATTGTAAGTTGTATTTTGCTTTAACTGTGATATTTTGTAACCCATCCTGAAACCATCTGGTGAAGGCAGAACTTTGAGTATAAATAACCAATAAATTAGACAGAAAAGAACAAATGCTAAAATGTCTGTGTGACACTCATTGTGGGAGTCTGAGAAGGAAGGGGGAGAACGTAGACACAAACAGAACACAAAATGCTTCAAAAGCCCAGAATTGTTCCTTGTGAGGTAGATAGGTAAACTTCATAAAGGGAGAGATGAAGCGGTACAGAAATATTTTTAAAATATATTTATATTTTCATTTAAAATACTTATATGCTGCTTCCCATTAACATACAAGCTCAAAGTGGTCTGCAAAGAATAAAAAGAGCTAAAATAAAATTAAATAAAAACATGAAATGAACAAAGATTCACTCTGGAAAAGCCGGGGTAAAAAGATAAGTCTTCAGTTGGTTCCTAAAGACCAGGAGCGTTTGCACATGATGAATAGCAGAGGGGGAGACTATTCTAGAGGGTGGGTGCCACCAAGGAGAAGGCCATACTTTGAATAGTCATGACATTCAGCCATTTGTGGTATCCATAGCAGAATTTGTCCTGAAAATCTCAATGTTCTTCCGTCTGTAGTGAGGGAAGCAGTCAGTGAAGCAACCTGGGGCCTTTCTTCACTTGGCCTTATTCTGGAATATATCCTGGAATAGGGGGCTGCTATCCACTTGCTAGTGCATTCTACGGCAGATCACAGGTGAGGCCTCCCATAGTCTGCATTAGCATGTGGACAGCAGATCCCTATCCCAAGGTATATTCCAAAATAAGGCCAAGTGCAGAAAGGGCCAAGGTCTCATTAGGAAACGTGTCTAAAAATATCTTGCCTTTTAAAGACTATCTATTCGCCCTATCCTGAAGAAAGGAATGGCAAACAACACCCATTGAGGGCAAACAAGAAAAAAAAATATGTATATCCCTAGTGGTTAAAATATCTTAACTGAAATAAAGCACAACTCTCTATCAGTGCGTTCCAATTCCAAATCCACTTACAAAGTGAAGACCTGGTTCCACTCTGGATTGAGGTTTTTGTAAAGCGTGTAACTCTGCAGTCGCCCGTTCCCTAATTCCAGGACACAAAAGGGATCACTTTTGCCTGGGAAGGGAAAAAAATCCAAAAACCCAAATGTATTTTTTTGGCCACATGTATACTGTACCCTTACATGCTAATATCATTTTTTTAAAGAATGCTTGTTTGTTTGTTTGTTACTCAAAACAATATAGGTAAATAAACAGCTAAGCAGCTTGTGAACACTGCAATTGCCCTGCATTTGATTTATTTTTAATCCTAGCTGCTAAGCCATTTATGGTCCTGGCATGATTTTAGCAGAATTGCTTTCCCTGGAAGCCGGCCTAAGATTGTAAAACTATATTATATAATAATGCTTTTAAAAAAAGAAAGGATCCAGAAAATGCATCTATACTTTCTCTCAACCAGAGAACAAAGTAACTCCATCCATGCTATTGAGAATTAACTTCTAAAAATAGCTTCTTAAATTCATTTGGCAGCAAAAAATAAACCATTTGAGAAGAAGATCACAGAATCACAGAGAGTTGGAAGGGACCTCTGGGGTCATCAAGTCCAACCCCTGCTCAATGCAGGATTTCCTAAACAATCCCAGATGAAGATGAAGTCTGACTGATCTGCATAAAACAAATTTTCTCCTTTCCTCCTTCTCTAATGGCTTTTAGTTGTAGGTTATTCATTTATTTATGTCCACGGAAGTAAGTAATCAAAAGGTATTATATCACTGCTTTTATAGGCACTCCTCACATTCATGTAGAGCAGCAAGTCACACACTTTCAGTGTTGTTGGTTAACAGGAACTGGATTTATGGACTGAACTCTAAAATGTGCAAAAAACCTCAAAATCCAAATTTTTAATGTCGCACACACAGAATTATGGCCAAATAGATTCAACAGAAGAACTGTGCTAACTTCTTAGCATATCTTTTCTTCTAATTTTCTTCCGTATAAAAGCGTCTGATCCAAATCTTATCTTTGAGGTGTAGCAGGGGTGTATGTTGCATAAGAACATAAGACCTCTGCTGGATCAGGCCCGAGTCTCTTTAGTCCAGCATCCTGTCTCACACAGTGACCCACCAATGGCTTACGCGCTTCTAAAACATGAGATGAATACAAAACCTTCACCTGTTCTTGAATCTCTGCAAACGGCCTTCAGAGGCATCCTGCCTGTCTCTCTGACTTGGAGATGATACCTAGGCATCTATTCTAATAGCCGTTGATACACCTGTCCTCCATCAATTTATCTAAACCTTTCTAAAGCCATTCAAGACTGGTTGCTATCTTATATAGCACAATTATACATATACTATCATTTTGTTTTGTTTTGTTTTCGCATTTTCATTCAATTATTTGTCCTTTATAAATATACAAATTATTTAATCAATAGTTCTTAACATGGCCACATTGTTCCTGATTTCTGATTTTTGAAGCATTTCAGCTTATTGCAATTTAAAAATACAGGAATCTGATCCCATTGCAACTCATGACAGCTCTGGGTACTTCTATTGGAAAAAAAGAATAATAACAAAAAAAAACCACCCTAAAGAAAGCAATTTAGAATCGTACTCCATACCTGAAAAATCTGCAGCTAACAGATCAACAGCTTTCAAAAGTTTCACTTGCAAAAATCCAATGTCCTTTATGTCCTTAAATGAGTTCCTTAGGCTCTAAAAGTAAAGCATTGCAGAAGATAAAATATGCTTAAATATTTATTTTGTTTAAACACTTAAATTGTGTCATTTTAAGTGGAAATTTAGTTTTAGTCATACTTTTTAACGTTTTTCTTGTGATATAATTGTAACCTGCCTTGAGAGAGAGAGGTAGGCAGGCAGGCAGGCAGGCAAATATAGAGTCATCTTTTTATTATGATCAACATAATCTTTAGTTTAAAGCCTTTTCTATCCTTTCCAGTCCTTGGAGTCAGGATGAAATCAAGCAGGAAATGACACATCATTCTGTAGTGTGAACAACTTTATTTTTATGCAAGTCAAAGCAGATTTTAGAGACAGTTGTAAATATTCAACTATAAATACCTGACAATCAGCATGGAATGAAAGGGAACTTGCTAATTTAGCACTTATTTGTAGCAGAGTGGATGCTGCAAGATTATTGGAGGTCTTTGAACATGCATTAATTTTTATTTTTATTTTTTTGCATTCAAATGTTTAAAATCCGAATATCAAAAAGTCTGATTCTAATCCGTAATGTTTGAATATCTTCATTTGAAGGTTACATTCGTATTTAAAGATACAAATGTCAACTACATTTGTATCTGTTATACTTATCTGTGTGCATTCCATATGCATCCCATTTTATCCCATATGCATCCCGTTTTCATCCCATATTATAAGCGCAAATGTGTATAATATTTGTACAGAAACATGTATCTGTACATTCAAATCATTTGAATCATTCAATCAAATATCCAAAATCCGCTGGAACGTCTAAATTTGAATGTCATTAAATCCAATTCGAATTTGAATGTCAACATTTGCTTCGAATCGGATTTCTCAGATATTCATGCACATCCCTATTCACAAGACTTGGCTTCGTGCCTTTTTCCTCCTCCCTGCATGCAAAGCTACCTGGCGGCCCCTATTCCCCAGAAATTAATAAAAATGGGAGGCAAATGCATCTGAAGGTAATATGCACTTCTTTGGGACAGCAGAAGGTGTCACTGTCCTTTCAGGAACTGGTAACTTGCAATTGTTGCAAAGGAAAGCACTTCAAGGGCCTGCATTCTGAAGTGGCACAGGCTCCTGCTGCTGGATGGTTTAGTGCAGGGCTGGAAAAGTCTTTGTGGAATGCAAGGCGTCTCGATGCCTTGACCCAAGCCAAGATGGCAGAGGTGGAATTGGCGGTGCAATTCAGCAACCCCTGGAGGGCCAAAGGTCCATGTTCTAATGGTCACTAAGCTTGATACCATAAGCAAACTGGCTCTCAGGAAGAGGCAGAATGCAGCTGGATCAAATTTCAGGGAAAAGACGGAGAATAATCCATCTGCCCAATCCTCTTCGGCTCTTCAACAGTAAAGGAAATTACTATTTTGAGGACTGTCAATTGCAAACTGGCCATATGGCCAGAGGCTATCTGTACAGACAACTGATTAAGTCGCACTAGCCATAATTTTAGTGGGTGATATAGCGCGTTCCTACATTAACAACTATGTGATTAAAATGGGGGAGGGTTGATAATATTTCCCCCCTTTTTTTTTCTTCACTCTTTCACCCGTTTGCTTGAAGGAAGCAGGAAGCAGGCACTGAAATGGACCCATACTCACGTAGCGCTGAGAAATCTGTCTCCTTTCCTTAGGGTCTTCCAGAGGGCAAAGGTACAGATCAGAGATAGAAACCCCTGAGCAGGGAACCACAGAGATGGCCATCAGCAATGACCCTTTCTCCAGGGGCAATTCCAAAATGTTTGCCTGTTTACCAGGAAGAGCATCAACATCAACTTTACACCTAAACCGATAGTAAGAAAAGAAGGTCAAATTAAAAGCAGTTTAGAGGCTCCTGGGATGCTAACTGAGCAATGTCTATGGTGTGTGGCACGTGGGACGCATGGCGTCTTTCAGCCCCAGCATAGAATCGGGGTCACTAACAGGGGAAATAGAACAAGACGGTTGCAGCCAGATACCACTTATTTATTCTGCACTTTGTCAATTTACCAGCATAAATCACATCTTCAGTCAGGGTCCATGGTCTGTACATTAGATCGATGCAAGAGGTGAAGGAAGCCTAGGTGCTTACTCCAGGCTGGAGAGACAGGCAGGATTCTCTAAAGGCCATTTGCAGGGATTCAAGAGGAGGAGGAGGAGAAAAAGAAAAGTTGGCTTTTCTACCCCACATTTCTCAAACATTTAAGAAGACTCAAAGCGGCTGACAAACCTTCTGTTTTCCTCCCCACAACAGACACCCTGTGAGGTCAGCGGGGCCGTGAGAGCCCAGAAAGAAAGCTGTGACTAGCCCAAGGTCACCCAGCTGGCTTCATGGAGGAGTGCAGAATCAAACTCAGATAAGAGTCAGGCTTCTACCAGATTGGCTCACAAGAAGGGGAAGGAGAAGATTCCACCTGCTTTACTTCCATTGATGACAGGCACAAAGCCTACAGTTGTGGTTTTTAAAATAAGATTTACAGATTTTTGTTGTTGTTATTATTAAAGAAAAAAAATTAAGTAAAGGGAAATTGGATGAAGGGAAAAATAAATTATCACATTTGTAGCTGTGACACAAGTGGGTCATAAACATTAAAATGCCTTTCACTTATTAATTCAAATGTATTACTACTCATAGCTGCCCCCCCCATAAGAACAGTACAAAAATATCTTTTATTTGAGAGCAAGTGAAGCATAACTTTCAAGAAATACTTGTGGACTTAAGTTCTTAGGCACCAAGTTGAATAAACATTTGTAGCTTCAAATAAAACCCACAGGAGAACCTTTAGCCGTCGCGTTACGTGGCCGGAGTCAGGTTTCAAAACCGAAGTGGGAAGAGAGAATTTGAAACAGGTTTCCAGTCCTTGAAGCCTGTCGACAGATTTTTATTTAAACAAAAACTTGCTAAGGTGTTTTCTTAATAGGCAAAAGAAAAGGGAGGGATCCCTCCACAAGGGGCCCCTCCCCTTAGGGGTTTCTCCTAGGTAAACGGTGCATGCATTACACCCACACCTGGTCCTTTCCCAGCTGAAAAAGCAAAACACTGCAGATAAGAACATCAGAGGAGCTCTGCTGGATCAGGCCACGGCTCATTTGTCCTGTCCCATACAGTGGCCCACAGTGAGGTAAAACGTTCACCTGCTATCCTCTCCCTGCAAATGGCCTTTGGAGGCATCCTGCCTGTCTCTCCAATCAAGATGAAGTGTTTAGGCATCAGTTCTAGTAGCTACGGAGAAACTGTCCTCCAAAAATTTATCTATAAGAATGTAAGAAGAACCCTGCTGGATCAGGGCCCATCTAATCCAGCCTACCAATTACTTCTGAGCATCTCAAGCAGAAGATGGTGGCAAAACATTCACCTGCTCTCCAGTCCCTGCAAATGGTCCTTAGAGATCTCTTGACTGGAGGAAGTACCTCTAGCCTGGAGGAAGTACCTAGGCGTTCCTTCTAGCAGCCATTGAATCACCTGACTTCTGCAGATTAAAAGGAACCCTGCTGGACAAGGACAAAGCCGTTCTACTCCAGCATCTCATTTCACACAGTGGCCCACCAAAAGCAGCCTTTAGAGGTATCTTGCCTATCTCTCCAGCATTGAAGCAGTACCAGACATCCATTCTAGTAGCCATTGATATACCTGCCCTCCTTGAATTTATCTAAACCTTTTTAAAGCCATTCAAGACTGGCTGTGAGAGCTCAGAAGAGAGCTGTGACTAGCCCAAGGTCACCCAGCTGGCTTCATGGAGGAAAGGGAAATCAAAACCGGTATTCCAAGGTAAGAGTCCGGCTCCCTAACCACTAGACCAAACTGGCTGAAAAGAAAATGATGAGTTGCTTTTTTGATGGGTTCTCTCACTCTGAAGGTAGACTGAAGCTCCATTAAAACTTAGTTGTGGATGAAGCTTGTTTTTTGTTTTGTTTCGTTTTGTTTTTAGTCTACCTGATTTTAATGTATATTGGTGAGGTGGTCTATAGTTCACCTTTTCTGTATCTGCTGTCATTTGTCATTATCACCACCACCACAGTCATCATCATCCAAAGCTTCCCAAACTCCTTTTGAAAATCAAAGAGAACTTACATTCCCAAAATTTCTTCATGTTTTTTGTTATCCTTTCCCCAGACCTCAATCTCCAACACATCCTTCCTGTCAGAGAAGTAGTGAAAATCAAACTGTTCCCTCCACTGTGGGTTTGCACTCTTACACAGTGTCTAGAAAACATGCAGTTATAAGGTTTATTTACTTTTTTCTTTCTCAAAAGGTTTCTGCTTCCACATTTTTAATATATATATATATATATATACATACATATATAGCCTTTAAAAGAGAGAGAGAGAGAATATCATCTGGAACAGGCAGTCTTTCAAAGAGTGGAACAGATGTCATTTGCAGCTAAAGGCAGGATAAGGCTCTCTGTATCCTCCATGCCAGGGCATTTAGATCTTTGACATGCAAAGCAAAGGAACATGCAAATGTACGCTTGAAAAGGGAGTTTGCAGGCTGTCACAGCAAACACGGCTGGCTTTGGCAATCCCATGGGTCTCTTTCACCCTTTGCAAGCTGTCTTGGGACAGTATTTTGTAGTGACAGATTTTTGGGCTCATAAGAACCAGAGGTGCATGAATATTCGAAATATTCATTATTCAGATGAATTCAGGCGAATTTGGACATCCGTATACGAATTTAATGTCATTTTTAGTATTCACGTGAATACAAATATTTTGAGATATTCTTACAAATAATTCAGACATTCGGATGTACATATACGTATACATATCCATAGGTATCTTGTGCGTATCCATACACATACATACGGATACGTATGGAATGAAAACAGGATGCATACAGCATAAAAACAGGATGCGTACAGATGCGTACAGATGTGTGTGGACATGTACGAGATTTGTATCATTGGATACATATTGAATATTCAAACGAATAGATACGAATTTATTTGTATCCGTTTGAATGCCCAGACATTCGCTTTTCTTTATTTGTGCACATTCAGATATCGAATATTCAATTTGAATTGAATTGAATTGAATTGAATCGAATGTCAAAAATTGCATTCGTGCTCACCCCTAGCCATGACTGGTTCCCCTTTTCACAGCCATTGCCAAAATCAGTAGGGTCGGAAAAGGAGTATGTGTGTCAGATCATGCTTCAGGACTGCATAAGTTCCCCATATAGAGAATCTCCATGGTTTCTGCACTGGCATGTGGCCACAGATAAGTGTTAGAGCAAACTGGCTGGAAAGCAGCGGGTTGCCAGTTTGATCCTCAGCCTCTCCCCGGAAGTAGGCAACAGCAAATCATTCTGCATCTCTGCCAATAAAACTGCATAGGGCGACCCATGCAGTCAATGATAAGCAACAACTTTGAGAATATAATAAAAACAACTGTACTGAAGGATTCCTACCCCGGCACCGACAAAAATCCATCAGTTGTTAGCACATGCCATTCACATGTTTACCTTGCTTTTATACTGTTGGTCTCCCATTTTCAACAAAACAAATACATGGGTCACATTCCCTGAAGGGATATTCTTCCCTTCTATTAAGGCGACGGTAATCGTTCCATTCCATAGCTGCTGTTTCCGCAAAGAATCTGTCAGTCTGGTGGACCGCATGAAGCTTGCCTGAAAGTCAAAACAACCACATCTCATATGTAGGACAATGTCTTCAGCATTTCAGTCCATACCCTCTATGCCCAGGTCAAATTTTGCCTGAGACTGGAGAAATTAGAAATGCTTGTTTCCTATTCCATCACTGCTATATAGACTAATCTAATGACTGTTAATATAATTTAAACCACATACATGGCCAAATAAAATTATAGAATACAATGGCTCAGGACTGCAGAATGACACTGGAATGACCAAACACCTGAACATTTCTCTTATGAAACCAGACTGCAGTGTCTGGAACCTTTCAGCCTTGAGGGATGGTGCTTAAGAGGAGATCTCACTAAACACTATTGAATTGGGCACAACATTAGAACCAGTGAGCACTTTGCCTATGAACTGGATGGGCAGAACAGTTGGGGCAGACAAGGGCAAGTATTTTTCATCTGGAGGTCATTGGTCCATGGAATTTACTGCCAGGAGATGTGGTGACAATAACCAGCCTGGATAGCTTTAAGAACAATTAGACAAATCCATGGCTTCTAGACCAAATCAATGGCTACTAGACCAAAAGCCCAGGTATTGCCTCCAGACTGAAGAGACAGGCATGATGCCTCTAAAGGCCATTCATAGGTGAAGGTTTTGCCTTTGTCTTCCTGCTTGAGATGCCCAGAAGCAATTAGTAAACTACTGTGTGAGATAGAATGCTGGACTAGATGGTCTGTGGCCTGACCTCCTCTTAGGTTTTTATGAGCCAAAAGGTACATATTAACGAGATTCCAAAAGATGACAGCAACTAATCCACCCCAGAAAGAAGAGTGTTCTTTCACCTGCAGGGACACAGGGAAGACATTCCTTGTGAGAATAAAAAGGGTTACGATGATACTATCAAGGACTTTCCTGCTGATCTCAAATCCACTTGGTCACTATGGGACCCAAGTCATTTGGGGACCTTGAACATCAACATAAAGACTTTTGAAGGGACAGGTACAAAAACTGACAAGGGACCAATTTGCACTTCAGCCCATAGTCTACAATTAGGCAACATCTGGGCAGGTGCACCTGCACTTATAGGAGGCACTTATAGCCTACAAGTTCCCCCTGCCTGCCCAGATGTTGCCTAATTGTAAAGTAGCTGTGGTGCATGACATTGTGCACCACAAGCAACTCAACCCTCCCCAATCATGACCGGGAACCTACCTTACACATCCAGCCAACCACCATCTGCACTTCTGACTGAGGAGGTCATCTGAGATGCCATGTAAGTGCACTGGCAGCTCATGTGATCCCCTGATTGTGACTGTGGAAAGCGTCAGCATGGCCATAGCAATGGCGCTGAAATGTGCATAGTCGTGCAGAGTGCTCAGCTCAAGATGACAGAGCCCTGAGGAGGATCGGCCCAGTGATCCAAAATACGTGTAAGTGATTGATCGCGTGAGGGGTAGGGTGTCATCTACTAGAGCTTGCAAGTGTAAGCACTAGGGCTTGTCCAGTCTTACAGATATTGTGCATTCTTCTGTGCAGCCAGGGCATGGGCATCATAACTGATGCCTGATATGCGTAGCGGTGGTGCATTATGCCGCCGCTACTTCAAATTTACCTACTGCAGAATGATGAGCACTTGCTCCGCAGTATCAGGTAAATTCAAATGTTCCCGCCAGTCTGGGCAGGATGGCGAGAACAGCAAACGAGAGCTAAGCCCACAGCTTAGCTCCCATTGGCTGACCCCTCCCACAAGACATGTGCTTCACCGCACACGCCACAGAAGTATTGCAGCTTTCTCTGAGAGGCTGCTAAAGTCTGGATGGTGGATGGTAGATTTGCAGCAGGTAAGCTGAGCTTTATTCTCCAACAGTGGATTGTATTCCACTAATCTCGATACTACTAGGGATGTGCACAAATATTCATAACATTCAAATTTGGCCGAATTTGGATATTCAAACTCAAACAGAATGTTACAATATTCATATGCTAAAGTCTGAACAAATACAAATGTTTCTGGACATTCATATCAATAGTTTGGACATTCATTAAACTGGGGAAACGTATTGGATACGTATTTACTCATCCGAGAAAAAAGAGGTATCCTTGACCAGATTAGAAGTAAACTCTGAAGAGTAACTAAAAGTATCCAGTTTCCTTGCCATCTATACTCTGGAGAGAGAACAACCCAAACAATCAAAATAAGATAGATCAACTCAACACAGGCAACACAAAAGATCTATCAAGAAGAGAAACTAAGGTCCTTCTAATATGAAATAACCAATAAATGCCCTGATTCCATATTAGAAGGACCTTAGTTTCTCTTCTTGATAGATCTTTTGTGTTGCCTACTTATTTACTCATATCAGATGCGTATCTGTTTGTATCAGATACATATCTATTCATATCAGATACGTATCGGATACATATTCATTCACAACCGATATATATCGAATGTTCGTACAAATACATATGAATAGTTTCGTATCAAATAGAATTTTACCACACTTGAATGCCTTCTATTCGTACAAAAAGATTTTCAAACATTCTATTTGTTTTGAGTTGAATGCCAAAAGAAATCTGTGCACATCCCTAGATACTACCCTGGTCAACATTTCCATTTCCATTTTTTCCATTTTTTATTTATATACTGCCTTTCCAAAAGTAAATTTTGCCCAAGGTGGTTTGCAACAAATGGGGGGAAAATACAATGCAAATACAATCATTACATCAGAGAAATACGGCTAATAAATATAATCCACAACTTAAATCAAAGACAGTTTTTTGCCCAAGGTAGTTTACATAAGTAAAAAATAAATTGCATGTCATAACCTATATTACACTATCATTGTGCACATTAATTCATTGTGCACCTTTCCCATCCACGGGACGAGAAGAGACGTGCAAAATTGCACAAGGTTGGGCTTCTATGAACTTCAGTGCAACCTCTTGTCCTGGCTCAAAGACAAAACCGGATGATCCACAACATGGGCCAAAGTGAGTCTGGTGAGATTAAATGGAGGTTCCTAACAGGTACATAACTCTGCCCAATGTTTTCCTAAGTGCTCTGGAGACCAACTCTGGCCCAAGTTTTAGCTGGTATCAGTTAAACATCTCAGGGTCAAAGTATCCAGAATAATTGCCTGGAAATTAACAAAATGTTTTCATTCTTGGATGAGAGCAAGTCCCATCACGTGGTGACTTGCATGGATCGCTTGATAACATTCACCACAGACAGAATTCTTCCCGTCAGCAAAAATGTGATGCCCACACAAAAAGCAGTAAGTTCATCCAACCAACCATTAATTAAAAAAAAGTGTGTATGTTTGCGGCTGGAAATGAAGCAGCTCCAAGTTGTAGAAAAACAATCAGTGTTGTTTATTTTAAAAATGGAAGAATGCTTATTAAAAAATGTCCTAATCAGGATACGCACCCTGAAAGAATTGATTGAAAGTGGTACACTTTGCATGCCTTTTAAAACAATCCAGATACATGTGTCTGCACAAGGACAGGATCTCCTCTGAAATACATAACTCTACTTATGTTTACAGGGATAAATAACTCCCACTGTTAGAAAGGAGGCAGACTTTGACCCATAATTCATCTGCTAAGCTTCCCCCCTCCCTTTAGGTTTTGTCTATCTGGCCAAAAAAACAAAGCTGAACATTCCCAGGAACGCAACTTCAAAGTTCCACCAGATCATTTTCTCCCTAAAAGCAGCAAACTATTTGAAACTCAATTTTCCTTTCCTCCCCCTGTTCCACTCCCCATTTTGAAAGAAGGGGGGGGAAATGATGTCCATAAGGGACTAGGGGTCAAGCCTACAATCTGCCAATTGCCCAAGAAAAATGGCCATGCTTCCGTGAAATATGCTCTAAAATAATTTTGCGGCTTGGTATGTCCTAATTTTTCGAATTGGATGTTTGTCTTGGAAAGGCTTCTTTCTAACTTGTCTATAAAAACAGGCCCACTTAAGCTCTGTGAGGCCTGCGAAAATGGAATCTAAGGCTGGCCATTAAAAGGGGCCGGGAGATTGCTTCCATATGGCCGAACAGCATGGGAGTGAAGGGGCCAAGGCCTACAGCAGGCTTCATTTGGCTGGGACCTCCTAGTCTATCCATGGACACTCGTTGTGTTGCAGTGAAACATCTGGAATATTGCTTGTAATGTCCCTGGGAAATATCCACTTCCCATCAAAGCCCTTTATCTATCTCTACCGTACTTTGAACATTTTAGTGCGCAGCGCAGCCATGTTTGATGTGCAAGGACTTGCTGTGTTTAAATCAAAAGCTATTTCTCTCCCCCGTACATCCCAAACACAGCCTGTTCGACTTCGGTTCATTATCTCTTTCTCTCTCTCTCTCTTTTTTTTCCCAAGCAAGAGGAAGAGAGAAAAGATATTTGAAGCTGGTTCCCAGCGAGAGACAAAGTTAACACCTACTCACATAGAGTTCCTTCTTAAAATTCTCAGCTTGTTACAAATATCCACGCACATGCAGAGGATAAGGGGTAAAAGGAGTGGAAAGAGGTAGACATGCACTTTAAAAGAGTGAGCAAGAAAGAAAAACCAAATATGGGAACTCTGTGATTACTTTAGAACCTTAAACTCACTTCCCCACATAACACGTGCGCAAAATCAAACAATCAGATCTGAACAGACTGGCACGACAGACACAATGTTTCAGACACGCTTCCTTCCAGAAAGATGTCTTTCTGCCCCTCGTATCAACAGATTCTACAACTGCCAGTTGACGGTGTTTTACTGTGATATAATTTGCTTCTTCCGGTCCTCTAAGAAACATGTGGTTCACAGACTCCATTTCTTTCATAAATCCATCACAGCCACACTGTAAACAAAGCAGCTTACACGAGGAAAAGCGATTGGTCTACTCTCACTTGGTGGGTTTCATGGCTGGTGACGGTTTCAGCACCGTTCCAACTGTAGCCACTGGTACAATCTGCACAGCAGTTACGGCGTCCTGACGCCCACCGAAGACACGGTGCGCCTTTCCGCGTGTGCCGCCAAAGATCCGCTTTTCGGTGATCTGGCCTCCCCCAGATCCGTCACAAATAGTGACAGATCTGAGGGACCCCCCGTGTGTCCACACACATGCAGGGAGGATGGATTCCGGAAGACAGATTGGAGTGGGTGCTGTGAGGATGCACCGGCACCCATTCCAAGCGTCCTCCGGCCCGTGCGCCGGTGACACCGCCCCTGGAACCACAGGACTGGAGCATGCAGGTGGCAGTCACTGTGTGTTTCTGGCAGCGCCCGGCGCGCGGGGAAAGGGCTTTGGAACCAGGCAGTCCTGCTTCCGCCCTTCCAAACATGGTGGTGGGAGGGAAACCATATATTCCCCTGGCCGTGTGCGGAAGCAACTGAATAACAGGTTTCTACCCTATAGTCCCACTCATCCAGATCACCATTAATCAGAGCAATCCCATTATTATGCGCCATCCAAGAAAAGACCATCATGACTGTCTCCCTGGATTGGGCCTTCTGCTGAACTAGGGATGTACACAAATGTATTTTAGACATTCGAATGCAAGTAGATTCAAATGTCAAAAAATCCAATTCGATTTGGATATTTGAGATCTGAATGTCATAAAATCCAATTTGAATCCCTAACATTCCAATGCATACATCTGAATGTTCGGTCCGTATTTAAAGATACGAATGTCGACAACATTTGTATCTGTTATACGTATCTGCACGTGTTCCATAAAAATCCGTATGCATCCCATTTTAATCCCATATTTTAAGTGCAAGATATGTGTATTTTCACGCAGAGTCGTATACGGCAGGTCTGAATCTACACATTCGAATTATCCAAAAAGCCATATTGGATTTTCAAAAATCCGATTCGAGTTCAAATATGCGAATTCAGATTTTCGAAAATCCGATTCCAGTTTGAATTGAATTTTCGAATATTCGTGCACATCCCTATTCTGAACGAGCATCTTGGCCTAGTGGAAGCAATTCCAAAAGAATGGGACAGTCCCACTTAAGGTAACTGATCTGGGAACCTGCAATAGTAGGAAAACTCTCCTGAAGGAGAACAGCAGGAAAGGGAGGATGGAAGGATAGCAGCAGGCAAAGAAAAGGGGAGGGGGGAACGCGTTGTGAAAGCAAATTTACGCATTGCTCCAGGCTATGCAGAATGGTTACCTGTAAGCATGTATAGGAAGCCAGGGCAAGCAGAAGGCACTGAGCAGAGAGAGGGGTGGTGAAGTTGAGCAGGAGGCAGGTAAGAGGACAGGAAATTCAAGCAGCTCTTCCAGGATCTGCAGCACTGGCCTGGGAAGAAATTGCCACGACATCAGAAGTTGCCAGCTTAGGACCTTGGTATCCAAACATTTATTTTCCCCTTAAAGATCTGTACAAAACAGCCACGTTGCCTAATACTGACATGTCTGCTAAACCTCACACTTTCATCTATCAAATAAGAAGGTTGGCCGAAGAGGGTGGAATGGAAATTGAACCTTGAATTTGAACACAGAACCACACTGGTTCTCGGCTGTGTTCTGCAAGAAAGCTTGGACTGTCCAGCATCATTTATGCAGCAAAAATATGTGATTGTTTTTCTCCTTTTGCCCATCTCACTAACCTGTATATTTATTTGCTTTTCATTTATTTTGAAGCGGCAAAACTAAATAGACAATTTGAAGGCTTATCCTGGAATCAGATTTCACAAACAAGGATGGCAGGACAGAGATATCCCTCCCTTCATGCTGCCTGCCAAGAATGTGTCAGGGAGCAGGGCAGAAATAACTGCAGCGCCAAGTATATAGATCCATTAGAAAGCTTGTTGTTTCCTTCCTCCCGGCCTCTTAATCCAATCCATCCACATATCTTCTGCCCCATCACGCTCCTTCTAGCTACCCTTCCACAACCTCTCTGGGACCCCCATATTCCCCAAGCAGACAATTTCTCTTTGTAGTCTTTATGTTTCACCACAAAAACAGAAGGAGGGGGAGGGAGAGAGAGAGAGAGAGAAGAAAGAACGAAAAAGGAAGGAAGGAACGAAGGAACCAACAAAGGAAGGAAGGAAGGAAGCCAACACTATTTCCACAGCCTGGTGCTCCCTAACTAAAGATAGTTATTGATGCACAATGCTAGAGTTTTAGTGTGGTGGAAAAATCAATAAACTAGAAAATACTGCTTTGTCAAGGGTTGTACAAGGAGTCTTTCTGGGAAATTCTTTACTGCCTCTCCGATGGCCACAGATGCTTCTCCCTTAAGCACTCACTGCCAGAGCAGAAACCCTGGCTTTTGCATGAAGTGCTGAAGCTCTCCTACCCTCTAGCGACAGAAAGCAAAAACCACAAAAGATGCTTTTACAGAAAACCTTTGGAGGAGGGAAGAGGTTTTCTCCCAAAAAACTCTTCCTCTCTCTTTGCACTTTGCAGAGATCTTCCTGAAGTTACAGTCCTTAGGTGTGTTTGCAAGATTAGCGAAACAATGGAATACCCAGCAACGCTTTCCAGGGAAGCGCATGAATATATTTTTGACATTCGAATCTGAGTAGTTTACACTCAGTACACTCAGATTACACTGAGTACACCCGTTGTTACACTGGTTAATTTTTGCTGCCCGCCATAGAACTGTTGGAAGTACGCAGATAATTTAAATAGATACAGAGGTTCCAGGAACTTTGGTATATTATGCTAAATGAGATAATGAATGACCAAGGACGAAGCTATTGGAGAGATCTGGGTGCTAAGAAGACTCTGCATGTATGGACAATATGTATGATGAAATGTTATCAACAACGAATTCAACACTACCTATAAGAGAATTTCTGATTAAATGGATTGGAAATGTTACATGTTAAATTAAGTTTTGGAGCTCACAAAGAGATTAGGGGGTGATAGGGTGGGGTAGGGTCACGGGTGAAGTGCCTATTGTACATAGAAGAAACCACTCATATGTATATTATTGATAATCAGAATACGTACAAAAATCCAGTAATTTTTTAAAAAATAGAAAGTCCATATTGGATTTTTGAAAATTTAATTCAAGTTTGAATGTTGACATTTGTCAGATTTGAATTGAATATTCAGATTTTCTAATATTCTGGCACATCCCTAATGCTTTCTAGCCAAAGACATCTGCAATCTAGTGCTGAGCTACAGAAAACCTCCCAACCCCACAGAAATAAAGGGGGGGGGGTTCAGCTCACTCAAAATCTGGTGCAACCACGGAGCTTCAAAATTTTCCATTCATAGGCAAGTTCTTTATTACATACTACATCCCTCAGGACATTTTTTCCAGGTTCAAAGGATACATTCCAAATGCGCAGCCCCTGGGAAACAAACAAATAAATAGGCAGGACCTCTGCTCAATAAGCAGAGTAGGTTACAGGAGAATATGCCAGGTCCGAGCAGCGAAGAAAAATAATTTGAATCTATTCTGGACATATTCTTCCAAGAATAGGACAGTGAAGAAGAAGAAGAAGAAGAAGAAGAAGAAGAAGAAGAAGAAGAAGAAGAAGAAGAAGAAGAAGAAGAAGAAGAAGAAGAGTTGGCTTTTCTACCCCACTTTTCTCACCCATTTAAGGGGACTCAAAGGGGCTGACAAAGCTTCTGTTCTTCTCCCCACAAACAGACACTCTGCGAGGCAGGTGGGTCTGTGAGAGCTCAGATGAGAGCTGTGACTAGTCCAAGGTCACCCAGCTGGCAGAGAGCAGAATCAAACCCGGTAAGATAAGAGTCCAGCTCCCTAACCAATAGACCAAACTGATAGTGAGGTGTATCAGTCCTTTATCAACTTTCTTCTGCATCAACCTCTATTGCAACTGTGCTGGAAGGAATGGGAAACCGCATGCAGATAAGGAAAAAGGTTGGTTACCTTGGGTGTAGAACGCTTCCTCCGGTTGGTCCATCTCTGTTTGTGATGTAGCCATAATGATAGTACAGAGCATGCATGGGAAGGAAAAGAAAAGAACAAAGAGAAGGAGAAGGAGTGAGTGACCTGCTAATTCCTCTTGGCAGGGTTATCAGACCTAACCCAATGGTACTCAGCACTTCAAACCCAGGATGGGGCAGGAACCTGCCCTGGGATACACAGCCCATGACATGTTGGGATGGGATAGCTCTAGCACAGGAGAGGATTACCAGAACCTATTGCCCCAGGTCCTGCAGCCTGCTCAAAAGGAAGTGGCAGTTTTTGGACCAATGCTAAAGCCTCCAAAAACAAGGAACAAAAGTTCGTGACCCTCTGTGTTCCCAGAAAGCCCACTGGAGTGTTGAAATTTTCCCCTTGGATCAGGTGGCCATGAGTCTTCTGCACATGGTCTACCTTTTCAAACCAGGATTCTTAGCATGTCAGTAGACTAAGAAAACATGTTTCTGCTGCCTCTAGATATGCACTGTATCAGCGCTTATGCCAGTAACACAGGAGACCTCTCAGGCATCAGCACCCCAGGTGGGACTCCCTCTGCCCCTTAACTATATGCAGAAAACTTTGCTAACGGTGGTCATCACAGCAGCATGGCTGGAGAGGCCGCTCCTTAGCAGTCAAGAATCTAGGCAATCATCGCTCCAAGAGTCCCATGTAGAGATGTGCAAGAACCAAAATATAGTTGTTCAAGTTTAAATCGAACCAAACTACCTTTGGTTTGGGTTCACTTTGAACTGGGTTTCTACAGCAGGATGGTTTGGTTGGCATGCGAACCAAATAAACCACGGAGAACCACATGCAAATGACTTTGCCTTGGGTTTGATTTGACCTGGATTTTTTTTTCAAAGAACAGGGTGATTCAGTTCACATGCAAACCATGTAAAAATCGCAGTTCAGTGCAAACTGAACCAACCGGACCAACTCAACATCTCTTTTCTCCTGTTTAGTCCCGCCACGAGACATCTATGCATGAAACAGAAGGAACAAACAATGTGCATTTGTTTTGCCGTGTATGTTTCAGTTGCATTAGTGCCATCAGCTTAAACAGGGTTAAGGACATACCGTAGCTGTTTCTCAAGCAGGTAGGATGACGAACTTAAACAAACCAAAATTTCAAAAGAGAAAACCTGACCTCAACCCAAATACAAAGACAAGTAAAAATAAACAGAAAAGGATACGTAAGCCAGAGGTCAGTAATCTTATTGGGCAGTCAGTAGGCATGCAGAGGATTTAATTACTCAAAAGGACAATCTATATACCTATATGGGATTGAACCAAATCACCTTTAATTCAAAAAGCTGGTTCAAAGCAAGCCCAAACCAAGGGTAGTTGGTTCAACTCGAACAGGACCACTAAATTTCAGTGCCATTGCAGTAAAGAACATTGCCCTAGTAAAGAGATAATAAGGAACAGTTCTATAGGGCACTTACATTTCTTTTTGAATCTCCCTGTTTGACGACAAGCCTCAAATCCAACACTATCACCCCCATGTCATCCTCCAAGCTGTTTGGATCTTCCAGTTTTAGGACCTTTTCACAAGTCCTAAAAGTTGAAAAGAAAGTTTTAGTCAGCTGAGCCAAGAGACACTAAAGACAGGATATCACCATAGAACTCTGTGACTAGGGATGGGCATGAATTTTTTGGGTCTTTGCTTTGCATCAAAGCTAAGTGAATGCAAAGGAAACTCACATTTGGGCAAATGGAGCCACTTCAAATATGGTAGGATTCGAATCCACGGCAAACACTCTTCAAATATGGATCGAATCCGCTTCAAATCCCTGCCGCCAGTCACCCTCTGAATCTGTCCTGAATCCGCTATGAATCTGCTGCAAATGTGACTGAGCAACCACTTTACCTCTTCGTGAATATAATGAAGCTTTGAAGAAATGCACAAAAGCATCACTTTGCATTCAAATATTAACCTTCAAATACAGCCAATATTTGATTAAAATGCGAATATCTGAATTCGTGCAAGTTGCAAACCTGACAAATAATTCACGCACATCCCTATTGGTGATATTTATCTTAATGCTGAAGCCAAGACTGCACTGCTTTGCCACTTTTCGAGCCTTCTTTATTTACAACAAGCCTTGTGTCTAGGGATATGCACAAGTGTTCTAAACATTCAAAATTCGATTGAATGTGGACATTTGAATTCAGATAGAATGTCTTCACATTCGAATTTGAACATTCAAATGAATTTTGAATGTTCCAAAAGAGTCATTTGAATGATTCCAAACATTCAAATGTACAGACACGTATCTGTACGAATCTCACATGTATCTATATGCATTGGCACTGATAGTACAGGACAAAAACAGGATGCGTACAGGATAAAATGGGATATGTACGAAATGTGTACAGATACTTATAACACATACAAATATTGTCAACATTCAAATTTCAGTTGTGCACATCCCAGCTTGTATCATAGAGAAAAATCACCTGCAAGTAAAAAGCTGCACGCATTCCAACTAAAATTTCAGAATACCTGTTGAGTTCCAGTTCATCCAACGTTACAACTGCTGAACCCATAAAGTCTGAGTAAGTTAGATCTCGATCGTATACCTGCATCATATGGAAGTAGTAAAAGGGGTTAAAATACAGATCTGGACATCTGTGAACAATTCTGGGTCTGTCAACCCAATGAACAGTTTGTTCTCATTAAATTCTATGACTACAGTTAATGCGAAAAGCAAAAGATTGATTGCTTTTTTATTGCAGTTTATTACAAAGTTTTCAAAAGTAATCATAACACTTCTCTTCCCCACTTCTTCAGAAATGTTCCAATTTGATGCTAGTTTTGATGGACAAAAAGAATTTTAAAAACTTGAGCTAAACGTCCAAAAAAAGGAAAAGAAAGCATTTTTTCTTGGGTGTTTTTTTTCTCCCTAATAAACGATCTGTAAATATATTTTGGAAGGGAGAGGAAAAATCAAAGTGAACTTGGCAAGCTGTTAACTTGAAAAGTTAAGGTTGGTTTTTTTTCCCTCCAGGAATCAATTTTACCTTAACCACCATCAAACAGATGGTTGCTAACACAGTTAAAACAATTTATTGAAATCATGTCCAGAAATAGGTTCATGTAGCTAAGGCAGCTCTTGCAAATTGTAACCTGATATATACAGTTTTGAAGTTAAGGTTTGGAAGATTTGGAAGATTAATGTCTTAAACCAAGACAAGAACATGTCCCAGTTCATCTGAGACAATCTCTTCCACCAATACAAAAATATTAGGATCACAACACGGTCCATCTAGTCTCACGCAGGGGTGTTCTCAAGGAGGAAATGAGGATGGAAGCCTTATCTGCCCTCAATTCCCTACAAATGACCCTTGCAGGCACCCTGCCTGTCCCTTCAACCTGGAGGCAGGATCTAGTCATCTGTTCTAGTAGTCATTGTTACACCTGCTCCCCCACCCATGGATCAAGAGACACTCTGCTGGATCAGGACTGAGTCTATCTAGTCCAGCATCCCATCTCTCACGAAGACTCACCAATTTCTTCTTAGCATCTCAAGTAGAAGGCAAAGGAGAAACCATCACCTGCTCTCCACTCCACTAACCTTTCTCTCCAAACTAGGCGTCCATTCTAATAACCATTGATACACTTGCCTTCCTCAAATTTGCTTAACCCTCTCTTAAAGTTATCTAGGTCAGGGTTGTGCATGGATCCAATTCCGCATTCTATTTGAGATGAATAGAATGTGGAAACATTCGGCTCTGGCCAAATATTACCCCCCATGGATGTGGGGGTAATCGTATCCATGCACGGATATTCTACGAATATCCATGCACGAAACGAATAAACCCTCCCCCACCCCTCCATTCCCACCCCCTTCTCACTTATCTGACCCTGCCGCTGCTGCTGCTGCCGCCATCCACACCACCACCACTGTGACATCCCCGCCACCTCTGCCATGCCACCAGAATGCCCCCAAAGGCCTGTTTTCAGGCCTTCTGGAATGCCAACCATGTTAACCGGAAGGCCTGTATTTAGGTTCCGGAAAGCTTGGTTGGCATTCCGGATGGCATGGGAAGAGGCCTGTGGCGCCACCAAAGCAGGTAAGGCGGGGGCCAGGGAGGTCACGGGGGGGGGGAGGTTTGGGTGTAGGAAGGCCCAGGGAGGGAGGCCCAGGGAATCCAGTATCCTTAGAAGCTTCTACCAAAGCTTCCAAGGATACTGGATTATCCGATTTGTGGACGGATAGGACCCCACAAACAGGGCCCTATTTGATCCGTCCACGAATGTCAGAATTCATCAGAATTCATCTGAATTCCAAATGTGCCAAATTATTCATGCACATCCCTAATCTAGACTAGTAGCTGCCACCACCTTCTCTGCCACCTAGAAAGTTTGATTACGAAACAATAATTATGCTGCACTGAAAAATCTTGTGGACAAAGCTGGATCTGATCCACCTTTCTGTCTTACCCATATAGGTTCCAGGCTTGTATGTGAGGTCAACTCCCTCATCCAGAATCAGGTAATAGATCCGCAGAGCATCACTGTTAACTGAACTGACTTTTAGCGGCAAAGTCACCAGGAATAATGAGTCAGAATCTTTGCCACCAGGAACTTGCTAGTTGGACAAATGACTACCTGGTGGCTCTGATACGAAAACAACCCAGTTTTCCTCGGCTGCCAAAGCGTTTTTAACCACCTTCTGGCTTTCTCCCAGATCTTCCCCTAGATCACATTCCACCTAGAATGACTCCAAAGGAGCCAAGCAAAGGTGTCTCTCTCGGCACATCACATTCCAATAAAAAAAATCTTGGAGACAAGATCAGAATGAATCTGAGCAGGTTCATCTGCAAATTGAACTCTGGGTGTTTTTCTACTGTCACTAGAAGTACCCATTAAGTACCCATTAATGGGTACAAAAATGCCATTTAGTACCCATTAATGGGTACTTAATGGGTACTTCTAGTGAGAGTGGAAAAACACCCATAGAGAGCCATCGATGGTTCATCAATACAACAGTCCAATAACTGATGGCCCACTCAAAACTTTCCACTGGCCTACATTCTGCAGATGCAATGTGACTGAAGGAACCATTCCACCACTAACACCACCATGGCTTACTATGATGGCCTCTACCTCACACTGTCCAAACAAGAGCCTGTAGATTTCCAGGCTTACTGTATGTTTTCTACCCCAATCAGAAAAATGCAATTAAAATTTACATTTCAAGTGAATTTTGCATTTCCGCTCTATATGAAATCATGTTCACAAAAAGAGCTTATTTGAGCAAAAGTTGTACATAAAAATGTGCATATTAATATTAGCCAAAATTACTTCCATAAACAAATTGATGGGATTTTTTAAAGTAAATATACTTTTTTTTTTACTTTACATTTTTTCACACACCTGCTCAATTTGAACCAAGCCGCCATTTTGCTATCTCTTACCTTCAGCCGAAGTTTTTGGTTCAGATCTTGGATTGGGAGTATGACAACTTCATTCCAAACCGGATTCAAGTTCTTGTAGATGACTTTACTCTTGTAGAGGGTTCTCCCATTCAGCTTAAACTTCACATATGGGTCACTTGTACCTATAACGTAAGAGCAATAAAGATGGGGCTCTGTTATTCTAGGATACAGTATATCACCAATACCATGATGTTTAAACCAGCCATTAGGACACTGTAGACCAAAGCAAATTCCAACAGTGGAAGAGGATCATTGATGGAAAGTCTTCCCCACACACACACACACACACACACCGCATGCTCATTTGTAGGTGTGTGTTGTTGTTTTTACCTTCCACACTGCAAATGGATTGCTTTTTTGATGTTCGTGCAGCAGCCCAGCAACTTCCAAATGAAAGCGGTTAGCAACACTGAAGATACAGGGTGCTTCCGCACAGGCCCTTTAACACCCATTAAGCACAGATTGTGAAATGCATGTCCGCACACGTGTGGCTGTGTAGGACACTTCCGGTGATGAGCGTCCGCACCTATCTGTACCTAAAGTGTGCTTAATGGGTGTTAAAATGACACCACATTTCATGTGGGCTTAATGGGTGTTAAACTGTGCAAATGCATCCATTTAGGATGTGTTTCCACAGTGTAACTGTGCCTAGCCAGGGCCCTCCCCCAGCCCACCATGATTGGCTCCACTAGCATTAAGTACCCATTAGGCACCCATTAGGCTCAGAGCAGGAAGACCCCGTTTCCACCGCAGACCCCCTTAGAACCTGATTTGTTTATTTATTTGTTTGTTTGTTTACATTTCTATCCCACCCCATACCCTAAGGTCTACTACTAGGGAAATCTGGATTAAAAGGATCCTTCAGGACCTATAATCTGGATTTCTTGTGGACCCCATTAAAGGGGTCTACAATCCAGTCTTCAGGCATCAAATCCAGATTAGATGTCCCCCCCCAAAAAAAAAAAACCTGGTGGGTACAGATGGATGCTCCACATGGGTGCTCCAGTCTTCCCACTATGAGCTTGCCTAGCACCCATTGCTATTGGGTGCTACACTACCCATGGAGACGCATCAGGAACTTCCTTAGATCCAGAACTTCTAAATCCAGATTAGTGGAAGGGCCCATTTCTTAGATCCAGATCATCATAGATCCAGATTAAGGGAGGTAAGTGGGGGGAAAAACCCGCTAGTACGGGAGGTGTTCCAGCCCCTTAATCATTCTGGTTGCCCTTTTCCAGTTTATGTTTTGTTTCCCCCAAGTTAGGTGAGATAATTGCCACCTGTGGAAAAATGGTTACAGAAGCCTTTCTCCAGCAGGCCTTATTCTGGATTGTCCCAGAGTGGGAGCCTGTCTTCTTCAGGACAGAGTAGCAGGTTCTTTTGAAGTCATCATGTGAACTGTTCCCCAGCACAACCATTTGTGGAGGCACCCCCAAAGCAGGCCAGTTTCTTCCCACCCACCATGGAGGTGCCATGGAAAATGGTGCTTCCTCACTCCAAAATGGAGACAAGGGGGGCACAGATGGGGTGCCTTCCACATCTACCTGAATTGAAGTCCTTTGGGAGATGTGGCCTTAATTGCATAAAAGGAGCAAGACTCAGGAAGGAAGGAAGGAAGGAAGGAAGGAAGGAAGGAAGGAAGGAAGGAAGGAAGGAAGGAAGGAAGGAAGGAAGGAAGGAAGGAAGGAAGGAAGGAAGGAAGGAAGGAAGGAATCTAGCAGTCAATGCATTTTCTACCTCTGAATTATAATCCAAAAATAACCACTTTGGGGAGTAGGAAATATATATTTCTATGGAGACATTCTGTGCTTCTTGCGTCAATGTTTAAGTTTCATAGCTGTAGAAGCAACCCCCACCCTGCCCCACCTCCCCTTACTGTAAAACAATGCTGTTCATGTGAAACAAGATTTTTTTTTTAAGTGTATGTGTGTGGGAAGTGGGGGGAGGGGTTGGCGGCGAGGAAAGCAAACCATAATGAAAGAGTCTTTTAATTAAATGAGATTTCCTCCGTGGGATCAGGACTTCATGCTTGTCAGCTTACTCTCAAAATAAACATCTCAGAGCTAGGCCTCGGTGGTGTCACATTCGGAGGCAAAGCACGCCGGGTAATCCCTAGGTATCTTGACAGCTACATAATGTTCAAACTGTTTCACGGGTGAACGGCGGCACTTGCGTGAAAGAAAATATTAATGTCTGGAATTAATAGGGGGGAAAAAAAGGGAAAGATGGCTGACAAAAACCAAAAATGAAGGGAAGAAGTGTCAAGTTAGTAGAACATTAATTGTGAGGGGGAAATAATTGAGAAGCAGAAAAGCAAGAATAGAGGAACAAAATGAAGAAAGCATTGGGGGGTGGGCGGGCTCTCCAGACCCTCCCCAGCCCTAGTGAAGCAAAAACCTGTCTTTCTGTCAAGAACATAATGTCTCAACTAGGCAAGCAGTTGTGGGATGGGGAGGGGGCAGAGAAGAGCCACAAATGAAATCAAAGGAGGGGGTCTCCTGCTTGAGAGCACAATGGTGCCCATGTGCCAATAATGGACATTCTGTGCCAGGCAACAGATGGGCCTTAACCAAATATCAGCCACTTTACAGATATTTGAGTAGGAAGATATTTACTTAAAGAAAGTGGCTGAGCTCCCATCTGGGAGCCAAACCGCCAACCTCTATTATTTTTGTTTTCAAATGGTTTCATCTTCCTTAACCAACTTCATATAGGTTTTTGGGGAGCTGTCCAGTATGTTGACACCACTGGTGCAACTACAGGCAACCATGAAACAAGAGAGAGAGGATAAGAATGATGGCTGCATCTTTTCTTCTGGATGGACAGGGGAGGTGCCCTCTTTCTTGGAGCAAGGAAGCGCCATTTTGTGCACTGCATCCCTGAAGTGTGGGAAGAAACTACCCTGGTTTTGAGCCGCCTCCATGATCAATGGCGCCACCAAATAGTATGTGTGATTACTTCAGTCACGCCAATGGCTGTTGAAAATGGAGACAGGGCAACAGCAGGTGCCGTTTCACTCCAAAATGGTGAGTGCTGAAATGGCCTTTGTTTACATACATTATTTTTCTACTTTGTATACTTGTTGTTCTAATTAGGGATGTGCACGAATATTCATAGGCATTCAAAATCTGATTGAATGTGCCGAATTTCAGCATTCAAATTCGAACTGAATGTCCCAAAATTCAAATGTAAATATTCAAAATGAATTTCAAATTTTGGATCTATTCGTTCTAATTATTCAGACATTCATATGTGTACAGGTTTGTATATGATGCGCACTTGCACATACCCCTCTTTCCCACATCTGTACGCATTTGTACGGATCAGTACGGGATGAAAACGGGTTGCATACGGGATAATTACGGGATGCATATGGACATTTACAGATGCATCTGGATGTGTACAGATGTGGGGAAGATGTGTACATGCACACACAAATGTTGTCGACATTCATATGTGCAGATTCGAATCAAAATTCAAGCAAATAGATTTGAATTTCGTAAATTTGAATTGAATCTTGTTAAATTTGAATTTAAAAGATTCAGATTGAATTGGATTTTAGGTATTTGATGCAATTTGAATAGAATGTTAAAAAAAATTGGGGCCCCTAGCATCTGAAGAAGTAGACGTGCCCACTGGGGTTCCTAGCATCTGAAGAAGTAGACGTGCCCACTGGGGTTCCTAGCATCTGAAGAAGTAAACGTGCCCAATGGACCCCCTAGCATCTGAAGAAGTAAACGTGCCTACGAAAGCTCATGCCACCAACCCTTCTCCTGTTAATCCTTCTCCTACCTTGCTGGACTAAACAAAAGCATGTTCAAGCAAACTATCAAGTAGACCCTGATCAAACAGAGTTCAAAGCAGTTCAAATTGAGACAAAGATCATGCTTGTTCAGAGGAAAAGGCCTGAATGTGAACCAAAGGAGTGTTTCAAACCGAACCAAATCAAAAGAGTTTCTGTGCATCTCTATCAATCCTGGGGTTTTTTCCTCTCTCTCCCTTCCTCTCTCTCATTTTAAATTAAATTATTTATTTATTTACATTTATATACCATTTGTGTTCCATGTGCCAGTTGTCTTGATCATATTTTAAACATTGCAAAATTGTCTCTTTCTGTCCTTCTAATTCTGGTTGTATACACTTTTGTCAGGTAGTAAGAAAATTTAACAGCAAACCCTTTTGAACTCTGCTCACACAGTATAGCGGGTTTTTTTCAATGTTTTAATAAGTGAAGATTCAAACCGCATTCAGATGGAATTTAGCACACCAAGAACTGACCCACGGTGTTTTATAAATGGATATTGCTGCCCTCTAGCTGCCAAAACAAGAACAGTCAGAACACTTTCCTACTAGCCAAATGTCTTCAATTTCCTGTGGCAATTTCCTTCTCAATCAATAGAAGTAAGTAGACATGTATACATTTCCCCATATGGCACAATTCATAGGAATCATATGCCATTACCGAATGATGGAAATATTTAAGAAAAAACTTCAAAAGACAAGTTACTAAATCAGAAGGTAATAAGAACTTTTCAGCTTCAAAACGTAATTGAATATTTCTGTACAATACAGAAATTTATTATGCTTTCAGCCACAAATTTGGGAGGAAATGACACGCAGGAAATCCATTATGCTGTTTATCAAAAGTGCATTTGTCTCATTCTGTAGGCGTTAAGCTCCCTGTCCTGGGTTTAGTGTTTGGAAGTAGAGTGAGGGGCTTCTTCAATGATGTCTTTTTTAAAAATGATTAAAATATTTCCTTATCTGTGCAATGGGCTGATGAGGGTTATTTTCTTGTATTTTGTTTTCTTATAAACTGCATAGGGTCTGGGGTTATTTTAGAAAACTATGGTATATAAATCTAATAATTAAATAAACCTTAAAGCAGAATATTCAGTGGTGCCTTCCATCCTGTCTTAGGATGTCCTTAAACTGTACTTTAACTCATCTGTTTTTTCGAAAGCTTTTGTGCAAAATTCAGTTTGTGTTTGCAAATTCAAAGAATATTTTGTATTTGTAGATATTCGCAGTGAAACAAAAATCCACTTATTCATATACCCAAAACTCTGGTCAAAACAATCCAGCCTTCTGCTTGTGAAGATGAATAATTCGATGAAAAGGAATTTTTTGTGAAAAAGTGCAAAAACAAACGCAGAAGACTAGGTTTTTCAATTCAACAAATGGACAGTGAAATGAACTAACAGGTTTTTGCTTTGATAATGAAACAAACTGGCAGGCTTTCATGCACATCTCTAGTTTGGGTAAATGCAAGGGGGCAAAAAATGCATTTCTAAAGGGCACTTCATGTGGATTATTTATTTATTCATCTACATTTTTAAGAGGTTACAGCACTTTTTTAAAAATCAAAAGAACCTACAAAAACAACAGTGTATGAAAGTTGCGAGGGGACGCTGCTCCTCAGCCAAAGGCTAATCTTTTAAATGTATATAAAGAAGATACCTTGGGCAACTTGGCAGGGAGACCATACCATACTGTAGGGTAGAGATTCATGGGAATAACAACAACAATAGGAAGATGGAACTGTTTGTTGGAAATGAAAGCTATGGGTCAGTAAGAAGAAGAAGAGTTGGCTTTTCTATCCCACTTTTCTCACCCATTTAAGGGGACTCAAAGTGGCTGACAAAGCTTTCTGTTCTTCTCCCACAACAGAACACCCGGTGAGGTAGGTGGAGCCGTGAGAGCTCAGAAGAGAGCTGTGACTAGCCCAAGGTCACCCAGCTGGCTTCATGGGGGAGGGCAGAATCAAACCCCGTATTCCGGCTCCCTAACCACTAGACCAAACTGGCTCAAGGGAGGAATCCTCCACTGTCACCATTGTTTTTATTTGTTTGTTTGTTTGTTTGTTTGTTTGTTTGTTTGTTTGTTTGTTTGTTTGTTTGTTTGTTTGTTTGTTTGTTTGTTTGTTTGTTTGTTTGTTTGTTTGTTTGTTTGTTTGTTTGTTTAGAGACTCACAGAAAATTTCCCACCTGTTACAGGTGTCCAGACTTTGACAAACACAGTTTGCATCTTCAGTACAGATATCAGCATGGAATTCAGCTTGGATAAATGTGCCACAGTGGCACTGAAGAAAGGAAAGATCACAGACAGTGAAGGGCAAACCATAAAGTGCCACCAGCCTGAGACTTATAAGTATCTGGGAATACTGTAGCTGGATAATATAAAGCATAGGCAAGTGAAAAATGTGATCAGCAAAGACTATGTTCAATGGGTCAGGAAAATATTGAAGAGCAAGTTGAACGGTGGAAACACCATTAAGGCCATTAATACCTGAGCCATGCCTATCCTAAGATATACTGCTGGAATAGTCAACTGGACGCAAGCTGGGCTGGATAGCCTGGACAGAGAAACGAGGAAACTGATGACCATCCACTATGCATTACACTCTCATAGTGATGTTGACAGTCTATGTCTGCCCAGAAAACCGAAGACCATTGAAGACGGCAGGCAAGCTTTGTCTGATTAGTCCAAAAACAGCTCCGATGGAGGTGGACAATCAAAAACTGCTGAACGTGCAGCAAACCAAGATTGAAGCCCAAACAGACACCTGGCACAATAAAGCATTGCATGGGCAATTCTTGGACAAAATCAAAGGGAAAGTAGACCAAGGAAAGACCTGGCTGTGACCTACAAATGGAACACTGAAGGAAGAAACAGAAGGATTGATTTTAGCCGCACAAGAACAGGCTATCAGGACCAATGCGATAAAAGTCAAAATAAAATAAAAAATCCGCTATAGACTTCAAGTGCCAATTATGCAAAGCAGTTGAAGAGTCAAGCGACCATGTACTCAGCTGCTGCAAAAAGATCGTGCAGGCTGATTATAAACAGCAACACAACACTGTCGCCAAAACGGGATCCGCTGGAACCTGTGCCACAATTGCCATCTGCGAACAACACAGAACCGGTGAGATCATAAACCCGAAAAAGTGGTTGAGAATGAACAGGCCAAAATGTTATGGGACTTCAGAATACATCACCATTGTTAAAAAGAAGAGGGTGTGGCTCATTGACGTCGCTTTACAAAGAGCCAGCAGAATTGATGGGAAACAGAGAAAATTGCAAAATACAAGGACTTAAAGATCGAAGTTCAAAGACTCTGGCGCAAGCCAGCAGTGGTGGTCCTAGTGGTGATCGGCACACTGAGGACCATTCCAAAAGTCCTTGGAGGGCACTTAAAACAGCTTAACATTGACAAGGTTACCGTCTGTCAATTGCAAAAGGCCACCTTGCTGGGTTATGCTCACATTATCTGCCGGTACATGACATCATCTTAGCATCTTGGGAAGATCCCAATGTGTTATGAAATATCTAAGCCAACATGTTTAGTCCATGTTATATTGTTGTGTTTTTGTATATAATAATATTAATGATGATGATGATGATGAGAAAAAGGACATAACAGCAACTATATTACAAACATTTTGCTAATATGAAGGGTCCAATTTATGGAAATGGCTTGCCAAGGGCTATGCAACTGAAAAAATGATGGGAACCACCGGTGTAGGGGCTAGCACCAAGGAGGCCCTATTCTAGGTACCCACTCCTTTTATCCACTGAGGATGGAGGTGCAACCAGGAAGGCATCATCTGCATGTTTTAAGGCATGATTTGGAATTAGAAGCGGAATGAAAACACCAGCATGTGGCAGCTATCGCCTCTAAGCTGCTTTTGAGACTATGTATGTGAATGTGGCCTGGGCTCTCAAAATCTGTGACACCCACAAAGCAAGCCACCCTGAGAGACACACATACCAATGCCAAACTGGTTTTGAAGTGTTCCCGAAGCATTAAAAGCATTTCAAAATCTTACAGTTCTGAAAATATCCACAAGAGGACATCTCTACAACATTCTAACCAAGGCCTAATCAAGAGATACTGCAGAGAGATACTACCAAGTCCACTGTTGACCAATATTATACCTTTCTAACAGTGCCAAGAAGTGCATTTCTTAATCATTTTTTAAAAAATTATTTTCAGAAACTCATAAAGTACACATTGTGGATGTTATTTAATTCCCAATAACCTCAGATAACCAATCTAGCCCTAATTTCACCAATGATGGGCTTAGAAGACACTGAAGAAGAAAAAAACACTCATCAAGAAAATCAGGTTTTCAGGTTAGGATTCACTGTGCAAATTTGCATAAACTCTACAAGGAAAAGTTCCAAATCTTTGGCCCAAGTTGTCTTCATAATGCTTGCAGCTCACTGCCCTCCAGGGAGCAATTTAAATCTTCCTCTAGTTCCCCTCTTTCCCTGTTCCCATACGTGATATAGACATAGATACAAGCAGTATGTATCTAGCGAGTCTCTGACTTACCACATCGGTCCCGGATGACCAGGTTCCTGCCCTCTTTCAGATGTACAGTTAACAGATATGCAAATGAAGTGGTCAATTTACTCGTACAATCGCTTCCTTCCTCAATAACCTGTGGAAGAAACGTTTCAAAGAAAGCACGCACCCATCAGTTTCAGTTCTGGCACAGAGATGAACACAAAAGCCCACAATTACGGTTTTAGAAAGGAGGGAAAGCAAGAGTGTTTTTCTTTGCCTTCCTCTTCAGGCATTCAAACTGCACCAAACAGAGGCTAGCTCAGTTCAAATTTCAGCTTTTTCTCCTTGAACAAGTGTTCGGTTCATTTCAAACACCTTCAAACCTGGATCAAACCAATAGGTTCATTTGAACACTCCATTGTTCGGTTTGCGTTGAAACTCTGTTTTTGAACAGGCAGGGTGCTTGGTTTGAACAGGAACATTTTGAGCTTGCCTATTTGATTTGTACCTGTTTGAACCTGGCTCAGTTTGGCACAGTTATAAACAATGCATCATTCCTTCTCAAAGGAACATCTAAAGGTAACTTTCCTTTCGCTGGTTCACCTGGCACTGAGAGATGTCCCAGTGGCATTTGCCTTTATTGCAATGACAGCTGGAGGCTAGGACAAAATCATCTTTAGGGCTGAGTAGCAACTTGCAATTGATCACTGATGCTGTCCATAATTTGCAACCAGTTGCTCTTTGAACTGACCTAGAAGTAAGCTCCTTCCACATCTGATCAAAAGCTGATTTTCTGTGTATTACAGACGTGGAAAACAAGTAACACATCACTGCTCACACCTTCTGGCTCACTACCATCTACTTCAAAGATTTCGTGGATAGCGGCATGAAAGAGAGACTCTGAGAACTCACAGCTTGGAAGATGTGCGTCATGCAACACCAGTGGTAAAGAGCTGTGTTTTAACTACTGTTTACTCTCCTCAGTCTGCTACCACTGAAATGGAATTGCTTTAAATCTTCCTATTGTTTTATAGTTTCTGGATTCCCATAGTTTATTTTAAATGCATTAGTTGTCATTGTTGTGACTCGCTTAGAAACCATTGCCAGAAGCTGGACCATTTATGCCAGCCTTGAGTCAAGAGGTAAACATTATACATTGGAGACACATGTATGAGCCAGCTCTACACTCAACAATGTATATCAAGATTGGCAACAAAGCCTCACCCTGAACCTTTTCAAGACTGGAGAATTCAGTTAGAATTTGCAACTTGTCATCTGGGCACCTCTGTATATCAAGTTCCTATAAATATGTTTGTAGGGATGTTGCATGAATGTTTTTTTGGCATTTGATTAAAATTGAAGCAAATGTTCAAAAATCTGTATTCGTATGAATAGAACACATTCAAACTCTCAAGAGCTTCCGCCACAACGAAAAACTACATTCCCCCCCCAGATGCTTTTGCATAAGATCCGACAGAAGAACTCACAAAAGGGATTTCCCTTGAATAAAAGTCCCACATGGATCGCACAACGCTTCTTATGTAAACTCCCACTTAAGCTCTCATCATCAGGATTCAATAGGCTGTTGCTGAGTTAATCACTTACCGACTGTTCATCCAATAACTGTGAAGAGCAGGAAGAGTTCAGGTTGAAACTTCCACATGAACTCTGTTAAAACAGAAAGGAAATTGGTTGTTGCTTCTATCACTGCTCAAGCTACTCATTTTTTATACCCAGACCCTTCTCCAACAGAAGCCCTATAATAACAATGCATTGGCATGCAGTCTTGTACCAGGGTTGCTTACTGTCTCAATATGTATACATTTGGAACTAGGGGTGTTTTTCCACCACGCTCCTTTAATCCGGATCTAAGAAGATCTGGATCTAAGTAATGGGTACATTCCTTAATCCAGATCTAGTAGATCTGGATTAAGGGAAGTACCCAATGTGTTTCCACGGGTGGTCTAGCACCCAATAGCAATGGGTGATAGCCTCCCTGCCATGGAAACACCAGAGCACCCATTTGCAAATCTGGATTGACCCACAAGGGGTCTGCCTGTCACCCCAGGTGTTTTGGGGGACAGGGGGTGCAATCTCTGAAGTCCCTCCGAATTCCCTCCGAAATCCCTCCAAAGTTGCCTTCGAAGATTAGCAAAGGCTCCAAAGTCCCTCCGAAGGTAACTTTGGAGATTAGCAAAGGCCCTGAAAACAAACCCCTTGTGAGAGCGTGCATATTAATTAGCTCCTTGTGAGCAGGGATGAGTCAGCCTCATTAATATGTACCTCTTCCCATGCCTGAAGGTAACAGTCTGCTTTGTTCTCCCTTTGTTCTCAGAGGTTTGTCTTTGGAGCCTGTGCTAATCTTTGAAGTTGCCTTCAGAGGGACTTCGGAGCCTTTGCTAATCTCCGAAGGCAACTTCGAAGTAACTTCAAAATGGCTTCGAAATGACTTCGAAGCCTAGGTTTTGGGGCTCCCCCCCATGGGTGCCCCCTCCCCCTAGCCTCCTCTAGACCCCATTGCCAAACTAACGTGGAAACAGGCTCCCTTTAATCTGAATTTTCAGGCTGAAGACCCCATTGTAGACCCCATTAATGGGGTCTACAGAAAATCCGGATTAAAGGCTGAGATGTGCCCATATGATCCGGATTTTCCCAGTGGCGGTGGAAACAAATGTGTCACAAATCGGTGCCGTGGTAGAAATGGGGTCATCCGGCTCACACCCAAATAGGTCCTTAATGGGTGCAAAAATGGGTACTTTCTGCCAGTGGAAAAACACCCCTTGATAATACTTCAGTTTGTTTTGTTTTTATATGATTCCCAACTGCTTCAAATCTAGAGAAAATCCTTCAAGGTGCAATCCAGGAAACCCCACTGGAAAGCAAAAATTCAGAGAAATGGATTTGGGGAACATTACTAAGTTTCTTGCTGAATTAGTCATATGTCTAGCCCCTAGCAACATAGCCAAAGGAAGCCAACAAGCAAAAACTGCACACAAATGTGCCATCTTCTTAAGAAATGGTTTTCTTTTTTCTTTTTTTTTGTTTCCTTTATACATGTATCTTTATTTTTAGACTGCAGTAACTGTGTATTTCTTTCAACATTTGTCACTATTTCTGACTCAGGGCAAATGCATTTTAATATAATGCCACGATTCTTGCTGCTTCCTCTTCTGTGTCAATGTGTAAGCTAAGATACTTGAGATCGAAATGGTGCAAAACGAAATACAAGATTTGGGGAAATGACCACAAATCAGAGACCTGGAAGTTTCTGCACTCCCCGCTAATCCAGTATGACAGGAGTCCAGCGTCCTCCTTTCCACACATTAGGACAGTTTAAGGGAGGCCCCACCACCTGCTAGCATGCTCCACCTTCTTTGGTGGTAGCACAAACCAGCACAGGTCGTCCCTTTTTAAAAAAGCATATTAGTACCTGATAAACCTGACCGTGGAGCAGTGTGGAGGGCAAACACCTCTTTGCTCTGGTTTGCACAGTGGTGCGTCACACGTGCCACCAAAATGGGTCCCCCAGGATCTCTGAGGCTGGGAACTTTAGTTCCTGGCTGTCTGACCTTTCAAAGGCCACCTTCTAAAGCTCCTGTGAGCTTCAGGGCCAGAGCAGAGGCTGTGACAACAGCTACCCAAATGTGGACTCCCTTGTTCTGGGTTACTCAGGTCTTTTGATCACAACCCTTGCTGAAAAACAGCCCCCAACCACACTGAGCAAATTTAGTCCTCAGAAGGAGAAACATGTATTCCCATCCCTAGTTTGGCACCCTCATTGTATGCATTCAGAAGACTGTCGAAGACACACTTCTTTACTAGGGCCTTCAGCTGAGGGAACAATATTCCTTCCTCATGGAGGTACCGCCATAGTTTTAGTCATACTTTTTTCCTGTTCTTTATTTTGATTTAATCGTGACTCACTCTGAGACCTTCGTTTTTTTTGTGGGAAAGAAATATAAATAAAGAAATAATAAGCTCCCCCCCACCCCACAATTTGGGTTTGGTTCCCCATGCATCCATTACCTCAAGGGAATCGTCTATGAGGTCACTGCTAAAACTGCTTCTCTGTATGAGTTCAAAGAGCTCATCGCTGGACGTCCGGTCCACTTCTATCCTTGGCCTCATGGCGACTGGTTCCTCCTTCTCCCTCACTTCAGATTCCAAGTGTGCAGCCTCTCTGGTTTGCTTCAAAGAAGAATTGCTGCTGTCCTGAAGCAACGTCTCTGCAGCAGAAAAGCCACCTGGAAAGTACGTGGACGCCGCTTTGGAGCGTGAACACGCCACTACTTCTTCTTCAACTAGTGTCTCCACCTGCAGCATGTCAGGCACTGACGAACTCAGGCGGCGGTCCAACGGATGTCTTTGCCTGACTTCCACCAGCTTGGCAGAAGTTTTCTTCGTCCTCCTGATGCTCAGGTTTTGCAGCAAGGGTTTCGTTCTCTGTTTGAAGGATCCCCAGACAGACGACTTCTCCAAATCCATGGTCAAGGCAGGTCCCCAGCAGCTTTGCAGCTTTAACACCTACTCCTAAAGGGAGAAGGAGGAAAAGAGTGAGGACTGAAATTAGCTATAGCGCTACAGAGATTTATATTATATGCTGGAAGGTCTCCAAGAAATACTTCAGATGGCTGCAGAGTCAAAACAGAGCGCATTAGTAATTCCTCCCAGAGTATTTAAAAGGAAAAAATATATTACAGACAAATGTTATTCTTAATGGGAAGGAAATAAGGGGGAAGAGCATTTAATCCTACACACAAGTCATTGCAAGGATAAAAATAACCATAGTGTGAACTATTCTGCCTTGATGGGAATTCTGGAAAGACTGCAACAAAAAGCTCAAATGCTTCCAGATATTCTTCTGTTAGATGAGTAATTCTACTTGTAAGTCTTAACATATGACGGAGTGAGTCAGGTTTTAAGCACTTAGACCTTACAGCCATCAAACATTAATTGTGTTTGCCCCCTTTCCTTTCCCCAGACCTATGGACCAAAGCTACAGAACATAGTCCTCTTGAATGCTGAGGTCAACACCTAGTTAGAGTCTAAACTTGGAGGCCTCCTGATAAATAACCATCCCTATGAGATCAATGAGGGCTTTATTGGTCTAATTCTCAAAACCCAGTGTCCAGTGACAGTACCCTGAACATCTGAAGCTGGGTACCCATGGATCATCTTCATCTGAGGTGGCAAGAGGCACCCCATAGGAAGCGTGCCAATTCTAGGCACCTTCTAAAGTACAGAGTGGGCCCATTCTGTGCCAGGATATACAATCCAACCCAAGCTTGGATGGATTGCTTCTCGGGTGCAGCAAGGACATCCATATTGGTGTGGCCTGTTCTGTGTTAGTCCCCATGCCGGCTTCCCTGATGTGGGTCCCTGGTGGACAAAACACAGAGGCATCTTGTCCATATTTGAGACCCCTAGCCCAGTTTACCCTCCCTCTTGTACAGAGTCCTAGGAGAGAAAGGGCCCCCACTTATTCTACATCAGCCTGTGGAAGAGAGACCCTTAGATCCTTTTGTATTCCACACCCACAGGAAGAGTCTTGCTGCCCTCCATAAAAGTGCCTTGTTTGCCACACAATCAGGCATCCAACATGGAGTTGTGGCAGAGTTCAACCAGGCACTCCAGTTTCAGCCTGCTCTAAGCAGAAGTAGTGGCATAACTTGAGATATGCCTCATTAAAGAGGATTTCACTCCGGTTTGGCCAAGATGCAATTCCATTCTCTGTTACTGGGAGGCATCTACAAAGATCAGCTAGCTTTGTACTGAAACGTCCTTAGGGCAAGGAGAAAGTTTGCTGTTATAAAACTCTTCCTGGCTGATTGAAAACAGAAGTAGAGAGCTTGTGGCTCACATTCCTATCATACCATCCTATTAACTGTGTTATCTGAGTAAAATGGTGGATGGAATCTAGGCTGGCCCCATATTCCACAACTTTGATCTGAAGCAGCCTCCAGAGCACCAGGAGAACTATCTCCCATTATATGGCCCCATCAGTTCGTCAAGCATTCCAAGGAGGGCAAAGTGCCAGCTCAGAAACATTCTGGATCACAAGTCGCGTGCCATATACCTCTGCTTATATATCCCCAGATCATGTGGGTGGACTGATAAACTAAGTGAAGCTACTGTGAGTCCAAACTAGCCACCCACACTGCAGAGTGCCCTGCAAAATTGCCCCTTTGACCTATGGTCGTCTTACTGTTTGTAAGCTCCACAAACAAGCTTTTACAAACATAGGGGATGGAAAATCCTAGCAATGTAAGAGGAAAGAATATATATTTTCATTAAAGGAGAAAGGAAGAGAGGTAACCTAAACATGAAAGGACACCTGACACCATTAACTAGAGTTTTGTTGGCCAAGAGTAAAACAGATCAGTGTGTTTGTTTCACTGATGATCTGGACTGGTTAGAAGACGTTGAGACCCTGCTTCAACCTTGACTTTGCAGGACTGATCAAGGATGGAACCATCAGGCAGCATGGAACCATCTTTTGTTTCATAATCGCCTTCCCCTACTTCAGAAACCAGATATACAAGGTAAAATCTGGTTTCATTGAGTTGGTTTTGGAAACCAAAGGCACACAGTGGTTGTAACCTATGTTCCCAATGGGTTTCTCCTGATGTTCCTCTATCATGTTCATTACAGTGGGCATATCTAACTTCAGAAAGAGCCACGTGCGTCAGCAGCACACATTGGTCCCATTGCACTCAATACTATAAAGATACCCTCAGAGATCCTTATCCTTCCCAGCTTAAAGGACCCCTTCTCACATCTTTGGGATGAGTTTGTGGCATTATATGAGTGACAACATGGCAGAGAAATGTCTTCTGGTGTCTTCAGTATCTCTCAATATACTATGTGTAGATTTAGCCTTAATTATTAGTCTGGTTCTACTGACCAATTGGGAGAGGGGGTCCATTCCTATCTAGAGATTGCAAGGTATCTGCACAGCTGCCCCTAGCTCAGCTTAGCATAACTGAAGGAAGGAATCCACCCTGGCACCAAGTCAGGACATTGGCCATTCTAGCTCAGAGGTGGACTGAAGAAGAGCCAACTATCAATGGCTAGTCAAGGCCGGCAAGTGGAGTGCAATTAGACTGCTCCTGGAGTGGTGGAAGTCTGGATCTTATGATGTTCTGCATGCTCAAATGCAGAGCAATGCAAAAACAAAGAGAAGCATGAGAAAACTATACAGTGTTCATCCATAAAGTTGGAAGGAGGAATTTAAGCAATTAAATCAAGTGTCCCTATCATGCATGTCCGAATCAGAGTGTTCGCTTCAATAGCCTAAGCAAGATGGAAACCAGCACCAAACTGTCCTTCGCCACCTTGCCGTAGCATCTTATCCGTTATAATAACTGACTAGACGGTATTTCAGACGTGGACCTTTCTCAGTCCAACTTGGAGCCCTTTGTCCTGTGCTTAGCCACATAAATGTAGCCCAACTTCCCAACACAGCCAGACAATTTAGGAAGTTTTCCTGTCACGGCTAAAGCTCCTGTTCTATCTAGATAAGTATTATCTAAACAATTCAGTGCAGAACTGCCAGTCTCTCAGGGTGGAATCTTTCCACTTTTGCCTAGAAACCTCACAGATTGCCCAGGGGACTTTGCAAAAAGCATGCATTCTATTTCCAAAACAGAGCCCTACACTTTGGAGAACAGCAACGAGCTGAAGGCCAGTCAGAAGACATTTCAGGTCTCAGTTGTGAGGACAGCCCTGTTCCACCTTCCTGAGTCGTTGCTTTCACTCTCCACGTAGCAGCTCAAACAGGAAAGCTGTTTCCTTTCAAGATCCAGTCAATGTGGAAAAACAACAACTGCGCCTTCCCCTCTTTTGCCAGCCCTCAGCCATAGGCTGGGAAGGTGGGGGAGTACCACATCCTGGGGAAGAAATGTGCAAGGCTGTCCCGTAAGTTTCACTTTAAGATGCACTTTGCTCTCCTGTACCCAGGGTTCTGGGAAAGTAGGGGTGGGCAGTGGAACTATTTCTGTAAGATTTCCATGTGCCCCCTCCCAACTGGATTACTGTAACACGTGATAAACAGGATTGGCTTGGAGACGGGTACAGAAAAGATAACAGCTTGCAAAGAATGTGAGTTGCCTAACCTGAGTTTTGATGCTTTCCTTGGAAACAGGCTGCCAGCAAAGTCCACTACAGGGATGTCTTAAAGGACTCCAGATAATTTAGAAAATATGGGGGTGGGGATTTCCACTAGCACAAAGCAGCCATTTAGAACCCATCAGGCACCCGATAGGTACCCGATTGGTACTAATCAGTAAGACTCTGTTCCCACACAAGGATCCCATCCATTCACACCGGTATAAGGGAAGTCTGTGTTGAATGGGGTCCTCAGGCCCTTAAATCCAGGCTTCCCGTGGAACCCTTTAATGGGGTCTTCAATTTGGTCTTCAGCCTTGAAGACCGGATAAGAAGGCACGTGTTCGCACCACGATTGGGGCAACGGGATCCAGGGGCAGGGCTTGATTGACATTTGTGGTGGCCAATTGTGCTGCATCACCTTCCCACCTTCTGCTTTGGGTGAAACAGATACTCCAGAAGGGTGCTCCAGCGTTCCCACTATTGACCCATTGCCATCGGGTGCTAGACTGCCAGTAGAGAAGCATTGGGTCCTTGCAAAGATCCAGATTTTCAAAGACTAGATTCACTGAGGACTCCATTTCAAGATCCAGATCTTCTAAGATCTGGATTAAGGGAGGTAAGTGGGGGGGGGGGGAACCCATTGAATCCAGAGAGCCAATATGGTTCTGTGGTTTGATTTCTCCCCTAGGACCTGGGGAAGAAGCGCTCTAATCCTCACGCACCATGAGGGCAATCTAGGTGGTTTTGGATGAATCTGGAACTTCCTCTGTGTGTTAGCTGAACTTTCACAGCATTTTGGCTAAGATCAAGTGTGTTACAGTAGTCTAAATGTGAGGTTTCCAAGGCTGAATTCCCATGGGGCTGCCACCGACTCACTGTGGATTTGGGGCAGCCTTAATGCAAATCTTAATTTGCATTAAGGTGTCCCCATGGCAATGGAGGACAGGGAGGGTCAAAGCGAACCCACCCGTCCCCATGAAAACCGCAGTAAATCTCCCCCCTCCCCCCTTGCCTGAGCACTTAATTGCCCAGGTAAGGGCTTGATTTACCCCCAATCACCTGACAGCTGCCCTGCAGTCAGTTGAGTGTCTGTCAGGCGGGTATAGGGGCTGTCAAGAGCCCGAGCAGAGCTCCGGTAAGATGATTAATACAGAACGAATTGAAGACCCCTTTAAAGGGTTCCACAGGAAGTCCAGATTTAGGGCCTTGCATGGGGACTCTCCCGAGGTGAACTCATGTTCAGCTCACAGTGTCCTTACCATGGGGACACGGACCAAGACCTGAACAACAGTAGTCAGATTATCCTTAGAACATAGGAATGTAAGAAGACCCCTGCTTGCCAGCTTCCTGTGAAGACCACTATTGCTTGTTTCAGAGTTAGATCATGGGTTTCTTTCTCTCCAGTGGTGGTAGTGTGTGTCTTTCTGCAGTCTGCTAATGGGTCTCAAGTCTGATATTCAGAAATAAGCATCATCAATGCCCGCCTCTCTTGTCTTACTTGCCTGTGATAAGCTTTCTTCTTTTACCTTCCACCCTCAGGCAGAGAATTTTCCACTTAGGTCTGATCCTGCATGTCTTGACAGCTGGGGTGACGCAAAGTTGGTTGCATAAGTGTACAGCATTTGCTTTGCGAAGGTCTGGATCTTGCAGAGCAATACAAAGTGAAAAGTCAGTCCAGGAAGTGGGACTTCCCCCTTTTTCTTCTTTCTACCTCCCTTGTTTGGCAAGACGGAAAGACTTAATATACTGAAAGCATTTTGGAGCATTTTAGAAACCAAAGAAGCATGACTGCAGCTAGTTTGCAAGCAAATCTTGATTGCAAGGTTTTGCTGTTTTTGAAAAGCAGCACACATTGGTCCCATTGCACTCAATACTATAAAGATACCCTCAGAGATCCTTATCCTTCCCAGCTTAAAGGACCCCTTCTCACATCTTTGGGATGAGTTTGTGGCATTATAAATGTGAGATTCCATATTTCCCAACATTCAGAAGTTGTACATTTGCTTTACCAAAAGTTTCATGTCCAATCAGTGATGTTTCCAGTTACTATCAGAAAGGCCGTTCCTGCACCTACCTTAAATCTCTATTAGGAGTAGGGCGTGCATGAAGGCAATTTTGGGGATTCTATTCAATTAGAATCGAATATCCAAAAATTCTATTCAATTCGAAATCTACCCAAATTCAATTCAAATTAAGCAAATTTGAATCTATTCATTCATATTTTTGGATCAAATTTGCACTTAAAAATGTCAACAACATTCTGTAGACATCCATGTGCATCTCGTATTTATCTCACATGCAACCTGTTTTTGTCCCGTACGGACTGTAGAAATGCCTACAGATGTGGGAAAGATCCCTATGTGCAAGTACACATCAATAATTCAAACAAATAGATTCAAAAATTCAAAATTTGTTTGAATGTTTAAATTCAAATTTATGGACATTTGATTCAAAATTGAATGTCAAAATTCAGACCAAACTGATCAAATTTCAGATGTCTTTGAATATTCGTGCATATCCCTAATTTGGAATCATCATAGTTAGGTTCAGGGGCTCATGAGTCTGCACATTTGTATGGATCTGTAAGGCCCCACCTACAACTGGGATGCTGTCTGCATTAGATGGAGCATGGTCTTCTAGATGAAGGGTTCCTTGATCAGGATCACTGGTAGATTTGATTAAAGAGGTCTACCGAGATACCAACTCCAATCAGTCTGGGTCACAGAGGCATTCAGAAGGCACAGGGTCATACATGGCACTGGTCAGATCTCTGCTCTGACCACCAGGAATGCTAAAGGTTTTCAGTCTTTGATCATAACACGCTAAAGAACATCATTCACTTAGCTGTGAGCACCCTCGCTGCTCAGAAGAGGCGAGTTCTTTAGCCCATGACATCTTTATGGTCAGTGTTTACCATGATACTCATAAAAAGGTAGTAAATCCAACTGCACAGAAATTTCCAGGAAGAAACCAAACTTGGTGCCTAAATAAAGCTACTGCTTTATTTCCGTCAACTATGACTGATAACAACAAAAATGATTCATTCCCAGCATCCTCACCCTAGAATACAAAGCCTGATTCACGTGTAGGTGGAGACTTTACTTTCCCTTTTTGTATTATTACAGCATGCTATATTTTAAGTCAAAACAGAATGGGTTTTTAATTAATTTTTAATTCTATGATTTGTAAAATTATGATTGTAACATGTCGATATGATTCATTGTAATCCTGCAAAATATGGCAGCTGGAAGGGGCCTTTCCTTAGTTATGTTCACGTTCATTTTGCTATCAAATCCAACATCTGAAAATTTGTTTTGGCACAGATTTGTTAAATTGAATGTCCAAACTTCCACATCTGAACATTTTTGTGAATTTTCCACAAATTTCTTCCCATTGAAAAAGCCTTTATCCTTCACTACCTTTTTTTTTTTTTCGTCATACAAACTAATGCATATTTTAAGCGTGAATTAAAAATTTCAATTCTACCAAATTTTATTGCTCTTGATTTTGGAAGACTTGGCTCATAAGCAAGCTCATAAAAATATGTCTCTTATGTTTTAATAGTTTTTAAAAACATACATATGTTAACACAGTTGTCCCTCAAGTTTTTCAAGTAAAAAAAAAATGCAAATTTTGCATGTTCACGAGGTACAGTATGTGATTGCATATCCCCATGACAGCAACAGAAAATAACTCGATATTCATGTTTTTGTCACCGCCAAAACAGGTGGTTTGGGGGCTCAAGAAGCTTTAGGAAAGGATTAGACAAATTTGTGGAGGACAGGTGTATCAATGGCTACTAGAATGGCTGCTGGGTACTGGCTCCAGGTTGAGAGACAGGCAGGACGCCTCTAGCACATAAGAACCTAAGAGGATCCCTGCTGGCCACAGCCCATCCAGTCCAGCATCCTGTCCCACACAGTGGCCCACCAATTGCCCATGGGCATCTCAAGCAGAGACAAGGGCAAACTTTCTCCTGCTCTCAAATCCCAGCAAATGGCCTTAGAGGCATCCTGCTTGTCTTTCATCCCATGGCCTGAAAGATGTACTTAGACATCCATTCTAGTAGCCACTGATCCACCTGTCATCCATACACATTTGTCTAACCTTTCCTTAAATCCATCTAGGTGATCTAATGTTCATCTGCAGGGAGCAGAAAGGAGGTGAAGTTTTGCTTTCGTCTTCTGCTTGAGATGCCCAGAAGCGATTGGTGGGGCACTTTATGAGATGGGATGCGGGACCAGCAGGGTTCCTCTTAGGTTCTCATGTAACATCAGCTATTTGGTAGCTTTCTCGATTTCTGCAAGCTCTGAAATACATTTCATTTGGGTGGAAAAACCTAACCCTCATGAAAATCTATCAACATCTGTGCTATACAAAGTACAATATAGATTAACGTCAATCCTATTATACATTTTCACACAAAATGCAAATAGATTCAAACTCTAGAATATCAATTAACACTCAGAACTCACTTGCTAATGAAATGCGAAGGCTATCTGATCAGATTACATCAAATGCTTGTAAAAGCCTGTAGCATTATATAAACCATCCTGACGTCCCCGAAGCTGCTGAGAAGAAGAATCCTTGTGTGTTAACAGAATACATTACACTGAAATATTGTGCTGACTCAACTGCACATTGTTCCATGAAAGGCAGTGAAGCAAAAGCATATTTGAATAAGCATGTAAATGTACCAGCTGCACCTGTCTATAAATCCACACTGTCTGTTTGCTTACCCATTGCAGGTTTATCTGATCACAATTGCTTACCATAAATCTCTATAAGATAGAGAAACATTTCTCCCCTCTGTTCCTTCAAAAAGACTAGTCATTTCCTTTATGGGAAACAGATTGCAATAAACTGGCTTTTGGCAAAAACAGTCACTAAGAAGGCAATCCTAGATGCCTCCAGACATGGATTAAACCCACGATTCTCTTGGGAATATATTGGGTTTGCTGTACATATTAGTGGCAAACCCAGTATAATCATAGAACCATAGAGAGAGAAGGGATCTCTAGGGTCATCAAGTCCAACCATGCCAGGGTATTAAGGCAATATCCCAAACGAAGCTTTGGAATTCCGTCCCCATGGAGGCCAGTTGGTCCCCATCTCTTCCTGCCTTCCACAGGCAGGTAAAAACATTTTTATCCTGGAAGGTGTCATGCCCCTTCTTGTCAGTGCCCCTTCCTCCGAAGATGAAGGGGCAGTCGAGATGCCTAGCCAGGCTCAGGCAGGCTACCCAGCTGGGCAGGACAAAGAATGCTAAACACAAATGCCTGGTACAGAGGATCAGCCCCTATCACAAACCGGCAGTAGCTCACAGTCGGAAGATGCTGGGTGATGCCCTTTGCCAACAAGTTTGAGCTGTGAATGCCAGCAAGTGTGCAGGTCGGAGAGCACGCCCGTCACCTGCGGCGAAGGAGGCATGATTCGGATTCCTCTACTTAAGGCAGCACACGCTGCTAAACTGTGTTGCAGACAGACTCGAAAAGCTATAACTCCTGGACTTCTCGTGACCTTGCTCCTTGATTGACGACCCCACTGACTCTCTCTGGTATTTTCGACCCTGGAACTCTTTGACTTTGGAGTAACTCTTAACCCCCAAGGTACTTTGATTCGGAATTCTGCTGATACTGGCTGCTGTGGCTGCTCTTCTGTGTGAGCGCATGTGTTTGCTCTCCACACCTCATGGACTGGGGCCATGACAGAAGGCCTTTTTAACCAAATAGTTGATTTTAGTTGTTTCTTATTTCAGTTTTCATACTTACTGTGTTTTAATATTTTAAATTGATATTGTTTCGCTTGCAATATATGTATGGATCATTTTTAATTTTGTATATCATTGTATTGCTGTCTAATTCTGTATGCCGCCTTGAGTCCCTTTTTGGGGAAAAGGTGGGATATTAATAAATAAATAAATAAATAAATAAATAAATAAATAAATAAATAAATAAATAAATAAATAAATAAATAAATAAATAAATAAATATCAGGTTTCTTGCAATATCAAATCCTTACCTCTACCTACAGAAAATCCGGATTAAAAGACAAAAAGTACCCATGTAGAGGGGGAAACGGGTTTAGCCTCCATGAAATGCACTGGTTGACTATCATAGACCTCATCAGTCTGTGATACAATAAATGACACAAGGTACCCCAGTGATCTTCTTTATTAGCCATCTGTGGCAATGCAGCCATGTGTGTAGTCAAGGAAGAACCCACTGTGCCCGAAGGCAACTCTGAACTCGCCCCAGTTAAAGATCAGATCTCATTTCCATGGAAGACTACAGGAGCCACCCTGGGGTGAGGCAAGGTTGCCTGCCAAAGAAGACGAACGCTGAGGAAAAGATGCAATTTGGCTCCAAAACTGGAGGTGGCGCCCTTGCTATGTTGCAGAAAGCACTGGGGGCTGGAGTACACACTAAGTTTAGAAACAGACAGAGTCTCTGGTATGCTTAACCCCTCGCGCACCTTACAGGATAGCAGTCTACCATTTCAAGCACACTCCCATTTAGCATCCTTCCCTCCCAGCCCAAAGCCATTCGGTGCAGCAAAGAGAGTAAACCATACAGTCCTGTCTCCCTCCGAATGTCCTTCAGTCCCAGTCAGAATAGTCCACGGACAAAGCTGACCCCTCAACCTCTCAACAGCAATAATCCCTACGGGCATCTTTCGCTTTTTTGAAGAATGTTCCCCTGCTCCAAGCAACAGGCCTCCACTAGGGATGCACATGAACTGAACTTTAGTGGTTCCATTCAAAGCAAAGCAAACTACCCTTGATTTGAAGACCTGACTTACCCTCTACAGCATCTGCTTGAGATGTCCATGGGCAATTGGTGGCCCACTGTGTGGGACAGGATCCTGGACTAGATGGGTTGCTGGACTAGATTAGATTGCACGCTCTTTGATTTCTGTTACAACTCTTGCACCACCACTGTCTACAAGGATTCTGCTCAGCATCTCTAGCCTCGGGGACTCATTTGTTTTGGAGTTCTCGATCCGGCCATTCTACAAATAAGTGCAGTGATCTGACAAGTGCCAAAAGCCTGCTTTGTATACATTTCCATAGCAGAATGCTGGGTCATCTATAGATGTCCTGCAAACACAGCAGAGTCAATGATGCCTGTAATTAGACATTGGTTTTCTGCTTGCATGTTCTGGCACCAATAAATCCATCATCCCGGCCAGCTGGTCGCTTATAAAGGAACCAGAGGATGTTTCTCCTTGTTTCTCCAAAAGCCCTTGAATTGACATGTTTCTCTAGCAGAAGGAAAAGGCAGAAGCAGTACGGCTGCACCAAAATTATGAGTTAAGCTGCCATTTTCTCTCCCAGTAACAGAACAACAACTGTATGTTCTTTCTTTGGCTTTGTTTTGTATGTTTGATTAATACTGGGGCAGTCAGAAGGCTTCAGTTAGCTTCCTACTTAAAGTGTGTGTGTGTGTGCGTGTGTGTGTGTGTGCGTGTGTGTGTGTGTTATTAGAACATCCTCTTTGTTCAGTTTGATCTAGTGATTAGGGAGTCAGACTCTTATCTGGGAATAGCAGGTTTGATTCCACCCTCCCCCACAAAGCCAGCTGGGTGACCTTGGGCTAGTCACAGCTCTCTTCTGAGCTCTCACAGCCCCACCTACCTCACAGGGTGTTCTGTTGTGGGGAGAAGAATAGAAAAGCTTTGTCAGCCGCTTTGAGTCCCCTTAAATGGGTGAGAAAAGTGAGGTAGAAAAGCCAACTCTTCTTCTTCTTCTTGAACCTGAATTCTTTTTTGAGCAGTCAGGTTGTTCGGTTCAAACTTGGAACTTTTTTGATCACCCTTGTTTGGTTCAAGCCAGTTCATCCCCAAACCAGTTCAGCACGTCTCTTGTCAGTGCCCTTAAGAACCACAGCAGACAGCAAAATATCTACCTGGCATGGAGATAGGCATCATCTCCCTTTTAAGAGTTGATTTAAAACAGCACAAGGCCAGAGCCTAACATGTATGCAGAAGCAACATGTCACCACCTGGGCCCATGGTGCCATTACACAGAAAAGAGGCAGCCAATGGCTGGTTATTTAATTACTGCTGTTCTACCAAGGAAAGTGGGAAGGACCCACATGGGGGACTTACGGACTCAAATATTAATGTAATTTAAGAGACATCAAACATCTTGGTCAACCTGTGAGTAGGCACGGGCACCAATGTTTTGGGGATTTCGATTTGTATCGAATCGAATGCGAGAAAATTTGTATCCGTTCAAATAGGCCCTTTCCGCACTAGGCCTTATTTCAGATTATATCTCAGGATGGGGACCGACCATCTGCATGCTGGTGCAGACTATGGTAGGCCCTGGTATGGCCTACCATAGATAGGACCAGCATGAAGATGGCTGGTCCCTATCCTGAGATATAATCCCGATTAAGGCCCAGTGCGGAAAGAGCCATAGATCCCCCTTCAAATGTGGCAGAATTCAAATTTTGATACAAATGTTCAATACAAATCACATACGAATCCCCTACATATCCATGTCCGTTCTGAATACGTCAGGCCCATTCTGATACATCAAACCCACCCTGAATCCACTTCGAATCTGCTCTCAGTCCACTTCTGTTGCGGATATGACTGGCGCAGCTGCTCTCCCACCTCACCAGGCTCACAAATGTAATGAAGCTTTGCACAAATGCTCCAAAGCGTTCAATTTGAATGTGAATGTCAGTCTTCGAATGTGCCAAAATTTGATACAAATTTGGATGTCTGAAATTGGACAAATTTGTACAGATTTTCAAATGTGACGAATATTCATGCACATCCCTACTCGTGAGTAATGCAACATCCACAGAATTTACCTTGGAGTATCTCCCCCTGAGCCTAACTTTATTGTACGTAGTGGCATCCTGGTCACTCAGCAGGGGCATAGAGAGGGTGGTAGAATTCAAGGCATTGGCCTGATTCAGGTGCCCAGTGCCACGTTTCAAGCAAGACTCAGGTGCAACAGACCAGAGCAAAGCAGCATGGAACCGAGAGCAAAGCCTGCCACCATCCCTTCTCTCCATCTCCCAAGCCCCCGCAGACCTTTGTGCCTGAAAGCTTCTCCTGAACTGGTGGCACTGGATGGAGCTCAGGTCAGTTTTACAGACCTTCATTCAGAAGTAAACCCTGCTGAATTTCCTCCCAGGGAGGGGTATTTGGAAGGCCATCAGGCCTTCTTAATAGGACTTTTGTACATCTTGTTCTCTTGTGCTTCCTTATATATTGAGATGGTCCATTGGCTTTCTCACACACTCACACAAACTCACAGCGTGGCCTTCTACATTCTGTGGTGATTCAATGACCACTTTGGGTGGCATTAAGCTATGGGTGAACACACACACATTTTGAGCTGCATCTGAAAGGTGAGGATGTACATAGGTCTTGGCAATTTCCTTCCTTCCTTCCTTCCTTCCTTCCTTCCTTCCTTCCTTCCTTCCATCCATCCATCCATCCATCCATCCATCCATCCATCCATCCTTCCTTCCTTCCTTCCTTCCTTCCTTCCTTCCCCTCCCCACCCCACCCCAAGAACTAGACAGTCTATGTCCCATAAAAACTTCTGCAGGTCACTACAATCCTCCCCAAGCCGAATAACATTTGCATGAACTTTATTGGTCTATAAAATCCCCTCCCAGTGGAAATCACAGGTGACTCTTCACGGGGGCCTTTACTGGAGACAGAGGCATAAAAGGAATGATTAATATACTGGAGGAGGAAGAATGGTCGCTTTGGGGAAATTCACATTAAATTCCGGATCATGAGAAGGCTGTCAAAACAAGGGCTCCTGTCGGAACCGGCGCGAACTCCCCATCTGGGTCGCGGGCTTGAATCAAGATGCCGGGGGCTGCCTTCCTTTCCCTGAGAAATAATCTCTTTTTAAAAGCCACGACATTCCTGTCCTTTCCAGGCTTCATTAAATGCCCAGCCGCCTTTCATTCGTTCCTTAGACGGAGACTGCGATGGCGACACGCGCGCCCTCGGGGGCATCCTTGCGCCTACGGGAGACGCGCCTAGGGGACCATCCCCGGGCGCCTCCTTGTCGCCTGGACCGGGTAGGGGAAGGAGATGCCCGGAGCCTCATTTTCCCACCCGGACCGGCAAGACCCTGAAGCACCGGCGGCGAGTTCTCCGCAGCCTCCTCTCTCTCTCTCTCTCTCTCTCTCTCTCTCTCTCCCCTCCAGATTCGCACTTACGCAACTGCGCCGGCGGCCACCACCAGGTGTGCCCCGTCCCCTCCTGGAGCCCCCTTGGAGGATCGCGCGCACCGCGTCCATTGCGCTTCGTCCCCTCGCCTAGCAGCAGCAGCAGCACCCTCGCTCTCTCCGGGGCGCACCCAACACCGGGTCCGTCCCTAGGGCGCTCGGTCCGATCCGGTCCGGTCCAGGCTGGGGGTGGCCCTGCGTCCGCCCCTCTCCTGCCTCTGCTCCTCGGTTGCCTCCGCCGCTTCTCCGGCGGGACCTTCGTGCCCAAGGCCGAAGCTTGTCAAGGGGAAGCGGAGGCGGTGGCGGCGCGGGCGCGATTCCTTGCCCAGCCTCCGGCTGCCCTCTGCCCGCTTGGCACCGCGCGCGCCTTTACGCGCCCCGCGCACCTCGTGGGTCGTGGCTCACCTGGCCCGCGCCAGCCCGGGGCACCTCTGCGCCTTCCATGAGGTCTGCTCGGGTGCCCTAAGGAGCAGCCTCCCGCCTCCGACCGAATCACCGACCGACCGGGGAAGAAAACCGCGGATCGGGACGCACACGGAGCTCAACTCGCTCGGCTGCCCGGCCGTCGCTCTTGGCGAAGTTAAAGCCTGGCACCCAAGGGAGCGCGATCCTCCCCTCCCCTCCCCTTCCTTCCTTTCCTTCCTCCTTCCTGAAACCACGCCTCTTCCACGGGTCCACACACCCTCACGCGTTCAAACGGGGCAGGCGAATGAGGCTGAAGGAAACCTGAGCATGGGCAGAAGACCGCCCCTGTTTGCCTACTAAGAGCCATCGGACCCGAGACTGTTGGCATTCTTTCCAGGGCTTCTCTAAAAGCCTGGCATCTTACAGCAGGAAGAAGAAGAAGAAGAAGAAGACTTAGCTGTTCTACCCAGCTTTTCTCACCCATTTAAGGGGACTCAAAGCAGCTGACAAACCTTCTGTTCTTCTCCCCACCAAAGACACCCTGTGAGGCCGGTAGGGCTGTGAGAGATCCAAAGGGAGCTGTGACGAGCCTAAGGTCACCCAGCTGGCTTCATGGAGGAGGGCAGAATCAAACCCGGTATTCCCAGATAAGAGTCCTACTCCTTAGCCACTGGACCAAACCCTTAAAGACTTTTTAGAACTCCTTCATGGATATTATTGTGTCTGTCTTTTTCCCAGAGCTGCTCACTCATATTATTCCCATTTTGCAAAAGGTGGGGGAGGCTGAGGTGCTGGGGTCACGGGGGCGAGGGGTTGCAGGTCAGCCAAAGAGGCAGCGAGCTGACCAGTGCCAGGCGAGAGCAGCAGCCGCTCACGTTGCTTGCTCACCCGGCTGCAACGATGCCTAGCTCAACTTCTGGACATACTTCGTGCCACCGCTGCCCTTCGCCGGCAAGTTCAGACAGCTGCTGGTGCTGCGTGGCCCACGCGGGTCCACATGTTCAGCTGCGTCTTGCTGCGCCTGCATGCCACCTTCTCTACCTACACCTTGATCAGCTACTACGGCAGCACGATGGGGTGGACAGGCAACCCTGCTTCTGGCCTCTTCGAGGGGCGCTTTGGGGGAGAGGGGGGAGGGAGGAGCAGCGGGAGACTCATCGTGACCCCTCTGAAACAGTAGTTCAGCCCCCAAAGGGGCCGCGACCCACAGGTTGAGAACCGCTGCCCTACAGGCAGAAATGCATACCGATGCAGGAAAGACGCCTATGCTCAAGTCCGCGTCATGTAGTACCTTTGCACATATGAATGTCCAAATAATTTAAATGAATAGATTCAAAAATTCAAAGTTCGTTTGAATGTTTAAATTCAAATTGATAGACATTCTATCTGTGCTGAGTGCGTGGCAGGGTCTCTAACTTTTTTTCCTGCCTCCACCCTAACGCCAAACCCTGCTTCCTCCACGTGCTTTTTCTGGCACATCCTTCTGATAGTCAAACAAACCTCCCAGTTTACGCAAACACCATTGACCCTGGACTTTGAGCACGTTTTGTCTTCTAGCACCGCCTTCTGCGGCATATAAACAGTTTCAGAGGTGGCGATTTCTTTTCCTCATGCAAGCCCAGTTTGCTCCATACCAGTGGTTCTCAGCCTGTGGGTCACGACCCCTTTGGGGGTCGATCCACTCTTTCACAGGGGTCATCTCAGACCATCGGAAAACACATAGGAACAGAGACACCGCTCCTCTGTCCGTCTCCAGGTGGGTCCGCCCACATGCAGATACGGCCACATACGAGTACCTGGCGTGATGACATCATCATAAGAACATAAGAGAATCCCTGCTGGATCAGGCCACAGCCCATCTAGTCCAGCATCCTGTCGTACACAGTGGCCCACCAAATGCCCATGGGCATCTCAAGCAGAGACAAGGACAAACCTATTCCTGCTCTAGAATCCCAGCAAATGGCCTTAGAAGCGCCCCAGTTTCCCCCCCCCCAGCCTGAAAGATGCACCTAGGCATTAATTCTAGTAGCCATTGATACATCTGTCATCCCTAAAGCCATCTAGACTGGTAGCCAACCGCATCACATACATCCCATACAAATACAGGAGAGAGCAGCTACTGTGTAGAAAGCAGCAGCATTGGAGGTAAAACGACACTTTTATATTCACCTGTGGCTCGTGTGAATACTATGCTTTAATTAGGTTCAGTTTGTAACAATGAAAATACATCCTGCATAGCAGATATTTACATTATGATTCATAACAGTGGCAAAATTAGTTATGAAGTAGCAACGAAAATAATTTTATGGTTGGGGGGCTAGGGTTAGGGTTAGGTTGGGGGTCACCACAACATGAGGAACTGTATTAAAGGATAGCGGCATTAGGAAGGTTGAGAACCACTGTTCCATACAAACATGCAAAAAAATCAAATTTATCCTAAGCGGGGGCGATTTTACACTTCACTTCCCATGGACAGAAAAGGTGTGTGAAAGACAAGCATTAACTAGTACATGCATGTGCAAACACTAGTCAATGTCAACCCAGCGCCTACGTGATCTGTTACTTACCTGTGATTGATCATGCCACCGATTCTCTGCAGGGAGCCGCCATCTTGAGTGTGGCGCCCTGCCCAACTGCAGTCACAGTCGTGCCAGGGGGTCATGAGAGCCGCAAGCACACCTCAGCCAGCCGGAGTGCAGATGGTCACCGGCTGGATGCTTAAGGTAAGCTTTCCATCACGATTGGGGAGGGGTGGGGTGTTTGTGTTGTGCGATGTCACACACCACAGCTAGTTTGCAATTAGGCCACGTCTGGGCAGGCAGGGGACACTTGTAGTCTGTGAATGCCTCCTGTAAGTGCAGCTGCAGCTGCCCAGATGTTGCCCAGAGCCCCTTCGAATGTGGTAGGATTTAAATCCGGTACGCATGTTCCTTGAAAACTATTCGAATCCCTGCTGCCAGTCCCACCTACGAATCCCCTATCAATCTGCTCTGAATCTGCTTTGAATCCGCTCTGCATTTGCTGCAGATGTGACTTTGCAACCACCTCCCCACATTCAAACATGTGCATGGAAACATTTGCTTTCACTGGAACGTCAGTCTTCTAATGCAGCCAACGCCTGAATGCGTGAATTTGAACAAAGTTTGAATCTGAAGATACAAATGTCACCCACATTCGTATGTGTTAGAAATATCCGGACGCATTTCGTATGCATCCCGTTTTATCCCCGTATGCATCCCGTTAATGTGTCCCATAGTATCAGCGCAAATGCGTACAGATACATATGAGATTCATCCAGACACATAGGTAATACATATGTATCTGTCCATTCAAATGTTTTAAATCATTCAAACAAATAAAATTCATTCCGTTGTTTAAATTCGATTGCGTAGACATTCCATGCAAATTCCAATGTCCACATTTGATCGAATTCAATTTCGAATGTTTAGAACATTTGTGCACAACCCGAATCCTGAGTGGCGAGGAAGAACCGTGCAGCATGCTTGGCTGCAAATGCATCCTGAAGTTGGCAATGCACCAGCCCTGGAAAGGAGGTCAGTTCAAAGCCCTTTATTTATTTTTTCCCTCCGGCATGGTGTTTGTTCTCTCCTGTTTGTCAAAGGCAGTTTCTCCAGAAGGAAATTGCCCAGTGGCAGGAAGCGTTTGACGGCTTTTTATTTGCTCACAGGCAGGTTCGGTGGATCGATAGCCCGATGGCATTAGGCTCACCGTTGATCAAGAACAATTCAGGAGCCTCCTGTACCAAAAGCCACACTTCCCTTGCTGTGGGGCTCAGTGGCAGCCGGCCAGACAGCACTCCTGTCCCTCCAGGTTTTAAAAAGCTTGGGAGTGACTTGCAGATTGAAAGAAGCAAAAACAAAAGGGGGCAAAAATTGATTGTCCTTTACCGAGACTACTTAAGAAAAGAAGTGAGGAGGAAGGAAGGAGAAGAGTTGCTTTTTATTCCCCACTTTTCCCGTCCTTTTTAATGGGACTCAACACAGCTGACAAACCTTCTGTTCTCCTCCCCACAACGGACACCCTGTGAGGCAAGTGGGGCTGTGATAGCTCAGAAGGCTGTGACTAGCCTAAGGTCTCCCAGTTTGTGGAGGAGTGATGAATCAAACCCAGTGGCTATGAGATACGAGTCTGAGACAAAAAAGAAGAAGAGAGGAGGAGGAGGAGAAGTCATCTTCATATAACCCCAACTGCTTATGGAATCTAAGCATTTTTAGCCACAGTATACTCAACAGAATTCACATTGCCTTCTTATCATTCTCTCAGGATGCAAGGGGCAGGGACACACAAGGGAGCCTTTTCTGTGGTAGCCCCCAGGAGCAGCCTTGGAGCTTTGCCAGGGGCATACATTACATAGAGTTCGGCACCGGGCTACAACATACCCCTCCAGGCAGGCCTTCAATGCTTGCCTTCCTCTCAGGCTGGGAGGGAGAGAGCGTGAAAGGCTATATTTTAAACATGATTTAAGAATGCTTTGTGGATTTTATCTTTTTGTGGCCTCTCTGGGACCTTTTGGTGAAAGGTAGGCGTGTGCACGAATATTCATAATTCGATCGAATCTGCCCGAATTTCAGCATTCAAATTCAAATTGAATGTCCATAAATTCAAATTTAAAGATTCAAATGAATTTCAAGTTTCAGATCTATTTGTTCAGATTATCCAGATGTTCACATGTGTAGAGTTTTGTACTGTACACTTGCAGACACGCACCTTTCCCGTATCCGTACAGGTTTGCAAGGATCCGTACGGGATGAAAAAGGCTTGCCTATGGGATAACTATGGGATGCATACAGATGCATACAGGATGCGAAACGATGCATACAGGCACCAATTCAACTCTATTCATTTGAATAAAAAATTCAAATGAATAGATTCGAATTTGCTTAAATTTGCTTAAATTTGAATTTTAAAGATTCGAATCAAATTGAATTTTCGGGTATTGAATTTGAATTGAATCCAATGCTGAAAATTGCATTCATACACACCCCTAGTGAAAGGTGGGATATACATTCTTCAATCGATCGATCGATCAGCCTCCCAGGGGTTATTTCTGGACCATTTTTCAGTGGACCTGATTGGCTGGCCGCTCAGCTGTAGCAGACTGGGATTGGCTGGGAGCCTCCCTAGCCTCCTACCCCATTCACTCTAAACTCTCCTTCTTGTGATGCTTTTGGACGTTTTTTTAATATGTTGTCCATCTGTCCCCAGAGCCTCAAATGTGCACCGAAGGCAGTTTCAGTGTTTTACATTCGCTGGAACTTTACACGTTTTAATTTCTTACTTCTTACCTTCCCTGGGATCTTTGGTGGAAAGGGGAGATCGTATATGAAGGTAAAATAATATTGCCATCATATAAACAACAGCGTGCAAAAAGCATTAGGATGTCAATTTCATGAGAACACAAGGAGAAGGAGATTTTCCAGGGCAGACAGGAAGGAAATCTGTGCAGTTAAGTTGCAATTCAACACGATAACTCTGAGCTGACTGCAGCCACCATCTCAAAATCTATCCTTGTAAGCTACCCAGTATGTCCGGCGAAGTCCAATTCTTGCTGGATTCATAAAGTAAACTTGTTGCATGTAAACAAATGGGTGTAATTTCCCAGAGCCAGGAAAAAGAAAACAGGCGTCACTTTGCCATTTTCCTGGGAAGCCGGAGCCATGATCAAAGGCTTTCTTCTCCAATTCAATTTCATTGTCCTCTGATGTGTTTGGGTACAGTGCAAGTCCAAGGCTGTCAACTAGGCGAGGAGGAGGAGGAGAAGGAGAAATCTGAAACATCCAGGAAATTCTTCAGCTGACACAGAAATTGTACAATGGCTCAGGGCTTTCTAGACCGGATCAGGCCAGTAAACCATAAACCTCTCACATCCTGCTGCTGAGGTCCTTGCAGGGTACTTTATCAATTGTATAACACAGAACTTTAGAGGAAGCAATTCCTATTATGGTTCTTGCAGAGAATCCAAAAGCATTGTCAACCTGCAGCAGCCAAGTCCTAGGCTGTTTCCACATAGAACTCTGCGGATTATTATGTTCACACGAAAGTGAGAATGTGGTTGTAGTCTCAGAATAAAAGGATAATTTCTTCTAAGATGGTCTCTCCAACCACCCCATGCACAGTCCAAAGAATAACAATATCTCTTCCTAGAACTAAAGGGAGGGAAGGATTTCTTCTTAGCCGTGGGATTTTTAGGCAGATGGGATTTTTTTTTCCCCAATGGCAGGGCTCCAGATGTTTGTGAACCGCAGCTCCCACCATTCCAGATTAGCTAGAAAGGAGTTCTGCCTACCTTCTGGCATCTGAAACACGATGGATGGAGGCTGCAAAGCACACAGGGAACCAGAACCCAAATACGGGCCGCAGGAGGAGAAGGGAGACTTTGACCTTCTGTATCCCATTTTGGGCCAATGCTTCCCATATGTAGAACCAGCCCTAGAACTTTTGCTCAGGCGCCTCTTCAAACTGTGAGCAAGAGGAAAGCAGGGGTGTCCATGGAGCTGGCAGGTGACACGCTGACAGTTGGAAGGGGTGGAGCCTCTTTTGGTTACTCTTCCAGACAGACCCAAATGTAGAACCCCTGAAAGACCAGAGTGGCAAACCAGAAAGGTCAATAGGTCCCCGGCTGACAGAAGACTTGTGTAAAATTCTGGTCAGCAGCACACCTGAAATAGGATACTTTGGGACTGGGGGAAAGGGGGGGGGAAAGGTCAACCAGGGGCTGGAACACCTTCCTGGTGGCACCAGGCTGTGACATCTAGGCCTCTTCAACCTTGAAAGAAGGCATTTAAGGGGGACCCTGACTGAAGCACGGTGTGGAAAAGGTGGATAGAAGGGGGAAACTTTTATTTACTGCACAGCACTAGAACTAGGGGGTAGATGAAGGAGAGTTGGGACCCACAAATGTTTTCTAACACAAACCCGTTGGATACCTTCACACACCTTTGTATCTTGGATCAAGCAGAGGTGCATCCTCTAGGTTCATTTTAACACTCATTTGTTCAGTTCAAATCCATACCCTGTTTCCCAACAGGCGGGATGTTCAGTTTGAAGAACGCGAACCTTCCAACCGCCCTCTGTTCAGGTTAAAAACTGAACCAGCTTGACACATCTCTAGGAAGCAAGAGACATCTTTGGAACGTTCCACTGTAAATTACAAAAGGAAAATATCCCCGTGGAAAACAATGTGTTCTGACACGTACTGAGCACATCTAATTTTGACCAAGACAAGACAGATCTTCCTGCGGACCATTTTTAGCACCACTCTGTCTTTATTTTGAGCTCATCGTCTCCCTCTGATTTATAGTACACAGAAAAGAGGTGAAAGATGGATCACAAATGTCTCTGCGCAGTGGAAACTTTGAGCGGATTTTATTGAAATGGCCATTTTCACCTCCAGCCTTTCAGCAGTCAGACTGAAAGGCACATTGAGCAAATAAGGTTTTCTCTCCCCCCACCCCACCCCTGCTTTTCTTCACTGCCAGAATGATGCCAAGCAATTCCTTTAAGAGGGTTAAGAAGGGCTGGGCATGGCATTACACATCTTGTTAGCTCAGGTCTTTTGTTTAGGACTCCTTCTGGCTGCTTGCTTTTTCCAAGGATTTGAATGGCTTTTGAAAGAAAATCCACTGACGTGATTCAAAAGAAATTTGTCAGCCCCACCTGTGTGCGTTTTCTCCATCCATGGATTCCACATATCCACCAATATACCTCCAAAGCGAATTTGTTTCTTTGCTTTTGCTGGAAATTGGCTGTTTCCCACGACTTCGGGAGCTCTCCTAACCATTACCACTACCAGTGTCTCCTAGGGGTGTACGCGAATGAATGCAATTTTCAACATTCTAATGTTTAAAATCTGAATGTATTCACATCCGATTCAGTTTGAAAACATTAAAATCTATTCGTACGAATGTGAGATTTGTATTTGATGATATGAATGTCAACAACATTTGTATGTGTCCATACACAGCTCAGAGATTCAGGGTGTGGTCCTCAGGTTCCCAAACCTTCTCTAATCCACCTTTTCCAGCACAGAATGTCCAGGAGAGAGGTGAGGGGCAGATGGCATCCCACCTCAAAGCTTCTCTAAGATGCTTGGCTTTGTGGTGTCTGATCATAGCCTGTGAAGGGTCTCCTAATTCCATCCATCACGCATCCCGTGAATTTTGAATGTTTTGAATATTTGTGTACATCCTTAGTCTAGTGTCTCTACTTGACACCTCTTTCATTTTACCTGTTCTCCTGCTTTCCAGACTCTTTTGCAGTTTCCTTTCCACATCTTCATGCTTCTTCTTGACTTTAGACCTCCTCCCATCAACACTGTTTTCCTGTCTTTCGCCACATCTGCTCCATACGTCTGAACTTCTTCATGATACAGATGCCTAAACCATTGGTTGGGTTCCCTGGAAACTAGGGAATATGAAGATGCTGTTCACCTAACAGGGACCTGGTTTGGTCTTGTGGGTTAGATAAATTCTTATCTGGTGGTTACCAGGTTTGATTCTGCACTCCTCCATGAAATCCCAGCTGGGTGACCTTGGGCTGGTCGCTTCTCTTTTTCTGAGCTCTCTCAGACTGTTGTGGGGAGAAGAACAGAAGGCTTGTTAGTTGCTTTGAAGCCCCTTAAATGGATGAGAAAAGCAGGATATAAAAGCCACCTCCTCCACTCCACCTCCTCCTCCACCTCTTCCTCCTTCTCCTCCTCTTCCTCCTCCCTATTTCTCATGGGGATCAGTGGCTTCATGTTTGGACATTCCTTTTTCATGGAGTTTAAAGGGCCTCAACCCTTGGGGATTACCATTCCAGTGAGCAAAGTGTGAACAGGTCCTCTCTTTCTGCTCTGCACAAGTTCTAGGAGAATATTCCTACTGAGATTTGGGCTGCATTCTGACATGCTGATTAAGCCATCTTGAGTCTTCAGCATCCCAACAGTTTTTAAAGGTTCTGTACCTTTTGTGGCCTAAGTGAGTTTTGAGAGATTTCTTCCTTTTTTCCAGGAAATTTTGGTTTGCCAATTACTCCTCCTTGTGTTGGAGTCCTTGGGAGTTCAGGAGAGGAGATGGATTATGACTCGGATATATTTATCTTCAGGTCAATGACAGCCAGATGGATGGTGACCCTGACACAAGTATTTCACCTTTGATCCTATCCCCAGCAAATAATTTACTATAGGAGAAAAATAGTATCCGCTGAAATGGAATGTTAACTGTCCATTCAATAAATCATTTTATTCAGCAGAATGAGAATGCTAGCACCAGGGACTACTATTTCCTATCAAGATTAATATTCCCTTCAATCCAAGGTTGAACTTGGAATTAGGAGACCCTTCACAGGCTATGATCAGACACCACAAAGCCAAGCATCTTAGAGAAGGCTTTGAGGTGGGACTGTTCACATCCCAGTCTGCCCTCCCCCCCTCTCCTGAACATTAGAGAGGTGGATTAGAGAAGGTTTGGGAACATGAGTACCACACTCTGTCTCTCTTGTTCTGTCTGAAAAGCTTCGCAATTCAGTTTTGAAGGACTCAGGTTTCATGAGCAATGGCTGGTCTCATAGGCAGCCTTTGCACATGAAACCAGGGCTGATTTCACACTTTCCTTCCTGCCCCATGGACAGGAAAGGTGTGCAAGAGACTAACGTTGACTAGCGCTCACACTTGGACAGACTAGCCCTGGCTCAACTGATCACTTACCTGAGATCAATTGCACAGCTGATCGACTCCTGGGTGCTGCCATCTTGAGTGTGGCACCTTGCGTGACTTCTCATGCACCAGTGCCATCACTAGGACCATGCTAGTCACAGTACCCAGCAACTGCAGTCACATCGGGGGGTCATGTGAGTTGCCAGTGCACTTGGGCAGCAGGCCAGATGACGCCCCCCCCCCCCAGCCATAAGGTCTGCCAGAGGGTCACCGGCTGTTGAACGCTTCCAGGTAGGTTCCCAGTCATGTTGTGCACCACAGCTACTTTACAATTAGGCAACATCTGGGCAGGCGGGGGGCGCTAGTAGGCTGTAAATGCCTCCTTTAATTGCAGATGCACCTGTCCAGATGTTGACTAACTGTAAACTACAGGCTGAAGTGCAAATTGGACTCAAGCTATCAGCCTTTCAGCCAAATGCTTCATTGTATTTGGCAACCCTGTGCCGCCTTGGGAGGGAGGTGAGGAGGATGGATGGATGGATGGGTGGATGGATGGTTGGGGACTTCTCCCATACCACCTCACCTCCCATCTGACTTCCGGAGTTGAAGCCAGGCAGATAAGGGGATTCCGTTGCTTCCCACCTGGAAAATCAGCAGCAGCAGCGGTCAGGAGGCGGCTTCATCCAGGAAAGTAGCTGAAGCTGGCTGCTTCCCCAGGGTTTCTTTCAGCCTAAAGCTTCATCAAAGGTCTGGGAAGAAGCCTCCCTACATTTGCTGGGGGAAGCTTCACACAAAGGTGAAAGTTTTTCCTGTTCACTTCAATGAGAAGCAAATTCTCATTGAAACACATTCTGCAAGGCAGCTTTGAGATAGCTCAGAGGTGGCTTCACGGTAGGGTTGGTCACCATACCAGCCTCCTTTCCCCCCTTCTCCTCAATATTCTGTGCTAGAAAAGGTGGATTGGAGAAAGCTTGGGAACACAAGAGCCACCCACTGTAGCCTCTGAGATGCCTCTGGGGTGCCTCTTTTGTTCTGCCTGAACACAGCCACAGGTTCTGCATGGCTCTTCTGCTCAACAGGTTGAACCTTGCTGAGATAATATAAGAGCCAGATGAGAAGAAATGTGGACCTAACACCCAATAGGCAAATTGTGACTCACAGTGCATAACAATAAAAAATTTACGGGCCCCAATGCAAACATTACCATACTTTTGTCAGTTTGAAACCTCAACCTTCTCTTTCTGAATTCTGCATTTATTCCATCCCACACAGCAGCCCCAGGGTGGTCAACAAAATGACCAGAACAAAACAGTAACAGCAACAAAAAGACAACATCAGTGCATGAAAGCTAAAATAGACAACCAGCAGGACTTGCAATTCTGGCTTTGATGCCAGTTCAGATAGTCATCTCTAGCATGCCCAGCAGATGGCAATGTTGTTCCATGGACAAACCATGTCCAGATCCCAATTGTCCAAGACTTTCTATGTAGTTCTGAAGAGGACAAAGGTCAAAGATGGGAAGAACTGAGGCCATTTCACACTTACCTTGGTTGTGCATTGTGCACTAAGGCCAGTACGCTCCAGGAACAGGAGGACCATTCGGATTTGCCAGGCCATTACCGGCCTGAAATGCGAATGTTCCTCCCATATACCAGTCTGCATTGATGCCTCCAGAGCCAGAAGTTCCACCTACTTGCTGCCACAACTGGCCACTTAGATGCCATTGTGAGAGGAGTGTGTTTGATCACAGGCTAACCCGTGATCAAATGTCTCTCTCCCAATTATACGATCGATCGCCATTTCCATGCATGTGTGTGCGCCAGCAACGCCACCACGCAGGCGCCATGTTCCCCACCCACCAAATGCAGCAAACCAGAAATAGAGCAAGCCGTCACACCTGTGGATGCTCCCAGTAAGTCCGATTTCATGTTCCACATCTCATCCACAATCATGACAGCTATGGTGAGGGTAGGGACAGTTCTAGGTTGGAGCAGCCCAATGAGAGTGTGTATGCTCTTCACTAGAGCTGTTCTAATTGCATACCAGAGGCCTAAGTGCAAATTGCCCTATGGTTCTATACAAAGTATTGGGACCCTGGCAACATTTCACCAGGTTCCTGCAAACGGTCCCAGAACTCCAGCAAGCAACTTTGGAGGCTGGGAACTGACATTCTCAGGACCTTTTCACACTTAACTTCCATGGGACAGTGCCCCATGGGAGTTAAGTATAGGGACACTGGCCGAGATTCACACTATGAACACCAGCTCCATCCCAGACTTACCTGGAATTTACCCTGCAGCAGGCTAGGCACAAATGCTGCCTCACCACAGCAATGGCCATGTGTGTCAGGCTGTTACTACAGCAATCAAGAGACGTGGCACACAACTTCACAACCACAGTCACCCTGCCTCTACACACACACACAGCCTCCTCATGCCTGGTGCTCCTGGTATAACTGGTATACCAGCCCACAGCTAACGAACATGGGAACAGCCATGCACATGGGGAGCCATTTTGAGGTGGAAGCAGCTCCACAATGAACCAATGCTCTGTGCTGGAGCAACCCTGGTGGTTCCCAAGTGTGAAAAGGCCCTCAGTCTGCTGCATTGGGCTGGGCTGGGCTGGGTTGCCATAATGTGGGCTGCCCTTGGTGTGGGCCACTGGCTTCTCACCAGTCTTGGGCCAGATCACCCAATCCAGCTCAAGATGGGACCTACCAAGGTGTGGGAGAACACATGCAGTGTAGTAACAGCCATGGGTGCTTAATCTTTCAAGTGCTATGGGATCGTGGCTGCTAAAATGCAAGGCCCTGCCATGGTGGAAGCTTTAGAAGGCTGTGGGCAAAGTTCTGCCCCTAGGAGGCCGTGGGAGGAACTTTGCGTGTGTGGGTCCCAGCAAAACTTCACAGATGCACACCAGTCAACCCCTGGGGACTCAGTGTGCTAAGGTAACTTGCTCAACAAATTACATTTCCCTTCTTCTTCTTCTTCTTCTTCTTCTTCTTCTTCTTCTTCTTCTTTTAAATATCTTTATTGAATTTTTGTACATATTCTAATAATCAACAAAACTGCATTTCCCTTCTGCAGTTCTGCTTGGCCCTCTTGCCTTAGATTGGAGAGGTAGGCAGGTTGCCTCTGAAGGCCATTTGCAGGGCTTTGGGTGCAGGTGAAGGTTTTACCTTTGTCTCCTACTTGCAAATGCCCGGAAGCAGGGATGTGCATGAATATTCCTAACATTAATTATTCGTAAGAGTTTGGATGAATTCAAACATTCATGCACAAATCAAATGTTGCAACATTTGTACATTAACATTCATACAAATAATTGTACAAATAGCTCGTACTTTTGTTAAACTGGGGATACGTATCCAATGCATATTCAGGATCCATATGCATTCATGTCGGATATTCGTACAAATTTGTATGAATACATTCATCTTGAATAGAATCCTACCACCTTCAAAGGGGATCTATGTGAACGAACACTAAGGGGGAATCCACACAGCAAGCTTATTTCGCTTTCCCTAAACCGAAATAATAGAACCAGATGCAAACGCGAATTTGCCTGTTCCCATTACTTTTAACTTAATCGCATTCGATCCAGATTCTGAGGATCGTACGTGGCGTACGTGACTCAAGGGGGGACTCAAGTGGCTACTTTTTAAAATCTGCTTTGCAGGGCTGCCCTGCCCTCTTCCTCCTGGCATGGACGTGCCACCCATAACAGACCCCTTCATGGAGCCTAGCTGGGTGGCTGCCGCTTGCCTGGATGGACGAAAAACAGGCACCGGCAGCCAGCAATTCTTTGCCCTCCTCTCCCCATTTCCCAGGGCACACAGCAGCAGCAGCAGCAACTCAAACCCCCTTCACAGCCACAGTCTTTAGAACAGAACCTCCAGGGCTTTCCTTTCCCTTTTTTAAAGGTCAGAACTTTCAAAGAGCTAGAATTGCACAAAACTGCAACATTGTTATTAAGGTGTGAAGAGGCTACATCGCTACAGTGTAGCTTTAAGGACTGGATTTTTATAGTGGCTGTTTTGAGGGTGGATTTTTTCAATGAAATCACTATCTTTGGAAGCAAGCTATTCGGGGAGGGAAACCCTAAACATGGATTCTCATCCCTTAACACCGTACGGTCCCCACAGTAAAAAATGTAAAACGTTTCAAGCACACGATCCGGAGTGAGACCTGTTGAAATCAGGATTGAGATTCACCACGCTTGGGGTGGTTTAACACGGAGAAAGTGTGTTAAGCCAAACTGCCGTGCAGACTCCGAGGATTGAAAACGTTTTGAATCCGAGATAAGGTGAAGACACGGCCTAATTTTCTAACATTCGATTTGTTATGAATATAATGCCACATTACCCATTCATGCCATCCCTACCTGGAAGCAATTGGTGGGCCACTGTGTGAGACAGGATGCTGAATTAGATGGGCTGTGGCCTTGATCCAGAAGGGCTCCACTTATGTTCTTAGGTAAAACCAGGTGTCCCTGAATTTTCTTACAAAATGGTGGATTCATTCCCCCCCCCACTTCTGAGAGCCTTCTGTGTTCCTCCATGCCTTCCTTTCTCACCCACAAAAAGAGAAAGGAAAGGCACACGTTACCAGCAATTCCAGAAAGAAACTGGGCATTTTCCAGTCTTCAAGCAACTAGGAAGAACCGTGAGTGAAGGTCTTTCTCCCCCTACACACACACACCCCAAGAATTTTTTTGCCATCTGAGCGTCTCAGCCAAACTGTACACTCTGTCTTCAAAAATGTGAGAGAGCAAACAGAGTCATGTCTACGGCCTTCAAGAAGAGGCAGCACTATGTAAACATGGAGAAAAACCAGGAGTCTTAGAAAGCTAATATTTAGAAATGTCTTGTGTTTGCCTCGCATGAACATTGCTCTGATGGAGACGTTCCAGCTGCCACCAGCAGATGCACAACTGTAAAACTCTGTCTCTGTTGCCTTGCCTTCCCCGACTGAAGCTGAAGCCAAAGCAAAACAAAGGAATGGGGCTACATTTTCCTCTTTTACTTCTCTTTTTCAGTTCTCGTTCTTTCCCACTGACATCTGCAATTCCTCCTCAAGCTGTTAAAGATACCCAGAGAGGGAGGAGGCACACTTTGATAATATCCAGAGGTATCCAAGCCTTCATCCTTTTATCATTCATTTTGCCTCCTTTGAGACAACCTCAAGACTCATACGTTGCTGTCCCTATGTAGCTAGGGATGTGCAAAGCGCCGTTTAGAATGTTTTACAAAGCATTCGACATGGCTGCTCATTCGCAAAGGCCAGGTTCGACAGCTCCTGAAATGTGCTTGATGGAGAATGGGAGGGTCAGCTCCGAGTGCTGGGGAAGGCGGGTCCTCAAAGGGCCACCGTGCCCTAGTTGTGGAGCACAGGAAACGTAACTTCTGTGTGCGGTTCTTGTCCAGGAAATGCAAAAGAGAAGGTGTCTGCATCTCACCTTACTTACCACTAGATGGCAAGATTTAGCTAATCTTGTATAAATAATTTATTCAGGATGCCTCACCCTCCAGCCCCATTTTACTGGCTCTGATCCTGAAATATCTTGAGATTTAGGCCCTGGTCACACACAGGTAAAATATGACATTCTATCGAGAGTTTGATCTGAAGACGTTCCCATGCAATTAATGATAGGTTGTCCTCAGCTGATACCTCGCCTCGGCCACACTGTTCTGTTATTGCACTGAGCCTTCTGTAAGCGGCACGTGAATTCTCCTCCCTTCTCGATTGTGCCAACACTGCAAGCACTCTGAGAGGATGAAGTCAAGTCCTTCACCTTCGGGGGCATGGATGGTGTTCAGGAAAGGCTTTGTGTGTGTACCCACCCCTTCCCCCTGCTTTACAATTTAAAAAACACAAGTCCGTATTTTGTGCCACTTTGTTCAATCAGAAATATAACAGCCGCGCAGACCGCTGCCTATGTTCGCCACCTACATTGCTCTGATGTCATTTTCGACTGCAAGTGCCCGAGACTGATAGCCCCTTAATGACCACTGGATCACCAAAAGCCATGCAGAGGAAGGGAGTCCATGGCAGCCCTGATGTCGTTCTTACACTCTTGGGCAAAAATTACACCTTTCTTTTTAAATAAGTCAGCAAGTGTCATTTTGCCCCCTTTATAAATCTGGTGAGGCCACATTTGGAATATTGTGTACAATTCTGGTCAGCACACCTCAAAAAGGATATTGTGGAACTAGAGAAGGTGCAGAGAAGGGCAACCAGAATGATTAAGGGGCTGGAACATCTCCCTTACGAAACCAGGCTGCAGCGTCTAGGCCTCTTCAGTCTGGAGAGACGGCGTTTAAGAGGGGACCTGATTGAAGTGTATAAAATTATGCATGGTATAGAAAAGGTGGATAGAGAACATTTCTTTTCTCTATCACACAACGCTAGAACCAGGGGGCATCTATGAAGCTGATGGGTAGGAGGGTCATGTCTGACAGGGGGAAGTATTTCTTCACCCAGAGGGTCATCGGCTTATGGAATGTGCTGCCGGAAGAGGTGGTGACAGCTACCAGTCTAGATGGCTTTAAGGTAGCGTTAGACATTCGGTTCAAATTCAAAAATGCATGGGAACGGCTCCTCCTGAATCCAATTTTGATCCGGGCCAAAACGTGCATGGGGACGCACCCATAAATCAGCATCTTAGCATAGAACAGGCCCTGTTTGCACCTTCAAACTTTGGGATGCAGATAGATTCCAAACTTACCTGGAGCATCCCCAAGTGTCAGGTAACTGTGAATTGCCTCTAGAGGCAATTGTGGCACCAGAGCAACGGTGCCAATGCTCAGGCGCAGCACTGTTGCCACAGCGATCGGGCAACGGAGCATGTGCCTGCACCTATGTTGCCCCACGGCAACACTCTGTTTGCCCAGAGTAGGTGCAAAAAGAGCATACAAGTACAGTACAGTTGTAAAGCATGAAAATGTGTTCCCCAGGTATCTGGGTTGGAGGAAGGACCAGGATGTATGGAGATGCTTCTGGGATGGAAGCATCTCCACATAACATGGATGGTCCATCTCAGAGCATCCCTGGACTTCACCTCCTAGGTCTCCAAAAGCCGCCTTCTCCTTCCTAAGATCAGCTTGTCTGCCCATTATTGCTGAGACGGATTTGAGCATGCAGTGGAAAGAATCCTCCTTAGAGGGCAGTCCAGTATCTTGTAAAATTACGCAAATTATCCCAGCAAGCCTAGAAGCAGGACAGCTGAAGAAATAATGCTAATGGAACCCTAAGTGAGTGATGTGAAGTAGAGGGGTGGGGGAGAATCATTTCTTGATGTGGTTTGCATGAATTTTCTATGCAATCTCACAGTTGTCCTTGCCATATTGACAGAAGGTCAAAATCTGACAGAGCACTTGTATCTGTATGGACAGTAACTCAACTATGGAGGAGGAAGAGGAGGAGAAAAAGAAGATAATACAAAATTTGATGGATTCGTCAATTGAATTTCCATCTGCTGAAATTCTGCACGAGCTCTGGAGCTAAGTTAGGTGGAGTGCCTAACAAACTCAGCTTTATGACAAAGTAAGCAAGGGCTGAGCAACACTCCTATTGCTCCTGAATCACACTGGTCCTGTGATGATGTTATCAGATGGCCAAATATGGAACTGATCCATCCTATTCCCTGCAATCCCCCAAACAGCCAGGAGGGGCACCCAAGAGCAAGGTGAATTGAAGAGAGTTCCCACCTTGCTGTAGGGCAGGGTTTGACGCTTCCCACTTTAAAGACTCAGCTCCCATGTAAGAAGGGCATGAACATTTCAAATGGTTCGGCGCACATTCAAAACGGTGTTTTGCATATCTCTAACATGCAGGCTTTGTGCCATGGGGCCAAGGTAATACCACCTTCTAAAACGATTGGAATATCACCATCCATCATGCAGTGAAGGCTCTGATTAGATTGCCTTCAGCAGAGAAGGATTTCTGTGTAAAAAGACACATGTAGACACCTTAAGGAGAAAAAGAGGAAAACCTGAAGTTCTTATCCGGCCTCAACTTTTCTTCAACTGACCTTGGGTTTTGCTTTCATCTTGCAAATTTATTACCTCAAGCCTCACTTGCTTAATCTCCAAATGCTAATCTATAAGACTCCTCACTTTGCTGAGTTTCTGCCCTATTTGAATTTGCTTAGCCTCCACTGCTTTTAGTCTGCTACAGGCAGAGAGAGGGAAAGAGAGAGAATTTCTGAAAAAGGGCTCTTTCACACACCTCTTTCCTTCAAAGTCTCTTCTGATAAAGCCAAAAGCCCATGGGCAATATTTTTCATTTATTTCATTCACTGCATCTAATTTGAGCAAATGCACCATGAATGACAAAATTAAAGAGCCTGAAAAATGGGTTTTCAGACCTTGAGGCTAAGAACTGAAACCAATTGTTCATGTCTATGTTACAAGAAGAAGAAGAAGAAGAAGAAGAAGAAGAAGAAGAAGAAGAAGAAGAAGAAGAAGAAAGCTAAGCAACATGTTGGCTTCTAAACAACGCACAAACCTGCCTTTCCCCTATCAATAGATAACTGCAACAGTTAAATTGCAGGTATCGAAGCCTGATATATTTTTCGTGACAACCTGTGTGGTTTGCATAAGTGTAGAATTATTTACAAAATCTAGGGGAAAATAGGAAGATAACAAACCTAGCAGCAAAGCTTCTTTGCCTGTGCATAAACTGAAATGATTCAGTACATTCGTCTTGGTTGCCCTGGTTGATGACCTTATCTGGGAGAGAGACAGGGGGAATGTTACCTTGTTGGTTCTCCTGGACCTCTCAGTAACTTTTGATGCCATTGATCATGGTATTCATAGTTGTTTGCAATTTGTTGTTTTAAAAGTTGTTACCTACCCTGAGACCTTCAGGTACAGGACGGGATAGAAATACAAATAATAAATAAACATAACATAAGAACATAAGAGAAGCCTTGCTGGATCAGGCCACAGCCCATCTAGTCTAGCATCCTGTCGCACACAGTGGCCCACCAAATGCTCATGGGCACCTCAAGCAGAGACAAGGACAAACCTTCTCCTGCTCTAGAATCCCAGCAAATGGCCTTAGAAGCGCCCCGGTTCACCCCCCCCCAGCCTGAAAGATGCACCTAGGCATTCGTTCCAGTAGCCATTGATACATCTGTTGTCCATAAATTTGTCTAACCCTACCTTAAAGCCATCTAGACTGGTAGCTGTCACCACCTCTTCCGGCAGCACATTCCATAAGCCGATGACCCTCTGGGTGAAGAAATACTTCCCCCTGTCAGACCTTATTCTCCTACCCATCAGCTTCTTAGGTGCCCCCTGGTTCTAGTATTGTGTGACAGAGAAAAGAAATTTTCTCTATCCACCTTTTCTATACCATGCATAATTTTATATATTTCAATCAGGTCCCCTCTTAAACGCCGTCTCTCCAGACTGAAGAGGCCTAGATGTTGCAGTCTGGCTTCGTAAGGGAATAACCTTATGAAAGAAAGAAATAACCCACCATGCCTCCTCCTGAAGGGTCGGGTTTTCAGTGCTCTTTTTTTCAAGGCCTGGATCCTCACTGGTTGAAAACACATCCCCTGTTCTAAAGAGCAGAATAGAGGAAGAACTGAGAAGCTTGGGAAGACCGTGGGCCAGAGAACCATATCGGCGTTCACCGCTAGCAACAAGTCCATTCTTGAATCCGTGTGGGATGTGTTTTCAACCAGTGTTCAGGATGCAAATGTATCGAGGCATATTTCATAGCTGCTGAACAAGATTCCTGCTGTTCGCATTCCAACAGCTGCACTCCCTTCCCTTCCCTTCTCTTCCCCTTCCCCTTCCCTCCCCCACGTTCTCCTGGCTCCTGTACAGAATGTTTGGCTTGCTGCACTAGAGGGAAATGACAGGTATGTGCTTGTCTGATGGTGTCCTTGCAGAAGACAGCTGCTAATTTGTCACACCTTAGATCGGCAGCAGATATTACCTTGGGAAATAGCCAAATGTTTATGCTCTTCTTCTTGCTGTTTATGCTTTCTGGGTTAAAGAGTGCATTTTGCTGCTGCTGCTGCTATAATAATAATAATAATAATAATAATAATAATAATAATAATAATAATAATAATAATAATAATAATAATAATAATAATAATAATAATAATAATAATAATAATAATAATAATAATAATAATAATAAATAAACAAACCTGCGCACATCCCTACTTTGATGGTGCCCATCTTGCAGTTGTGGACACGCCCTTTGTATGGCGCTTTCATCTCAATCCCAGAGCCCGTATCAAATATCCAGAGACTCACAGAAGATTTCCCACCTGCTATATATGGATGATTTGAAGCTCTATAGAAAGACTGAAATGGAGATCCAGTCTTTGACAAACACAGTTTGCATCTTCAGTACAGATATCAGCATGGAATTCAGCCCGGATAAATGTGCCACAGTGGCACTGAAGAAAGGAAAGATCACAGACAGCGAAGGGCAAACCGTAAAGTGCCACCAGCCTGAGACTTATAAGTATCTGGGAATACTGTAGCTGGATAATATAAAGCATAGGCAAGTGAAAAATGTGATCAGCAAAGAATATGTCCAATGAGTCAGGAAAACATTGAAGAGCAAGTTAAATGGCGGAAACACTTCCAAAGCCATTAATACCTGGGCCATACCTGTCCTAGGATATACTGCTGGAATAGTGAACTGGACTCAAGCTGAGTTGGATAGCCTGGATAGAAAAACACCCACCCACCCATGCAGTGAGATGGACAGGCTGTATGTGCCCAGAAGATCCGGGGACAGAGGAATGCTGCAGGTGGAACAGATCGTCGAAGAGGAAAGGCGTGCTCTGGATGATTATATCAAAGGCAGTCAAGAGCCAGCTCTGATGGAATGGAGGTGGACAATCAAAAACTGCTCAAAGTGCAGCAAACCAAGATTGAATATCAGAGAAATGTAGTGCAAGCCCAAACAGACATCATCATCATCATCATCATGGCTTGGCTTCACTCCAAAGTCACTTCGAAGTTCACTCCGAAGATCAGAACAGACTTCGAAGACGCTCCAGAGCTATTTTGCACAGACTTCAAAGACGCTCCAAAATGGCTCCGGAGTGACTTCGAAGTGACTTCGGAGCCGCTTTGGAGATTGTACCCCCTGTCCCCCCAAACACCTGGGGTGACAGGCAGCCCCCTTGTGGGTAGATCCAGATTTCCAAATGGGTGCTCTGGCGTTTCCACGGCAGGGAGACTAGCACCCATTGCTGTCGGGTGCTAGACCACCCATGGAAACACATTGGGTACCTCCCTTAATCCGGATCTAATGGATCCGGATTAAGGGAAGTACCCATTCCCTAGATCCGGATCTTCTTAGATCCGAATTAAAGGAGTGCAGTGGAAAAATACCCATAGACCCAATATTTGGATGTGATATACGATGACGAGTTCATTCAGATTTTTGAACATCTGAATTCACACCCTATTGGAAAATCCAGATTTTTAAAAATCTGATTTGAATTCGAATGACAATATTCGTTGAATTCGAATCGGATTTTTAATTGTCAAATATCTGCGCACATCCCTACTTTGATGGTGCCCACCTTGCAGTTGTGGACACGCCCTTTGTATGGCGCTTTCAGCTCAATCCCAGAGCCCGTCTATTAGGGGCTCATTGTGCTGATGATGACAACCAATTTATTTTCCTGCCACCCACTCTCAGCCTTCACAGTTATAATGACACTGCCTTCCCTGCAAGAGACTTGGTAGATGCCAGGAGACATTCCTAACAAGAGATAATTAGGATAATGTTATAATGCTTTAAAATGCTCTAGGGCCGAATATTTATCAGCATCAGTTCACCCCTCGGACGAGGCTTTTAATTGTAAGGAGCAGCATCGATCTGAAGAGGCATGAATGGGTTATTTTCCTGAAGGCTGGAGGCCTGGAAGCAACTTAACCAAATAAAAAAGGGGGGCAGCCTTAATGTCTTTTCATAAAAATCAGGGACATTGGGCAAGACCAAACACACATACCCGATTTGAGTGACAGAACTTACCATCTTAAAATAATCTTTTTTTATTTTGTCTTTTTTGCAAAGGATTAGAGATACCTAGCAATGAATTCTTATCATCCTTACTAGATTGCCATGTCCACAGATAACTGATTCAGAGGAAACTGGTGCATGTTTTTTTCCATTTAAAAATTGTTCCAGAGAAAAGATGTCTCCAAAGGCCACTTGCAGGGAGTCAAGAGCAGGTGAAGGTTTTGCCCTTGTCCCCTGCTTGAGATGCTCAGAAGCTAATGCGTGAGATGAGATGTTGGACCAGATGGGCTGTGGCCTCATCCAGCAGCGCTCCTCTGATGTTCTTAGAGAAAAATTCTTGGAGGGCAGGTGTATCAGTGTCTATTAGAATGGATGCCTAGGGGTCTGAGAGCAGGAGAGGTCTGAAAATGAGCCTTTACACACTTAATGCATATCTCAAGGCAGGGGAAGACCCAAGATGGTGAACCCGCACCTCATGGAGCCATTTCCCAACCAGAAATGGCTCCACACATCTGGGGGCATCCCCAAGGCACAGCTGCCTTATTCTGGATTATATCTCAGAATAGGGACCTGCCATCTGACTAGTAGAGCAGACCGTGCCCTGTTCCCATGTCCTGGGGCCATCAGACCTGCTCTGGTCTGTCCTAGCAAACTTAAAAAAAAATGGGACCCAGTGAAATTCCTGTTTCTCTTGAATTAATCTGTGCACTGGTTAGACAGGAGGTGTTTTGTTTTTTTAAGAATTTGCATTATATGTTTCAAATATTTACTGTATCAACCAGCCAACTTGTGATAAAGTCATTTGCCTAGGAGACTTCCATAAATATTGCACCTTGTCCAGATTCCTTTCAGTTCCTTATAGCTGCTCTGTTTACAGCCCTCTGAGATGGAAAGAAACATTGCTGCCTTATTTTTTGGTTCCATCCAAACACTGGCAGATCCCCGTGAAAGAAAGAAAAAGCTGGTTAATGGAAGCCCTTTTGGCCCTAACCCTGGGAGATGTTTATCCAATGCCTGAGGATGGTTTCCCGGACGCAATGAAGGTCTTGGGTTTCCCACAGCATTGGGACACAGGGCACACCCCACAGAGTCATTTAGTGGCATCTTAACTAGGAAAACAGAAGAGTGTTGCCTTCAAATGTCAGAGCTGCAGTGTGTGCTCAGTGCCAGCATATCATTTCCTGTTTGGCTGCACTTCTGCGGAAATGTATTATTGCTCAATGGTATGCAGCCAAACTCTGAAGTTGGTGTGATTCCTTGAAAAACTGGGACAGAAGTTGGATGGAAACCTGGGGTAACACCATGCAAACAGGTGGCTGGATGATAAATGGACTACTTGCTGTATCCTAGAGAGCTCTTCTGACATTTCCATGATGAATACAGGAGCGAGGCTACTTGCAAGGCAAGATTGAAAGGTTTCAGAAGGAGGCAAGAAGCAGCAAGAAATAGATCTGGAGAGGAACAATGGAAGATGCAGTTACTTCACTGGCAAAAATGCAGGTGCAAAGCTAGAGATCAAGACAAGCAGAGGCAGGGCCCGGATCTTGCCTGAACAAATGCCTCGCCTGAAATAACCTATAGCAGGAACAAGGAACCTGTGAAGCTCTGGATTCCCAGTTCTCAAACTGTGGGAATATGGATCAGAAGTGTGTGCTCTTCTAGGGAGGCCCCATGATATTCCTGGGGGGCACAATTATTGGAATACAGTTCATCAGAAAAATATCATCAGGCAAGAGAAATAATTACACGTTAGTTAATCATAAATAACACCATGCTAGCACTGAAAGAAATATGTTGCAACGTGGAATTCTAAACTATGTTAAAAATTAAAATGCAGATGGATGGTAAGATGGCTATCAATAAAAGTAATTTTTAAAAATCAATCCAAAAATGAAGGTCAGTGGCAGATGTGCAGAACATGGGTGGGCCTGGCAATGGTTCCAGATGTTTTAGGCATGCTTTGAGCAGAGTAGACCCCACTTTTCTCACCCATTTAAGGGGACTCAAAGTGGCTGACAAAGCTTTCTATTCCTCTCCTCACACCAGAGGCAGGTGGGGTTTGTGAGAGCTCAGAAGAGAGCTGTGACTAGCCCAAGATCACCCAGCTGGCTTCATGGAGGAGTGTGGAATCAAACCTGGTATTCCCAGATAAGAGTCTGGCTCCTTAACCACTAGACCAAACTGGCTCACTAGGGTGGGAAAGGTTCTCTGTTTTGTACTGGGCATTTCAATTAGCTTTGAATTTCTAATTCTGGTTCTACCCCTGAATGAGACTTTCCCTATTCCTTACAAAGGCACAAGCATGAGTAAGACCACAGAGAAATGTTGACAACACAAAGGGCCTTTTCGCACTTGGCTTTATTCTGAGGCCTGCCCGAGTCTGCATGAGCATGTAGACAGGAATGTGTACGAATGCAATTTTCGGGATCCAATTCAAATCGAATATCCGAAAATTCGATTTCATTCAAATCTTTAAAATCTGAATTTACCCAAATTCGTTTTGAATTAACCAAATTTGACTCAATGTCCACATCTCCATATACAAATGGAGGTGCCCACTGCCCCTTGAGGGGTTGTGCTAGGAGAAGAATAGAAAAGCTTTGTCAGCCACTTTGAGTCCCCTTAAATGGGTGAGAAAAGTGGGATAGAAAAGCCAACTCTTCTTCTTCTCCCTAATTAGCGCATCTGTTTTGCACCTTTTGTGGGATTATTTTGATTCCTCAACATTGTTACAAGCTGCCTTAAGAGTTTTATTCTGAAGGCTGAGGTTAAAAGTCATAAAAGAAAGAAAGGGATTGAGACAATGCAGGTCAGTGACAGATGCATCATACTGTAAGCAGAAGTACAGATGTTGGGAAAGCCTGATAGGATCAGAGTTTTCCCAAGTTGCTGCTCATTTGTACAGAAGCTGAGTCAATTGCTATTTTGTTTATATTTATTTTCTCCGTCTGGTTTTAATAATGAAAAAAAGAGCAAAATATGGGGTTTCTAGTGGGAAGAGGGATGTACTGACAGACCGCTGGTATTTTGCTTCAACCACAGACGTTGCTTCCTTGGGGCCATTTTGAGCCAATTCTACCGAGGAACAAAAATGCCATTAGAATTGCCGGTCTCTTCCAACATCTGGCATTCCTGCCACTGAATGTAGCTATCCTGCTGTTTAGACAGAAGCATCATGGATATCCTACGGTCTGTCCTCAGCTATGAATGTAACGGTGGTGAGCTAGACGGCAACTACCCAGTAGCTGTTTACTCTCGCAAGAATTATACTTTTGCCCAGGCTTTCCTTGAACAAATTGACATGGGTTGCATGAACAGTCATAATTACAGTTAACTGCAGGAAAAAGAATAATCTGGAAGCCACAGAGAAATCCACAATGCCCTGATTGCACACTTGGAACACTTGAAGTTCAAATGCAAATCAGATGCATTTATATTTCAGGGGGATTTTGGGGTGGGGGTTGATCAGGTGTCTGAAATCCAAAATATAAAATTCAACTAGTTCACATCAAGATTTCTAGGTCCCTGGCGCAAATTTACACAGCTTCATACAGTCATCGTTGTGCGTGTTTTATTATTACTATTATTAATAATAGCAGTAATAGTAATAATATTGATATTGATATTATTAAATTCTAGTGGTACAATTATAACAGAATTGTAGTTTTGTTTTTATAAGCTGGTGAAAGGTGATTTGATTTACATAACACTCTGCTTTTCACAGCATCTTATTGGTTTGCACAATGTGACCTCCATTGTTTAATGATTTGTCCCCAGAGGTACCTTTGCAAGTCTCCTGACACATAATAAATGCCTGTATCCTGCTGGGGTAGCAGAAAGACCCAACGCCACGTCTGAAGGATGAATAGATTCAAATGTATTCGATTTGAAATGGATTTTGTTGCATTTGGATTCTAAACTTTCAAATTGAATAGAATGTTTGGATATTCAATTTGACTTGAGTTAACGTGCAAAAAAAAAAAAACACCACCATTTGTGCACTCCCCTAGTACTAAGCATTCACAAGTTCACACCTTGCTTGCCATGGTGCAACCTTCTGCCTGGTATTAAGGGAAGGAAAAGAGATAGAAAGGATGGCATAGAAGGAGCTTGTTAAAGGAAGAAAGCATAGAATAGATTCAGTGCTGCCAGTGAAATATGCAAGCCCCCGGCTAAAAGAAGATGCAGGAAAAAACCCATGGTTGTTTACTTCAGAATGTTTTCAGCAGGTCGTTATGCCACAGAAATTTTGTGTGGCATTCCCTGGGAGCTACAGCAAATAAATCCGGCTGGAACGTTCTCTTTTATTTATTTATTTTCAGCCACCCAGCCCCCATTTTATTCATCTCCCTGCCCTCCCCATCCTTTGCTCTGCTCAGTGTTATTAATGGGAGGCAGCTGGCTCCCATTAACGTTGGGAAATAGGTCTATGTTAGGAATTAGAGTTAAAATTGATGTGTAGGCTGAGGGAATTAGCCATTTGCACTTGGGCAAACCTGGGTGTTTTTAAGCTGTGTTAATCATAAACAGCCCGTTGCAATGAAGACTGTGCTGAACAGGCTCCACTTTCCCTTTTTGGATTATTTTGGTGGGGGGAATAATGTTGATCCAGGAGTTTTCTTGGTAAGAAAAATGGTAAAAATGAATACAGAATGTGAGGAATCCGGCTGAGCAGTAGCACAAGTGAAAAGAATCTGGGTGTCCGGGTTGATCACATGATGAACATGAGCCAACAGTGTGATGCAGCTGCAAAAAAAGCAGCCACCATCCTAGGATGCATCAAGAGAAGTATTGAGTCTAGATCAGGAGAAGTAATTTATTCCTCTTTACTCTACCTTGGTCAGACCTCATGTAGAGTCCTGTATCCAGTTCTGGGCACCTCAATTTAAAAAAAGACCTTGACAAACCAAAGGAGGGCTACCAGAATGGTTAGTGGTCTGGAAAGCATGTCCTATGAGGAAAGGTTGAAAGATCTAGGCATGTTTAGCCTACAGAAGAGAAGACTGAGAGGAGATATGATGGTGGTCTTCAAGTATCTGAAGGGCCGTCACAGTGCAGAGGGATCGTCCCTCTTCTCACTTGCACAAGATGGGAGGACTAGAATCAATGGTATGAAAGTTCAAGGGAGTCAATACAGATTAGACATGAGGAAAAACGTCCTGACAGTGAGGCCGATCAGGCAATGGACTAGGTTGCCACAGGAGGTAGTGGGTTCTCCTTCACTGGAGGTCTTGAAGCAGAGGCTGGACCTACATCTGTCTGGGATGGTTTAGGAAATCCTGCATTGAGCAGGGGTTGGACTTGATGACCCTAGAGGTCCCTTCCAACTCTATGAATCTATGATTGTAAGAAGATTATTCACCTTTTCCCCAGACACCTTAGCCTTTCTGCCACCCCTTCACTGAATAATTCCAAGAAAGACATTGTGCTATGATGGATCATTCCACAGGCATTCACAGGACTATTGGTGAAGTAGTGCGTCCAGGTTGGGAAGGCAGGCAGGATGCCTCTGAAGGGTATCTGCAGGAATTTGAGAGCAAATGAAGGTTTCATTTCTGTCTTCTGCTCGAGATGCCCAGAAGTAATGGGTGGGCCACTGTGTGGTTCTGGTTCATACCCTCAAATATCAGCATCTCTTTCAGAATCTAGTGAGCAGCTGTAAAGGTAAAGCACCAGTGACCAAGCCTTGCACAGACCGCTTACTGATTGCATTTAAAACAAACTCCCGAGGTTGTCAGGAGCTGTGGTCTAAAGACAGATCCTAAAAATGATGTGCAGAGTGGCCGATGGGAGGCAGCAGTTGTTTGGGAAAGTGTCAAAACACTCTGAAAGAGGAACTGCTTTGCAGATTCGGGAGGCTGCCTTGACAAAGACATTTCTGTGCCCTGGGCCCTGACAATTGGATCTAGATTTCCATGGTTGTGTAACAGATTGCCAGACTGGTGGGGAAACAGACTGAAGACTTTTCTGCATTTACCTTAGTAGGGCATCATGCACTAAGTCCAGTAAAGGAGGACCATATGCATTTCTGGTGCATGAAATGAATGCAACCCGCCCACTTGCCTGTCCTCTCTGCCACCCTCTCCTCATGCAGACCGGAAGTGCCTTTTCCAGACTCCAGAAGCCTTATTCTGGGCTCTGGAGAGCACAGAAAGACATGTGAGAGGTGGGCAGGACCACTCTGCTGCTATCCCAGGCCTCTTTCCGTGATCTCCAGAGGCCAAAATAGGCCTTCCAGGCACTGAAACAGGCCTTCCGGTTCTGGGGTTGCCTGACTCCAGAACCGGAAGTCCCCTTTCTGGGCATCAGAGAACATGAAAAGAGGCCCAGGACACCAGCACAGCATGTCCCAAATGGCAATGGGGTGCATGGAAGGCTGTGGGGGAGGGGGACAGGAGGATGCAGTATCCACCAAAGCTTCAACAAATACCAGATAATCTGATTTGTGGATGAATAGGGCCTATTCAATTTGGCAACGAATCTACAAATTCGTACATATTTGTATCACAAATATTTGTGCACATCCCTACCAGAGACCCATCACACGTACATCATGCCTGATGTACAAGAACAGTCTTGTGGAAGCTTCAAAGTTGGGGCTGCAGTGTTGTCTTTCTTCCAGACCAGTTGCAGAAACGCCAAAGGCTAAACTGAAACAAACCAGCCTGGGACCCCATGGGTCTATTTTGGACCAGAACAGCATGAGTCTCACATGGATAAAGCAAACCAAGGAGCTGCTGTATAAAAAGGCCTTAAAAGTCTGATCTGTGCCTGTATGGAAAGCAGTCTAAGGCCCTTCCTGTACTGGGCCTTATTCCAGATTATATCTCAGAATAGGAACCTGCCACCCCCATGCTAGTGCAGACTACTCAGGCATATGCACGAATATTCAAAATATTCGTTATTCAGACGAATTTGGACATCCATCCATTCTTTTTTTAGTATTCGTATGGATATGAATATTTCAAATTATTTGTACAAATAATTTGGATATTCGTACGTGTACGGATACATACCCATCACATATATATCCATATGCATACAGATGTTGGAACTTCTAAACTTAGGAGAGCTTGCTTCTAGCAAGTACACAGCAGACAGCGTGTGTGCGTGGAGTTCACATGCAAGAACAGAGTCTTTATTGCTTTCCAAGTGGAAGGTTTCTTGCTTTCTGATTACAAAATATATGCACGTATATGCTGAGTAAATGCATGGATATATGAAAAGAATAAAAGGTATACAACTTAACCACTAACTTATGAATATAAGCTGTAACACGACATCATTGCTGATAAACAGAGAGTAGTCAACTAGTTAAATACAGATAAATTAACACATGGTCATAGGAAACAAGTATTCCATCACTGGATACATACTGAATATTCAAACGAATAGATACAAATGTATTTGTATGGGTTTGACTATCCAGATGTTCGTTTTTCTTTATTCGTACTCATTCGGATTTGCAGATATTCAATTCAAATCAAATCAAATCTGTGCGCACGTCTTCTCAACCCATGGACAGGGTCTGCCATAATCTGCCCCAGCATGAGGATGGCGGGTCCTCCTAACCCAAGATGTTAAGCAGCATCGTGCCCAGCGCAGAAATGCCAAAAATATCCCAAGAAAGTTTCATGATATAAAAATTCAAGGGCGGGGGGGGGGGGGGAAGGAGAAATATTGCAAATATTTAACCCTCTTTCTCGCTCGAGTAGAGGAATGAAAGAGGAATGAAGAAATATAGACCATTTCCATACAGAGGGGATAAATTCCCACCCAAGGGGCTCAGGGATCATTCCTGAATTTGAAAGGAACATGTAACCGAGCACAGATGTTCTGCTGTATGCTTGTGGGAACATGCTGGTGAAATCATGTCTCAAGTAATATATATACACGGAGAAATAAAGTGGCTTTTTTACAATGCAAAATGGAGGGTCAATGGGGGGGGGGAGGAAATTCTCCTGTTTGCAAAGTTTTCCACTCCCTCAGAAGATTGCAGCTAATGCAAGCCCAGAGGAAAACCATTGGCCCAGCTGCAGGATGAATGAGAAAATTTGTTAAGGAGATGACATTTTTAATGAGGAACACTTGCTGGACAAGAACAAAAGCGCTTGTTTGGCTGCAAAGATGCTCTCCATACTCTTCAGAAATACATGGGAAAAAAAAGAGTTTTTTCATTGGAGCATCAGAACCAGAACAGCTGGGTTTCCTGAGGGCCCAGATGTTCTCCAGACAGATGTGGAATAAAAGAACTCTGTCCCATCAAATTAGAAGGAGAAAAGCAAAAGCGCTAAGGAACTCTGCCAAGCTAAAATCTGAAAGCATTGTTGCAGCAGAAGGGTGAAGAAGAGACCTTGTGAAATTTGACTTCTCTCCTGGAGACAAGAAGTAAATAAGCTTTAATTTCTTCCAGTTCATGGGACTAGGAGCTGCTAGTTGACATCTCTCCCTGCACACTTCAATAATGTTAATTTGTTTGTGTGTGTTTGTGGTTTTGTGTGAGTCTCTGTGCGTCTGTGCATAGAGAGGAGGGGACAGAGAACAGGGTTTGCAAGCTGTGGCCATCCAGATGTTCCGGGACTGCATTCCCAGCATTCTGTGCCAGTGGTGATTCTGGAGAAGTGCAAACACACACAAACACATACAAACACAACTTTTTGTGTATGTGTGTGTACTGCACAATTAAGCTATTGCAATACACTTAAATTGTTGACAGTTTACTGTAAATCTAAGCCAACTTAGCACATTCTAATGAAAGGGAACATACAAATAAACACTGAAAGGAAAGGAAACAATGAAAGAAAGGTAGGCTGAGCACACAAAACGCTGCAAATGTTTTCACATTTTCTTGGTGTTGAACTCCTGTTTTCAAATTCTCTCTTGTAAGGCCAATAGCCATGCTTTTAAACAAAAAGACTGTACACTTACCAGGCCGTTTACTTACCCAAACTATCTAAAAGACACATAACAATTTCTAAAGCTTTTTAAAATGCTTAGAAAGACTATCCTTAACTCCGGTGGCTAGCAAAGGGCGGAACACATAGAAGTAGGGGTGTATACAAATAGTTTTTCGCATTTGAATTTGAGACGAACGGAATGTCAAAACATTTGATTTGATTTGAATAATTAAAATCTGAATGCAACAAAAACCAATTCGAATCCAATACATTCAAATCTAGATATGAATCTGAAGATACGAATGTCAATATTCATGTGTGTTATACGTATCTGTATGTATTTCGCATGCATCCTGTTTTATCCTGTATTCATCCTGTTTTCGTTCTGTATTATAACTGCAGGTGTGTACAGATACGTATGATATTCAAATCATTCGAACGAATGTTTCAGAACATTCAAAATTCGCTCGAATGTCTAAATTTGAATGTGAAGACATTCTATTTGGATACGAATGTCCACATTCAAATGAATTCAGATTTTGAATGTTTAGAATATTCATGCACATCCCTACATAGAAGCCCGACCTGCTTGCTTACATTTCTTGGTAGGCTTTCTCAAATTGAATGTTCAGATGTTAATACATTCATTTTTTTTCTCTATTTGTACAAATCCAGACATTTGAATATTCAAGTCGAATTGAATTGAATGTTGAAAATTGCATTTGTGCACACCACTAGTCCATGTACTATGTGAACTGGTTCTGTTTCCCCATTAAGCCCAAAGATGTGAGTGAGTGAGTGAGTGAGTGAGTGAGTGAGTGAGTGAGTGAGTGAGTGAGTGAGTGAGTGAGTGAGTGAGTAGAAAATTTATTTGACTAGTCGTGTGACCATTTCAAAGCACAATACAATTAAAACAATAAAACTGAAGTCCCCTGTATACAGTCAGGGTTCTACAATCAGGAGATGGGTTATTTTCTTAATAGCTTTTAAAATGAAGAGGCTAACTCCTACTATAATAGATCTTTCACGACCTTGTAGAAGAAGTGCCATAAGCTCAGTTCTGTTTTGAGACTGGAGCTCAGATACTAGTGGGTGTAAAAACCTGTGCCGAAGTTCCGTATAGGCAGGGCAATCAAAAAGAAAATGTTCCATATCTTCAACCGATTGATCACCCCAGACACAGAGTCTTTCAAATCTTGGCATGTTATGATAACGGCCAGTTTGCATCATGATGCCAAGTTGGTCGAACCCGGCCCTAGTAAACAGTCTTCTTAGAGGTAGCGGAACCGGAATAGTCAGATATTTTTCCATCTTGGTATTCCCTTTGTGGGTGGATAAAAACTTTGTGGCAGTCTACCTGGCTATGCTTGCTAGGTCTAATTGAGAGTATATTATCATGTATACGTTGTCTGAGGACATGTTTGGCCCTAGGACCTAAGTCATTTAGAAATTGCAGTGGTAGACCCATGCTGGCCAATTCATTATTTAGGTCCACTATCCATGATGATTTGTAATGACGCTGTGCTTGTTCTTCAAGACATAAGCATGGGAGCCTTCTAGGATTCATCTGTTTTATTTTAATCCAATAATTAAATTTTCTCTGTAAAGATGTGAAAAGAAGCCAGAAGTCTGTGTAAGCATGCATTTGAATCAGGAAAATACTATCCAGTAGAGCTCCACAGGACATCTCAGAGCTGTAGGACTAAGCCAAGGGAATATTCAGAACTGCTTCTGCTTCTCTGCTTGCTTATTTACCCTTCTCTGCGAAAATTAAATGTTCTGGGTAAAGCAAAGTCTCTTGTGGTTACAGTTGCAATAATTTCAGCTGAAGATAAAAACGGTTAGTGGTAAGTTAACTGTAGCCTCATTTGTGGACAAAATAAAATAATAAAATAAAACCCACATCGGAATTTTTTGTGGCAAGTTTGTAGCAGAGTTAGTGCAAACATCTGCCTGATTTAAAACAATAAAAAGACTAGCAATAAATCAGACTTGTCATGTCATTCTGCAAACAGATGAATAATGCTGGCCGAGCAACTGACTTTTCTTTTTTTTAATCACACACGCACTTAACAAAAGTAATTTTAACGCGTATATTTATGAGCTATAAGAAGTCAACGAGACCTTACGTGATGCTATAAACAATTTATGGTGAGCCTTCAAAAAACAGGGTTTGCTTTAACGGTGAGCCTAGCTTGAGATGCAATTGTCATTTTATTGATGTTCTGTAACCAATGTGGGTTTCCTAATGAGGCAGAAAATGATAGGAATAAAGACTAATTAAACATTAAACACAGATATTTGTCGCCCTCAGTGTGTTTCCAAGAAGGTATCCTTTGATAAAACTACAGCTCGAAAAACTTTAGGATATGAACAGTTTAAAGGTGCAGAGCGTAGGATCTGAACAGAAAAGTTGGTAGGAAGAAGGCAAATCCTGAGAAAATATGGATCTTGACCATCTCTAATATTGGCAGCAGGCAACTCTTTTGTGCAAAAAAGTGGAGCCCATTTTCCAATGTTGTTTGAGCTTTAGGTAGTATCCAGATTAGCAGAGTAAAATTTGCTGTTAGAGAAAGAGAAAGCTGTGATAATTCCACGTCACACATGGTAAGGCATGCATTACGTGAGACGGCGCAGCCATTCGCTGTTCTCGCAACCCTGTCCAGACCGGTGGGAACATTTTATTTAACTGATACCGTGGAAAGAGTGCTCATCATTCCGCAGTAGGTGAATTTGAAGTAATGGTTGCATAATGCACCGCCGCCACACAGAATCAGGCATCATGTGGGATGCCCACAGCGCGACTGCAGATCAAAATGCACCGTGTCTGTAAGTCACTGTGGACACACCCTTACAGACTCATCCTAGAATCACAGAATGGAAGGGACCTCCAGGGTCATCAAGTCCAACGCCCTACTCCATGCAGGATTCCCTAAATCATTCCAGACAGATGTCTGTCCAGCCTCTGCTCGAAGACCTCCAAGAAAGAGTTCACTACCACCCATGGCAACCTATTCCATTGTCTGATCACCCTTACTGTCAAGAAGTTTTTTCTAATACCTCTATACTGACTCCCTTGAAGTTTCATCCTATTGTTTCTTGTCCTTCTATCCTGTGTTAAGTGAGAACAGGGACGATCCCTCTGCACTGTGACAGCCCTTCAGAAACTTGAATACCTATCTCTCCGACCTGGAGGCTGTACTTAAGCATCTATTCTAGTAGCCATTGTTACACCAGAGGCCTTTTCGCACGAGGGCCTGAGGAACGTATGTAGGGTGCCCTGGAATGGAGCATTCACTCCGCTGGGCTGGCGGATCCATTCGGAACCACCCCAGCCTGTCCCAGGATGCCCACTCGCGTTCCAAGTGTACAGCATGAAATTGTGCTCTACGCCCAGTCCAGGGCACTTGCGGCTGCCCCCGGCCATCCCACAGCTGTTCAGAGTAGAGTACATTCGCACGCTCCTTCCCTGACAGCTGCGGACCCCACCTCTGGCTGCTTTCTGTCACCTCTGCGCATGTGCAGACACCTGTTTCGGCATCCAGACATGTGCACTAGATGGAGCAACCATGGCAGCTCCTCCCAGAAGGTGAGCCAACATGCTATTGTTGGAAACCTATTGACCAGGGCTGGTTTTCCAACAATGGTTTTTAGTGTGTTTTCAGGGGGGAGAAGCGGGGCTAAGGTGGGGTTACCTCAGATAAAGCACATGAGGCAATCCCACCATAATGGCGCTGCAATGGCGCTATATTCCCCCTGTCTGAATGGGGCCTTCAGGGATGGATCTATATCTGTGAGTAAATGGGGGCACATTTCATAGCAAGGTCCTTGGAAGAAAGAACAGCCTGGAGCAGATGTTTGCTTCCACCCCCAGATCTTTCTGTCATTCACACCCACTCACTCCACTGCAGCCATTCTCACAGGAACCCTTGTCAGACATGGGGGGGGGGGGTTGTATTCACCTCTAGGCTGCACAGGTGTTTCCCCTTGGCTACCTGCCACTCATTTACAATTGCAAAAGGCAATTTTGTGCACATCTGGCAAATCCCAGGGAAGCAAGCGTGAATGCTTGGAGCTGTCCCTTCCCGCCTCGGTGGCTGAACTTTGAGACAAGCCAGACAGGATGGTCAGCAGCACCAAAGTTGACATTCCGGCTCTCAGCCATAATTCAACCGAATGATTCAGAAGATCAGCTCACTCAGTGTTTGTGACTGCATGGTTTGTGTTCTTTTAAAATAAGAATGCTACTTTTGTGTTCATTAATGTTTATTAATGGACAACAATTATCATAGGGTGGTGTTTGTGCATGCATGGACCAGCCCAGATATAACACCCAGTTCACTTTTTCAGCCACTGGAAGTCCTGTGTACCCATCCTTGGAATGGTGGCTTATCCTGGTGGTTCCTTTCCAAGCAAAGCAAATTGAACTCAGACCCTATAGGTGATCACTTAAATTTGTTAAGTGCTAGCAAAGAAATATTTTTATCCAATTTAAGAAAGATTGCTGGAGACTAGGAATGAGCCTCTGTTTGCTATTGGATTTCAGAACAGAGAATCGTGGGTTTCCTCAAGACGCAGACTTTATTTTATTTATTTATTATATTTCTATCCAGCCCTATACCCAAAGGTCTCAAGGCATGTAACAACATTTAAAATCAAATATATTAAAACAATAAGAGCATATATTAAAACAACAGTGTCTGCCAGTGGGAAGAGAAAGTGTGTTCCTATTTAACTGAAGGCCAGGGCAAAGAGATGCGTCTTCACTGCCCTCCTGAACATATACAGTGAAGGACCCTGATGCACCTCAAGGGGGAGACTGTTCCATAGCCTGAAGCCATCACTGAGATGGCCCTCTCTTGAGGGTGGTGGGACAACCAGGAGGGTCTCTGCTCCAGACCTTAAGGCACAAGCAGGCCGATATGGGAGAAGGCATTTCTTTAGGTTAAAACCTGGGACTTTCCCAGGACTATTTGGAGAGTTCCACACAAATCTATGGAATTTCCAGCATAGTCCCAGGATCAAGGTGATATCTTGAAACATTGCTCCAGTGGGATATCTGACAACAATCACAGATTTCTTGTAATAGTGAATACTTACCTGTGCATGCTAGATGAGCATGTGAGAAAAACAAAGGGAAGCAGGTGGGCACTTGGTAGCATGTAGGAATTTCCAAGAGGAACGATCGTGGAAGTGGCAGGTGGGCACAGGTAAGAGCCAGATTGGGCTCTCTTCTAGTGCAGTTACCTCCCAAGGATAGGGATAGGCACAAAGATCATAACATTCGAAATTTGGCCAACTTCAGGCATTCAAATTTGAATTGAATGTTGGCACATTTGAAGACTGACATTTGGATTCAAGTCAAATATTTTGATACATTCATATGAAGCTTTGTATGAGATTCGTATATGGGATTTGTATGCTATTTGTACGGGATTCATATGGGATTGAACATTCGTATTGAATATGGATCTTACCATCTTTGTAGGGGATCTATTCAAAGGAGTATGAACGTTCTTGCATTCAATTCAATATGAATCAAATAAATCGTGCAAAACCCCACTCAAGAATCTTCTTTAGATTCTAAAACCAATGGGTCATTTTGGGGATGGCGTTGTGTCGCTGTTTATAATCAGTCTGCACGATCTCTTTGCAGCAGCTGAGTACATGGTGGATGATTTTTTCAGCTTCTTTGCATAATTGGCACTTGAAAAGTCTTCAGCTGATTTTTCTATTTTGACTTTTATTGCATTTGTCCTGATAACCTGTTCTTGTGCGGCTAAAATCAAGCCTTTTGTTTTTTTCTTCAGTGTTCGGTTTGTAGGCCACAGCTAGGTCTTTCCTTGGTCTACTTTCCCTTGAGTTTTGTCCAAGAACTGTCCATGCAATGGTTTATTGTGCCAGTTGTCTGCTTGGGCTTGCATTACATTTCTCCAATATTCAATCAATGTTTGCTGCACTTTGAGCAGTTTTCAATTGACCACCTCCATCAAAGCTGGTTTTTGACTGCCTTTGATATAATCAGCCAGGGCATGTCTTTTCTCTTCAATGATCTGTTTCACCCGCAGCAATGATCTCTACCCCCAGATCTTCTAGGCAGATACAACCTGTCAATGTCACTGTGGGGGTATAATGCTTTGTGGATGGTCATCGGTTTCCTCATTTTTCTGTCCAGGCTATCCAACTCAGCTTGCATCCAGTTGACTATTCCAGCAGTATATCATATGACATGTATGGTCCAGAGATCAACAGCCTTGATGGAGTTTCTGCCATTCAACCTCCACCCTGGGAGAAAGGGGTCCAGATGCAACAGTCTCTGGACAGATAGATTAGACAGCCACTGAAAAAAGTGGGGTGGGTCCTATCATTCAGGCTGCTCTTCTTCATTCATTCTCACAATCACTAACAGCATGAAAGGTGTGTAACATCTTGACTCAGGCTGTAATGGCTTCTGAGCTTACTTCATATTCCTAATAAACAAGCATGTAACCAGCTACAATGAAATAGCAGCCATGATTTATGAAGCTGTTTTCATGCTTCCTCTCAACCATTCCAGGCAGAAGCTGCAACTTCCCAATGCTTAAGGAATGCATTACTCAGATACACATAAAATTCCCAAGAAGTTGCAACAGCTGTGAGCAGAAGGGGCAAAGGAAGACGAGCCTTGCCAGATCAAATGTCTTTTTGGATTAGCGTCTTCTTCCTAACTTTGGCTGGCAAGAAATGTCTATGCACAGTGGAAGGTGATGCAAAGATTTCTCTGAACAGCTTTTGTGAGTGACTATCATGATCTATAAACAGATGATAGTGAATGGGGCAAATTTATCTTCTTAATGTTTCAGTAAAGTCCCCCAGTCTAGCATGATTTTCCTGGGATAACCATTTCTCCAAGATCTAGAAACTGATGAGGAACTAATTGCCCTTAGGATACAGTAAAACAGGTAATCCTCTTACCTGCACACACCTGGCCCACTGATCCAGATGATGTGGTGGCACTGGTGGATCTGATCCAACCCACACCTCCTCATTGCTGCCAAGCTTGTGGGAGCTTCACAGCCCTTCACAGCCCCCACCACACACCTCTGAAGTCTAGGAATAACAGGTCCTAGCCTTGGAAACTAGAATACAGAGGTGTGTGGTCTTCATGCTTCTTGTGGTCTGGAACAAGGCCCTTGGTTCTCTCGTAGTCCTGATTAAATAGGTCTTTAGTGGATCCGGATTAAAGTCCCCCTTAATTTAGATATGGCTCCATTTGGGGCAAATGGAGCCAGATAAGCAAGGGTGTGGTGGTCTCCTTGATCCACTTTGACATGTGGATCATGAGGTCAGTCATTTGGATTAAGAGATTCTTTACTGATCACCAGACAGTGCAGGAAAGGGCCCTGATTACTGATTGGATCACTCAAGTAATTTAAACAACCTGGCCGAGCAGTGAAATAACTTTAGGAAAGTCATAACTAGAGCAGGCCTCCTTTGCTCCAACTTTGCTTTCTTCAACATGTGGCCAAGTGAGAAATGTCAGATTTATGGATCTCACGCCCTTGCAGGCTATGTCACAGATACTTCTACGCTCTACCACATCTGTTGTATACGTTACCCTCAAACGTTACTGGGGAGCAGAAATAAACCCATCTAGAAAGAGAGGCATACAAAATCCATCTGTGCTAGGCACCATTCCTAGATGAGAGACGGTTACGCATCTGGTCCCATTCTGGCCAGCAGGATTATCTGCGTTCCGCTCATTCTTACCATACTTTCATGGTCAGATTGGAAACAGTCGTCCTCCCCTTGGTGATGGCATTCAGAGCATGCATTAAGCTAAAATTGGATGTTCATGGGGCACAGCAGACATTTGCCAGCATTACTGAGAACAGAAGGCTCAGTGAGAGAAACATCAACATAATGTCCTATTTCCAAAGCCAGCAACAGAGATGCAGGGAAAAGAGAGATTGTTCTCATTCCCAAAGGTATAAAAAGCTGTCCTTGGTCGGGATGCAAGTCCTGCTTTATCTAAGGGCCTCATACTTGATTCCCCCCCCCCCCCGATAGATGAAAATGTATTTATGAGGCTGAATCAACATGTAGCTCAAACAGGGTGGGGTGGGGGTGGGGTCAAAAGTAGATTAAAAGTGGTGGTGTGTGGATTGTAGTGTTTTCATCCTACTTTTAATCCACATTATAGTCTAAGAGGGCCACATTCTACCACTTCTACGCTGCTTTTGAACCACCTTCAATGGTCAAGTTTTAGAGTGTTCAGTGTAGCAAACTTCTATAAATCCCATCATAATATGTATCCCCAAGATATGTCAACTATAAACTTTGCAAATTTTGGGTATCTTAAGACAGGGCATAAGGCCACAATCCCTGCATTAAGCCTGACCTTGCATAAATGCCTCTGTCATTCCTGATCATGTTTGGAAGTTCAGTAAAAAGAAAACGATGCAGAATGTTGCAGTGTCCTTCACTTACGGTGGGATGTACTTATGGCTGGATTGAGTCACAGCCTGTCTAGTCCAGCATTCTGTCTCACACAGCGGCCCACCAGTTCCTTCTGGACATCTGAAGCAGAAGACAAAGACAAAAACCTTCACCTGCTCTCAAACCACAGCCAACGGCCTTTAGATGCATGCTGCCTGTCTCCTCAGCCTGGAGAATGTACCATTCTAGTAGCCATTGATATACATGTAGACATAGCTTGTCTGCATACAGAAACAGCAAAAAGAAAGAAGAGAGAGAGAAGATGGGTGGAGCTGATCCATGAATCATTTGTGTCTATTATCTTTCTCCTCTTATATTGCCCTCCCAGAACAGTTCATCTTACTATATGATTTAAATACGCCCTGATTGCTGAGAGGCAATAAAGTGCAAATTCATATTGATTCCAGAAAGCCTGAGCCCCAGTTAATACATTTCTGATATTCGCCAAAATAGCTTTCTAAATTCAATAGTAATTTAGGATTCTTAACGTAAGTGGCTGTCTGCCGTTATCTCAGTGTCACTTGAAACTGAATAACCCTGCGTCCTCAATTACAATATAAATAGCATGAAATAAATTTGCCGAAGACTAAGAAACCATCTCATCTGAGCTCCTCGCGTTGGTCTGCTGATCATGACAATGACTTTAATCAATAATGTTAAGAAAGAAAAAGAAAAGGATAACGACCTCGGAGAGAATGCAGTTTTATTGGACCAACTTCAAAGCTGGTGCCTTTGGGGCAGTCGTGGCTATTGTCAGTTCCAGTTTCATGAATGTGCCTCCACCAAACACTTATTGGAGCAAAGACTTTGCATTTCCGAAATATAGAACAACCACGTGTACAGATGCGGGAAAGAAGCGGATCTTCAAGCACACATCACGTATGAACCTATGCATATACAAACGTCTGGATAATTTGAATGAATAGATCTGTAGTTCGAAATTCGATTCAAATGTTTCCATTCACATTTTGGGACATTCTATAAGAGTTCCAATGTGGAAATTTGGCACATTTGATCAGATTTCGGATGCCTACAAATATTCGTCCATATCTCCAACACACCCCTGGCACCTGCTGACCACTGTAGCTGGGAGAGCCATCCTTTGGGCAAATTCTTTGCGCCTTCCGGTTCACAGATTCTAAAGCTGAGGGTCAGCCATTTCCTGCTTGTCCCTCCACACAGCAGCTGAATGAGCAAATGACAGCTTCAAGCAAGCACCCTCTGAGTGATATTTTTTTCCCCTGCTTTGCAAATAGGTCATTTCCAAAGGGTGTCTGCCATACTCCAAAGAGAAGCAGCCGCATTATTGCTCATCTACAAGCTGCTTTCTTACTGTTTCCTTTTGCCAGAAATGAGTAACATTCTTGGTCTCAGCAGAAGGGAAAACATGATTGCACCTCTTTTCTTCTTGGTTGTCATTTCTGCTTTTTCTTTGATCTTACAGGCCTTCTTTTTCCATAAAATCTCCTTTGCCAGCTTTCCAAATCCAGCTTTCCTGTTTACTGTTTTCTTTGCCTTGCTCGTGAGTCGACTTTGAGCCTGAACGCTCACTCATGCTGCTCCTCATGAGGATGGCTCGCGTTGGGGATCTGAAGTCCCTTTACAGTACTTTAAAAAAGAGACACACAAAAACACACACACAGTCTGGTTGCTTCCACCCTCCTCCACAAAGCCAGCTGAGTGACCTTGGGCTAGTCACAGCTCTGTTCTGTGCTCTCACAGCCCCACCTACCTCACAGGGTGTCTGTTGTGGGGAGAAGAACAGAAGGTTTGTCAGCAGCTTTGAGTCCCCTTAAGTGGCTGAGAAACCTCCTCCTCCTCCTCTTCTTCTCTTCCTGCTCTGTGCTCCATTCGGTGCAAATAGAACAAGTTAAGAGGAAGCAGGAATTCATTCCACTACCTGAGCTAAGAAGTCTCAAACAATGGTCATACCTTTATAGTTAAGACCAGAGCCAATGGGAATTATGGTCCAGAAGCCTTTGAAGTCCCAAAGTTTTGCTATACTTGGTCAAAGCTTCATAATCAGAATGGGAAGTTTCCAAAACAGTTTTAGGGAAATGATCGGAAGCAACACCGTTTTAATCCACCTTCAACCCACATTATTAAACCCACAAAATAGACCAATTGAATTTGATAATACGGAAAGAAATGGCTGGTCACTTATGTTGTAAGTGTAGCTTTTATGTTTGTGAACACATGGAGGAAAAAAATCTGTTATCTTTCTCATACCGCAACTGAAGTCTTTTTTCTAGTGTTCATGTAAGTCCCTTGACTTTTGATGCTTTGTACTCCAGAAAAAGAAAAGTCTGTTGGACTGAAACTTCAAAGAAGGAAAATCTGCACACATTGCTCTATTATGCTGTATCTATATCGTGGCTTCAGATCTTTCTTTGGCATTGCGTTCAAACAGGAGCAATCTGAATCACAGATGATACAGATTAATGGTGAAAAATATTGCCAGACTAATACAAAGGGCATTTTCTCACTTGAGCAGGACTCTGTCAATCTGGGTTCCTTAAAAATAATGCAAGACATGTGTACCATGTCAGGATAAAGGCAAACAAAAGATGAGTCAAGGCAAGCTTCTGGAAACTTAGCAGGTAAGAGGACTTTCAAACTGCATGAAGAGACTCTCAGAGCCAGAGGAGAACCACAAAGAAGATATTGCCTTCAGATTAGTGCAACGTCCAGTTTGCATTTGAAAATTTCATTGAATAGGTCATGATCATGAATGTTCACATAGAACATGTGCTTGTCCGAATATCCGGAAATTTGTTCCAACAGAACCAGGCACCTGCGCATGAAGGCAAACAATTTGTTTGAACAATTTGTGTTCGCTGTGTTTTTGCTTCTAAAAAGTGGGTTTTTAAAATTGTATTTCTTTATTTTCAAAGAAGTTCAGGATGGTTTGTTTGATTAACAGTTCGCCATCAAACCGAAGATATGAGTTTCCAGTCTGGTGGCAAACCAGACATGTAGATTTCATCTGTCTGCATCCCTACTTCAGGACTTTCCTCAAATTCATCTTCACACCAAAACAAAACCAAAAAGCATTTTGCTACAAATTTTCAAGTCATTTTTAAAATGTATTTAGAATTCCATCATCATTTCTTTTTTGTGGGGGAGAGAGAGGAGAGAGCAGAACCTCAAGGTACCTATGGGTGACATGTGTATTTTGTTTCCATTAAATATTTATCCAATGGTATTTTGGTTCGGCCTGAATTTGGCTTGACTCCATATCCAAACATTTGATTTGAATGTTTAGAATCCAATGCCGGAAGAGGTGGTGACAGCTACCAGTCTAGGTAAGGTTAGACAAATTTATGGATGACAGATGTATCAATGGCTACTAGAAAGAATGCCTAGGTACATCTTTCAGGCTGGGCTAGGGGGTCAGGTGGAAGCAGGATGCTTCTAATGCCATTTGCTGGGATTCAAGAGCAGGCAAAGGTTCGTCCTTGTCTCTGTTTGAGATGTCCATGAGCATTTGGCAGACCACCGTGTGTGACAGGATGCTGGACTAGATGGGCTGTGGCCTGATCCAGCAGGGCCTCTCTTATGTTCTTATATTCTTATGCAACAAAATCCAATTTGAATTGAATACATTCAAATCTATTCATTCGAATGTTAGATTCAAATCTGAAGATACGAATGTCGACAACAGCCCGTTTTATCCCGTATGCATCCTGTTTTCGTCCCGTACTATAAGTGCAAATGCTTATAGTACAAATGTTTTGGAACATTCAAGATTCATTTGAATGTTTAAATTGGAATATGTAGACATTCTATTCAAATTCAGATGTCTACATTTGATCAAATTTCAAATGTTTAGAACATTCATGCACATCCCTAGTGTGTATTTTTTTGGATTTGTCTATTTTAGGGAGGTTTTGTGGGTTTTTGTTTTGTTTTAGAAGCTGCTGGTGGTGAAACATGCCAAGAAACGACCGTACTGCAAGAGGTGTACTATCCACCATGGGCTGCGCTCATCAGAATGTGCACTCGCTCTGGGCGTGTCACACACCACAATCCTTGGATCCTAGTGGCGATGCACCATCCCCCCTCTACTGCAAATTTACTTAATGCTGGTTGGAGAACACTCACTCCGCATCATTAAGTAAATTTTAAGCTCCCCGCCAGTCCAGAGAGGACGGCAAGAACCGCCAACGAGAGCTGAGATTGCACGTCAGCTCCCATTGGCTGCCCCATCCCATGTGACTATGCATGCCAGTCTCAGCTCTCGCAGCTAACGGGGAGCTGCTGTAACCTGGACACTGGGACGTGGCATTGCAGCAGGTAAGCTTCGATTTTTCTTAAAACTGTGGATTTAATCCGCTAGTCTGGAGGGGACCCATGTAGACAAGTGACCACACATAAGACCACCCAGCGATGCCTTCTGTATGGTGCAGCAGGCTGTAGAAAGGGTCCATTTTGCAGCCTTCACTGTAGCCTCAGGTAGCTGCCAGAGGAGCTTTAACAGAGTTGAAGGGGCTGCAATAATCTTCCCTGGAAAATCTGGTGTTGGAGCTTTCTGAAGCCTGCGGTCACAAATTTTCACAGCCTTGAGAGGGTAAATTCTGTCACCTCCATGCTGACCTGGATGCTGCCATTGGTAATGTAGCTAGTGAAGGTGTCCCTGAGGCCACCATGAGATCACTGTCAGCTCTCGAGGACTGATGATATTCAATCCACATCAGGCCCTCTCAACCTCTTTCGATCTTGGCCTATAAAAAAAAATGTCTGCAGGGCCTGCCAGCCTCACTTTTGTCTAAGATAAATGCTTTAGATCAGTGATGGCCAACCTACGACACGTGTGTCACAGGTGACACGCCAAGCCCTTTTGGGTGACACACATGGTCACCCTGGCACCTGGGCGTGTAGTGCTTGCTTATTCTTGAAGTGTGCAAAATGCCAACTTTCAACTGAAGATTTAGCAAACGAAATCCAGCAACAAGTCACTAACGTAAAGAATTATTCGTTTTTGCCCTTAATAAATACATATATCAAAAATATAACTTTTTTACTAGAGCTACAAATATCACAAAATTATGGATATTTCTACAAGTGACACAGCACCGAGTTAAGCTAGGTTTTCTTGTGAATTTTGACACACGGAGCTCAAAAGGTTGGCCATCACTGCTTTAGATGGTCTAAGATAGATGCTTTTTTATACACGGAATTTGCAAAATAGTTTAATGACAAAAATAGAGTGCAGAACATTATATATATATATCCAATCTTGTCTTTGGATTGCATAAATGGAACTCAGGAGCCTGGAACAAAAATCTGCCAGCCTGCTTTCCCATCACTCACGCCTCCACACAGAGACACAAATGGAAGCAAAATTTATGAGGATGCAAAACTCTTCTCTCTCCCAACATCGGCTGGATGCCTTTGCTTCCTTACTGACACCCACTGTTTGCCAGTCCCAAGTGCCTGAGATGAAGCAATATCAGAAGGATGGAATGCTTGGAAACCAGAGGCCAAGGGCTGTGACGAAGCTGAGAGCCACAGCAACCCCAGGGAAAGGAGACTCTGCTGCGAAGTAACCAGAACAGGGCAGCTCAGCAAATATTGCTGTGAACCCATTAACCCCGAGTCCAGTATATCTTTAAGAAATTTCATCCCTGCTTCATTTGGGGGCAAAATTTATAGGGATCCACAATGTGCACAGCAGCGTCAACACAATATCTGTTGGATCAAATCAAGGCCACCAAAGCTGGTCTTAAGTAAAGATTTTATTGCGACTCTGTTTCAGCATCACTAAAGCAAAGCAAGGTAAAGAGTAGGTGGTTGGTTTCCTTCAGCGTCACAGTGCAAAAATTGTGCAGGCTGGGAAGGAAACAGCGTTAAGGAGGGGAGAGGAGGAAGGGGAGAAGCAGAGAAGGAGGAGGAAAGGGAGGGAAAAGAGGAGGAAGAGGGAGGAGGAGAAGGAAGAGGACAAGGACAAGGAAGAAGAGGAAGAGGAGCAGGAGGAAGACAGAGGAGGAGGAGGAGAGGAGGAGGAATAGCACTGGACAAGGAGAAGGAAGAAGAGAAGAGGAAGAAGGAGCAGGAGGAAGAGGAAGAGGAAGGACAAGGGAGGAGGAGGAGGACAAGGAAGAAGAAGAGGAGCAGGAAGGAGAGGAAGGAGAGGAGGACGAAGGAGAAGAAGGACAAGGACAAGGAAGGAGGAGGAGGAAGAGAAGGACAAGGAAGAAGAGGAGGAGCAGGAAGAAGAAGAGGAGGAGGAGAGGAGAGGAGAGGAAGGAAGAGAGGAAGGAGGAGGAAGGGGAGAAATAGTGCAGATTTGCTTAAAGTTCCTTTTCAGCAACAGTTTAGAAGACCCATTATGGCTTCTCGTCAGGCTCTTTTGTCCTCTGGCCACTCTGCCACCCAGATTTGCAAGCCTGTTTGGTTCAATCCTAGCCTCCCTTTTCTGCCTCGGGCCCTTCAACAAAGATTAGACGGAAAACAACCAGAGTGGCATCAAAAACGGGCTGCCTGCTTCTGAGTTCCAGATTCCCATCTCTGGCATCACCCTGACAATGGCTGTCATGGATAAAGCAAGAACTGGAGGCAGACCAAAATACCCCATGACACTCTGAGGTATTTAATGGCTCAGAAGAGCTTAGATAATGCAGCATTAGCCTACTTTTTCATGGGGTTTTTTCCCCACTCCATTATCTCTAATTACAGGCATAAAAATTCCAAGAAATGTGTGACTTTACATATTCAGCTAAGAAGATGAGGTACATAATTGCAAGCACATGTGCAAGGAAGATACCAAAGAATCATAAGCTCCGGCAAAGACGACGGCTGCCAACCCTTGTATCATAATTAAAACTAAAGTGGGGATCTTAATCATTTTCTAAGTAAACAAACAACTAAGTTTGCCTTGATTGGCTCTGCCAAATTGACAAATGATAGGTAGGATGGGTTAATTCACAGGCTTATGAACATCTTCCTCTGCCGCCTCTTTCCCCAAATCTACAGTTATCAGCAAATGTGGGAGCCCATGAGCCATGCAAAATGCTACACCTACCTTGAGGACCACATTGGAAAACCTGAATCCTGAATACCCGACTAAAGGCTAAATGTTCCTAGATCCTTCAACCGTTCCTTGTAGGACATGGTTTCCAGACCACTAACCATTTTGGTATCCCTCATTTGGACATGCTATAGTTTGTCAAAGTCTTGGAGTGCCCAAAACTGGACACAGTATTCTAGATGAGGAATAATTACCTCTCATGATCTAGACTCAATACTCCTCTTGAAGCATCCTAGGATGACTTTTGCCTTCTTTGCTGCTGCATCACCCAGCTGGCTTCATGGAGGGGTGTGGATTCGAACCGGGAGACCTGCAGATAAGAGTCTGGCATTCTAACCACAGGACCAAAGAAGGAGGTACCCTGAACTACAACTTCTAGCGAGCATCCCGGTCCTTGGGCAAACACCTCACCTTTGTGCTGCTGAAAATGGGGACACAATATAGTGCCTTCCGGAAGGCACCTGGTGAGGCTGCACTGGCATCTGTAACCAATTATCTTGCAAAGAGGAAGATAAATAAATAAATAAATAAATAAATACCCTCCAACTTGCTCTCTGTTTAACTCACAAAGCATCTTGCATCCTTGCAGCTATGAAGGGAATTTGTAGAATTACAGTTGGGGGGGGGGGCGAAATGTCTCTGCATGCTACATAATGAAACTTTCTTGACATTTTAATTCTCAACCTGCTGCCTGCCAGATGCAATTTGCATGCCAAGTGAGCTATTCTTCACTGTAATTGCCTGTACTTTCTGTCTTTTAAATTGTTGAGCGTACCCTTTCTCTTTAGTTTGGAGCCTGGAATGATTCACTGGAGAGAATTCCAGAATTCTTTATTTTATTTTACTTTCCCCCAGCAGTGTATTGAAATTACTATTACTTTTACTATAGTTTTTCACGCTTGCGCTGGACTTTTCTCAGCGCTAAGGCTCCACTGTTGATGTGGTGGCACCTCTTCCTCCCCCCCCCAAAAAAAAAGAACTCAAGGGACCATGCATTACTGCTTTTTCTATGCTCTCAGCAACACCCTATGAGGTGTGTCAACGTCCTTCCCCCCTTACATGCAGCAGAATCCTAATTGCTCTGTGCGCAGCCATCCCATGGGGCCAAGAGTGAAAAGGCCCCGCATTCAGTTTGAATGCAAAGTTTTCAAACACCTTGTTTGATTTGAGCCAGTTCAAACTCCAAACTAGTTCAGCACATCTCTACAAACAAGCAAACAAAAAGACATAATTAGACAAAAAGACATTTCAGAAATCTCTTCCTTGACAAAGCATCTGTCCATGAATTGCAAAAAGAGTTAAACGGGAATAATCTGTTGTGCTGTTTTCTTTTCCATCTTGGCAAGGGCAATGCACACAACTGGCAGAGAACAACTTTCCGCCACTTCAGCCTTGTGGCCTCTCTGCCTTCCAGGCAGCCAGCAGAATGGAAAGCATAAAGATCAGGCCTGGAAAAGGTCAGGGAACTCCCCAGGTAGCCTCTATGAAGCAGAAACTTAATAATGAAGACAGGAATTCCCAGCCCGCTGCCTTTCTTGGTGAATGATGCGCTCAGAACATTTCTCTTCCTTCACAGCCACGAAGGTCTGCTGAGGAAAAGGTGAAGTTTTTCACAGGCTGCTTCTCAGGGTCACCTCAGTTGTAAAATTTCCCAGAAGGGTCACAGTGGCCTCCAGCAGAACGGTTGGCGGTGTAAGTGCAGGCAATGGAGGAGAGGAATGGAGGAGGCATTTATCTGAGGATGGGGAGGAGAGAGGAGAGGAGAAGAAGCAGGCCTTAGGTCACCTTCCTGTGAGTAGAATTACAGAAAGAAGAGTCCCAAACCCTAATTATTTCTTTATTTGCATTTTTACACACCCTCTAACTAACAGTATAGCATAGTGGTTACAGCACCAGAGTAACAACCTGAAATCCCTTATGTGCTATCTGAGCTTTTGGGAAGAAAGACAGAATAATCACGTGTGTGGGTGAGAGAGAAAGAGATTGCACAGAAAATGAAATTTCAGCAGATACTCTCTGCATCGCAGAGTCTGACTATTCTTATGGATATTGGATACCCTCAGACCAAGATATTTCTTTCCTGCAATTTCCTACATACAGTATAGGGTGACCAACTGTCCTCCTTTAGGGAGGACAGTCCTTCTTTTGTAAGCTCTATCAACCCTTGAAAAGTGTCCTTCTACATGTCTTCCTTTTTGATATTGGAAGCAAGGGTGGCCGCTTTAAAGATCGCAAGAGCACACGCCCACCCCAAATCCACGAGGGGAGAAGAACATCCCATTGAGAAAGTGGGGATTGTCCCACCGATCAGGGCTTGGTACTTTAAAGCAGTCACTCAAATGGCACCAAAAGTGCTTGGGGATGGGGCCACTGTGTTTAAGCCCATTTTTTTTCTTGCCAGTTGGGCCCTAAGATGATAGCGCCGCTCCAAGCCAACTGATTGGTGCAATCAATAGCTCTCCTCTGACGCCATTTTCTGTTGAGGCTGGAGGAATGACTCGACTAGGTTTCCTAATTTTCCTTGGTGGCGTCAGCAGCAGAGGCAGTGAAGCCTCATTGAAAGGGTTGTGAGCATGTCTGGCGGCGCTGTGCCCGAGGCCTGAGTCTCCTTCAATTTCTTCAATTTATTTTTGCCATCCTTTTCACTATAAAAAAGTCACCTTACTACATAGCTCTTTTTTAAGAAAAGGTTTGGCTAATCTCCATGTGCTCACAGACATACACAGGAATAACAGCCTACAAGATGCTTTGCCTAAATCACCACAGGCAGAATATGCACAGTGGCAAAGTCAGCTTCTAGAGTGCCATAAGAGCAGCAGGGTCAGCATGCTGTTTGCACAGCTGCTAGTGCTCCCAGAAAGCCTCACAAGCCTCACAGCTACTGGGCCCGATTCCCACTTGACTTTTAAAATCGAAATTAAACTTAATACCAAGGCAAACACGCATTCCGCCCGTTCCCATTTGTTTGAGTATTGAGAATGCATCCCTTACTGGCCAGTGTGAATGGTGGATCTGTCCCCAGATGGCCGAAGTGTGAAAAGGCCTGAGGGTGATGCTCAGTTTCCTTCCTATTTGTATTAGGGCTGTTGGCTGCTAGTACATCAGTGACGGTAGCAGTTGACCCTATGACAGGTATCCATTTGGGCTATATGTATATGATTTTAATTGGGCCCAATTATTTCAGTCAGTGAAGCAAGCTCTTGATTAAAGATGTGGCCCCAGTTTCTAAGCCAGGAATCTCCAGACCTCTTTAGTAGTTTCTGCTTCCTTTCTCTGTCCCCCTTTCTGTCTTTGTGATTCTTCTGCTGTCTCTCAGTGTCCATATGCCCCAGTCTCTTTCCCTACAAGCACCTATCAGGTTCAGAGAGGAATTAATTACAATCCAGCTGCATTTCCCGATTTTCAGCAAAGAATTAAAAAGTAGAATCACAGAGCACATAAATCACCTCACCAGATTGGAAAGGGGGGAGGCCTCTTGCAACCACCACATTGGCAAAACAAAGATGTGAAAGAGGAAATGGGAGAGAAATTGGATGCTTCTGTTATCTCTACCTCTGTTCCTACTCACCATCTCTTACGCAAAAAGAATCCTGGAGTTGCCATCCATGCTTTCACCCTAGAGGATGCATTTCTTTTCTCCTCGCTAATTCTTGTAATGTGTGTGAATAACGTTGTGCCAAGAAATTTCTCCCGCGTTTTCCCAAAGCATTTCCCACAAATAAGCAAGAAAATACTTGTGTGGTGCAATATAGCAGCTAGAGTGGCAGACGAGGGCCTAGAAAACAAAGATTCAACCCCTCTTGACTATGGATTCCAGAACCTCCAAGTCCAAACCTAACATCCTGCCTATTCGGAAACAGAGTTAAAGTTAGAACCCAAGAAGAAGAAACAGAAGAAGAGTTGGCTTTCCTACCCCACTTTTCTCACCCATTTAAAGGGACTCAAAGCGGCTGACAAAGCTTTTCTATTCACAACAGACACCCTGTGAGGTAGGTGGGGCTGTGAGAGCACAGAAGAGAGCTGTGACTAGCCCAAGGTCACCCAGCTGGCTTCGTGGGGGAGGGCGGAATCGAACCCGGTACTCCCAGATAAAAGTCCGGCTCCCTAACCACTAGACCACTAGACCCAAGAGAGTAGTGTTCAGACAGACCTATTGAATGCTCCCTGTTCACTCTGAGCTTGAGGGTGGTGCTCAAATTTGAACTGAACAAAGAGAGTGCTCAATTTGAATTGAACCTAACCAGAGAAAAAAAGAAGTTGGGTGGTCATACTTACATTGCTTTATTGCACACTTGTGTTATTTTACTACCTCTTTCCCACTGTCACGCTGCATGTTCTTTCATCCACAACCCACAATGAGTAATCCTGTCCCATTTTATGGAAGAAACAGGTTCAGTCCCACCTGTCTGTCTCTCTTGGCATCCTTCCACTCCTTGTTACGTTTACCTTGTGTGCATTTTATGCTTTTGCCCAAGCAAACCATGTTGTGATTTTCCTCAGTTGTTTTATGTTTATGGATCATTGCAAAGCCAACACATGATTCAGCCACCATCAAATACTGTGGTCCTTTCACCCTGTCCTTTTCCCACAGGCTGTAACTGTGATCTGAAAGTTCCTGGGAGGATCCATTTCAGGGGCCCACTGACTTCCAGAGGCATTGCCTGTGGCGCTTCCTTATCCCAAACCAGGGGGCCACATACCTTCCACAGGTAGCATGCTGTTTTGAAACCTGGTCTCTAGACCCTTGGTAGACTCCATCATCAGGTTCCCATTGCTCCATCCATGAAGACAGAGTATGCTAGAAATGAGGCTTCCCCTACCCTCCACTAGTGGTTTGGTCTAGTGGTTAGGGAGCTGGACTCTTATCTGGGAACACCGTGTTTGATTCCGCCCTCCCGCATGAAGCCAGCTGGGTGACCTTCGGTGAGTCTCAGTTCTCTTCTGAATTCTCGCAGCCCCACCTACCTCACAGGGTGTATGTTGTGGGGAGAATAGAAGCTTTGCCAGATGCTTTGAGTCCCCTTAAATGGGTGAGAAAAGTGGGGTAGAGAAGCCAACTCTTCTTCTTCTTCCACTGTGTGGAGAGGAAAACCCTGGGCCCCTGTGTTACGTGCTTGTGCGTAAAATTCTATTCGATATGAATCTATTTGTACATATTTGTATGAATATTCAAAGCATGTCAGCTATGAATGAATATGTATCTGATATGTATCCAATACAAACGAATACATATCTGATACAAACAAATATGTATCCGATATATATCCGTAACACATCCGCATTCTGAAAATGTCAAATCCAACCTAAATACCCTTTTAATCTGCTGTTGATCCATGTCAAATGCAATCTGGATCCATGGCTGATGACTGGTGCTCTGTTTTTCCACAACCCCAATCTAACGAATGTCTGAATGATTCGTATGAATGTCCAGAAGTATTCATATTCGTACAAATCTTAGCATATGAATATTCCAACTTGTATGAATTTGTACAAATAGCAAATATTATGAATATTTATGCACATCATCAGCGTAGAGCAGTAGTTCTCAACCTGGGGGTCGGGACCCCTTTGGGGGTCGAATCAGCCTTTCAGAGGGGTCGCGACGAGCCTCCCACCGCCCTTCCCTCCCACCTTCCAGCTGCTCTGCCCCCATGGTTGGGGGTCCCCACAACATGAGGAACGCCATTAAGGGGTCGCGGCATTAGGAAGGTTGAGAACCGCTGGCGTAGAGTAAAAAGTACTGGCTACTCTATGAAAGAAAGAGCAACAAAGTTTGCAAGCAATATTGTTTCAATATTGTTTGGGAAGTGAAGAGATGGTGATACAAATTAACTATAACTATTAATGCAGCAGCTGTGTTTTTGCCTTCACTTTGTGTCTCCAAAGCTAAGGCAGGAAGTTCAATATTTTCCTTTTAAGTGTTGCTGCTACAAAGAAGGAAAGAGGGAGGGAGGGAGGAGAGAGAGACCTAAGAGGCATGATCTCTATCTGATGGGCTTGCAGAGGCAAAATAGCACCCAGAAAACCACAGACTTTCACACTTGAGCATTCTCCCATTTCACTCCTTTGCAAGCTGAGACGGATACGGCCAAGTGGTGAAGCCTGAAGAGATGCAGCATTTTTTGGCCAGATTCAGAGATTCCCCAAACCCTCTGATTTTTGGCATCATGTGCTGAATTGCCACAAGAATCTCCAACCTCTTCCAACTTACCCAAGGTTTTTACAGCTACACCTGCTGCTTCCCCCCCCCCCCAATCCCACCGTTAATGGTGTAACAGGAAAAGGAGGTGCATTTGTCACTCACGCTGATGAGTGTAAGTGAAATCCTTCTCTCGGTGTCTCTCTCCAGACCAAGGGAATCTGGAATCAAATCTGGCCAGACTTTCTGGAGTTTGCAGTGAGCTTCCAGGGTGCAATTTATGACGACGGATCTGGCAATTTGTAGTGCTGACAAGACATATTTTTAACTTCTATGCACAGGGCAGCTGCAAATATGGGTGGGTAGGAGGAAGGGAGAGAGGGGTGCATGAGGGACTTGGCTTTCCATTTAATTTTGTATTTGTTGAGATCATTATCAATGCTTCCCCCCCCAAAAAAAAATGCATATGAATTTGAGGGCATAACTACAGATCTGATGTGGTCTGAAGTTTAAATTTGACAACAGTTTGGCAAAACTTGTCCTTGCCCAGGACATAAACAACTTTTCGAGTGAAGGAATGGGATGAAAACCACAGGAAAAAGGGACTCATCCAGCAAAGCACTTCCTGTCCCATCATATCACCCTCCAGGGCATGAGGTTGTCTGAAGATGCCACTGGTTAGTCACCCCCCACCCCCTCTGCAAGCCCTATTTTTGCACTCTCACCCCCATACACCTCAGGTAGCTGATGTCCTCTTTGGCAGGCATGTTATTCCACCAAGCACGTATCTACTGAAGCGTCTGGGCAATCTGTTGAGGCTCTAAGATTCATTACAGCTCAGAGATCAGTGAGAAGGCAGGACGGCTTCTGCTTGGAATTTTGGGATAGTCAAGAAGCCATTTCAAAATTCTCTGCCTAAAGCAGGGAGTTGGATGAAACCAGCTTCCTTCAACCTGGGATGTGGTAACACCTTCACTTTAAACCTTGGGTGTTTTTCCACGGTCAGTTAGTACCCATTTTTGCACCCATTAAGGTCCCATTTGGGTGAGAGCCGGATGACCCCATTTCCACCACGGCACCCATTTGGGACACATTTGTTTCCACCGCGCCTCGGGAAATCCGGATCATATGGGTACATCTCAGCCTTTCATCCGGATTTTCTGTAGACCCCATTAATCTAACATTAATCTAACATTGGAACGTACGGATTCGAATGTTATGGATTTGAAATGGATTTTATGACATTTGGATCTTAAATATCCAAATCGAATTGGATTTTATGACATTCACGTCTACTCGGATTCAAATGTCAAAAATACATTGCGCCCATCTCTATTTGTTTTCACACATCACATCTGTGAGCTGCTCCTCACATCACAGATTTAGGGAGGAAGTAAAACCCAGCTCTATTATCTAGGGATGCGCATGAATGCAATATTTGGGATTTGATTCAATTTGAACTGAATATCCGAAGATTCGAACTGATCCAAACGTTTAAAATGAGAACGTATTCACATTCGATTCGAACTGAATACATTTGGATCTATTTGCACAAGTTTTCAATTCATGTTTGAAGATACGAATGTTGACAACATGTGAATGTGTCAATACGCATTCGTACACATCCCGCTTTTATCCCAGATGCATTCCATTGTCATCCCGTATTTTTCCATACAAACGTGTGTGGATTCACATAAGAATCGTACAGATCCGTATGTAATGTGTACGCCTCTGTACACGTATGAATGTCCAAATAATTCGTACAAATATTCAAAAATTTGTTTGAATGTTAAATTCAAATTTAGAGACATTCGTGCACAACCTTTCTATTATCTCTTAACTTCTTGCAGTAAAATAGGCAAAGCGGGATAATAGACCAGGCAAAGAAAGGACGCCCATCAACCTGTTGGCTTCATTACAGTTTCCCCTGCCATGTTAACCCTGCATGGCACACCCAGATCCAACAGCAGCAGCACTTTCTGCTACCCCAGGCAGTAAGCGTCTTGGAAGTTGCTGCCACCATCAATTATAACACACTTAAAATGGAGGGTTCTGCGCATCTTCATTTTGAATTCTGACCATGTGGAAGCATAATTCAAGAGAGGCTCCCTGCTTCTTTCTGCAATCAATTTGATTGAAGAGGAATAATGCTTTCTGCTGTGCCATATCTCTGCAAATGAGCGGGAGCAGCAGTTTGGAATATAAAAGGAGATCAGACAATTGTCAGCTGGAAACTTGCCTCCCTTTGGTGCATTGTTATGAGTGTGGGGACTCGCTGGGTGCTTTCTTCTTCTCCTTTTCTTCCCAAACAGGCCAAGAGATTAGAAATGGCACGCTGAAAGCCCTGTGTTTGCACTTCAATCCACAGCTGTGGGTGTGTTTGATGTGGAAAATGGCAAACGAAGATCTCGGACTTCCTGAACAGTGTGGGGCTGTTGTTAAAAGTGATGCAAAAAATATGCTTATGCCAAGAATTGATTACTATTTCAAGATCTTGCCCTGGGGAAATGGAAGAGCAGTGTAAATATGGCTGCAGAAATTTCAGAGCTGTACCTGTCAGCTGGTTCTATGACATAATTCTGGGAGAATGCAGGGGAAATGCCAGATGTAGCAACAGGTGCAAATATGGCTCAGGTTCCTGAGAATATCAGACGACTTTCATTCTGGTTTATTTTGGTTAGAAAGGCAGGCTTCAAGCCTTTATGCTCCTTGCTGCAAAGTTGAATAAGAGAAAAGCACCTGCCAGTATCTCAGAAACCTGCCAATGGCTGAGAAATAAGTCTTTTACCTAGCTAGCACTATGTGGTGCTAGCAATGTGTTCAAGAAATGAGTTTCCTCCTCTCTCTGAGAAGATTACAGTGTAAAATTCGACACCAGGGAGGAAAACGATCAGGCAAGAAAAACAGAAATAGCTCTTTTTGTGTCTTCTGTTCATTACTTTTATACTTTGCCTTTTCCCTTGAGGAGCATTCTTTCTTTCTTTCTTTCTTTCTTTCTTTCTTTCTTTCTTTCTTTCTTTCTTTCTTTCTTAACCCCAACCAGAATCTCCGAATCTGCTCTACTCAAAATGGTTGCCAGTTCCCAAACATGTCTGACTTGTATCTTAAACCCTCTTTCTATCCTCTGAAGTTTTTATAGTTTCATAAAATGTCACCCCAGGCTGAGGTTTAGAGGGAGTTACATCATTGTTGGAATAAATGATAGAAACATTCAATTTGAACAAAATACAAATTTGCCTACTTAAAGTCATTTATGTGTGAAGCCTGGCTTCTAGATAAATCACTAAACCGATTATATTGGAGCTTATAAAAGAGAGAGACAGTTTAATCAAACTCCAAGGAAAATTCCATCAGGGCTTCTGAAGAGAAAAATGGAGGCAAGAATAATAGCAGACTTTCATAGTTTCATGAAAAGTTGCCAGTATCTAAAGATGTGTCCACAGGCAATGGGGAGGGCTCACATCTGGGGCAGCTTAAAGGTGGCTTGGGGATGGTTCACATTTGGGACTGTCCACAGGTCACCTTATCCCTCCTTCCTCTCCTGAATGGCTTTAAGAAGAGGATTAGACAAATTCTTGGAGGACAGGTGCATCAATGGCTAAACCAAACTGACTCACCTAAGGCCTAATGTTGTTCTATGGGGGGATATCTGGATCACAGAAGCATGCAAAAGCCGTGCATGGTCATTTTGTTCAAATGCAGAATTCCGACACAAGCAATTTGTGCCAAATCCATTTTAATTATGTAGTCACCCACTTCTGACTGTATGAAGGTGGGGGGGGGGGCGAGCATTTAGTTCATAATAACCTTATTATTGGCTTGTGTTGGTACAGAAAAGATGCAGCTTTGCATCTGTCCTGCTTTGCGTGGAATAATTCATTTTTATGGCTACTGAAAGGAAATAAATTCTTTTGCAACAGCTCCTTGGTGGATTCGGGAGTGGGGGGGGGTCAGTCTGATTGCCTCATTCTACATTTATAGATAAGGAAAAGGTCAACTGAATGTTATGTCTTTCACTGTGTCTCCAGTGTGGCTGTCATTTAATGGAGAGAAATAACATGAGGGCCTCGTGCTCACCTTTAGGCTTCCGGTTAAAGGACAATCTTGTGTCTATCAAGCCCAAAAGAAGCAGCCAAAGATCCATCACCCATCATGGTGCGTGTTTGTCATGCTTATGAGGCTTAATAGAGCATGAGAGAATTCAGTGCCATCAGCAGTTACAGCCCACGCACACAAAAGTATCTGAATTGCCGACCCTTGCATAATGCCTGCTAGGTGTTCCAGAAGACTCTTTTATGGGTTTTCCCCTCGTGCGAGGATTTTATCAGGACATCTGGAAGGGAAGGAACTTGGAAGGAGGAAGCTGGAAGATGTGCGGTTTTCCAAAGGTCTCTGCTGCTCCACCAGGTCATTCAGAAGGTTAAGTCCAATATAAATGAGAACACAAAGAATCTCTGGGCCTTTTCCCACTAGGGCGTAGAACCCTTCTAGGACCCCATTAGGAACCCAATTAGTACCTGATTGGTACCAGTTGGGAAGGACCTGTTCCCACCTGGACCCCATTGAAGGCCCCATCTGCAAGGCCCTGTCCCCACGAGGGCAGGGGAAATCTGGATTTAATAGGTCCTTCGGGCCCTTAAATCTGGATTTTGTGTGGACTTGATTAAAGGTGTCCACAATGAGGTCTTCAGGCATCTTCAAGAACAGGTTCTCCAGGAGAAACCCATCTCAAAGATCCGGATCTTGAAGACCCAGATCTTTAACTGTGCATGGAAAAGGGGGGTCTGTCTATTGAAAAGATGATTTGCCTGTGTCTTGCACGTACAAAGGGTTTCTGTTTTCTTTACATAGAGATGCTCTGCCACCTTATTGGTTTTTTGCCATTTTCAGTGTCATAATAACCTCCAAAATGCACAGAGGTCATACCTGATGGAAATGTGTGAATATGTCACCCTTCACACAGCCATAATTCCTGGGGGAGTTACAGATAAACCAGATGAATTCTAATAAAGCAAGTGTAACTCAATTAACCTGCTGAACTACCTTAGATGTTTTTTTTCCTCATTCATGCTGCACTAGGACTCCAAAGAGCAAAAGGTTGCTTGGGAAGATGTAAACAGCCATGCCATAGGGGTCCGCAGGCCCATTTCGGCTTCATGCAGTGTATAAAGGAGCCAGAAATAGAAATCAGTGCGGGCACATGTGTGTCAGCAGAATTAAGTAGTTATTCTATGTATCAACAAGTAGGGCTATGAAGGAAACCATGCAAAGTGAATGAAAACAGCTTCATTTTTGTTTGTTTGTTTACCTCTTCTTCACAGCAAACATGTGACAGAGATTAATCTTAGGACCAACATATTAAGCATAACTACACAGTGCAGTTTACTTCCTCTAGGAAAATAATATGTAACAAAATAATTAAAAATTGATCCTTCTTTCGTTCAAGGAGTCTCTGGTGGACTCTCCAATATGAAGCAAAGAGACCTTAAGGGAGGTCAGATTCTCATTATCCCAGTGGGCTTATTGCTATACAGCTGTAGCACAGTGGGAGAGCAAACTGTTTGGGAAGCAGAAGACTGCTGGTTCAATCCCCAGATTCTGTCCAGAAATAGGCAGTGGCAAACCACTTCTCTCTGCATCTCTGCATAGAAGAGGAGGAGGAGAGTTGGCTTTTATACCATGCTTTTCTTACCCTTTAAGGGGACTCAAAATGGCTGACAAACCTTCTGTTCTTCTCCCCAGCACATCCTGTGAGGTATGTAAGGATGTGGGAGCTTAGAAAGAGAGCTGCGACTAGCCCAAGGTCACCTAGCTGGCTTCATGGAGGAGGATAGAATCAACCTTGCAGAGCCGCTGAGCCCACAAGGCTAACTTAACCTACTTATAGCCCCAGTGAGCTGCTTTCTAAAAGGCTCACAGTGCAGGATCTCGCCTGTTCCTTCCCTCCACTTATCCTACAACAATTTACATCTGAACCAAAAAAGAGCCTTCGATACATTATAGATGATTTAGATATGGCAGGACAACGTGTAAATTAACCCCTGCTGATCAAAGGCCAATGCAATCATCTCTTTGGGAAGAAATGGCTTTAATTAAGCCATGGCTGTTGTGACGGATTACTGGTTCAGCAGCAATCATGCCCTGTTTCTCTCCACCACCACCCTTGAAGTGAAAACCCTTGATCTTCACCTCTTCTCCACACACGGATCCAGAGAGCTTAGGATGGTGCCTTGCTAAGAAAAATGAAAAAGACGCACATCTGATTGAAGTTCAGAGATTATATTATGTGCTGATTCAAGCAAACAGGTTTCCCATGGCTCTACAGGTTTCCCATCAGCATGCAAATCAGCTCTACACTCCTGTGGAAAGAGCATAGGGGGCTTCTATTAAGGGAACGCACTGCCTCAGTCAAGAAGACCTTGGGGAATGCCGGAAAGTTGCTTGCTTGAAATGTATAAGGTAGAAAAATATCTCATTGGGGCTCTTTACACACTCGGTGAGCCAGTTTGGTCAGTGGTTAGGGAGCCGGACTCTTATCTGGGAATACTGGGTTCCATTCCGCCCTCCCCCATGAAGCCAGCTGGGTGGCCTTGGGCTAGTCACAGCTCTCTTCTGAGCTCTCACAGCCCCACCTACCTCACAGGGTGTTCTGTTGTGTGGAGAAGAATAGAAAAGCTTTGTCAGCTGCTTTGAGTCCCCTTAAATGGGTGAGAAAAGTGGGGTAGAAAAGCCAACTCTTCTTCTTCTTCTTCTTCTTCTTCTTCTTCTTCTTCTTCTTCTTCTTCTTCTTCTTCTTCTTCTTCTTCTTCTTCTTCTTCTTCTTCTTCTTCTTCTTCTTCTTCTTCTTCTTCTTCTTCTTCTTCTTCTTCTTCTTCTTCTTCTTCGCTTACCTGGGACAGCTCAGTTGTAAGAAGTTCCTTTGGCACAGTGTGGACAAAATCCCCATTAAGTGGAAACCCCAAGGCCAACACTGGCCAAGGCCTGGAGGATCAGCCATGAGTTACCCTACTGGAAAAGTCTGTAGGCAACAGAAGGGCCTGTTTGTTTTTGTTTTTTCCTGCTGAGATACCACCATTAATAGGCACTTTCTCATCTTGTGCCTTTGTTGTTCTGCATTTCTTTGCTCTCTGAAGAGTTCACTTCCGAAACTTTAAGAGCCTCCATGAATCTGCTGAAATGCACCTGTCATGGTCATAATCAAGCCATGAGTGAAGCATTCTAGTGGTAATCATGGGAAATTGAAATAACGGTGACAGAAGATCCCTAAAATATAAAGCAACTATTAATATTCATAACACTTGACATTTGCAAAGAAATTCCGCATTATGATAATAGAATACAATCAAAGCTAACCCCAGGGCATTGTGAAGATTCTCACCATGTGAGTTTATTGCATTTTAAATGCTTATCAAATCCTTTTTTTCCCTTTATTTGATGGAGATTAAATCTTACACAGAAAGTCTGTTCTGCCCTTCAGGTGACCAGCCCAGAAATCACTGAAGAGGAATACAAAGATGGTTGTCATTATCAGTAGAAGGTATTGTAAATATTCCCTGTTGGTCACTGGGGAAAAGGGGTACCAGTTAGGAGGGTGCATGAGGCAATTCCCCACATTCAATTTGGTAAGAATATAATGTGGGAAAATCCAGCTTTGGCTGAATCCCACCCCCCACAAATGTGGGGGGGGGGCTTTGTATTCGTCCACGCTTCCCTCCCTTTCCATCCCCACTACGCACCTGTCCTCGTTGCCACCATCAGGGCAGCTGCTGAGCACCATCATTCAAGGTACTTCTAGGTCTGTGCTCTTGCTCTGTGCGCCATTGCAATCCCCGGTGGAGAGTTGCGCACACAAACCCAGAAGTGCCTTTTCGGCCTTTGGAGAGTGCTGAAATAAGCCCAGGTATGCCACCACAGTCTCCCCAAAGGTAAAGAGCCATGTTGTAGGGGAGCAGGAGGCAGCAGTAATGTCCCTGGGGCCTATTTTGGCACACTCCAGAGATTGGGACAGGCCTTCTGGGTCTGTGTTGTGCAACCCTGGCCTGGAAGTGCCTTTTTGACCACCAGAGAGCACTGAAATAGGCCCAAGGACACCACGGTGGGGCCCCCAAAGGTAAGGGGGCACGTCAGAGGGGGTGGGCGGGAGGCAGCACTGGCCTCCCCGGGTAGGAATGTATACCAATATCCAGAAATTCAAACATTTGATTCAAATCCAATGAATGTCGACATTCGAACTTGAATTGGATTTTCAAAAATCCAAATTTGCACATTTGAACTCGAATACGAATTTTTCAAATCTGGATAATTCAAAGGTGTAGGTTCATATATTGCGCTTAAAATACGGGATTAAAAAGGGATGCATATGGGATAATTCAGGATGCATACAGATTTTTATGGAAGGCGCACAGATACATATAATATATACGAATGTTGTCGACATTCGTATCTTTAAATCCGGATCTAACGTTTGAATGTACGGATTCTAATGTTACGGATTTGAATCAGATTTTATGACATTCAGATCTTAAACATCCGAATCGAATTGGATTTTATGACATTTGAATCTACTCGGGCTTGGGTGACCTTGGGCTAGCCACATCTCTCTTCTGAGCTCTCACAGCCCCACCTACCTCACAGGGTGTCTGTGGTAGGGAGAAGAACAGTAGGTCCCCTTAAGGCCAAGAACAGCATGGTATAAATGCCAACTCTCCTCCTCCTCCTCTTCTCTTGCCCTGTGCTCCATTCTGTGTAAATGGAACATGCTAATTGGGAGCAGGACCTCCTTTATCCCATGCTAGCTTGCAGAAAGGAAATTCCCAGAGTCTTTCCAAGTGCAGAATAAAGTCCTGTTCAGGAGGATGGACCCCCCTCCAAAAAAACACACAGTTGTTTTCCTGTTTATTCCTCTATCCATTCAGATCCATTCCCAGTACACAATAATTAATCCCACTTTGCATAGATGGATTTTATTTCTACTAACCGAGCCAGTTTCTGTAGTGTAATGGGCTTTTCTTTTTCCACAAGGACAATAAAATGTTGCCAGTCACTTAAAATGGCCCTAAAAAGACAAAGAAGAATTCTGCAAATGAGAGCAGAGGTGCATTTCAAAAGCTGACATCATTCCACTGAAGAACCCAGCTTCCCCCTTACTCAGGAGTCTATTTAAAACAAAACAAAACAAAGTATCTGCAAACAGTTATCATTGCAGCTTCACTTTCGATGTCTGTTTGCTCCTTGTGAGATGCTAAACAAAGGCAGCCCACTTGAGTGAGGAGAACATATATATCTTCCAAGGGCAGCATGTTAAGCGCATGGGCCTTTCAGGGAAAGCGAAACTGAAGCAAGTGTGCGTCCCCAAAGGAGGTAGCAGATATCATGGAAAGCATACAGCCCGGGGGGATGAAATGGGAGTTAAAGCGTCAGCAGGCATTGAATTCCACCCCCAAGAGTAAGAGGCACTGACAAGGACAATCCGAGGGGCAGAGGAAGACACATTAAAACTCAAAGGGTGACAGAATCTCTGGAATGTGAGATGACTGTACAGAGTCGTGATGGACATGTGAGTTCATGGCAGTGTGTGTGCATGTGGCTGTGTGGATGTTCATGTCCAGGACCAACAGTGCGATGATTTTCATGATGACACAAAGGTAGGCCAACTTGAATTCAGCGGTTCTTACTTCCAGGAACATTCCATAGGACTGCCTATTGGTATGGATATATCAGCCTGTTCTCTGCACCTCCTGAGCTGTTGGGTTAAAACAAATCTGAAGGTACAACAAGGATTATGGAGGAAGAAACCTTACCGAAAGCCTGGAAGAAATGGGACACTCAGGCCCTGGTCACACAAGTCATTTAGGTTGACCTAAGGTCATCTTCAGGTCGTGTTACATTATTTTTATTAATGTCGTTTTTCCATGCCAGCCTACCCCTGTTAAATTGTCTTAACTGTTGTCCCCATTTTTACAGGACTGAGAAGGACTCAGCCCATCCTGGCATCTTGGGACGTCTTTGCTTCCTCAAATGTGAGTGGAGGGGTGGGCTAAAGGAGGCTGAACCGTGCTGTGGTGGGTGGGATCCAGTCTTTCCTTCAGCCTTTTGGCATGCTGTGTCAGGCCTCCTCTTGTCAGTCCCCCTTCCTCTGACGATGAAGGAGGAGTTACAATGGCCAGCCAAGCTGGGGCAGGCTGCCCGGCCAGGCACAAGGAGGAATGCCTGACACAAATGGCAAGTGAGAATGCCCAATCTATGGCCCAAACTGACAGCAGCTCAGAATCGGAGCAAGAAGCCCGGTGACGCCCCTGATGGTGTCGAGACAAAAACGCTCACGCCACCTGCAATGAAAGAGGCATGACCCTGCTTCCTCTATTTAAAGCCTCACATTTGGGTCAGAGTTGTTGCAGACAAAGACCATAAAATCTGTAGCTCTTGGAATCTGTAATTTTGCTTTGTAATTTATAACCAACCCTTCTGACATTCTGATATCTTTTGACCTTGCAACTGTTTGGCTACTAGAATAAATGCCTAGGTGCATCTTTCAGGCTGGTGGGGTGGGTGGGGGGAACATGGGCACTTCTAAGGCCATTTGCTGGGATTCTAGAGCAGGAGGAGGTTGTCCTTGTCTCTGCTTGAGATGCCCATGAGCATTTGGTGGGCCACCGTGTGCGATGGGACGCTGGACTAGATGGGCTGTGGCCTGATCCAGCAGGGCTTCTCTTATGTTCTTATGTTCTTATGACAATGTATTAATTCTTCAGCCCCCCAAAACCTTGCCTTGATATTGTCTCTTGCTGCTCCTAAGCCTGTGTACATGTGTGTGAGTGTGTTTGCTTCCGGACCTTGCTGGCTGGAGACAGGACATGCTCGGAGTTCATGAGGCACCTCCCCTTCTCTCCTCAGTTTATATGTATGATTTCTCTATCTAGCATTTTTACGCAAATTTATTATTATTATTATAATTTTAAAAATTAATTGCACAGAGAAGAAAAGCACATAAAAAACGAAGGGGGACATGGAGGTGGGAGAGCAGGTTTAAAAAAGAACCGCAAACACAGACCTTCGTCTCTCTTGAGTGACAGAACAGCATCCAATCAGAAAGGAGATAGATATGACACATGCAAAGGAGGTGGAGAGCCAAGAGGGGCTCAGGTCAATCTTGGAGATAGGTGTGACCGATGTGGCCCATGGTGGGGATGGCCTGACGATGACCTATAACAATCTAGGTGTGAGCAGCACTGGTATAACCTCAGGTCAAATTAATAAATAGGCCATCCTGTCTTAGACTTGTGTGACCAGGGCCTCACTCTGTGCTATGAAAAGAAAAGTCCTGTATGCACTTGGACATTGACCAGCATTTACTGTTTGTGCCTACATGGAATCAAGGTTCTTTTAGCTTCTGCTTGAAATCTGCCTCCTTTTCATTTCGTTATTCATTTATCATCTGATGTCTTGCTAGCCAAGAGACATCTGAGTGGTGAGCATCCCAGATGATGCATATGGCTGCCACATGCTAAGTCAGACCATGAGTTTGCCAAGCCAAGGAGATGAAGCCCAAAAAATTTATGACAGCTTCATTCGCCAGATATCCTGATGTTGCAAATAATTCTGGTTCATACATTCCTGGGTAAGTGCACATCATATCCTGCAAGCAATTGAAAGATCCAGAACCGGCCATGGACACAACTGGTTATCTCTTGAGGAGAAGCCCTTGGTGCACCTTTGGGAGAACTAGTGGAGAGCCTCAAAAATACCTTTCACTAGTGATAGTTCTGTGGTGACAACCATGATGTCACAAACAGCCTTGTCCCTGACAGTCCAGACTAGGAGGAGAAGGAAGCAGACAGAGCCAGCAGAAGCTAAAGTGACAGCTGAGGAACCATGAACTAGTCACTCAGTGTCTCTAGCTGAAACACCAGGGTGCCTGGCTGAACTCCAGAGGAGGAGGAGGAGGAGGAGGAGGAAGGGTCTAGGACAATTAGCATTTAGCGTTAGCATGGGACTAGGACTATCACAATCCAGCACCATCCCAGATAGTCCATATGCCAGGTGTAGAACTGTTTGAAGAGCTCTACAACTGACCCAAGCCATCTTGTTCCAGTTCAGTCTTTGGTGCATCTGCATTGGAAGCACGGAAAATGCCACAGCCCCCATCTTCAAGGCTTATTCGAGTTTCGAAGATCATTTTTGGAACCCTAACATGGAGGCAGGCATGCTTCCTTCAAAGACTGTTCAGTTCAGCCCCCACCTTTGTGCACCAAACACAGCATGTGAGTGGTGGGATCTGGGCCAATCGCTGGATGGGGTGGGCAGGTAGAACGGCAAACAGCTATTCTGTGATCCCCCCACCCCCCAGGTCTTTCTTCTCAACTCTACTGTTCTTTTTCTCAACCACAGTAATTACGGGTATATTGTAATCCACTTGTTCATCTGTCTGAATTTTAAAATCCTCTGATATGTTAACCACACTGTCCTTAACTTCATTCTCAAGGCCAGTGAAGAAAAGAATGAGGAACATCATGTAAATTCCTTTTCTGTGTGTCGTCAAGAGTTTGGGCAAAGCTGAAAGATATCATCCTGCAATTTTTTTAAAAAAGCGAGGGGAAGAAAGCAGTTTTTGCTATCTCCAAATACAGATTTTTTACATACATGGAGTCATTCTTTTATACCTCTTATCTTTCTGTTTGCACATATAGCCTCCAGCGGAGTGAGGGAAAAAGTCTGCAAGAGAAAATCCCTGAGCAGCAAAATCAAAGATGTTTCTGGGATAAGTTAAAGGCCTGTCTTACCATCCCTCTTTAGCATTCCTAACTGCCCAGCAAATTGATTTTATTTCTGAACTTATCATGAGAGGCAAGAAACATTACCAGTGAGGTTTGAGAGATTATAATGCAAAAGTGCTCACACCAGTGTGACTGATGTTCTGCAAAGAATTCTATGGGGAAACATATTGGAGATGAATAATCTCCGAGGAAAGGAACGGGGGGGGGGGGGGACTCACAACCACACAGCTCCCTGGCTGTGTACAGCAAATGGGTGCAGCGAAAGAATTGCATTTTCCATTCTCTCCAAGCAACTATAAGAATCAGCAAATTGTGACAGAGCACGCTTGTCGGCTTTTCTGCTTTCACTTATCTTTATTCGTCTTGGGCTTTTAAAAATAATTACGTAATTTTGGAAAGGCTGTTACGGACAGAAAATTCAACGGCCGGTTCCTTATTCTAGTGGATCTTCTGGAGAGCTGTAGCAAAGCAGCTTTGGATACCAAAGGTCTAAGCTTCAATCTCTAGCAACTCCAGGAAGAGCTAGGGAAGCATTTGTATGGCATGGAGAAAACAACTAGAAAAGGCTGAAATGTGAGGTGACATGAAGTCCCACATGTCATCACAACCATCAGTACTGACAAGGAACAGTATTTTTTTTTTCCGCCCACAGGGCCATTGGTCTTTAAAGTTTACTACCAGAAGAGGTGGTGACAGCAACCAGGCTGGATAGCTTTAAGAAAGGATTAGATAAACCCAGGGAAAACAGATGTATCAATGGATACTATAATGGATGTCCAGGTCAGGATGCCTCTAAAGGCCACTTGCAGGGGTTCAAGAGCAGGTGAAGGTTTTGCCTTTGTCTTCTGCTTGAAGCCCAAAAGCAATCGGTGGACCTCTGCGTGAGACAGGATTCTGGACTAAATGGGTTGTGGCCCAATTTAGAAGGGCTCCTTTCATGCTCTTATCCAGAATGGATGCCTAAGTTCTGCCACCACGTTAGGAAGACAGGCAGGATGCCATTGAAGGCCATTTGCAGGGAGTAAAGAGCAGGTGAAGGTTTTGCCCTTGAGATGCTCAGAAGCAACTGGTGGGCCACTGAGTGAGACAGGATGCTGGACACGATGGGCTGTGGCCTGATCCAGCAGGACGTCTCTTTTGTGCAAGAATATTCAAGATATTCAAAATTTGATCAAATTCATTCGCATTTGGACATTTGAATTTGAATTGAACGCCTATACATTCATTTTTTAACATTCGAATGAATCTGAATGTTTTGAATTATTTGTACAAATTATTCAGATATTTGTATGCCTACAGATACGTATGCATTACATAGGTATCCGTATGATCTTATTCATATCCATACAGATCCATGCGCATCTGTACAGACACGTTAGGGATGAAAACTGAATGCATGCGGAATAAAAATGGGATGCGTATGGATAGGTACAGACACATACAAATGTTGTTGACATTCATATCATCAAATATATATTTAACATTGCTATGAATAGATACGAATGTATTCAAATTGGTTCAAATTGTTAATACATTTGTTTGTTTGTTTTCATGTTTATACGAATTTGGACATTTGAATATTCAGATGAAACCGAATGTCGAAATTGCATCTGTGCACCGCCCTGGTCTCTTATATTGATATGGTCTTATTCTTTTTACGTCTCTAGCTAAATTGTCTTGTTCCTTCCCTCTCCAATGGGCAGCTGCCTGCTCTACTGTTTTTCTAGTGGTGGTTACCGACAATGTTCTTGTGGCTTAAATGGTTTTATTACTGCTTTGAATGCACTGTCCTTAACTGTGACTCACTCTGAAACAATCCGTGCAGACAGAGGTATAAAGGAGCAAGCAGACATGCCGAACTCAGTGGGACGCATATCCCGTCTTGCTAAACACCCCCAGCTTTGATGCTCTTGGGCCGCATCCCCATGATAAGCTTAATTCGTTTTCAATACGGTTTCAATCCTCGCAGTCCCCACGTCAGTTTGGCTTAACACGCTTTCCACATGTTAAATCGCCCCAAAGTGTTGTAAATGTTAACCCTCATTTTAACAGGTCTCACTCCGGTTCGTGCGCTTGATACGTGTTACATTTTTTACTGTGGGGACCGTACTGTTTTAAGGGATGAGAATGCATGTTTAGGGTTTCCCTCCCCCAATAGCTTGCTTCCAAAGATAGTGATTTCAGTGTAAAAATCCACCCTTTACAGCAGCCGCTACACTGTAGCAATCCAACCACTTCACACCTGATCACAATGTTGCAACTCTGTGCAATTCTAGCTCTTTGGAGTTGACCTTTAGAAAGGGAAAGGAAAGCAGCTGCAGGTTCTGGGAGATGTGTGAATGTTTAAAGCAAGGGGGCTTGAGTTGCCGCTGCTGCTGTGTGCTCTGGGCAGTGGGGAGAGGAGGGGAAAGAATCTCTGGCTGCCCGGTGCCGTTTTTCCTCCATCCAGGCAAGCAACAGCCACCCAGCCAGGCCCCTTATGGGTGGCGCATTCACACCAGGAGGAAGAGGGCAGGGTAGCCCCGAAAAGCGGCTTTGAGAAAGTAGCCACTTGAGTCCCCCCTTGAGTCACGTACGCCACATACAATCCTCAGAATCCGGATCGAACGCAATTGAGTTAAAAGTAATGGGATCAGGCAAATTCACATTTGCATCCAGTTCTATTATTTCGGTTTAGGGAAACTGGATTAAGCTTATAATGGGGATGTGGCTTTGGTCTCCCAAAGTTTGCTTCTGCTCCCCCTCTCTCAACTGCAAGATGGTTCCAGTGGACCATAAATAACACTATGCCTCCCCCTCTCCTCTCTTGGGTGTCTATTCCTGATTTTTTACTCTTTACAGAGGTCATAGCAGATACATTTATTCAATAACACAGCCTGACTTAATAAAACTCTCATGTCACTCTTGCGCTGGAATTGATTTTTCTGACATGAGGGCCACTTTAGCTTTCAGATCAAAACTGCCTTCTGCTGGGCTGCCCAACAAAACCAACCCCAGCCTGGATTTCGTTCAGAAACAGAGATTGATGGGGAGGGGGAGGGAGTTGATGTTGGGTCAGCATCTAATGGTTCCCTTTCAGGGGCCTGAATTATTCATGAGAACCAGAGCCGCTTATGTTTTTTTATTAATACAAACAGCAGGAAGAGCGCTGAAGCTTTAACCGAAAGTGGTTTTTGCGAAGATTTGCCTAGCAAGGTCTGTTGCCTCTCCCAGCAACGAGCCTGGTTCCACACAGATTTAGATACACTCGGGATAATAAGGGGATCTTTTACACCTGAGAGATGGGATCACTTGCTATTGGGCAGACTAGAGGGAGAAAAATGGATGGATGGATGGATGGATGGATGGATGGATGGATGGATGGATGGATGGATGGATGGATGGATGGATGGATGGATGGATGGATGGATGGATGGATGGATGGATGGATGGATGGATGGATGGATTTTTGTCCTCCTCTTAAACCCCCAAATTTTCTCAGTGCATCTCACTAGAGTAATACTATAATATTAGACACTAGGAATGTGCATGAATGTTGTATGACATACGAATGTTGGAGACATTCGTATCTTAAGATTCGAATCTAACATTCAAACAAATAGTTTTGAATGTATTCGATTCGAATCAGATTTCCCTCTGTGATTGTTAGCTGCTACAAATGTATCTCTCATAATTGCAGTGGCATTCACAGAAAGGGAAAATCTGTGTTGAAAGATCCAAACCTTTTTTTGATCTCCTGGACTCTAGCATTGCAAAATGGGAAGGGGAGAGGGCAGACCCTCCCAGATGTGAAATCCCACCCATTAGCAGCAGGCATTGGCCAGAAGGATATGGGGGGGGAACAGCCCAAAAGGCAGATCTCCTCCCTGAATAGTCTGATAGCATTCCCTTGGGGGGGGGAGCAGGCTAGCTGCCAAATGGGATCGAGAACAGTTTTTCCAAGGTCTTTTTTTTCTGTGGATTTTAGCAATACAGTCCTCATAAAACCTGGGGATAAGAATGTAAATGGGATCAGCCAATCCCAAAAATGGACTGGATCCGCATTTAATCTTGTATGGGAAATGCACCCTAATAAATGATCGCCATTACCCAGCCTTATATTTGAAACAATAAATGAAACAGCAGCCATTGTATCTGGACACCACCGCAAGAAATGCAAGATCCTCCATTTGCATTTGTGATATCCCTAACCAGATATTTCCAGCCTTCATCCTGACAGTCTATTTCCAAGCAACCTAAATCCTGCAGCAAGTTGGGGGGTGGGGGGGTGGGGGTGGTCGCATCTCTTTGCACAGAACACACAGAATCAAATTGCACCCCACAACGGCCTTGCAATGTACGTATCACCTCTCCAAACGCCACACCTGTCATGCTGATTTTGCAAGTCTATAATAATGCTGGATTAACAAGAGCTATATTTGGGGAGCCAGAGGATAGATTCCTTTGCACGATAAAGGCATGCTCAGCTGCCATGAAGAAGATGGGATTCTGAGAGAAGAAACTGCTCCGTGTATTATGAATGTCACCCTGGGAGGGGAAGATGACAAACTAGACGTGGAAAACGACCCTACGAGATTAATCTTACCGCCCGTGCCATGGTGCGTGACAACACCAGAGTCGTGGTGATTTGAAAAGGACCATTGTTCCTCTCCAAGCTCAGATGCTCCCTGGGTAGGTGGCAGTTGCTATTACAAGAGAAGAAAAATCGAAGTCCTTGCTAGCATCACTGTTGTTGCAATTAAATGGGTGTGTGGGTAGAGGTCTTCCATCCGTGGAGAAACCGTGTAGATACTGAAGCAAACTGCAGCTTGCATTGTGGCTGCTGTTGCTATTAAGTGGGCAAACAGGAGGGCTACGCGCGCTTGGGCCATTGGATGGAATTAGGCAAGCCCTGGGACAGAGCACCCATCCCGTCCCAGGACAGCCTAATTCCATCCAGGATGTGGAGCACCAAATCGTGCTTCACACCCGGCCCAAGCCATCCCCGGCGGTCCCAGAGCTGTCTGGCAGGGAGAGCATTCTTATTCTCCCTGCTGGACAGCTCTGGAGCCCCGCCCCGGGCCACCACAATGGGCCCTTTGGGGCCCACTGGCTGATAGCCCCTTTTGGGGTTGGGATGAGACCAGGCCTGTCCTGGGATCCCATGGGTGCCCACCACCCCAGTTGGGTCAGCAGGAGCCCACAGGGGCCTCCTCACTGCCCAACCCCCCAGGGGTCCATGCTGCCCTGAGCCTTGTATGCACAACCTACCTTTTCTGATGCTGGGTTTGGACTCGTAAGCCCGGGGGGGGGGGGAGGCTTGCAAGTTTGAACCACAGCGTTGTGTGCAATTGGGCCGCAGTGCGTGCCTGCACAGACCACTTGGTTCGACCCGACAAGCCTAGGCCCCAGGGTCTAGGTCCAGTAGAGGAAAAAAATAAGCCAATGAGGACTTCAACTGTGGAGAAAGCCATTTGGATCACAGCAAATTCAGGGGCATTTGATAAGTGCAGTGGGGCCCATGGACGTTGGGGTAAAGGTTTATGGGCTTTGTGTCAACCAAAGTCTGGCCAAGGGTGATTGATCACAAAGAAAGGAGTAGGGAGGACAGATCTGGATGCTAGCTCCTTATTCCCCAAGAGCAGGCTTCATGAACTCAAGTCCCCCTAGGTATGTTTAGGAACTACTCCAGCAGTTCCCACCAGCAATCTCAATCATCTGAGGATGAAATAAATGGATAAAGCAGGCCCGATGCCTCCTCTGTGTCCTCCTACTAAGTCTGCAGTGTTACTTCCACCACCAGGAGCTTCAGGTTGCATTCATAAGCATTAAGAAAAGCAGCTCTAAAAAGGCCTGGATGTGGGAAACATGACAGGTAACACACGTTCTGGCCTTTAATATGGATTAGAGGGGCGATATGAAAGCACTGGCTAACACGTTACCTCCCTTAAACCACTTTGGACCTGGGTGTCGATGCACCTTCTGGAAGCTTCTCCAGGAGCCCAAGTCCAAGCTGATTATCTTCAGAACATCAGGTGCCTTCCGACATCAGCGGCTCAGCAAACCCATCCAAGAATCTGACTGCCAGAGTTCCAATGGACCCCCATCTCGAGTCCCATCCCAATGGACTCCCATCTCCCGTCTGTAGACTCCCGTCTACTACATGTCTACAAATGATGCTTGTGTGCTTTAATGCTTCCTGAGATTATTAATTATCTGTCAGTTCCTTAATAGCCTTACGCTGCAGAGCAACAGTCAGCTACCCCTGTTTGTTACATATGGTTTAGCCATTCAGAGCCTCAAAGGAATCTCTACTCGCCTCAAGCATTCCTTTGAAGTAACATATTTTATATTAATTATCATCTTGTGCTTGCTGCACTTGCAAAATGATCCCAAACCTAATTAGAAACATCAAAGAGAGCAAGCGCTGCCTGTGAACCTTTCCACTATATACCTCTAATTGTATCTTAACCGATGCGGTATTTTTAACAGCGCAGATCTGTTATTTGCGGTAGAGCAGGTCCCTATAAAATGAGTCTCTTGGGTACACTCATCTTCTTCTTTTTATTATTATTATTGTGACTTACAGTGTTCGGAACTCTAGGGGAAGGTATGCAAATAAGCAACGTGAAATACCATGCAGGAACCCACCAGAAGGAACTAATGAAGATGATATAAGAACTTGTGGAAAATGTTTTGCTTTTTGTTTTATTAGTTCATTAAAACAAAATGTCATTATCTCTTCCAGAGGGGGCATTATCTTTTAGGGATGTGTACGAATGTTTGTTGTTGTTGTTGTTGTTGTTTGTTTTGTTCACTTGAATTCAAAACAAATGTTTCGATTCAAATATTTAGAATCTGAATGCAACAAAATCTGATTTGAATCAAATAGATTCAAATCTATTCGTTTGAATGCTGGATTAGAATCTGAAAATTCGAATGTTGACAATATTCATATTTGAAGATTCAAATGTCAACAACATTCATATGTGTTATACGTATCTGTATGTATTTCAATACGCATCCCGTTTTATCCCTGTATATGTATCAGCGCAAATGTGTACAGATATGTATGAGATTCGAACAGATACATTTGTAATACTTACGTATCTGTACATTCAAATGTTTCAAATCATTCGAACGAATGTTTTGGAACATTCGAAATTTGTTTGAATATTTAAATTTGAATGTGTAGGTATTATATTTGAATTCAGATGTCCACATTCCATCAAATTCAGTTGAATTTCAAATGTTTAGAACATTTGTCTACATTCCTATTATCATTCGGGTATCTCTCCATGCCAGGCAATAAATTCAATTCTGAATTGGGGGAGTGGGATGGAGGTCCATGAAGGTTTCATTCATTCATTCAATCAATCAATCATTCAAATTTCTATCCCACCCTATACTAGAAGGTCTCAGGGCAGGTACCAGCATTCAGCTGAACATTTCATCACCCAGAAGCACTTGGGGGGCCACTGTCTGAGACAGGATGTTGGACTAGATGGGCCATGGCCTGATCCAGCAGGGCTCCTCTGTCTTTTGTTCTTATGCTCTTAAGTCATCCAGGAGTTGAAATTTCTTAGCTTCTCCATGACACCATTATCAACAATCAAAAATGGTGCCAAGTGTCTAAAAGCTAATTTCAATCCACTATTGCATTCATAGCCACATCAAATGGTTCGAAATTTTCTGACAGGGCTTATTGGTTGTATCAGATTGATACTCACCTGTGGAGGAAAAATCTGAACTGTTTCTGTTCTCCTAAAAATAACGAGTTGGTTGTATAGAGAATTAAATTGATTTGTGAAGAGTGTTTACCATTTTCGTTGTCACGAAGCAGACAACCAATTAATGGCATTAAAGATTAATTAACATGGAAGCCATCACAGTAGCTATCAATGGGAAGATTTAACACAACACTATTTTATCTTCCACCCACAAGTGCAGAAAGGGGGAAAATAAAGGGAGGCGAACATTTCCTCCCCTTCTAAGGAATCTGTTGCCAGTGCAGCGCTTCCAATTAAAGTAGATGAAATCTTTACAAACCGAGCCTAGCTAAAGCTGTTAAAGGCATGTAATCTGGACTGATGGCTAATTGCAAAGGACACTAGAAGGGTAATTCAGAAGGACAATGGGTTTGGTTATAAAATAATAGCAATATATCATTATCATCATGAATAGGAAAGTTTTTTTTAAAAAAAGAAGATTGGACTAGAGCGTTCAATAAAATTCACACTTCTCAGTCACAACTGTAATTTCTTTTTAGATAAATGAATAAAGTCATGGGCATCTAGACTGGATACGGCCTCTCAAGACTATCTGCAGGAAGTTGAAAGCAGGTGAAGGTTTTGCCTTTGTCTTCTGTCGGAATGTGCATCTTATTTGTATCCAAACACATTTGCCCAGATATATAAGGGACAAAAACGGGGTGCATACGGGGTAAAAATGGGATGTGTACAGATGTGTATGGATGTATACGGACAAATATGAATAATGTCAACATTTGTATCTTCAAATATGAATAGAATATTAGTACGAATAGATACACGCGTATTCAAATTGGTTCATATTTGAATACATTCATTTTTCTCTATTTGTTCGAATCCAAACATCCAAACACTTGAATATTTGATTCAAATCAAATCAAATCAAATCCAAAAATGGCATTCAGGAACATCCCTACTGCTTGCACAAGATGAGAGAAAACAGACTGACCCATCAGGACAGCTTGAGTTCTCTGTCGAAGGGGACTCGGGAGAAGCCAGCTTGAGGAACCACAACCCACCCCCAAGATGATCCCAGGGAAAAATAACTTGAGCAATGAGGGGCAAGGACAGCCTAAAGCCGTCTTGAACTATGGGTGTGATCACAGCCGTAAAGACAGCCAGGGAAAACCCACATGAGTAGTGATGTGCGAGCTATGGAATATTCAGATTTACCTAGAAAGAAAATGTCCATCAGTTAGATTAGTAATTTACTTTGCATTTTACTTTGCATTTGCTTCTGGTTTATGTGGCATATTTTGTTCCAATTTTGCATGTCTACAGACAAGATTGGATAAGACCCTATAAGCCAGTGTTTCCCAAAGTGTGGTACGCGTACCCCCAGGGGTACGGGAAGAGTTTGGTGGGGGTACGCGTTGCACCGGAGTTTGGTGGGGATCACGTGGGAATATCCACTGCACCGTGCTTAGCTGCGCCCACAGAACAAGGAAAGAAATAGGCAGGTATCGCAGTTTTTACATGGGAACTGGGGCCATCGTACATCGTATCGCAACTCTTTATGGCGGGAACTTCTGCGCATCCTTCGCGCAGCTGCGGTTCAGCCATTTTTAAACTGCGGGAACATTAACAGTTGACGTGGAGCCGCGGAGCTGTTTAAACGCTGGAGAATTGCAGTGTTATCTAACGGTCTTGTGAGGTGTGACACGGCGTGAATATACTGCACTTCGTTACAGAGACAACTTACTTTTTTAATAGTTAGTTCTGGGCGCCTGTTATCATGCTTTAGTAAGTTCCACTGATTTTGATTATTTTTATAAAATACAATTTTTATCCCTAATGTTTTTTATGAGGGGTACTCAGTGTTATGAAAATTATAGAAGGGGTACACATATGTCAAAAGTTTGGAAAACACTGCTATAAGCAGTAAATATATATACATATATATATACATATATATACATATACACATTACAAGAAGGTGAGGAGGGGGAGGGGGGGAAAGACTGTTCTTGATCTAACTTGGGATCTCGATATAGATTGAGATCATATTTAGTTGCTTTTGGCAAACTGTTCTATTGCATTCATTAATTATTGATCCTGAAGCTATTATAAACTCTTATCAAGCTCACCCAGAGACATTTAGCTGCCAGAGGCAAGGATGCAACAGACCCCAGACTAGAAATGTATTTTCATTTATTTAATTTGCAAAATTCAGCTGAAATCGGGACTTCTATCAAAATGTATTCTATTAGCTCCCTTTCCCTCCACACACACACACCAAAAAAAAAAATTGAGAAAAAGATGCAGAGATATATATGCCCTTCCGTTGTACATACACTTATTTTAAAAAGCATGTGAATGTAAGAAAGGTCCCACTGGATTGGGTCCATCTAACAGCAGTGGCCAAGGAAGTCCACCAGCAGGACCAGAGCACACAGCTTATTCTGCAGAGACGACCTTCTCCTGCCATTCAGGTGAAGAGTCTTTGATAGTCCTGACTTCTCCCAAGTTGTATCCCCAACTTGTTCCCATGTCTGCCGCCCACACATTCCCAATCCATGAGCCATTGCTGACCTGTCTTCAAAAACTGGCAATAAAGGCTCCATCCAATGAAGGGACCGTCCTAGTCTTGGGCACAAGAGCAAAGAGAAATCATCCTTGAATGTGCATAAATGCACATTAATTCCACAAACAGCTCTTGTCTCGGCAATCCCATACTTTGGAAAGTTGGGGGTGGGTGGGCGTGGGGGCTGGCAGTTGCTAGAAGGAATAGCAAATTGTTCACAAATTTGCTGTTTCTTTCTGCAGATACTGCAGCATCCTTGGGGTAGCATCCAAGTTAGTTGGCATGCTGATGAGAGCAATTAAACTGAATTGGTTAAAAATTTACCCATTCAATCCCCCATTTGCATTCCATTATTCATTATCTTTGAGGTTTGGGCGGAACAATGGATACAACTTGGGGATTATAGCTGGGTTTACCTTTTGCTGGAATGATGTGATACTCTATCTGGGCTGCGAGCAAGCCGCGTGGCCTCAGATCAAAATCCAGCTCTCATTCTGCAGCTGAGAAACCCTATTGTTCTTCCCCACTCCTTCCTTATGGGGATTTAATCTAAACAAGAGCCCTGTGAGTTTGTGGCTTGGAATGGATGCTGCCTTATACATTTTAAATTGTCTTTTTGTTACCCAGCACCGGCAGTTAATAGGGAGATAATGAAAATACGGAAATTAAATCAGCACACTGGCACAGCTGGAGTCATCCCTTTGAGCTGCTAAGTGGCTGAGTTTAAAAAAGAAAGAAAGAAAAGAAAAGATGTTGGAGGGTTGATATGGTAGACAGCGGGGAGTATAAAATAGCTATCAGACACCAGGGTGCATTAAGTTCTTGTATTGGAACTTGGCCGTAATGCCGATTGTGGGGCCTTTGGATGCACCAGGTAGTTTCCTTGGGCAAACAGTGAACCGGAAGCAGTTCCTGTATTCTTGGGTGTGTGTGTGTGTGTGTTCCTGGTGAAATATGGAAAGCTTTGAGCCAAAGTTATGTCCTTGAAAATAGCTGCATACATATTCACCCACAATGATCCAGAGAAGTGCAGACATTAAAATTGTATGCTTGGTTCAAAATTGAACCAGAAACCTGTTTAGATAGCTCAGTGGCAAACCGCTTAATCAAACAGTTGTTCCCATTCAATTCTGAACTTTTTAAACAACAACAACAACAACAATTTTTCCATTTTAAAAAGTCATTTTCAGGTGCAAAAACACAGCGAATGCAAAAAAAAAAAAAAACACCCCCAAACCCTCTACTTTTCTTTTGAGCAGTCCCCCCTTTGAAGCCACCCTGAGGACACCACTTGCAAAACTATTCTAGGCCATTTCTGCACAACCCCAAAACTGCTTTACGTATTTATTGTTGTTCTGTGATGGATCACCTCCGATATCCTTCAGAAACCACCACTACCTGTTCACCCAAGTTATCTTCCACACAAACGTAGACTTCCTGTGTCGTCTTTCACTCTTCCCAACACCCGCCAATTGTCCTGGCAAAAGTAGATAACTTCGCAAATGGATGCATAATAAAACAGAGATAAACAAAGACGGCACAGCTCATTAAAAAAAATTAGCATGTCATATTTAAGCCCGTCCCTTTGATTTGTGGGTTAATAAAACCTCAGCCAGTAGCCACAGAGAAGGTAATTAATTGTCAATCTATATAATAAGCATTGTGTGTGGTGCTCAAGATAAGGTATGTCTTTATTGAATATTCTCAAGGCCACTCAGCTCAAAGCAAAGGGTACGTGTACTTGCAAAAGGAAACCATGCCAGAAGCTTGATTCAAGATGCTATCTTCTTAAATAATTGCTTCCCCCTCCCGCTCCTTAGGTACATTAAAAGAGACTATGAAAGGAATTCAGCTAAGGCATCTGACACTGCCTACAAATGAGTGGTTGTTAAATCTTTTGTTAATGGATTCAACGAGAGTACTGAAGAGGAACCTACCAAGTTAGGGGGGTTTGAGAAGCTTCCTAGTGGTTAGATACCCAGGGACGGTACCAGACATGCAACAACATCTGGCAGGATGCCTCTCAAGGCCATTTGCAGGGAGTACAGAGCAGGTAAAGGCTTTGCCTTTGTCTTCCGCTTGAGATGCCCAGAAGCAAGTGGTGGGCCACCGTGTGAGACAGGATGCTGGGCTAGATGGGCTGTGGTCCAATCCACCAGGGCTCCTCTTAATTCATAGAGGGGAGGCTTATCAATGACTACTAGAATGGAAGCCTGTAGGCTGGACAGTCTCAAGGCCATCTGCAGAAAGTCAAAAGCAGGTGAAGATTTCACCTTTGTCTTCTGCTTGAGATGCCCAGAAGCAATTGGTGGACCACTGTGTGAGACAGGATGTTGGACTAGATGGACTGTGGCCCAATCCAACAGACCTCCTCTTAGGTTCTTAAAGACAAATACAAGGAGGACAGGTGTTTCAGTGTCTACTAGAATGGGCAGGATGCCTCTCAAGGCCATCTGCACAGACTTGATGTCCTTCAGTCTGATCCAGCAGGACTTTCTTTACATCATGGAGGTACCTGAAATGCCTTATTTCCAGCTTCCATCTGTAGTTCCTTGTTAAACCTGCAATGCAGCTGACATTACGCTGATGTGAAAACGTTCATGGTGCTTCAGGAAAGTTTTATGGTGGAGATTTATCAGCCATTAAATGAACAATCCTTGCGTTAAGAGCCTCACAAAACCCCATCATTGTAAATATTAGAGCTAAGGAAGGAATTGTTTTGGAGGGGGTGAAATTGAAAGGCATCGTTTTTACCATGCAGTATCTCTCGATAATGTTGAATCTAATATTTGCAGCTTTCAAAGGTAAATTAAAGCACCAACTGATATTCTAAAACAATGAAGCAATGTCAAAGAAGGGGAGGAATGCAGCTTTTATAACCTAATTTCATTAGAAACAAAAGGAAGAGTTTTGTTTTGTTTTTTTCCCACATGTGGATTAAAAGTGAAAAATGCAGGGGGAATACCAATATACGATCGCATCACCTCTTCCAGTGTGCTTCAGGCTCAGCATTTTTGAAGCCAGCGGTAAAAAAGGCCAAGGTGTGAATGGTCAACCTGTCCCATGCATGTGCCAGGCCGCGCCGCCACCACTGAAGCCAGAAGTCCCACCCCTGGGTTGCTGCCATTGGTCACTACTGGTTGCGCCAGATAGCAGTCCAATGCTGGAGACGGGATCAGACCAGTCCGGTGGCGTGTAGGGGTGCTGCGGGGCCCACCACCACAACTGGGGTTGCCCTGGCCTCTCGTAGCAGCAGCTAGCGGGGACCTGCCTCGCACCCGCCATCACCCAGGATAGCATGCAGCCTCCTACCTCCCCCCCCCCCCGGGCACCATGATTACCTGTCTGGACTGCCAGTCCAGTCTGAATCAATCCCCATGCCATCTACAGTGATCAATCCAGACCAGACCGGCAGTCCAGACAGGTGAGCACGGGGCTGGGGGTGAGGAGGTCACACACACACACACCTGGTGGGCACCGGGCAGGTCCCCGCTGGCTGCCGTGGACCTGAACCGGGTGGTGGGGGGCCGTGGTACCCCAACATGACACTGGCCCAGTCCGATCCCAACCCCTGGCATTGGACTGCTAGCTGGCACTGCCAAGAGTGGCATCCGGGAGGCGGGAGTCCTGAGCAGCCTGGGTGGAAGAATGCAGTTAGCCCGGGGTTACCACACCTCGGATGTAATTAGGACAAGTCCGGTACAGACCAGGATGCTTCTGGGCCCAAACGGCCTCCTGTGCCAGAGGTGTCCTAATTGCATGCCAGAGGTCTAAATGCCAATATCTGGGACTCATTGGGAGCATCCCCTTGCCCATTTTGGTCCAAACTGAAATCGGATTCGGCAAGGGTCATCCCCATGCATTTTTTATTTGGTCTGATTTTTGCAGACCAGATCGCCCAAAGCAGGACCAAATTTGGTCCTGGAAAAAACTGTTCTCACCACAGTTTGGGTGATTTGGTCCAAGCCAAGCCTGTGCATGGGGATGGTCCTGCGCTATTTGGAGAGGAGATTGGCACTCGCGTCATGGGGAGGTGGGGTTTCATGTCCTGTGCTCACCGTTCTTGCCCTGTACATTCAAGATTGTAACTGCTGAGATTTTTTGGCGCTAATTGGTGCTGAAGCCATGAGGCGGTTGAGCGATGAACGGGTCAAATGGACTTCACTGTCCCATGAGACTCTTTTCTGACAAGTATTACACCCCTGCTCCACAATCGCCAAGGCAGGCAGGATAATGGCTTGATTTTTTTCTGCTTGCCAGGTGTTCTCACGGTTCCCGGGTGAAGCGGAGGTGCGCAACTCTACTCAACTGCCAACAAACCTCATCAAAGTGCTGGGCTTTTAAAATGTTTATTTCTGTTGTTCAACCCTGGCCTCAACCCTGGCATTCAAGAGCAGATTCAGAATGGATTTCGCTTTCCCTGGCCTCTCTGTGCCCGCTAAGGGTGGTATGGGATGCGGGTGATGTCAATCCGGCTTCTAATCAGGAGAGAGGGGATGGAGAGGAAATGGCACTGTTCCCCCATGCCTGGGTTTAGCGGGGTTTGCATGGGTACAGCTGTATGCATATTGAGCCCGCGTTAGCGGTGGTAGCGCGGGGACGGGCAAGATTCAGTTTCGGTCCTGCACCCGGTCAAAACCGAGCCCAAATTGCACCAAATTGCTTGCATGGGGACGCGGCCATTGTCTTTCAACTTTCCCTCTGAGGCATCTTCTTACATTCTAAGGAATCTGCTTCATGGGGAATTGATAGCAGCATCCTCACCTTCCCCTGCTCCCACTTCCAACTAGTATTTCCTCCCACTTTGCAGGAGCAACATGCATTTCAGAAGACAGCAACTGTCAGATTAGCAGAGCCAGTTAAGAGGAACAGACTCCACCTTCCGTCCTGAGATGTTCCCCTGGGACCCATCAAAACCCAGCGATGGAAGCCGCACTCTCTGCAACAGCCAGCAGCCAAACTCTTTGTGCCAGTAACCCAGGATATTAAATTTCAAGCTTGCACTACTGTCAAAAGTAAGCGTTATTTTGACCTCTAGTAATAGGTCACTGACCTGTTACTATAGGTTAAAAAAGCCACGTCTGATCGCACCCTTATATCACACACACACACACACAAAGGGGGGGCAGAAAGACACAGATCTGGATAAGCTGCAGCTTTGCTAACTTAAACTATAAGTAGAAAGTTAAGGTGGGGAAATCTATTATTAGAAGGAAAATAAAAATTAACAGTGAATTGCCACAAAGAGCAAAGGAAAAAACTGGCTTCATTGACCCCTTCTCTTCCCACAAAGCTGACCGTTTTGTGTGCAAAGCCAAAACAATGCATTGCTAGTTTCCTCCCCTAAAGGACATTTCAGCTGCTGAGAAAAAGCTTCCTGGGCCAACATGATCTTTTGCCTCTGGAGGTCTTTCAAATAGTGGCCTTTTGGTTCTTTGATGGCTGTAATGGTAGGTTAGAGAGTCCAGGTTTGACTCAAATTGCTCAAAATGCTTGTTACACATCTGAAGCAGTGCCTTTTGCAATTGGCAAATTTGTTCCAGTTGCTCTAAACATGCCTCTTCCTTTCAGTAAGACTCTCCAGGTGGCTTCTCACCACCCTTCCTCCCATCACACAAAGTAAGGAACTGGACATCTGCTTAGATAATGAGTGATGCTTGCCAGGTGTATCTAGCGGGGGTAAAAACATGAGGTCCCACCCCCACCCCCATTCTCCTACATCCAGTCCCCTAGCTGCTAATCCTGTGAGACTACTTAATGTTTATTGCCCAGCTGAGTTTTCTGCTGAGGCTTCACACTGTCTTAAAATGAAATCGAAATGAGCAATGGACAAATGACTCTCCTGGAGAAACATCTGTTATCTACTAAAGAAAAAGACACACATTTTTGCTGGTTCCATTCCCAGCTCATTTTTCTATATTTTATAGGGCCAAGACAGGGTAGAGGTCTATTTAAACGAAGGCAACCAACACAAAATGGGATGGGAAATGAAACAAGCAATTCCATGCTGCCCCTTTAGTGAGTGCGTGCATGCGTGTGTGAGTGTGAGAGAGAGAGAAAATGGTGGAAGCTCCTTAGGTATGTCCCCTGTGCTGTCAATCTTTGTCTAGTCTAGTGGTTAGGGAGCTGGACTCCTATCTGGGAATACTGGGTTCGATTCCACCCTCCTCCACAAAGCCAGCTGAGTGACCTTGGGCTAGTCTCAGTTCTTTGATGAGCTCTCACAGCCCCACCTATCTCACTTCGTTACAGAGACAACTTACTTCTTTAATAGTTCCAGGCACCTGTTATCGTGCTTTAGTAAGCTCCACTGATTTTGATTATTTTTATAAAGTACCATTTTTATCCCTAATGCTTTTTATGAGGGGTACTCAGCACTACGAAACACTGTCTTAGCTGGATCCCCAGCTGGGATAACAATTCAATAGCATCTCTTGACACAAGATGTCTTGAGGCCTCCAAGCAGGGGCTGGAGTTACTTCGGTCTGGGATGGTTTAGGTAATCCTTCATTGACCAGGAGGTTGGACTCGATAGCCCTAGAGGTCCCTTCCACCTCTATGATTCTATGCCTCGTGTAGTTCCCACATTTCAAGTTGGGTTTATGTCTGGCAGGCACACTGGAAATAGAGCAGAAATGCCTAACTTTGGTTTGGAGCCAAGTGCTCAAGGAACTCAAATAAAGAGCCATTGAGGGTGTGCATAGGCCTCCAGAGAGAGTCGTTTCAAGTGTCTGGCTCAAGTTCCCAGCCTCCACTTGGCCAAAGAGTAATCAACAGCCTATCTGTGTTCCAGTGACTAGGAAAGATACACGCTTCCAGCTGTGCACTGTAAGTCACGGCCACGTGGGAAACTTCATTATCTTCCATGAGAACCCTGCAATTTGGGGCAATGGCTTACACACGCACACCCAAACAAATAAGCATGTGTCTGAAAAAGTCAGATTGACCTGACAAACAGGGCAGAAGGTAGAGAGAGGAAATAGGGTGGTCACTAGAAATAGATCCTCTCTGTCAATGTGCTTTGATACATTCCATGTTTAAGAGAGAGAACGAGAGCAGCTGGACCCCAGCTGGAATGAAAGGAAACCGTAATCCCCTTTATCCCACCCTATTTGGTCCAGTTAGGCCTTGAGACAATTACACAGATATTTTATGTTGGAACTGCCAACCGAGTGGGAGAGACAAATGGGATTCTTTCTCACTGGGCTCCCTAACAGATTTTTCAAAGCCTTGGCTGATCTGTCTTTGGACCATTTTACTCTTGTTATGAGTTGGAAAATGGGAAACCATTTTTTACCACCAGGGCTGACAGTTAGCAAGCTGGAAACGATACCCTAAGAGCTGCTGTGTTCGTCAGAAAGGGACATCCATTATCCACAGGGCCAGATAATGGCCTAGCTTGTAGGCCATTTATCATGCAGATGTTGCCCAGAGTTGCTACGGTTCCACAGTTACGCTCCTAGACTTCCACTGTGAGAAGCAACAGCAGAGCTCCTCTTTTTATGGGTTTAGGAACAAATGGGCTCCATTGGCATAACGACTGGTGATCACATTTTGTACTATAAATTCTGTGCGTTAATTATTACATTATCACTCTTCGCTATTTGCTTGGTGGAACCAGCTGTAAATGGTTGAGCCCGCCGCCCGCCCTTTTCACGATGGACGCATTCAGACATGACATAACGATGCACATCAGCTAAGGGGAGGTGATTCCCCCTCCCTGCACATTGAAATGAGCCATTTAGTAACTAGGGAGATGGAGATTTATATCCTATTAGCATCAGTAATGTGTCTTCAATACTATTTTTCAGCCAGTTCTGAATTCACCCAGCAATGAGGCCATCTCGGCACATCGGTTTCACCATCAGTTTCAGTAGAACGTTTTTCTTAAGTCTACACCAGTTTTGAGCAAGTACTGTGACACTTTCAAGATGATTATTAAGGGATGTGCACAAATATCCATCACATTTGAGATTCATACAGATTCATACAGATTCAGGCATTCAAATTCAAATTGAATGCTGGTACATTCAAAGACTGACACTGACGTTCAGATCAAATGCTTCGATACATTTGTATGAAGCTTCATTACATTCATGGACCTGGGGAGGTGGGAAAGTGGCTGCCTCAGTCACATCTGCAACAGATCCAGAGTGGATTCAAAGCAGATTCAGAGTGGATTCAAAGCGGATTGAGACCAGATTTGACACATTCAGAGTGGATATGTAGGGGGTTTGTCGGGGATACCTAGGGGATTCATAGGCAATTTGTAGCAGGAATTCTAATCGGATTCGTATCAAACACTCACATCGAATTAGAATCCTACCACATTCAAAGGGATCTATTCAAATGAATACTAATTTTTTTTTGCACTTGATTCAATACAATCAAACACGAGAAAAGTTCATGCACATCCCTATAAGGAGGGGGGTTGGGGGGAGTGGGCTGGCCATACAGAGAAGGTGAATATTGACCAGTAATGCATATGCCTAGTACTTATCGATTATCTGTTTTTTTCTTTTAATCTAAAATCTTCCCATTGACTGACTGACTGATTGATCGATTGATTGATTCTACCCTATACCCGAAGGTCTCAGGATAAAACAGTAGCATCTGTTTTGGCTTGCAGTTTCTCAATTACCCCTCTTGGACTTTTTATTTATTTATTTATTCTTAAGCAATACTGCAGTCAATTCATTAACAGGTTTCCTCACTCTAAGAACAAAAGAGGAGCCCTGCTGGATCAGGCCACAGCCGTCTATTTCTGCTTCCCACCCACAGTGGCCCACCAATTGTTTCTGAGCCATTCTTAGGCAGAAGATTAAGGCAAAACCTTCATCTGCTCTCAGACCCCTGCCAATGGCCTTTAGAGGCATCCTGCCTCTCTCTCCAGCCTGGAAATGATACCTGGGCATCTATTCTAAGAGAAATCCTGCTGGGTCCAGGCCATAGACCATCTAGCCCAACCTTCTGTCTCACACAGTGGCCCACGAATTGCTTCTGGCCATTCTCAAGCACAAGACAAGGGCAACAGCTTCTCCTGCCCTGACTCCTTGCCAATGGCCTTTAGAGGCATTCTGCTTGCCTCTCCAATCTGGACACAGCACCAAGGCATCCAATTCCAGTAGCTATTGATGTATTTCTCCTTCATGAAATTTGTCTCACCCTTTCTAATAGCCATCAAGACTGGTTGCTGTCTCCACCTCTTCTGGTAGTAAGGCATTCTGATGTTCTTCATCTGTTCCTATGCAGTTACTGAACTCGTCAAAGAGATCCAAGTTATTACTTAGCATCTCTCTACTAGCCTCAGGCTGAAACCTCAGACCTTTGTCTTGGAGAACCAAATGCTCTTTGCAGGCAAGACAATTCAAAACTGAGAAGCTCTGGCATTCCTTTGTCTCCTGTTAGCATTTTGCTGCCTTAAGTCAGTAGTTAGTTAGTTTTTCTTGCTTCCTTTCTGTCTTTGGTCTTGCTTTGAAAACAGCTGAGCATCTTTTGCTGTTCTTTGGACCCTCTAAACTTCTCTCTACCACTCCCTTCATCCCTGCTGGCTTCTCATGTGTCCATCCTACTGCTGCCTTTAAATACCCCTGCCCTGTGCCTTTCTCCCACAAATGAATCCCTGCCTTGTGGCCTCATCTGCAAATCTTCCTTTGCCTGCTGCAGTTCCTAGACACAAAAGAATGAAATCATACATATATTAATATGCCCCCCTCTCTCTTTCTCTCCCAGCAGATCATGTGTCAGTCAGATCCTTCCTGGTGTGACAAGCCCAGAATGTGAATCCAGGCAGGCCTGCTAATTAGTGTAACTGAGACTGGGGAAGGAGCAGAAATTCGTGGACGCTTTGCAACCAACCGCCCCCCCCCCCCTTATCAAAGAATGTTGCAAGGTGTCTTCAGTCCAAAGACTGGACCATTTCTTCAACAAATGTCCACAAACAGAAAACATGTGTTCAGCTCACCGGTCAACCAAACATCTGTTTGCTCACTTCACCGACAAACCAGCAATCAAACAAAAGGATTGTTCATATTTGATTCTGAACTTCTTCAACTTCAAAACTAAACACTATTTTTTTTCAGCTGAAAAAAACCAACAAACACAATCAAACTGCTTGATCAAATTGCTTGTGTCTGTGAGAAAGAGACTGGTTTTGTTTGATCAAGTTTCTTGATATGCAAACCACTGCACATTCATGAACATGAACCGAACCTTCACGAACATGAACTATTCAACAGAATTTTTGAAGACTAACTGATAGTTTTAAAATTTGGACACTCTGCTTTCACACGCTGGTAATCCATAATAAGTTATAGTTTTGAAAAGAACATACTAGCTTTCTATCCTGCAAAATCCCTGTTTGCTCTATTAACCCAGAAAAACCTGTGGTAAGTCTCTGCATGGATACATTCATAGGGTGTTTTTCCACTGTCACTAAGCACCCATTTTAGCATCCATCAAGGACCCATTTGGCTGAGAGCCAGAGGACCCCATTTCCACCACAGACCCCGTTAGGGACACATTTGTTTCCACCGCAGCTAGGGAAATCCAGATCATAATGCGTCCTTCAGGACCTATAATCTGGATTTCGTGTAGACCCCATTAAAGGGGTCTACAATGGGGTCTTCAGCCTGAAAATCTGGATTGTATGGAGCCTGTTTCCACTACAATCTGGCAATGGGGTCTAGAGGATGCTCAGGGGAGAAGACAACCATGGGGGGTGCCCCAAAGTCAAGAGTCCCTCCAAAGGCAGCTCCAAAATCCCTCTGAAGTTGCCTTTGGAGATTAGCAAAGGCTCCGAAGTCCCTCTGAAGGCAACTTTGGAGATTAGCAAAGGCTCTGCAGAGAAATCCCTTGCGAGTCTGTTACCTTCAGGCATGGAAAGAGGTGCATATTAATGAGGCTGACTCATCTATGCACCTCTCTTGCATTGCTCTCTCAAGTTGCCTTTGGAGGGACTTCGGAGCCTTTGCTAACCTCCGAAGGCAACTTCAGAGGAACTCCGGATTCTTTGCTAATCTCCAAAGGTAACTTCGGAGATTGCACCCCCTGTCCCCCCAAACACCTGGGGTGACAGGCATACCTCTCGTGGGTCAATCCGGATTTGTAAATAGGTGCTCTGGTGTTTCCACAGCAGAGAGGCTGGCACCCATTGCTATTGGGTGCTAGACCACCCATGGAAACCCACTGGCTACTTCCCTTAATCCGGATCTACTAGATCCAGATTAAGGGAAGGACCCATTCATTAGATCCGGATCTTCTTAGATCCAAATTAAAGGAGTGCAGTGGAAAAACACCCATATATGAATATATATACATTCTCTTGGTATAAAACCTGAGGCATACATATTCCAAAATCCCACTTTGTTCAAACATGTTGCAAGAATTATTGTAACATATACACAACTATTAGAATCACTCGGTCTTCTGGTTTACCCGTGTATTCCTTTAATTGCATACGGATTCTGTGTGTTGCAAAATGCAAAGCTAGGTGAAACAACCAACATTTCCTCACCACGGAAAGCACAGATGTGCTAAGGAGGGGAAAGACGGTGCATTTTTAAGAGGTGTGATGTGATTTTTATAGTAATTTTTGCTCGACTTTTTCTTTCCCAATTACCTTCCCAATCATCTTTCGGCACAAAAGAGTCCACAGCCTAGCAATGGGAAGGAAATAATCTAACTGAAAACATATGTACCCAAACCCTCTTCCTTTGCTTCAGTCCTAGAAAGCCTAAATAAGTACCAATCAACCAGAAAATGCTGTCCACATGATACCTATGAGGTCAGTTAGCCCTATAGGAGGTAATCACTTTAACATAAGTTAAACACAGTTTTTTAAAAGGTATTTTTACTACTGGATGATAGTAGCAAATTTCCTGGGAAGATGCATGAGATAAAACACTAACAATCATTTTTGTTTCAACCAAAGGGATGGTCAAGAAATGAATTAGATTCCCTTATGAATGCAAATTTAAACTGAAATCTGAAGATCTGTAGATTTTGTAATACACGGCTTTGCTCTTTTGAAGAAAAGATGTGTAGGAAATCTGGGCATTTTTCAAACATGTTGGACTGGAAAAATGGGTTCCCCATGGTATACCAACCAGACATGGAGACATGCAATTTGCATGCCTCTATTGTCAAGTATACTGGACTAGGACACCATTTTGGATGGCTTATCTCAGTTTACACTCTGTCCCGTGAAAACAGGGTGCACTAGGACCATTCGTGCCCCTTATTCCACACCAGGATGTGACAGGGAAGCCCCTGGGAGCTCTCCAATACCATGCACAGAGTACGTGCGGAAAGGGCCACAGTGCTAGAAAGAGTGAATGCACAAATATGCACGACTTCTGAACAGAAGGTACCTCTATTAAGACTCTTCCAAAAATGCTGAACTATTGCGAAAGGAGCCGAAAGCCTATCTGAAAAATCTTCATAGTCCTAGGGGCTGGTGTGGGCAGTGGATCTATTTTTAAAAGGGACTAAGATTGCACGTGGAGTTTGGAACTGGAAAGGCAGCAAAGTTTCCATATGATGCTAAGCCAAACAGACTGCACGGTTCCATTTACTGTCAGCAGAGGCAAACAGTACAGCAGACTCTGCAATGATAACTTTATCAGTGTGATAACGGGCTTGTAAGGAATTCTGTCGCTCTTTCCATCCTCAGAAAGGACATCTAGCAAAATTGGAAGGCGCAGGGAAAAATAATCAACTTGCCGCATCATTGGCTCAGGTTTCTATCGCGCCCTACGCCCCATTAACTAGGCAAGTCTGACAAGGTGAATGCAATTGCCAATACATTTCCAGCTGAAAGAGCTAGGGTCCAGCAGCAAGAGCTTTGACCGGTCATGGGAACAGATCCAATGCCAGAGGGCAAATTCTATCTCGCTCGTTTAAGCCAACTTCATTTTGCATGCTCCTCATGAACAGATGGGGATGGGTAGAATGGGAAGCTGAAATGCGCATGAGGAAGCCCACTTTCATGGATCTGGATATTCTGGAATAGATAGCTAACCATATGTGCAACTAGATAGGCTATGGCCTGGTCCACAGGGCAACTCTTATCTTCTTTTATGTTCTTTTGATTTTATGTTCTTATGATCTTATGATCCTACCCTCCCATACCTTCCATCCTATTTAGGGACCCCATGCCCCTCCCCATAGTGAATAGAGAAATTCAAAGTAGCTCCCACATTCTCCTCTATGTCTGGAGCACGTGGAGCAAATTCAAAACAGACTACGTGTTCCATGGAACAGATGGACGTTCCAATGGAGCACTCAGAATGCTCCAAACTGAGTTTTGCTCTGAGCTTCAAAATCAAATGGAATTCTGCAAATGGCCACAACAACAGGCATGAGGAACTCTTCTGCCATGGCCACATAAAGGAGCATGTCCTTCTGCTTTCCGGTAACTTCACTCTCCAAATTTTAAGAAACCACAGGCGCTCTCGTCTGTGAACCATATTTTTTCAGCTCCATTTTGGAAATTGTCACTCCCAGCAATGAAATTGCCTCAAAACATCGAGAAGGAGAGATAGGTGTTCTCCCACTCCCTAAAAAATCCTACGTCAGGATTTCCCACTCTGCTGAGTGGTTTGTGATTTGTTTGTTTGTTTGTTTGTTTGTATTTCTATTCTGCCCTATACCTGGAAGTCTCGGGGCAGGTTACAATATTATATTAATCTTAGACAGGTCCCTGCCCTCACGCTTACAATCTAAAGAGACAAAATACAAAAGGAAAATGATGTGGGAGGGAACAGGGACACTCTTAATTTGTTTATTTATATTTATATCCTGCCCTATACCCGAAGGTCTCAGGGCGGGTAGCAACTTTTAAAACCAGCATATCAAAAGAAACAATACTAAAATTTAAAACCAACACATTAAAAAAACAGCACAGTATCAGTTAAAATAGTAGCGTTTGCAGTAAGGAGCAAACATAACCAACATTTAGTGAAAGGCCTCAGCAAAGAGGTGCGTCTTCAGCGCCTTCCGGAACCTAATCAAAGAAGGAGCCTGACACACCTCTGCGGGGAGACTCTTCCATAGCCTGGGGGCCATTACCGAGAAGGCCCCCTCCCAGGTGCTCACCAGTCTAACTTCTGAAGGCAGTGGAATAATCAGGAGGGCCTCCCCTTCAGACCTTAACGCACAGGCAGGTCAGTATGGGAGAAGGAGTTCCTTTTGATATTTGGGGCCCAAGTCATTTAGGGCCTTATAAGTCAATGTTAACACTGTGAATTGGGCTCAGTAGTGATTTGGCAGCCAGTGCAACTCTTTCAGGACCGGCGTGATGTGCGTCCGGCTAGCTGTCCCGGTCAGCGCTCCAGCGGCTGCGTTTTGCACTAGCTGGAATTTACGGCAATTCCAACAAAATCCGGACGTTACCTGGGTAAGTCATCTTTCTCAACTGTACAAAGACCTAGGCAGGGGCAGCTGAGCGGACAAAAGGCAGGCAGCCTGTGCTCCCAGAGCATTCCCCTGACCACTCAAAGACGTGCACTGGTCTGCCACAAAACCTGAAATGCTGAGAGATTACTTTATGGCCAGGACCGAGTCATGCATTCCATGTGCAGAGTGGAGCTCACAAGCACATAATGCCTCCTCTCTTTTCCACATTGCACCTGCTGAATAGCTCAGCTTGAGCCAGGAATCAGATGTCTAACTTCGGTATTATTCAAATACCAAAAGAATCCAACTTTCCTTGGCTCTCCTCGAAATGGCACAGAGTTCTTATACATTATTTTATTTAATTAAGGACACCTGAGCCCATAGCGTAGGCCGAAGCCGGCACAGGCCTCCCCGTTGATGCTGGGTTAACAACAACAACAGAAAATAACACCCAAAGTGTTTCTCAGTTCCAGATAAACTTGGCTCCTGAGGACTAAGGAAATGAAAGCAAGTAGCAAACCATTTTTAAAATAAAAAAGAAGAAAAATGGGGGGGGGAAATGAAAATGTTCAGATGGAGCACGCTTCCCTTGACTGGTCTTAGCTGCTACGTTACATGGGTTTTAAAATTAAATGTCAAATATAATTTGGCACAAAAGGTGTGGGGCTGCCCTTAGAGAAAATGTGACACCTTCGGCTTAATGATTTCCTGTAGCTCTCTGCTGCTTGAAAAGAGTGGTGTCCAGCTTTCTCCCTGTAAAGTTTCTTGCAGGGAAACCAAAGAGATTGGTCCACCTTCTTATATGGATGCCAGGATACTTGGACAATAGAATAAATGGAACAGTAAACCTGGACCCAACTGTGACATGTTTGATGTTCCCGAGCATTGTAGGGCTCAGGGCAATCATCCCAACATACTCTTGAGGCCTATTCGCACTACAGCCTCTGAACGCAGTTAGGCAAGTACTGGGTCAGAGCATTCGCTCTGCTGGGTGGGCAGTTCCGTCCAGGACCGTCCTGTCCTGTCCCAAGGCAGCCGAATTGCATTCTGGGTGTAGAGCATGAAATCGTGCTCTACAATCGTCTCAGGCCGGCCTACAGCTGTCCAGCAGGGAGAGCATCCGCACCACCAGACTGGTGGTGTCTTCAAGGTGCCTGTGCCCCGTGGAGGTCCCCTGGGCACCACCACTCACCCAGGGGCCCACGGCACCTGCCAGGCCCATGCACAATCACTTACTTTTTTGGACCTTCTGGTCCGATGTGGTGGTCGTGCAGCAGGCCAGGGCGATCTGCCACTCCATGAGTAGGCATGGGCAATGATAGACCACCCCGATGATGACTTGAGGTCAGCATGGGGGCGGTCTACCATCGTGCAGGCCTGCGCTCAGAGAGGCACATCAACCTGGCCAGTCACATGACCACCACCTCGGACCAGAGATTCCAAAAAGGTAATGATCGCATGGCTGGGTGGAGTGTGCCGCAACCTTGGGTACTGGTGGGCACCTAGGGGGTCCCTGGCAGCTAGCACAGCCTGATCCGGGCCGCAACAGCTGCCAGCACACCAGGGCGAGACAGGACCTCCACAGAGTTTTTGGCCTCCATGGAATGCAGTTGTCTTGACTGAGGCGGCTGCGTCCCATGGAGGCGCCCCCTGGGCACCCACCCACCCAGGGCCACACGCCTCCCCCTAGACGCACACATGCAACTTACCTTGTTGCCACTGGAGACCGGACTGGCAAGCCCATGGGCGGTGCTTGCTAGTTCGATCTGTGGCATCGTGCATCCGCATGCTTGGCTGTAGTGCGAAAAGGCCCCTGGAGACCTCTTATATCATCAATAAGGGGGAGGCAGAGATGGGACATGAAACGTTAAGAAATCTATGAGTACAAACATTTTTTTGCAGGGAGAATGAATGCTTAGGTACTAGGAATGTGCAGACATATTTTTGTATCCAATATGTATTGAATCATTTGAACAAATCCCTTTCAATGTGGTAGATTCAAATTCGATACAATTGTTCCATATGACTTTGATACAAATGTTACATACAAGTCCCATACAAATCCCATATGGATGTATCAAAACATTCTACTCAAATTCGAATGTCAGCCTTTGAATGTGCCAAAATTCAATTTGAATTCAAACATCCGAATTCATACGAATTTTGAATGGTACAAATATTCGTGCACATGCCTATTAAGGACATCTTCCAGGCTGGGGAGAAAGGCAGGACGCCTCTCAAGGCCATTTGCAGGAAACGGAGAGCACGTGAAGGTTTTGCATTTGCCTCTGTCTTGAGATGTCCAGAAGCAACTGGTGAGTCACTGTATGAGGATGCTGGACAAGATGGGCTGTGGCCTGACCCAGCACAGCTCTTCTTGCCTTCTACCCCCTTTTTCCATTCACAGTCAAAGGTCTGGATCTTAAACATGCCCAAAGACCCCTCTGTGGTCACCTTTAATCAGAGACGTTTTCGCACGGGGCTGAACGGAACGCGAAAAAGACAGCTGCGGACACGTCATCCGCATTGCCCGAGCGCGGCTTGCGCTCCGACGTGTCCGCAGCTGTCTTTTCCGCGTTCGAAATGTAGAGCACTTTAAAGTGCTCTACATGCGTTCCAACGCGGACGAGCCGCCCGCAGGCGTTCGGGAGGAGAAGCGTTCGCGCCTGCTTCTGTCTCCCGAACAGCTGCGGGCTCGCCTCCGACGCCGGCGCGGCATCGACAATCAGATGTTTGACAATCAGCTGATTGTCGATCTGCCTCCGCGGCTGTCTCCGCGCCCCTGGCCGGCATTTGCCGGCTAAGACAGCTCCGGGCGCTTTGAGCATTCGCACACAGACGCTCCGGAACGCGTTTACACGCGTTCTGGCGCGTCTGTGTGTGAACGGGAAAAGCGCCCGGAGCTGTCTTAAGCTTTCCGCCTGAACGCGTTCCGTTTGGAACGCGTTGCAGTGCGGAAATGCCTCTGGTCCACACAAAACTCAGATTTAAGGGCCTGAAGGACCCATTAAACCTGGATTTCTCCTGCCCTCGTGGGGACAGGGCCTTGCAGATGGGGCCTTGAGTGGGGTCCAGGTGGGGACAGGGCCTTCCCAATTCAGTCAGGTACCAATCGGGTTCCTAATGGGGTCTTTGAAGGATTCGAAGTCCTAGTGGAAAAAGTCCCCTAGCTGCATTTCTTTCTTCTCTAGAACAATCTTTAAAAGCACTGGAGCATTTTCTTCCTATATACCTAGCCTACAGATAAGAGAGAGCTTACAAACTGGGCTGTGATGCTCAGATTATGCAAATTTTATGTGCTTTTGTGCTCTGGGAGGGGAACGGTTTAAAAATACCTCCAGATACTCTGACAGGGACTGCATAATATTCCAAAACTTATAAATGCTTTATGGGAGAAAAAAAAAGAAGAAGAAAAGGATTACAAGATGAATTCCTCTTCCGCTTCAGGGGATAGTCAAGACATTAACTGGGAAAAAACTAATCCCCTTTAATAAAAAGACCTTTAGGGTTCCCTTCCCCGCTTTGCCAGTTTTAACAGGCCTGCTGTGAGGGCTGATTGGCTTATTTGTATAGCAGTCTCAGGCTGAAATTTAACTGCAATGAAGTTGTTAGTTTTCAAAAGCTTGCCTGGAGGTCATTGTGTCTTCTGGGCTACAGCATGTTTGTTCTCTGCTGCTGCGGCTGCGCTTTCTCTGTAAAGAAATCAATGCAATATTTCTCAGCTCTCTTGTTTGATTGCTCCCACCCTATATATGGAAACATCCAGTTGGAGGAATGTTTCAAGTGGAGTGCCACAGGGGGTCTGTCCTGGGTCCAGGGCTGTTCAACATCTTTATAAATGATCTGGATGAGGGAGTCAAAGGGATACTGATCAAATTTGCTGAGGACACAAAGCTACGAGGGGTTGCTAAAAATAGGGAGGAGAAGGAGCGGAGTCAAAAAGACCTAGACAAGCTGGAACAGTGGGCTGGAACTAGGATCTGAAGTTGCAGACATGCCTACGAAAGCTCATGCCACCAATCCTTCTCCTGTTAATCTCTGAGTGCCACTAACCCCCTTGCTGGACTTTTCGAATTAGACTAACAAGGCTATTTCTCTGATATTGCCCCTCCCATGGTCACTATTTTCCTAACCTGATGCTGATAGGCGTTGTGGTCCAACACAATCCATGAGGCTCGTGGAAATTATAACGCAAGCACTGGAGTGTTCCAGGTTAGGCCACCAAGACTGGATACGCTGGGCTTTATTGTCATGACCGGAAACAGTTGCAGCCAATCCTTTTTTACACTGCCAGCTAGGAGAACAGTGCTATTCAGCTAGACAGAAGCAAGAAAAATGATTAAACTTCTATCTAAGAATATCAAACTAACTAGGCCTGGAGACTGAGCTGAGATTTTTGTTTATTTTTTTGCAGGGTTTGGAGATTTTTATTTTTTGCAAGGAGTCCATGACAAATAGCCTTTTCAATTTCTACTTTATTGAGAGGTTGAGGTGGCACCAAAAGCTGGCCAGAAAGGGGTTTGTTTGCACAGCTGTGTGCACAGGCTGCCTGAAATCCAACCCACCAGCAGCTAATTCCATGTGGTGAGCTACCAACGTACACCAACATGGGTGATATGCTCCAAAACAAGAAAAGGATGCCGTTTGAGAGTTTGCTCTCGCCACGAGCACAGAATCCCTCTTCAGCATCCCCAAAATAACAGCTGCCAAGTAGTGGAGACCAAAGATGAGGAATTTATAAAGCCACTTTGACGATCACAACCACAGCCAGCATGGCCTACAGTCAAGCGAAGAGGGAGAAATTGTTTGTTTTTGTTTGTTTCACAATGTTTATTGTACTACTTCCTCAAATATAATATCACGTAATATGACACACTGTTAACATACAATAAAAGACATTAACGCAAACAGACATAAAATAAAAAGATCAAGTAATTCACATATCAACAGTTGTTGGTCATTGGAAAAATAATAAGTAAAAGTGCAATTAATGGTCATCTAGCCATAATATTAACGCATGCATTGGAAGCCTATTGTGTTCTAATCAAGGCAAATGGTCCATTAATGTTTTCCTTCCTTCCTTGAATTTCTTCTTGAAATAAATTTGTGATTCACAAGATCCAATGATTTCTGGTACCACGTATTTCTACGTAGATTAAGAGGAATTTTCCAATCTCGTGCTACAGCGAGCCTTGCTGTAGTTATGAGGAATTTTAGTAGTAATTTATTTTTTAGATGCCTACCGCTGTTTTTGAAAATAAAAAGAAAAGTAAAATGGGAACCATATAATTTGAATCCACCATATGCTGTTCTACAGGAAGACATCAGAGGATTAGCAGAATCTTCATCCACCTGGCCCAGTGGAGCAGACTTCTGGTCAGCAAAGATGTGCGCAGGCATGAAAATGGAGGTTCGGTTCAGTTCAAATTTGAACCAGTTCAAACCAGTTCAATTCAAACTTCAAACTGGTTTGGCATGGTTCCGCACATAAAAATGCTGTTTAAAAAGCTGTTTGAAAGGGCAAAACACCCAAAAAACTCAAACCAGTTTGAACCAACCTGGGCAGTTTAAACTAGTTCAGCTAAACCACCTTGGTTTAGTTCAGGTTTGAACCGAACTCCAAACCTGAAGTTGGTTAGGTTGAAATTCAAACCTATTAACCCACTAGGTTCAATCTAACCCAGTTTTGACACACCTCTATTAGTCAACCAGCGTGTGCATAGGCAATTACCCCCTCCCCATTAATTCTCACACTGCCCCCCAAAAATGCATGTTACATTCAACCCTGACAAGGATTCCAGGTCTCATCAACAAAAGTGCCTTCTATAAATTGGATTAGAGGTGGGATGGGAACAATGGGGTCTGCATGCTACCACTTCTAAGATACTTTTGAGATGCCTTTTTTAACCCATGTGGAAGCAACCTGTGAACATCATTCTGAGATGCTCTAGTTCTTCTCTAGCTCAAAATCATGTTAATCCAACAACAGGGAACCACTGGCTGCCCCAGGAAGTCTAGTGCCTAGAAGGCCATCAATACATTCATCATGTCATACTAAACCACCAGTAGGAGAAGGAGTCTGGCAGGAGCAATGACTATTTCCTTGCCTAATCCATGAAAGGACAAGGCCAAAAAAAGATCAGTTGAGATGTGATTTCATTACAATGATACTTGCCAACAGCTCAAGTCCCTGCTGAAAATTTGTGCTGAGCCTGTCACAAGACTGGCTGCACTTGTGATATTTTCACCCAAGAGGAAATTGGACAATTTTGGCTTTATTTAAAGAAGAAGAAGAAAAAAGATCTTGCCAAAGCTGGAACATTTGTCAGTTTGGGACCAGAGTGGAATGTCACAGCTGCCTCTTTGTCAGTAAGACACCAAGCCCAGATCTCTTGTGAACGGCTTATTACAGAGACTATCATCAAATGAAAAACCCTAGCCAATTATGTGATACAATTAATAAAGTGATGAATCAATTAGCTCTGCACAGCTGCACATAAGAGAGAATTTTATTGCTTTCAACTAGCCTGCATTAATCAGCTGTGCTCCAGATGTTTGGGACTGCAGACCTATCAACCCCAGCCAGAGCAGGCACAGTGGGATTTGTCATGCAAAACATCTGGGGCCATGAGTGAAGAGGGCACTGAAGCACATGCCTGATTGATTATCAGACGATCCATGGATGTGCTTCCAGCCCTGAGATCAACTGATAACAGAACGGGACAGAAATGGAACAGAGCGTCCCTTTCTCTCACGCAAGTCAAGCCAAGGAACAAAATAGGTTAGCCACAACTCTGGAATAAAATATGACAGCCACAAAACAGGGCAATTAGTTGGCAAAAACGTTTCAGGTAAGATGATGGATGGGCGGGCGGGTGAGCGGGAGGGCGGACAGATGGAAGCACCAAAGGACAGATATCTGTAGATGGTCACCCAGCTGGTTTCATGGAGGAGAGCAGAGTCAAACCTAGTAGTCCCAGATAAGAGTCTGGCTCACTAACCACTAGACCAAATGCTTTCCTCTGGTCTGAAACAAATAATAACCCCAATTAATGAGCACAGCAATTCCAGCGATTTTCTCAGTAGAGGTTCAGTGAGCATTGAGCACAATGGCTTTGACCAGTTCTGACACCACAGTCTTTGCCTTTCGCTGCTATGCAGCTTCTGTAGACTTAACCAACTGGATGCTTGTCCAACATTAAAGTTGTGGGCAGGTACATTCTATGTAATTTTGGCAATAAACCATGCATTTGATAGTTGTACAGCTGTGACATTTGCAGGGAATGGTATAAGTTCTGTCACCACCAAGCTCCCAAGGGGCTTCAGGTGTGATTAAATCTAAAGCTGAATTGATTCTCCTTCTATGTCTACAGTCCTCTACCCAGGGCCCAAGTCCCCCTTGGTTCCCAGTCAATTTCTAATGATCTCTCAGATGAGAACATTAAAATATCTTACTTGAGCCAGTTTGGTCTAGTGGTTGAGGAGCCGCACTCTTATCTGGGAATACTGAGTTTGATTCCCCCCTCCTATACGAATCCAGCTGGGTGACCTTGGGGTAGTCACAGCTCTCTTCTGAACTCTCACAGACCCACTTGCCTCACAGGGTGTCTGTTGTGGGGAGAAGAATAGAAAGCTTTGTCAGCCACTTTGAGTCCCCTTAAATGGGTAAGAAAAGTGGGGTAGAAAAGCCAACTCTTCTTCTTCCTCCATGAAGCCAGCTGGGTGACCTTGGGCTAGTCACAGCTCTCACAGCCCCACCTAACAGGGTGTTCTGTTGAGGGGAGATAAATAGAAAAGCTTTGTCAGCTGTTTTGAGTCCCCTTAAATGGGTGAGAAAAGTAGGGTAGAAAAGCCAACTCTTCTTTCTTCTCTCTTACTTGGATTCTGATGTAGACTAATCCCATACTTGGAAGCTCCATCAGGTTCAATCAAACACTACGATAATTTTGACTCACTTGGGAAGCTTATAATTTTGGGTCAAGCATCTCCCACAGACTCCAACAGGCTTCGAGAGGATGCATGTCAAAATACTTCTTGCAAAAAAAAGAAGAGGAGGTCTCCACATATTTGAAAGTGTCCATTCTGTTTTATTGTGGCCCTGAGGTGATTAATTTTATAAAGGTCAGGTTTAACATGTTTATTTCACTTGGTCCTCAGCCTGATGCAAAAAGATACAGATACATTAATAGTTCTTGAAATGGTTCTGACATTCCATTCACTGGGAGAACCATAGCCAGAGTTTCCTCTTGAAAATGACGCTTCACTCTGGAAGCAGCTGAAGCAAAAGTCCCGGTCCAAACATCTGGTTGGCGTCCACAATGGAACTGTGCACCTGGGAACATGTTGAATGTTGATTTTGTAACTATTTGTCCATTCTCCGCTTGCAAAAAAAAAAAAAAAATCAAAAAAGTCTTTTAGGCTGTTAAAATGTGCTTCTGGCAGTCGGGTGTGATAATGCAAGAGTGTTTGTCTTGGAAAAGCCGCTTTCCAGAAAGCGTTGGCAGCTAAATCTGAACGTTCATTTGGGGTGAAAGGGATGCTCCCTCCCCACTCAAGGATGGAGATAGAAGCAATGTTTAAATTTCAGTCTCAGCGGGCGGTTTGCACGCTGTTTCCATCAAGCTTGAAGACTGTCCGCTTCCAATCAGATCACGTTTGCAATGTGTGTCTCTGTACATCCACATTTCCACGTTTAAGCACACGTGTTTCCCAAAGTACAGAGTTTTACTTTGGGTGTGACCATAACTCATTGGTAGGCTAACTGCCTGGAAAGCAGGGGGTTGTAGATTCAATTTCTGTTGGAAGCAGATAATAGTAAACCACTCCTGTATCGCTGCCAAGAAAACTGCATGGCTGCATCCATGAAGTCACCAACTGTCAACCTAAACTGGCAACAATCTCAGCAGAGAACTGTGTCACAACAGAGAGGAAGTGGAGATGTGAGTGAACCTTTTTCTATGTGTTCAGTCTGAATTCATCCTTTTTTTTTTCAACAGCAAGGTATTTGGCACCTATTTTGGCACCTTCAAACACTTTGAAGCACCTTCAGACTTTGATCACTGAATGTAACAAATCTTCAGACAAAGGCACAAAAGCCTTCGCTTCGCATGTGAACGTCAGTCTTCGAATATAGCCAAATGCAATTTCGAACCTTCACAATTTTTCACCCGTCCCTACAGCCAGGCTGTTGAGCAGCTTGTCTAGGATGTGTTCTTGCAAAATGGTAACAGGCAGACATCGGAGAGATGTTTTTCTTGCAAACTTCACCAGCCTGCTAAAGATCGAACCATCGCCCTGGTCTCCAAACAACGCAGACCCTCCACCCTTGCCAAAATAAATGGTCTCAGCCAAGCTCTGCTGCATGGTAGATATAAAAAGGACCCCTTAGGCTGCAGGCTAGGGGTGGGCACGAATGCAATTTTCGGGATTCGGTTCAATTCATATTGAATATCTGGATATCTGAAAATTCAATTTTATCTGAATCTTTAAAATTCAGATTTACCTGAATTCGATTTGAATTAAGGTAATTTGAATTTATTCGTTTGAATTTTCTATTTGTATTTGTACTTATGAATGTCAACAACATTCGTATGTGCCCATACATTTTTATGTGCCCATATGCATCCATACATGCCCGTGTTCATCCTGTATTTATCCCACATGCAACCCGTATTTATCCCATATGGAACCGTACAAATGCGTACAGATGCGGGAAAGATGCATAAATGCAAGTACCCAACATGTCCAAATAACTCAAATGAATAGATCTGAAAATTCAAAATTCATTTGAATGTTTAAATTCAAATTTATAGACATTTGATGCAAATACGAATGTTAAAATTCGAATGAATTTGACTGAATTTCCCATGTTTTGAATATTCCTGCACATATCTACTGAAGCCCTTTCCACAAGCCATGAGGTCATGGTGGGAGGAGCAGAGCATGTGCTTGGGACAGAAACTTCTGATCCAGCTGCTTATCACCCATTCCAGACCAACTGTGTGGTACAACAGGCAGCTTTTTTATCTCCTGATTGTCCAGAGAGCCATAATCCCATCAAGGCAAGAAATTCAAGCAAGCTCTGTGTCATTGCTATCATTACAGGGAAACAAATGGTTAAAATCTTGGGGAAGGCCTTATCTGATTGTAGGCCAAAGCGCTTGCAAGCTTCTAAAGATTTCGCTTTTGCTTTTTTGTTGCCTCAATCGTGTTTCATGATATGTTTATTCTGATTGGGGACCACAAATGAATTTATTCGCTGAACTTGGCACAGGGGCAAGATCAGTTTGTTCGTGAAGTGAACCTTGTAAAAACATGGAGTCATCTGAACTTTCTTAAACAAGAGCATCACACATGCTTCTTGCCAGCACTAGGTGGCACTAAAAGCAGGTGCCAACGGTTGCCAAGTTGGATGGGCTGCCTAAACTGCGTCCACTGACATCACTACCTTCATTTCTAATGCCCTAAGGGACCAGCAATGAACACCTGATGACTCTTTGGGTCCATCTACATCTGTGTTTTAATTGACCTTCTATCCACATTCAGGGAACAGGACCATGTTTGCACTTGGCTTTATTCTGGAATGTATTCTGGAAGAAAGACTTGCTATCCACATGCTAGTGCAGGTTACAGCAGGTCCCAGATGAGGCCTGCCAAAGTCTGGGGTAGCATGCGGACAACAGACAGAACACAGCCACGTGCAAACAGGCCTCATGCCAGGAAAGTGGCAAACTGGCTTTCTGTCACATTACCTAACCCAGAAAATCCCCTTTTGTGTCAGATAACATGGAAGGAAACCTGAGGCCAATTTGCACTTGGCCTCTTAGTTTGCTATTAGTTAACATCTGAGCAGGTTCATCTGCACTTGCAGGAGGCGTTTACAGCCTACAAGCTCTCCCTGCCTGCCCAGATGTTAACTAACTGCAAACAAGCACACTAACCCTTACCAAACCAAACCCAAAGCTTTCCTGGCACATCCAGGCAGTGAGCACTCATGCCTTTTCTGGTGTGAGGGGTCATCTGAGGTACCACACCAGCGCACTGGTACCTCAGGTGATCCCTGACACAGCTGTTCCTGAGCAGAGCGTTATCATCGCCGTAGCAACAGTGAAAGCGCAGTCACACAGGGCACCATAATCAAAATGGTGGCACCCTGTGGAGTATCAGATGTGTGACCAGATCCAGGTAAGGTTCCGGACACACCAGACTTAGGCTACAGTTGTGTACTAGCATTGCCTAGTGTGAACGCTAGTACACGTTAGTTTCTTCTGCACCTTTCCCAGTCAACAGATGGGAACGCAAGTGAAGAAATGCCCATGCTTATGTCACTTGGTAATACTTTCCACGGTGCCCTTATCCACAAACAAATTCTGAAATAAGTGGCATCCAATTGGACAAAGCATGGGCCAGACAAGAGGTTCAAAAATGGTGTCCTAGCCCAGAGTAGCTGTAGACCTCAATACTGAGCCAAACCAGACAATTCCCTAAAGCAAAAAAAACCCCAAAGTACAAAACCAAAACTAAACAGAAGGGGTTCTGCCAGAGAAATAAAAAAACCCAATAGGGTGAAACTGCCCCAGTCCCCAGTGTGAATAGTAGCACAGATGCAAGAAAGATGCTTCTCTGAAAGTGTGCATCATATATGAACTCGTATACATGCAAATGTCCAGATAATTAGAACGAATAGATCCAAAATTTGTTGGAATCTTTAAATTCAAATTTATGGACATTCGATTCAAATTCAAATGTCAACATTTGGGCAGATTTGATTGAATTTCGAATACCTTCAAATATTCATGCACACCTCTTTTTGAGCGAGCTTCCAAACACAAAAATCCCACTTTGCCTCCTGGAAATACCTGTTTAAAACTGATCTGGATGTATAGTTTGGTTTGTCCATCCACCTTCCAAATGGTAAGCCCACCCACCTTAGTCCAAACTGTTGTGTCTAAAGAGAAGATATTTGCTAAAGTCTGTGAGTCGGTGAAGCTCTTGGAAACAAACATTCTGACCATCATCTGGTACATCAAGAGAATGTCAGAGGCCATGGTAGTGTTCCCTTGTTCCATCTTGACTCCTGACTCCTGGATTTTGTTAATAATTCCTTGCTTGGTCTGGCTGGAGTCCTGCAATATGAAAGCATTCCCTTTTTCTGCAGGGCTTCACGAGAACAGGAGTTTATTCTATTCCATACTTCACTGGAAAATAACAGACACGAAGCATCTCCGTGAGTTTACATTTGAGTCTCTGGCTGGGTTTGCCCCAGCTGGAGGCTAAAATACACATAAAATCATCAGTGGAAATTGCAAGACTTATTACTGAATCTGCAGGAAAAAAACTTTTTCAGGTAAGGAGGACGCGACCACAAACTGACCACACACCTAGCAAGGGAAGGACACCTTTGTACGCTCTGGCCACCTAGGCAGAAAAAGAACCCTTATAGCAAGGGGGAACTGATATTGAGGTCTTCTGATGTTGCTGCATTACAACTCTCAGGCTGCATTTCCACTTGTGTTAAAAAAGGAATTTGAAAATGATGTGCATTTTCTTTGTTCCCATTACCAGTTCGGTTCCCATGTTTTCTGAGGAGTAAATCACTAAAAAGCAAATGCCCTTAGAAGCACCCCGCTCCCCCCCCCAGCCTGAATGATGCTCCTAGACATTCATTCTAGTAGCCATTGATATATCTGTCACCCATAAATTTGTCTAAGCCTACCTTAAAGCCATCTAGACTGGTAGCTGTCACCACCTCTTCTGGCAGCACATTCCATAAGCTGATGACCCTCCGGGTGAAGAAATACTTCCCCTTGTTGGATCCAACTTTCCTACCCATTAGTTTCATAAATGCCCCCTGGTTCTAGTGTAGTGCGATAGAGAAAAGAATTTTTCTCTATCCACCTTTTCTATACCATGCATACTTTTATTTACTTCAATCAGGTCCCCTCTTGAACGCCGTCTCTCCAGACTGAAGAGGCCTAGATGTTGCAGCCTGATTTCATAAGGGAGGCATTCCAGACCCTTAATCATTCTGGTTGCCCTTCTCTGCACCTTCTCTAGTTCCACGATATCCTTTTTGAGGTGTGGTGACCAGAATTGTACACAATATTCCACCATAGATTTCTAAAGAGGCAAAATGACACTTGCTGACTTATTTTCTATTCCCTTCCTAATTACTCCCAGCATTGAATTAGCTTTTTTTGCTGCTGCTGCGCACTGGGTTGACACCTTCATTGAACTGTCCACCAAAACCCCAAGATCCCTTTCCTGGTGTGTTGCAGAAAGCTCAGATGCCATCAGTTTATAGACGTAATTTGGATTATTGGCCACAATGTGCATTACTTTGCACTTGTTAAGATTAAAGCACATTTGCCACTTGGTTGCCCATTCACCCAGTGCTGAGAGATCCCTCTGGAGCACTAGATGCCAAGTGTTCTTGCGTACACTTGAGAAAGCGGGAAACCTTTTTAAAAGCTAAGTTCTTTCTCCCTGGAAAATCCAGGTGGTGTTGGAGCAGCTTAGCTGAGAAGTCTTCAGGCCGTGGTGGACAGCATTAGTGATTTTTCTCAGTAAAGTCTTTCTAGTTTTTGAAGAAGAAAAAAAGAGAGAGACTAATTTTATCCTCTGTTAAAATTTGCTGGCCTTGCCTGGTTTGTCTAGGATTCCCATTGCTATGGTAGAAACAATGCTTAAACCTCTGGCCTTGGTCCAACGTGGAGAGAATTGCTGTGTTTCCAAATTAGTCAAGTCTTTATTTCAGCAAGAGTGCATGGCATCCTCTTCCAATTTTCCAAACATGAAAATTGAGGTTATTTCCTTATATTTGGCAAGCTGGAGCACAGGCGTGGTTTCCAAACATGTCCCTCATGCTTCAGCAGCTGCCAAGAAGCTTTCCTGCTTCATTATATGCAGTGACTTTCAAAGAACCTTTGCAGAGTCTAAATCATGCTGCGCTCAGTCCTGCAGCAGCAGGAACAATTGTATTTGCCTTCCTAATGTCAAGCCACAAGGACCTTTCCAAAGATATAAAAATGAAGCATTGTGCTTTGTCCACACGAGGGCTCGGTGCACTCCAGGGCCATTCTGGAGATGTGGGGTCTACATTTAACAGTCCTCAACCTTCCATAGCCAGTCTGAAGACGGAGCAGTGAAGGCCGAATTCCAAGCAGACACACTAATCTCCTGGGACCAATTTGCACTTGGCCCTGTAATACAGGATACGGAAACATCTGGTAAGGAGCATCTTCACTTTGCAGGAGGCGTTTCCAACCCAGAAATGCCTCGTGCCTTACCAGACATTACCCTGTCATCTACTAGCAGTGGTGCACAAAATTGTACACCATGTACATCCCAACCCTTACCTGAAGCTTACCTTTTCCATCCAGCACTGCGACCATTTGCACTATTTCCAGTGCTAGTGGTCATCTGAGCTGCTGCCAAAGCACACTAACACCACAGATGACCCTAAATGCAACTGCACGTGCAGGGAGCATCACTGTCGTGCCAGGCTCTGCAAAGAAAATGGCGGCAACCGGACACTCACCCAGACACAGGTAAGTCTCTGGAACACTCAGGGCTTAGTCTGGTGTGGAGATGCTAGCAGTAGGAAAAGCTCCCAATTCGGGCCAGAACTCACTTTAAAATATTAGTTCTAGCATTTAAGGCTATTAGAGGGCAAACCCCAGGTTACCTAGCAGCCAAATTGATGTGGTACAATCCGGCTAGGAACCTACGGTCAAGGGATAAGGCCCTTCTGGTCGCACCTCATACACCCACGGCAACTGCGAGACTCCGAGCCTTTCAGGACCTGGTCCCCTACCTTCGGAACAGACTGCCCCTAGCCCTAAGGTTAGAAAAGGAGCTAACTAAATTCCGCAAGGGCCTGAAAACACTTCTTTTTAATACTTGATAGACCCTATTCTATAGATTGTCCAATATTCATCTACGGATCAGTTAAAGGAACGAAACCATGTGGGAGGCTATTGTATATGGGGTTTTAATCTGGGCTTTAGTTTTAATGAGTTTTGTACTGTGGAATTTTTACTGGTGTCGTGTACCGCCCTTTGGTGGAAAGGGCGTTATAAATAAACGTTATTATTATTATTATTATTATTATTATTATTATTATTATTATTATTATTATTATTATTATTATTATTATTATTATTATTATTATTATTATTATTATTATTATTAGGAAATGCACTTTTTCTGTCCAGTGAATGGGAAGCTAAGTGCAGAAATGCCTCTGGTCCATAGCACTGGCATTCGATGGGCAGAGGTCTCTCTGAGTCAGTTTGGTCTGGTGGTTAGGGAGCTGGGAATACCGGACTTTATTCCGCCCTCCTCCATGAAGCCAGCTGGGAGACCTTGGGCTAGTCACACCTCTCTTCCGAGCTCTCACAGCCCCTCTTACCTCACAGGGTGTCTGTGGTAGGGAGAAGAACAGAAGGTTTGTCAGATGTCCCCTTAAATGGGTGAGAAAAGCAGGGTAGAAAAGCCAGCTCTTCTTCCTCTTCTTCCTGCAAAGAATTAAATAATCCTGAACTACAATTGCATCACATAGCTAAAAAGGGCCACCCGGTATGGGCCTGAGGATTAGCACACCTCTGTGCTGACATACCCACTGGGCTTGCAACCCACCTTGAGGGCAGAAAGATTGCAACCCTCTTCCATAACCACCAACAATATTGTTTTGTCTGGATAGGTAAGAGATTTTCTTTTATTTTTTTACACAAAAAATGGAGGGGGGGCTGTGAAATCAATACATTAGTAATTACATTGTTTGTTTGTTTTTTAAGAAATCCCTTCCTCCTTCCTGACATTTAATTTTATTAGCATTTTATTAGCAGTCACTAAGCAGGAATCACTCACCCTTTGCAGAATGAAAGGTAGATGTTTGATTTGCTACTATTTCTGCTGCCCTATACCTCTCAATCTTATTTCCATTGTGATTGCTACATATGTCCTGCTTTACATAATAGTTCTTATTGATCCAACAGCTGGAAAAGCACATCTATCTCTTATTTCCAGATTTTTTTTTAAGTATTTGTAGTGGGGGGTTGTTTGTTTTTAAGAGATCAATAGATCAGGGTCGTTGCTAGGCATGAGACCACAGCAAAGATGCCAGCATCCCCAGAGAATTTGTTTTATTGCAGTATCGATCACAAGGTGAAAGGAATAATTAAAATGAAGTTTTGTGTCAATCTTAATAAGTCAGCATTGCCTGCACCTTTTGCACAGATCATTACTGAAAGCCCCAAGGCTCCTAGCAGGTTTGGTGTTGTTTTGGTTTCTATCCAAGGGGAATGCCACCTTGAATTTGGCGGCACGTTTTAGCTTCTGCAGCTGCTGCTGCTGTTACAACCAGTACTGTTTCACATTCATCTAGGGCTAACTTTGTGCTGGGAGCCGTACAGAAGATAATTTAAAAGTTATGCCATCCCTGCTTAGAAGTCTAGCAGGAAAGTCAGTCCTTTGTTACAAGCCTGGGGTCATATAAATCCACCCTCAGGACAATGTACTGTATACTTGGCAATGTTCAGTACTGCATACATGGATCCTATTGAGGCTCACAAGATAATTGCCTTCATCTCCATTTTTCCTTTCTCATTTTTGTACGATAGACTAACCATTCAGCCTTATAATAATTTCATCTAGAAAAATCTTTAAGGCATAGAATGATCAGGCCAGAAGACTACAGGGATGGGGTGGTGGTGGATTGCATTAACAGAAAGGACCGATAAATATAGCTTTCCACAGCTTCATGACGAGTCACCAAGGACTAATTTTTCCTGAGACTCCTAGATAACTCTTCCCTTTCTGAACACAGCAAGTATGTACAGCAGATTAATCTTTCCTGGGGAAGCAGACCCCTCCCTTCTTAATTAAAGGCATGAGAATTAGCAGGAGGAAATGGATAGCAGAGCACTTGTAAGAAATATCAGAGAAATAGCCGTGTTAGTCTAATTCGAAAGGTCCAGCAAGGTAGTTAGTAGCACTTGGAGACTAACAAGAGAAGGGTTGCTGGCTTGAGCTTTCATAGGCATGTCTAATTCTTCAGATGCTAGGGGGCCCCATTGGGCCTCCTGGCATCTGAAGAAGTCGACGCGCCCATTGGGCCCTCCAGGATCTGAAGAAGTAGACGTGCCCATCGGGCCCCCTAGCGTCTGAAGAAGTAGACATGCCCATTGGGCCCCCCAGCATCTGAAGAAGTTGACGTGCCCATTGGGCCCCCCTAGCATCTGAAGAAGTTGACGTGCCCATTGGGGCCCCTAGCATCTGAAGAAGTCGACGTACCCATTGGGCCCCCCAGCATCAGAAGAAGTCGACATGCCCATTGGGCCCCCCTAGCATCTGAAGAAGTTGACGTGCCCATTGGGGCCCCTAGCATCTGAAGAAGTCGACGTACCCATTGGGCCCCCCAGCATCAGAAGAAGTCGACATGCCCATTGGGCCCCCTAGCATCTGCAGAAGTCGACGTGCCCATTGGGCCTCCTAGCATCTGAAGAAGTCGACGTGCCCATTGGGGCCCCCAGCATCTGAAGAAGTAGATGTGCCCATTGGGCCCCCTAGCATCTGAAGAAGTTGACATGCCCATTGGACCTCCTAGCATCTGAGGAAGTCGACGTGCCCATTGGGCCCCCCAGCATCTGAAGAAGTAGATGTGCCCATTGGGTTCCCTAGCATCTGAAGAAGTAGACATGTTTACAAAAGCTCATGCCACCAACCCTTCTCCTGTTAGTCTCCAAGTGCTACTAACTACCTTGCTGGACACTTGGAAGAAAATGAGACCAGAAACTCTCCAAGGTGGTTGCCTCAAGAAACCGAGATGGCCCTAAGAATATGGGCATTCCTTGGGAGTTCTTATTGATGGGTCCCAAGGGTGAGGGCTGGTGAATGACCACAATCTACGCTGAAAATACAATTGTCATTTCACCACTGTCAAAATTGTAAAGAAACCCAGCCTTACAGTTGGCCCAAATCAAATGGAGACTTGGGTCTGGATCCTTAGGATCTGGTTAAAATAGATTTTTCTTCCAGCTGGCTAGCCCCCCCCCCCCGACATTATTGGACCCCAACAAACAAAATGGAAAGTCACTCTGCAGGAGAAGCGGAGAAGCATAGGGACTCTTGATCTGGAATCAATGGGAATCCTTGACATTGAGGACTACCAGTGGATCAGCACAGCCTAGTCTGGACTACCAAAGCCCTCAAAGGTCAGAGGTTCAGGGTCAGTGCAGGATTTGGTATGGACCAGTGCCATTGTGCAGACAGTGTTGTTCCAGACCATACCAGCAGCCCAGACCCACCAGTCCAAATCACAACCTTTTAGTTCAGAAAGGCTCTTTGTAGCCATGTGCTTCCCAGAATCCTTCGCTCTGAGGACTGTGCCAACCTGTTCCTCCTGACTAGATAGCAGCATAGGGTGTTGCTAGGATAAAGTCCTTTTGCTTTCTTTTCCATCTTTTTACTTTAATCACAAAAGTTTGTCCCAGATTGCCTTTCATTACTATTTTTATGCGGGCCAAGCAACTGCTCCTTTTTTGTCAACCTTGTGGCTGCACCACTGTTGGGTTTATATTTCTGATACATTTGACAGTGACTCTGCCCAGCACCTGCCTGAACTTGCTATTGTTCTCTTTTTGCTGCTGCTGTCTTAATAAAAATATTCCTTCTTGAAGAAATTGTCTCTGAAGTCTACCTTGCCCCCTGCCTGCTTGATTTTAACGGTGCATGTGTCAATTTATCATTATTAAAACCAAGGAGTGCTGAAATTTCCCTCTCAGATCGGGGTTAGACTAGGCTAATTCTCCCACAAAATACACATGTCCAGACCACGTACCGTAACGTCTTCTACAAGTCATTTCCTGTTTTGTAAGGGAAGGAAACTAGGAATAGGTAACATAAACCCTCATCCTCTAATTTGCTCAAATGGGGGTTTTGGCACTCTATTAGTAATGAATCGAATGTCAGAAAATTCATATTTGTTCGAACAGATCCCCTTCAGATGTGGTAGAATTCTGTTCAATACAAATGTTGTCAAATGAAGTCATATGAATATCTGATACGAATGCATACGGATCTTGCATACGGATCCTATACAATTGCATACATATTGGATATATATCCTATACCAATGCATAGGTATTGGGATACGTATCCTATATGAAAGCACATCTATCGATACATATCCGGTATATAACCTCAGTTTAAATATACGATCTATTTGTATTAATGTTCCGAAACATTTGTATTCATATGAATGTTAATGTTCGAATGTCGTCACACTAAATTCATGTACAAATATCCAAATTCGTCCGAATAACTAATGTTGCAAATATTCATGCACATCCCTAATTTGCATATCTCCAATGCATCTGACAATACAGCAAGGACTGATTAAACAGAATTCCTATCACTGTGTTTGCCTTTCCTCTGATCTGGTCCCTTCTCTATACCTTTGCTTCCAACAAACACTCCCTTTGCCCCAAGCTTCTAATCTCTTAACTGTCACCTGTTCCAAAAGAGTGGGACATGCAAATAGTTAAGTATATCTGACTTGGCTTTCCCTCTCAGTTCCCGCAGATTCTGCCGGGAGGAAGGCGTGAAATTGATAGAGCTAGCATTACAGGCATGCAAACCTCAGAAGAAACAGAAGATAGGAGGAAAGAGAGATTTGACCCTAAGGAAACAGGTGTCAAGGGCAGCTGATGGTTCGTCTTTCAGGGAAGGATAGATATAGAATGAATTCTAAATGAAGAGGAAGCCAGAAGGAGAACAGAGCAGATCAGTCACTCCCAATATACTGGCTATAGACAAAATCCACATCGTCACGTTAGGCTGCACCAAAGCACGGAGCCATGTTTTGATTGCACTTCACCATGCCCACTTTGATTGGCATATTTGCATATTTGCCCTGTCCCACTCCAAGGGCAACCCATCCCAACGTGGTGGCATACCCTGGTAAGCGTGGCTCTTTGTTGAGTTGATGCAACAGTCCTGAAACATCTGACATCTGCGGAGAACAGAGTCTCCCCAGGGAGTGTGGTGCTGGACTGTGGATTCAGCAGATATGTAATTCATGGGGGGAAATATTATACAGTCACCGTAGTCAGGGTTATCAATCTAATTAGCAAAAGACAGGAAGGTTGCTGCCAGTCCCTTGAGCACATTGCTTTTGCATGTCCTTTAATTTCTGCTCAGTGTAAGCTAATCGGCAATAAATTAGTCCCCAGGCACAATTATATATTGGCAACAGTGAAGGCTGGACTGCTGAGAGTAGCGCGAGCCTCAGATAAGATTCTTAAACAGCTTGAAGGCCAGAGCAACGCAGGGAGGAGGGCTTGCGTGGATTAGAGACGTAGGGCCTATCCACACACTCTGCCCCTTGTTCCAGAAGAAGCAAGCCATCCCACACTGGAATGGGCCGCTGCTGGAGGGGATCAGGCCCATCAGCGTTCAGACAGCCCATTCTGCTCCAGGCTCAGTTGCTGCGCCCGGAGAACACTCAAAGGCATCATCAAGACACCAAAGGCCAGGAATGAGAGTTCTCAGCCCTCACTCTTGCCATCCATCCCGGCTCTTCTCAGACCAGACCCACTTCTGGAGGGCTTCGTAGAGCACCATCAAAACAGGATCCCATGGTACACCAGACCACAAGGTGTGCCATCTTCATGCCTCTGTGGCTTGTGATATTGTCCTTGATCCAGTTGTAGACCTCGATGTCGAGGTCTGCAGGTTTCCCATGCCATGGCACCCTTTTACCATGTTAGGGTGCTTCGTTAAATGCAGAGAAAGCATGGCAGGAAGTGGGGTTACCCATCGTCTGCACTCTGTTCCAGAGTTTATCTTGGAACAATTCCAAATGAGGAAAGGGCTACGGGTGTGCACAAACGCAATTTTTGACATTCAATGCGTAACAAATCAAATATTCGAAAATCCAAATTCATACGAATAAAGAAAAACAAATGTCTGAACCAGTATGAATACATTTCTATCTATTCAAACAAATATTCTATTCATATTTCATGATATAAATTTTGTACGCATCCATACGGATCTGTACACATCCGTACACATCTCGTTTTCATCCCGTACATAACTGTAGGGATGCATTTGGATACACACAAGATGCATACAGATTGTATGCAATGCATACATATCCTTATACCAGGGGCGGCTCCTCATAGCAGGCAGCGGGGCGCGCGATCACCCAGGCACGACGAGGGAGAAGGAAATTACATTGACTCACTACGACGCTCTGCATGACAAATCCCAGCCTTGCAGGATTCAGCAGCATCTCTATTGGTTCAGGGCATGCTTTTTTTTAATGCTGGAAGGGCGCAGCCTGAGAGCGTCACCCCGAGGAAGCCGATTGGTGGAAGAAAGATATGCTCCACCCACCCAGTTTCCTTCTCTGCCCGCTTGTGTTGCTGCCGCCATTTTCTTACTGGCCACTGGAATGAGTAAGGTGAGTGCTCTGCTCTGTTTCTCTAGCTCCCTAATCCCCCGGGCAACCATTGGCCCCCTCAATTCCTTTCCCCCTGCATCGACTGCCCCAGCGTCGGGTCCCCTTGGTCCCTTTCCCCCTCCATTCCCAATCCCCGCCCAGCACAAGTTCCCTAATCAACCTGTCCCACTGCCACTGCTGCCCCACCACCAAAATTCACTCCCTCACAGAGGTATTCTGTGTTGTAAACCACCACCACCCCGTCTCTGGTTTTAAGTGCTGAGGTCCAGCAGCACATGTATTCAGCCCAGCTGTCACACAGATAGTACATCTACACCAGGGTTGAACCTCCTCAGCTTGCAAGTGGAGACTGTTGGTGGAGAATTCTTCCACTGCCCCATAGAAATCTAACCTATCAGGAGGCTGACAATTCTCCCAGAGCTGCTGGAACGGCATGGAGCTCTCCCAAAACAGCCATCCAAAATGCAGACAGCCTTGTTCTGGGATAGCTGGGCCAATCCAGCTAGGAACTGTTCCTGTAAGAGGAGCAATCCAGCCCAGGTAAGTGCAGAAGTGTCCATTCTGTCCATTTCCAGCTTCTAAGGTCACAGAGAGGGCCATCATGAACATGGTTTTCTCTCCAGCCTCTCATTGGCTCTGCCTTCCTAACACCATATTAACCGCTTGTCCTACCAATATGAAGCTGCCATGGGGTGCTGGTCTACCAGAGTACAGCAGCAATGCCTGAAACCCACTCGTAAATCTGATCAACCCCAAGATCCCCACTCAAAAAGCAGGTGGCTCCTAGTATAAAAGAGCGCAAGAAATGTCTCTGTGCACCTTTGGAGTCACTACAGTCTTTATTTTTATTAATTCCTTCCCCCTCCCTTTTTTTAATGATCTCAGGCATTCTGGAGATTTTGCAGTTCATGCAAAGAGCACTCAGGAATTTCCAATGAAAAGGAAACGCATAGGCAAAAATAAGGTCAGAGGGGCTACATATTTGTGTTCAATTATGAGACTTTGCTCATTTGGAGATATTGTTTATAATTCAGAAAGTATCTCACTCTAGAGTGAATCCTCTGTGAGGAGCTCCTTCAGGCTGGATGCAGTCTTTTACACACACACACACACACACACACACACACGCCACCATCGCTGCAAGTTGCTGAGATGGATCTCTTTGGCTCTGGATCATTCATCACATTGCAGTAGAAAGCATGACACACTTTCCAAGGAAATTCATTGTGAGGAGCCTTTGTACTGGCAGGAGAAAGAAATCTATCCAGCTTTTTAAAAATAACAGAGCTGAAAAATTGGAAATATTTCTTCAACAGGGCACCATGATTGAAAAAGAGAGAGAAAGATCAAATTGCTTTCCTAACCTTGGGGGATTCTCCTCATGAGAATAGGCTGCTTGGAGGTTTATTGGCAGAACAATGATGGAACGACAATCCTCTCTGTATTTCCTTTAAGGAAATTCATCTCATGATTTCTCTCTAAGTTCTCCTCAGGGTTGTATAGTTACAGCTAGAGTGGGATACAATTTTTCCACATTAGAGACAACGCACACCAAGCTCTGCATGAAACTGGGCACAACTATATGTTATCTAGCTTTGTTCCCCTCATAGAAATGTAGGAATCTGGGCTAGAGTTTAGTATAAGACGAATAAAGACCAACAAAGGACCACACCTCCACTCACCAGGATATGCACGAATTTTTTTGGGGGGGAGCATTCAATTTGCAACAAACTGAATGTTCAAAAGCACATATTTGTATGAATAGATCCCACTCGAATGTGGTAAAATTCTATTCTATACGAATCTATTTGCACGCATTCCTACAAACACTGGATACATATCAGATATGAATGAGTACTTACAGTATCTGATACGAACAAATACGCATCTGATACAGATGTGCATCTGATATGAAGTGGAGGTGTACATGCATGCAGTTTTCAGGATTCTATTCAATTTGAATTGAATCTCCAAAGATTTGAATCGATTCTAATGTTTAAAATTCGAATGTGTTCACATTTCATTCACTTCGAATACTTTTGAATCTATTCATATGAATTTTCAATTTGTATTTGAAGATACAAAGGTCGAGAACATTCGTATGTGTCCGTATGCATTTGTACGCATCTTGTTTTTATCCCATATGCATCCCGTTTTCACCCTCCACATATCCATACAAATGCGTACAGATGCAAATAAGATGCATATAGATATGTATGTAATGCATACATTTCCACGCACATATGGATGTCTGAATAATTTGTACAAATGATTGGAAAGATTCAAAACTTGGTTCAAAAGTTAAATTTGAATCCAAATGTCCAAATTTGATTGAATCTGGTTGAATTTTGAATATTTTGAATATTCATGCACAACCCTAGGCTGAAGGCAGGGAGAGACAAAAGGGTACCTTCTGTACATGTACCTACGGTGCATGCCAGTGAGATAGTTCTTAGCTCAGACGAGGAGGAGGAAGAAAGAAGAAGTTTGCTTTTCTACCCTGCTTTTCTCACCCATTTAAGGGGACTCAAAGTGGCTGGCAAAGCTTCTGTTCTTCTCCCCACAATAGAACACCCTGTGAGGTAGATGGGGCTGTGAGAGCTCAGAAGAGAGCTGTGACTAGCCCAAGGTCACCCAGCTGGCTTCATGGGGGAGGGCAGAATTGAACCTGGTATTCCCAGATAAAAGTCCGGCTCCCTAACCACTAGATCAAACTGGAAGTAGTCCAGACCAGGAGAATTTTTTTTCTCCGTCGCCATCTAGAAGCTCCCCTCTTTCCATGACTTCTCAAAGCAAAGCACTGTCAACAGGTCTTGTTCAGTGTATCATTTTTCTAAAATTTCTCTCTGGCTCATCTTGGCATCAAGCCTGCAGGAACCCAGCTGCATATGAAGGCAGGAAGGCAGGAGAGCCCATTAGCAGCCCATCAAAACTGTCCAACCTGAAGCAGAGCTGTCACTTACTGTCAAGAATTAATGTGTCGGAGCATCACTTTCTCCGAGAGTCGGAAGTGAGGGTAATGGGTGGAACCGTAGGATGCCCATATCGACGGCTTCTTGCAGGTGATGAACTGAGCTTCTGCAATTTCTGTTTCTGGGGATTCAGAAAGATGGCTTGATTTGTGTTCATGTATCTGATGCACCAGGACAAAACAGCTCTTTTGAAAAACAGGAAGGAAGGAAGGAAGGAAGGAAGGAAGGAAGGAAGGAAGGAAGGAACCATTCCATAGACAACTGGACCCCAGCAACATGAGTCATTGTGCCTGATAGCTGGAAGAAGGGGAGTTCATGGTCATGAGAACAGGTGGGTTTGTGTCTTTGGCACTGACTTGCTTCCCTGGCCAATATAAAAGGAGCAAGAAAGTAACAATGGTGACTTGTGCAAAATTGCATTCTTTCCCGGTCGTCAGCTTGGCAGAAGGGTGTTTCCTCCTCCAGTGGAGGAAGCCAAGAAAATGCAAATTCCGCCCCACGAAGGGGGAGCGCACGCGGGCCTGTTTCTGAGCAGATGTGGTGGAAACTCTGTGATGGCTCCCAGATGGGCTGTTAGCCACGCAGTCCGTTCCTCCTGCTGGTTCCTTTGGCGTTACAGCTTTTGGAAAGGTCTTCGCTTTCTAACGCCTCTCAGTGAACTCCACACCACGGCTCTGTTTGCGTTTGACGCTCCTCGGAGCGATGGTCATTTGCTGTGAGGGGGAAGCAGGATTTCCAAAAGCTGCCTCATTGTGGTACAAAATACAGTCTCTGGGTAGTGGGAGAGGAAAGGGCTGAATGTATTCTCTTTGGCGCAACATCCATGCAGTCCCTTTAGGCCATGCCAGATGTGTGCTGGGTGTGGAGAGCCAGCACACTTGCATGCAACAGGGGAGACCGCGGCCACATCTGGTGTGCAACAGCCACACAGCCCGGTGCCGGACCCACTACTGCATACTGAATCCCGGAAGTGTGCCAGAAGTCCACTGGGGAGGCGGTCTGGGTCCAGGCCACTTCTCAGCTGCCGCCACTACCATGCAGGCAGATAGGAGCAGCAGCACATGGTATGCAGCCAATCCCAGAGCCCAGCAACAGTTTAGCAAGTTCTGGAAGACAGACCATGTAGGTGGGGCTGTGACAAGCCCAAGGTCACCCAGCTGGTTTCACAGGGGGGTGCTAAAGGACCCTGGCCTGCAACTTCAAATCAGAAGGGCTTTTGACCCTTGGCTTCAAATACAGAACAGCTGAGGAGCAGACAGAGGGGCACCAGTTCACTCCACTCTGTCCTGCCATATGGTTAATTTCCACAGAGCACACCTATGGCATCTATGCAGAAATTACCCTTGACTGAAGTTTAGTCATACGATCAAAAGGTGTGATGGGTGAATTCCTTTGGAAAATCAGAGGGTGATTCCATACTGACCTGTAAAGCAAACTAGAAGCAGACTAGAAGCCTCTCTTCTGCATGCTGTAGCAAACTAAGGAGGCCCCATCCAGCACCCATCCCCAGGGTGTAGTCTAATGCTGGTCTGATATACTGGCCAGAGCAGAACTTTAGCAGAAAATCCAAAGCAGAATATAATGTAGGGATAGATAGCATTAGGAATGCCTCCAAATAACTGCACCAGGGGCCAATTGGCACTTCGGCCCGTAGTTGATAATTAGGCATCATCTGGGCAAGTTCATCTACGCTTGCAGGAGGTGTTTACAGCATAGAAATGCCCCCTGTCTGCCCTGAAGTTGACTAATTATCAACTAGCTGTGGAGCATGAAATTCTGCTCCACAAGAAGAAGAAGAAAGATTTGGCTTTCTGCCCCGCTTTTCTCACCTATTTAAGGGGATTCAAAGTGGCTGACAAAGCTTTCTATTCTTCTCCCCACAACAGAACACCCTGTAAGAACATAAGGACATAAGAGAAGCCCTGCTGGATCAGGCCACAGCCCATCTAATCCAGCATCCTGTCACACACAGTGACCCACCAAATGTTCATGGGCATCTCAAGCAGAGATAAGGGCAAACCTTCTGCTCTTGAATCCCAGCAAATGGCCTTAGAAGCGTCCTGCTTCCCCCCACCCCCCGAAAGATGGACCTAAGCATTCATTCTAGTAGCCACTGATACATCTGTCATCCATAAATTTGTCTAAGCCTACCTTACAGCCATCTAGACTGGTAGCTGTTACCACCTCTTCCAGCAGCAAATTCCATAAACTGATGACCCTCCGGGTGAAGAAATATTTCTCCTTGTCGGATCCAACTCTCCTACCCATCAGCTTCATAGATGCCCCCTGGTTCTAGTGTTGTATGATAGAGAAAAGAAATGTTCTCTATGCGCCTTTTCTACACCATGCATAATTTTATATACTTCAATCAGGTCCCCTCTTAAGCGCCGTCTCTCCAGACTGAAGAGGCCTAGACGTTGCAGCCTGGTTTCCTAAGGGAGGCATTCCAGCTCCTTAATCATTCTGGTTGCCCTTTTCTGTACCTTTTCCAGTTCCACAATATCTTTTTTTTTTTAATTGTATTTAAAATATGGTGACCAGAATTGTACACAGTATTCCAAATGTGGCCTCACCATAGATTTATTAAGAGGCAAAAATGACACTGTGAGGTAGGTGAGGCTGTGAGAGCTCAGAAGAGAGCTGTGACTAGCCCAAGGTCACCCAGCTGGTTTCATAGGCGAGTGTGGAATCGAACCCAATATTCCCAGGTAAGAGTCTGGCTTCCTAACCACTAGACCAAACTGGCTCACAAACTTATCAACCTTTACCAAAAGCGTACCGGAAGTGTCCAGTGGTGTCCATCCACACCTCTGCTGGACAGGGAGGTCAATGGCCCTGATAAGACTGTGAGTGTGCAGAGCGTCAGCATCGTCATAGCAACAGTGCTGATGCATGTGCAGTCAAGGAGGGTGCCACACTCAATGATGGTGGCACCCAGAAGAGGACCAGCCCCCAGATCAATCACAGGTGATCATGCGCTGTTAGTGACTAGTGCTCACAAGTTTGATCACTAGTCAATGTTAGATGACCGCACTCCTTTCCTGTCCAGGGAAAGGAAGTGCAAAACACCCCAGGTGTCAGGTTAAGTAGTGCACAAATTGCAGACTGCATTTCTTTTCTAGCAGGACTGATTTGGGAGGGCAGATTCATAGAGGTTAAAAACCATACAAGAGCATTGGCATGCATGGAGAACAGGTTTTGGGTCTGGTCCCAACTCAGCATGGAGCTCAAAAGCACTCTGGATATCTGTCAAAACTCCACACAGTTGCAGAGAACATGTGTTCTCTTTCAAATGTGTGTCCAATATTCTAACCTAAAGGAATAATGGGGAAAATGTTGAATTTCCTATTCACTTTGCATGTACATCTGCCACTCAGCTGAAATCTCTTTAAAGTGCTTCGAGAGACCCTCCAGGGGCTTTAAAGAAATTCCTAAAGCTTTTTCCACAGCCATAACTTGTCCTAAACAAATTGTTCAAAAATTAAGAAAAAAGAAAATTCCTCAGAAATTCAGAACATTTGGAATACTTTGCTGGAAGACGCCTCAAGGCCTTTTATTTAGTTAGTTTGCTTTTTTGAATTCAGAGCAAGCCCAATTTTTGTTTCAGGGTGTTTATTTTTATGCAACAGCATGTCAAATATTCTAGCTCTTATGGCCAACTCTAACAAAGCTGGTGGGGAGGTGAGATACCGGTGGATGCAACTTGACAAATTATTTTTTCTCCAGTTCGTCTAGTGGAACAAAAATGTTCACAGTTTTCTCTGCTGTAAGTCTGTAAGTGCGTCTTGGTCGTATGCTCCTTTGATCACTCCTTTAAGGTTCTCTCAGCCCACCTACCCACTCCTGCTAATTTGAAGAACGCTTCCTGGGGTGAAGAGGAAAGGACTGTACACTACATGGCTTCAACTTTTCAGCTTCCCTGTGAAACGCCACATTATTTATTTATTTATTCATTGCAGGATCAGAGGCCTGGGGCCAACATGAAAGGAGAAGGCGATTTAGCAAAACCCACTGTGAACAAATTCCACTTATCCACCTTATTGCCTTCCTCTAATAAAAAGGAAGAAAGCAAATTTGAAAGCCAGGGGTGGTACAATTTAACCTTGCTTTGGATTGAGAATTCCCTGCTGTCTTCAGATGGCGAAAACACACAGCTTTATTTAGCCTGCAGATGGAATAGCAATTGTTGGGCCCCCGTTTGCAAGAGGCACAAAAAAACAGCAAAGAAGGAGTTTGAATTGTGGCTTGAATGGGGCAGCTTCCCCTTCTGGCCCAACTTCTATCTCTGCGGGTGTTTCCTCATTGACTGCAGAAACCGGTCTAACGCCCCCTTAACACACGTAAAGGACACTTACCTTGTGATCCTTCCACACCGCAGACCTGATTAGAGGCCCTTCCAGAAGGGCGCGTCCAATTTCGGCACACAAGACTGGTTTTTAAAACTGGTTTTGCCGTCAAAATCCGTCTTAAATGTAAGACCTGAAAAATCAGGTCTTACATCTGTCCCTTCTCCCTGGGTGTGTGCAGAAACAGGACGCTTCCGCACATGGCCAGGGGAAGAGACGGATTCCCTCCCACCGCCATGTTTGGAAGGGTGGAAGCAGGACTGCCTGCTTCCAAAGCCCTTTCCCCGCGCACCGGGCGCCACCGGAAACATGCAGTGACTGGCAGCTGCATGCTTTGGTCCCGCGGCTCCGGGAGTAGTGTCACCGGTGCATGAGCCGGAAGATGCTTGGAATGGGTGCTGGTGCATCCATACAGCACCCACTCCAATCCGTCCTCTGGAATCTGTCCTCCCCACGTATGTGCAGAGGATCCCTCAGATCCGTCACTATACTGTATGTAATGGATCTGGGGGAGGATGGATCGCTGAAAAGAGGGTCCTTTCAGATTGGCATTTCGGCGGCAATTGCGGAAAGGCCCTTTCATTCCAGCAATAAGGCTGCAATATCGAAAGCGACAGGAGGGCAGTTAGGAAAGTCAGGAGGTTTACAATAGAAGTGTGCACAAATATTCAAAGGTATTCGAAATTTGAACGAATCTGCCCAAATTTTGACATCCGAAATCAAATTGAATGTCCATAAATTTGAATTTAAAGATTCGAACGAATTTTGAATTTCTGATCTATTTGTTGAATTATCTGGTCATTCGTATATGTACCAGTTCGTACATGATGCATACTTGCAGATACGTATCTTTCCTGCATCCATACGCATTTGTATGGACCAGTACAGGAAGAAACGGGTTGTATACCGAATAACTACGGGATGCGTACAGATGCGTACAGGCACATATGAATGTTGTCAACTTCAGTAAGTGCAAATTCAGATTGGAAATCCGAATGAATAGATTCAAATTTGCTTAATTCAAAAAAGTTGGTTAAATTTGAATTTTAAAGATTCGAATCAAATCTAATTTTTGGATAATTGTTTCGAATCAAATCAAATCCCAAAAATTACATTCATGCACACCGCTAGTTTACAACTCCAAGCCACAAAAGTTCACCTAGAGAAGTTTAATATTTGTTTTAGGGTTCCTTCAAACATGGACTAACACCTGTCATGTTCCCAGGACTGTATTGAGGATGCCAGACATAATTGCAACATTCACAACACAGTCCCTGGTTAGTAAGGCAATAACCTATAATATCACTATTATGGAAGATTTGACAATCATCCCAAAACTCCCGTAATAGCGATGGTAACTCACACGTCTTTCGACCCATTTCATTATTAAACCAGCCAAGTACACAAAGACCAACAGAGAGGAATAGTCGGGCACTTGATTGTCTTGCAGTTGTCTAGAGTTTGTCTTGTGGTTAGAGTGTTATACTCCCGGTTTGAGTCTGCACTCCTCCACGAAGCCAGCTGGGTGACCTTTGACTAGTCACAACTCTCCTTGTGAGCTCTCACAGCCCCACCTGCCTCACAGGGTGCTTGTTGTGCGGAGAAGAATAGGTTTGTCAGCCTCTTTGAATCCCCTTAAGGGTGAAAAAAATGGAGAAGAAAACCCAACTCTTCTTCCTCTTCCACAAAGTCAGCTGGGTGACTTTGGGCAAGTCACAGCTCCCTTTCTGAGCCCTCGCAGCCCCACCTACCTCACAGGGTGTGTGTTGTGGAGAGAAGAACAGAAGGCTTGTCAGCTGCTTGGAATCCTCTTAAGGGTGAGAAAAGCAGGGTAGAACTCTTCTTATGATGACAAGAGTTGGCAGTGCAGACAAGGGGCAACCCAGGATCTTTTTCAGATCCTCCGATCGCCTCTTTCTGTCTGGAGGGCACCCTAACTGACCCTTGCATTATCCCATCAGTGTTAATGCACGCTGTTTCCCCCAATTTCCTATTTGTTATCTTGCTTTGGGTTTTTTTGTTTTTCATTTTGTTTAACGTTTCAACATAAAGCAAAAACAATATGCTTCCGGGGCTTGTTCTAAGCCTTGTCAAGCCAGGCACTTTCACACATTCAGCTGTGAGCCACTAAATCACAGGCGTCCAACGTGGTTGCCTCAGCATCCTCGAACTCAGCATTCAACTTTTATTTCAGCAGCCTTTGGCAAGCAATAACTTCTGATCCCTCCTCCTCCCTGCCACCCAAAGTCCCAATGGAACAAAGAACCTTTTGTTTCACGACACACAAGGGAGGCCTCGCCATCAGTGTTTCTAACTCCATCTTCTCATTTCTCAGCTCTTCACGCTCTCCTAATTGCCCAGCTAACATCCTCTAACAGCCAGTCAAGGCCCGTGGATCCACACAACTCTCTTGCAACAGGCCTCAAGAAGCTACGCAAGCAGATCATTCAAGGGATGAAGAGCACAATAATCGCTGCACAGTCTCTCCACACAGGTGTGAGTCCTTTCACGCAAACCTGCAAGCCCTACCAAGGTCCCTTCATTGCAGGAACCCTGATCACACGCCAAGAGTTTTTGCATTCGATTAGAGAATAAATCAGACATGAAAAACCATTTGTGCATGTCCCTGCTCATGACATTTGAAAGACAGCTGCTGTGAAACCATTGCAAGGGTCAGGAAACAAGCAAGCTCATATTTGGGAGAGCATAGATACATTAACAGGGATGGCCGTAGCTCAGTGGCGGAAACCACAGCCTGGAAAGCAGAGGGCTGCATAGAAGCATCCAAGGAATTATCCAGAAGTCAACCTCAGTTTGTTGATACTAAACAAGAGAAGCAACAACGATCTGAGGTGTTATTTTTTTAAAAAAATCCACCATAAATTCTGGGTTCACGTTGGCAAATTCAGCCTAATGATCACCTAAAAAGAATAGCATCCCAAATTGCTTTCCAATTCAAGGCTGTTGCGACTACAACCCTGAGACGTGCCTTTATCAAACAGATTTCAGTTAGTTTTAACAGATGGAACTCCTGTTGAAATAGAACTCACATTTTAACAGAATCTCAGTTACCAGGCGTGGGCTCTCTTTGAATTTTCCATTCAAACAAACTTGCCATTTGTTTTGGCAGTTTTGTGTTTGACGAATGATTCAGTAGCTACATAGTGGATCCACATACTTTCAATTAGGTTCTACTATAGGAATGCAAAGCAGGGAAAAGAGGTGTGAACATATGTATGATGCTTCCGCACATACAGTCTGTCCACATCCTCTGTCTGAAGGTGCAAAACCAAAACAGCCAACCCATGTGCTTGTATTTATAAACAACATCAGAAGCCTGTATGAGCAGAAACAAAAATCATAAGAGGAGCCCTGCTGGATCTGGCCACAGCCCATCTAGTCCAGCATCTTGTCTCACACAGTGCCCCACAAATCGCTTATGGGCATCTCAAGCAGAAGGTTGAAGGCAAAACCTTCACCTGCTGACAAATCCTTTCAAACGGCCCTTAGAGGCACCTTGCCCATCTCTCCAACCTGGAGGAAGTACCTAGGCATCCATTCTAGTAGCCATTGATACACCTCTCATCCATGAATTTCTCTCTTTTTTAAAACTACTCAGGCCACTTGCTGCCACGGCCACCAAATTCCATAGACCAATGACCCTCTGGGTGAAGAAATACTTCACCTTGTCTGATCTGACTCTTCATAGCTTTATCAGTTATCCAACAGCTTCATAGAGGGCCCTTGGTTCTAGTGTTGCACAATGGAGAAGATATTTTTTTTCTCTATCCACCTTTTTTGTACCAATAAGTACAGAACCATGAACCAAAATCAGATTGTATTGACTTATCCCAAGCTGCAACATGGTGATAAGCATAAAAAATACATCCACTGGACTAATGATAACCAACTTCAATGGCATTTTCAGCATGTACATAGGGCAATCCAAACTTTTCTGCACACAAAATTTGATGCAGGACTCTAAAGTCCTTTCCATACTTGGTGGTGTCCCAGTGTATGCAAAGATCTGGACCTCCCAGTAGCTTGACTAGAATGGACTAGGGTTGGTGCCCAGCCCTGGTCCATTGGTAAACCTCTTGAAAGTGGTCCTCATCTGAATCACTGTCTGTATACCAAACCATTAAAATGTGTGGGAAGTGTGCCCCCCATGTTGGTATATTGTGGGAGGCCCTTCTTGGCAGAGCACACCGGAGTACCACCAGAATTCAATGTGTCTTTGAAAGGGACTCGGCCAGTCTTCAGAGGCTGAGCACCAGCTTCAATGAATGCAATTTTCAACATTCCCCATTCGAATGTCCAAATTTGTATGAATAGAGAAAAAATGAATGTATTAAAATTCACACCATAGCTGTTTGTACAAATATTTGATGCATGTTTGATTACATGAATGTCAACAATATTCGTATGTATCTGTATACAACCATATGCATCTGTACACATCCGAACGCATCCCGTTTTTATCCTGTACGCATCCTGTTTTCATCCCATACATATCCGTATGGATGTGTACAGATACGAATAAGATGCATACTGATAAGGATGTAATGCATACGTATCCATACACATACGAATGTTCAAATTATTTGTGTGAAAGATTAGAAATAACTATTTGTTCGAACATTAGAAAATGGATGTCTGGACATTCGATTTGAATTTGAATGTCCGAATCTGGCCAAATTCGATTGAATAATGAATATTTCAAATATTCTTGCTCATCCCTACTTCAAAGGATGCACCCAAAGAAAGACAGGCAGTCCAAATGTAGGCAACGCGCGGAATGAGTTCCCACTGGACCAGACAGTCCGCATAATCCAGAAATATCCTTCCGAGCCAATGACTGCACACTACTTTTGCAATGCTAGTTAGGACAGCTGGAATCATCTCCTGCTTTTATGAAGAGTCAGCTGTTTTTCTCTTTTGCAACAGGCTTACAATCTAAAAATTAATCATAAGATCCAGCCTTGTCATTTGGAAAGAAATCAATACGTTTTCTTCCTTTCTTTTATTTTTATTTTCTTATCATATATTTTGCCTGCAAAAGCCATTTGTTACGTCTCATGCTATCATTTTGCAGAGGCAGCAGTGGACAACGGAAAATGCTTTCATTTCCTAACCACCATAACATCAAGGGGCTGCAACTAGTATTTTCTATGGTTATCTATTTAAACTGAGTCCAGCTGTTAGAAAATAATGGAGTTTTACAGCTGCCAAGAAAATTCAAGAAATTTCATTAGGAAGGTATTCTAGGATGTTGCGACCCCAAGTCCTTCATGTTAATTAAATATCCATGAATGCACCACAGCCAATTTGCTCCAAGTGATTTGCGGGGCAAGAAAAATATATATAATATATAATTATTATGACAAATAATTAGCCTTGGTCACGTGCTTCTTTTCAAATTGAAGCATATAATTCCTTTCTTGAATCCTACATCACATAGTAAGTACTTAATTAATTGAGGCTCCCTGCCTATTAACATAATGCCACAGATTCACATAGGCTTAGTATAAATAACCATAACTGTCCACGTCATTCATAGCTGAGAATAATATGCCATTAACGCTGAGTATTACTTGCTACAGTGATATCTCACTTTCCACTGATGGGTGCTCAAGGCAGTTACCATAACACAGAAAAACAGCAAAAATGTTTTGAAATAAAAACCAGAGGAATCTGAGGTGTGGAGTAAAACTGGAGCAAGAGCAAGTGAATCAATACAATCAGCAAATGCAACTGGTGATTAAACTAGTTTTGGCATATTAGCAGGTTTGTTCAGAGGCTGATGATGGGAAAAACAGTAGGAAGCTTCTACAAATGGTGTAGTTTCAAGGGGATTACGGAGAGTTATGGTTACAGATAAAGGAATAGGGATTCATATCAAACTGAATGCAATATATATATATATATTTGTTCGAATAGATCCCTGTCAAATTTGTTAGGATTTGAATTCAAATGTTTGATACGAATCCAATTTAATCCATGCTCCCTTCCTTTTTATGTGCTTTTCTTCTCAGTGTGATTAATTTTAAATAATAATAATAATAATAATATATTTGCATTAAAAAGCTAGATAGAGGAATCAAACACGTAAACTGAGGAGCGAAGGGGATGTGCCTCACAAACTCCATGCGTGGACCCCACCCATCACTGAAGAAGTGAAGATAGCCTGGGGTGCCAGGATGGGGTGAGTCCTCTGGAAAAGAGGGCTCTGGTTAGAAGAATCTAACAAGGGTAAGCCAGCTTGGAAAATCAACTGAATAAAAATAACGTAATGCAACTTGAGGATGACCTGAAGTCATCCTAAACTAAAGGTGTGACCAGGACCTAGAAGTGGATGGGCAGGTTCCCCCTTAAGCTGCACCATGTGCAGAAAGGGGGCCCATAGACCCCTGCTTGGCCCAATTGACTGGCCTATGTGGAAAAGGCCAAGGAATAACTGCCCACCACGAAGGAAGCCTGCGAGAACTAATCTTCTTTGGCAAGAGAACATTGAGGGACCTTTCCAAACACATTTGTCTTTGAGTCCCAGTTGCAAAAAGCTGTGAGAAAATACTGCTCTTATAGACAACATCTCAGACAGTGGCTCAGTACCAGCCAAATCTACCAGTTTGCCTAGACAAAAATTAGCACAAAAAAGACACAAGGCTGTGAAAGAATGTCCACTTGTGAGTAGCATCTAAGCTTGAATGGAGAGATCCCCATTTTTCAGTGTCGTGGGTCTCAAGAGCTATGGGACAAGAATACTAATATAGTTCTGGGAAAGCAAACACCACATCGCAGGAAGGAAAACGAAGCCGGAGGCCAGAGAGATGCAGAGACAGGATCATAGCAACAGAGTTCTTGGTTCTTTCCATTTTCTAGAGTAATTTTCAAAACCAGAGCAAATGTTCCCTTCTTGTGCTGGAGGTTTTGAAAATGTAACATTATCAGAATTAGCATATAGTCGCTCACGTAGGACTTACATTCACTTTTGTATGCCCTTTGCTAACTTCTGGAAAGCACCACATTGGCTAATTATCTCTGTTCTACATACAAGGATTTACCTATAGATAGGTACGTAGGTAGTTTATTTAATAACATTAAGTAGCCTACACCAAATAACATCTCTGTTAACATAATGCCAGTTGGGTATTGTGGTTAGAGTACTGTACTCCTGGTTCAATTCCTCTCTCCTCCATACAGTCAGCTGGGTGACCTTGGGCTAGTCACAGCTCTTTCTGAGCTTTCACAGCCCCACCTACCTTACAGAGTGTCTGTTGTGGGGAGAAGAACAGAAGCTTCATCAGCCGCCTTGAGTCTCCTTAAGAGAAAAGTGGGGCATAAAAGTCAAGTCTTCTTCATACTAACAATGTCTGAGATACAACTAGAATATAAGAAAAAGCCTCCAATAATGACAAATCTTGAGGATTTCTCCCAAGATCAGTCTGGAAAACCTGTCCTCGTGCTGTCTGTAAGGCCTCTGGAGCTGAGCTGCATTTTGTGTAAGACTATTAAAGAATCTAAAGAAATTACTAAAATTAACAGAAGGAATACTTTTGCTTTCAAAATTAAATGATCAAGACAGATTGGCGTGGTCTACTAATTTCACTAATTCTACAAAATGAAGATGCAAGAAGATTTTCATTCTTCAAAGGAGCACTTGAGTTTTGTGTTTAATTTTCGTTTTTAAAAACAAACGAACCTTGAGTCTAAAAACAGAATATAGAAAGTGCTTTGGGCAGAATATAGACTCTGCTTTACAATGACCGATTTCAGCATCCAGAACCATTGTGCTGGAAGATCCCAAAATATATTCCTCACATCTGTTGTGAAAGGCCAGTGAGAGCATGTGGAATGTCACAGCTGAAATCCTCAATTCCCGCACCAGTGCGATTTTGTGGCTCACACCCAGCAGAAATAAGCTACACCAAGGTGAAACATTTTACAAGAAGAACATTTTTCCTTACCTATCAGACAAACATTTGGAGTATCACAGAGCTTTGGGGGGGGGGGAGAATCACTTAGAGAGGTCAGACATGGGGCAGTTTGAATAAATGCGCTAGAGAATGGGAAATGTCCAAACCCATGGTGACTATCCCAATAAACCCACTATTTTAAGGAGGTCATCATAAACCTAGAAAAGGCACAAAAACAAATGACCAGAAGGCCTCCTCCAATCAATGCATCAATATAATGGCAGTCTGGTCTTGTGGTTAGAGTGTCGGAATCTAATCTGGTCGTCTCCCAGTTTGATTCTGCCCTCCTCCATGAAGCCAGGCCTTGGGCTAGTCACAGGTCTCTTCCTGAGCTCTCACAGCCTCCCCTACTTCTCAGGGTGTCTGTTGGGGGAGAAGACCACAAGCAGGGTATAAAAGTCAGCCCTACTCCTCCTTCTGTTCAGCGATACTCTAGAAGAAAGGACTTTTGGAATAATCGTTTCCTAAACAGCTGGGCTGTACATGATCACCACTCTGTGCATGTGTGGGGCTGCCATTTTAGGGCTTGTTTGGCCTCAAACATGCATGATGGCCATTTCCAAAATGGCGGATTCCAGGAGCAGTCATCCAGACCAGATTTTTAAAAAAAAAAAAAAAGACTTGGAAGTTCATTTTCTCACAATAACATTATTGTGAGATATCACTGCAGCATCCTGAGTCTATTCTTTCTTTTTAGCGTACTCCGGGGCTACGCTTTCTTCTTAGAGTATGGGAAAATTCTGTTATGTGAGGGGAGAGACCCAGCCTATATCCTGGATACCTTTTCTTCTTAGCAGGTGCATGGACAGAATGCATGGGACAGCCATCAAGGTAATTTCCCATTCTCAGTAAGCAAATAAATACAGCACAGGAAAGCAAAGCCATAGATTTATTTATTTATTTTGTAGTGGCATTCAGTAAACAAAGGCAACATTTGGGTCGATATTTCCTTTGGTGGGAAAACGACAGAGTCTTGGAACTGGAGCCCCCCTGACACAACAAGGTGAAAAGAAACCCATTCCTTATGGCTGGGGCTGCCACAGACAAGAAGGCTCCTTGGAATGTGGGATCTAAGATTGCGCCAAAGAGAGGAAGAGACCTCTATTTATTCCTCTGGGTTAGAAGGGCACTCTGTTCCCATCAGGGGAGCTACTCTTTTTAGCTAGACAACCGTTTGCATCTGACATTTCAATGGGAAGGAGGAAGAGAAGGAAAGGGGGAGTCTGGGCCAGGGGCAAGAGAGGAGGTTGGACAGCCACACAAAGAGACCAGAGTGAGAAGTGAAACAGCACACACAGACACACAAAAGTCCCCATCCGTTGAGTCCTTTGGCATTTCCCTCCCAACGTGTCAGCCAGAGAATGGGGCACAATTGGAACATTCATGGGAGATGAATCAGGTTTGGGGGTGTCCAAACCCAGAGTTAGAAGGCCCCTTTTCCTGAAAACAAGATGGGGTGTGTTGAAAGGGAAGGGCTGTCAGTTACGCTCTGAGGGAAACTGGGGAATGGAGGGGAGACACAGGGAAAATTCAAAGTTGGCAGGGAAGGATATTCTACATGACAGCACAGGGAATGCTGGGACACGTTCCTTACAAGAGCAGGCTGGAATATCTGGGCCTCTTCGGCCTTGAAAGGTGGTGTTTAAGAGGTGACCTGATTGAAGTACATAAAATCACACACAGTGTGGATAGGATTCACAGAGAGAAATTATTTATTGCACAATACTAGAACTATGAAGCTAATGGGCAGGAGAGTTTTTTACCCAGAAGAGGTGGTGACAGTAACCTGCCTGGATAACTTTCAGAAAGGTGTAAACAAATTCATAGAGGACAGGTATATCAATGGCTAGAAGAATAGATGTCTAGGTTCCACCTCCAGATTGGAGAGACAGGCAGGATGACTTTAAAGGCCATTTGCAGGGAGTCAAGAGCAAGCGAAGGTTTTGCTTGTGTCTTCTGGCTGAGACGCCCAGAAGCAACTAGTGGTCCACTATGTGAGACAGGATGCTAGATTAGATGACCTGTGTCCTGATGCAGTAGGACGTTCCTGATATATTTATGTTCTTATCTCTCTGAAAAGAATACTTGTCTCATTCCAGATTCTGAGTGGTAGGAAGTTTGTGGTAGCCTTTCAAGGGAGATCTGGGCTCTTTTTGCACTTGAACTTATTCTGGAATATATCTCAGGATAGCGGCCTGCTGGCCACAAGCTAATGCAGACTGTGGCAGGCCTCACTTGGGGCCTTCCATAGTCTGCACTAGCATGCAGATAGGAGATCCCTATTCTGGGATATAGCCAAGTGCAGAAGCCCCCTGGAAAACAACTTGTGGGCATTGTGGACTCACTATGTAGAACTGGACAGACATCTCCAAGTCTCGTCAAGTAGGCATTCAATAGGCACTGTTAAGCAGAGTCTGAAAAAGTCTCACAATCCTTAGCCAAAGAGGCCTACTCCTGTCTTTGGCTGACCATTTCCAGCATCTTCAGCCAAGACTGCCCACAATTAAATGGTTCATGCGTTCACACTTTTACAAAAACTCTCACACACACAAAGGGTTTACACGGTAAGGTGACTAATGCATTCCGGGCCATTGACAAGTTGAAGCTGAAGACCATCAGCACAGGGAAAGTTTACCTCAGAAAACAGCCCGATGGAATTTCTCCATCATCCCTAGTTAGTTGCTGCCTTGGAAAGTCTGATTCAATTTCAAAAGGTGCCTGTGCTGTTCTTTGCCTATTGAATGCATGTGCAAATCAGCAAATTTATTACAAATAATTATGTGTTTCAGGAAAAGGGGTGGGGGAATTAGAGAATAAACGTTACAAAGTGTGTGTGTGTGTGCGTGCGTGCGTGCTTCTTGCTGCACGTGCAATGCACAGGCTAATAATAGTGCCTTTGTTTGTTCAGAGGCTTAAATATTGTTGCCTCAGCATTCAACAAGCACTTTGCAAGTATCAAGCTGCTCACTTGGTATGATAGAATGGTAAACTTGGAAGGAAACAGGGGATCCCCAAAGGCATGGGCCTGCTCAATATAAAGATAAGGATTTAGGAAGAGATATTAGGCCTGCCAGAGGAATCCACAATTATTTTGATTCTGTGCAATTGCAGTGGTGTGGCGGCTATCTTCGCAACACCACAGAGCAGCTGTTTATGAAACACACAGAAAAGCCACCTCCAGACCACACATTATATCACTATATTCTGTTACTTCATAATTACTAACTTCCTTAATTGTTCTATACTGTCCCCATGCAAGAGCAGGACTGCACATTTTAGTCCTGCAAGGTATTGCAATTGTGGTATCATGACAAGAATACTCTGTCCTCATGATTCACCAACACCACCACCCTGTACTGGCTGTGCAGAGAACCAATTCTCACACTGAATTCTCTGCTCTGGGAAATAATCCAGAAAAGGGTTAGGTCAAATCATGGCATGTATCAATGGCTACTAGATTGGGTGCCTAGGTACACTTCCAGGCTGGGGGGACAGACAGGTTACCTCTAAAGCCATTTGCTGGGATTCAAGAGCAGGTCAAGGTTTTCCCCTTCTGCTTGAGATCCCCATGAGCAACTGGGATGGGATGCTGGACTAGATGGGCTGTGGCCTGATCCAGCAGGGCTCCTCTAATATTCCTAAAAAGACCCAGTGCAGAAATGACCTTCTTTTCTTTTTTAGTGTTATATGTTCTTCTTTCCAGGAAGGAGAAATCATGAATCTCTGCCATATTCCCTGCCCCATAGCTGGGATATGAAAGACGCAGAGAGGCTCCAGTCTGGTCCACATTCTACCCCATTGACCAATCTGGTTAGTACATCTACCTCTAGGGCTGGTTTATCACCCCCAGGGCAAAGTCATGTCCTTTTCCAGAAGACGTAACCCTATCAGTTGCCTTGGAAGACATTTTGTGCTTCTTCTACCAAGTTGTCTCTTAGGGCTTGTCCCCATGCACTCTGTTTACTTTGGATTGGAATCGGGTCATTCTCAATATGGACTCTAGTTGGAATTGACCCATCCCCATGCAACTGAGGAAAATGCAGGTTCAAGCCAAATATACCTGTCCCCATGAAAACTGCTCTAAACCCCTGCATCAGGAAACCACATCTTTTTCTCTCCATTCCCTCTCGCCTGATAGAAAGCCAGGTTAATGTCACCGTACCCTCTCCCACTCGCTGCAGTGATGACAGGGAAACACCTCCAGCGCACAACACACAGCAAAGATAAACAATGCTAATAAGGGGCATTATTAATAGCATGGAAAAGCAGCCCATTGCTTGAAGCCACCACTTTTTATAGTTTAGCAGAGGTGCGCACCTTTACATGACAGCGAGCCCCCACTCCCCCCACTCCCAACAGGTTCAAGGAATTCTGGCATCTGGTGCAGAGAAGCCACAGGCATGTCACCCATTAAGGCAATGCAGCGCTCATGAGCAAAATCAAACCATTACCCACATGTAGCTTGCCAATCAGGCAATCAGGGAATAATTGTAGCCAGAAAGACACTCTTAGGACAAATGAGAGCCATTTGACCCCCCTCATCATTTCTCTTTTATCCTGATTTGTTAAAAGAAATCCCCAAACAGTTGCTATTGCAGCGCGCAGGACAGGAACAGCAAGCACAGGCGAACCCCGCCCGCTAATGAAGCGAGCACCAATCTCCTTCCCCAATAACCCAGGAGCGTCCCCATGCCTCCAAAATAATCCAGGCTTGTTCAGTTTTTGCTCCTGAAATCCTTGCGCTCTGGATGTACCACTAGCTCACTCCACTGCCTTCCAACAGAGCATTAGTTGAATAGGCTATTGAGTTACAAAATTTATGATAAATCTGTTTCGTTCCCTGGATTCCTCCCAAGTAGGCATGGAGGAAATGATTGCTCAAACAAAGAAGGTAGGACTTTCCACCTTTTCCTACTCATAAAAGTCATTTATTATGAAAGATCTGCCACCTGCTACAGGGACTGGGGGGAAAAACTTGTTTCAGTAGACTACTTTCAATCTCCGCCTCCCTTTCATCCTTCTTCCTTTCATTAGCCCCCAGGCAAGGTGACTAATTCTGTGTCAACACAACCAGACGGTGAAGATTTGCCCAGTTGAGGTGGCTGCACGCTTAGCAAAGAGAGGAGATGTTGACACATATTGACCTGCTCAAGGCATGCTGAGTAGAAATAATTTTGCTCCACCCTACGTGTTTGTGCTGGCTCTGATCTAAGGCAAGAAGAACCCTTATGGCCTTCACCAAAACAGAATGTGAGGTTTCTCTGGAGAAAAACAACATGGAGGAACATTGCCACAAAGAAGCCCACACACGGAGTAAAGGAAGTGCAGAGAAAGTGTTCATGCTCCCAATGAAGCCATGTAGAACAAGTTCTGCTGCTTCAGTCACAGCCAGTGGTGTGTATTAGCACACCTGTGTTTACTCAGCAGACAAGTATCATTGATTCTTCTCCACCATCACGTCTTGCAAAATGACTTTGAGATACAGATGTGCCCCAACATTCAAATCTGTTTGAACTGAACTGAACAGGCTGGTTTGGTCCAAGTCTGAACTGTTTTTCTTTCAACGGTAGGTTTTCAGTTCTCCTCTGAACACCTTCAGGTATCAGAGTGCCCAGATGTACACGTTGTACAGGCACAGAAGGCAACATCCACACAGGAAAGTGTTGGGCCTTTCCCTGCTACTGCTGTCTGGGGAACGGTGATGATTCTGGAGGCAGATTCAGCCACTAATGTTTGGAGGTGGCCTTAGATTGAATATGTGATTCTTCTAACTGGGGAGTGGTGAAGGGCTGGTCCTACATGGATTGTACAAGTCAATGATGCCAAGATGAGCTGAAGGTGATGCCTGAGCAGCTCCTCACAAGCCAACTGCATTGTCAGAATTAATTGCCCCTCAAATGAACAACACTCCAATTGCTAATCTCCCCGAGTTCCCAGCTATAAATTTCCCCCGAGCCTATTAATAAACTCTAATGGCAATATTCAGAGAATGATGGCCCATTATCTAAAGTCTTAGAATGACAGAGCAATCAAAAGGAGGCTGAATTATGGATCCAGAATGAGAGAGCCAGTGGAAAGATTGATGGGAATATTGCGAGGCTGAGAGATTTTGCCGCAGTAGCATGGTGCTCTGGGAAGAGGCATTCACAGGAGAGGTGAAGAGGGCAGCTTTGTTTGGTCGCTTGCTGACATTGTTGTCTTCTGACAACCTTCCAGAAGTTCAAAGGTAACTGATCCAGAGGATCATGTGAAAGAACTGCAGAATCAAGAATCAAGAAGTTGAGTCCAAACACAGTTATCTGCAGGAATTCAGATCAGAACATATGCAACAGATACCTGTCCAGTATCTGCCTAAATACATTCAGTAAAGATGCTTTCACCATCCTTCTAGGTCACTGGCAAATCTATATGATTTCTTGATTAAGGTAACTCACAGATATATATATATATATTTAAAAATCTCATTAAAACTTCCGCTGAGGAAATTATTGCCAGCTGAAAGGGCAGGCATGATAACTCTTGATTAAACATAATTATGCTGAGGCGTGGAATAAATTATAGGTTGGTAGGAAGGAATGCTCATGGTGGCCTTGATTCATCTATTTGCATAAGCAGCAACAGCCAACAAACTAGTGATGATCTTGCATCCTTTGGGATTGCTGTATGCTCAAGAAGCCATGTAGATAAGTACTACTGAAGTGAGGCTTCTAGCATTATGCAACCAGTGTTTTCATGCTATTTAGAAAATCTTATACTTTAGACTGATCTGGCAACTGTACCAGAACAGTGATTGACAGGAACTGTGCCATCGTGGGTTTGGTCATACGTGGAATAAATATCTGGTGCATATAGGTATATCTGTCTCCAGTGCATTCACTTTCATTAGTTCCTGTTCGTTCCCAGTTCTTGTACTCACCTGACAAGGTATCATCCTGTCTTTCTTCAAACATGTTATAGGCATGGGTGCGATCAAACACTGTAATGACATATCTAGCCCTGATTAGGTGTGTGTATGTTTAATTATCCCACTATCAGTAGCAGCACACATAAGAGCTCACAAATGTAAGGACAGTATTATGGGAAAAGAAGAGTTGGCTTTTCTACCTCGCTTTTCTCACCTGTTTAAGCCAGTTCAGTCCAACATCCCATCTCATACAGAGGCCCACCCGTTGCTTCAGGGCATCTCAAACAGAAGACAAAGTCTGACCCTTCACCTGCTCTGATTTCTGCAAATGGTCTTTAGAGGCATTGGTCTCTCCAGCTTGGAGATGGCATTGATTTTAAAATATATAAAGATCATCAATTTCAAACAATTATTTAGTTAGAATTTAAAACACAGCTGTGAAGTCCTGCCAACTCCACCCCTAACAGGATAAAGGCAGTAGGATAACTATAGGGCAGCCACAATCTCTAAAAACATTGCTGTCTCAGCAGCAATACTTCCTCATCTTTGAATGCTCTGGTTGATTGTTCCTGAGCAGGAGCCCTTTCATTCCCCTAGCTTGTGATTCCAGAAATAGCTGTGCTTAATCTGGCTGATTGCGTAATTTTGCACCATGTAATGCAGTGTCCTAGGTGCTGCTCTCTGCTCATTTTCAGCACCCATCTTGTGTGTCTTCCAGCATAATTCAGTTTTCAGAAGGTTAAGAATAGAACTTGGAGCCAAAGCAAGATGATTCCAGCATGTGCCCCAAACTCATTCACCTGACAAGAACCAGGAGGAAGGCATCATGTTAGATTATCTTTCCCTGCCCTGGGAAAAGCAATTATCTGCAATTTTGTTTCATTTACCTCATCCAAAGTGACTATGCCTAAGACACTGAGATCCCAAAAATAGAAATTAATTTGCTTGCAACAGTGAGGTGACTCATAAGACTAAAATCTGGGCCATTAAGTTTCATCATTGAACTGGCCTGATGAGCAGAATGGTGGAAAGAAGGTTGGATGATGCCCTGATTAGGTGAGCACAAAAACTGAGGAGGAGGAACCAGTGAAAGAAAAGGCACTGAACACAGGCATCTAACATGCAAACCATGTTGAGAAAACCCTTGCTGCCTTTTGGAAGGGGAAAATTATTCTTCTCTTATGTGTTGACAACTCTTCCTCGGTTGCAGAACTATCAGATTTTTTTTCTCTCCACAACCAAAACCATTCTCACCTTTCTTTCAAGACGAGGCAAAGGTCAGATCCATGTTGTTTTTATACAAACCCACAGGTGCAGGCATGATCTATAGTCTATATATAACCCACAGACATCCAATGCAGAGTCCCAGATGGATCAGTTTGAATGGTTAAGGCATGTTCATGAACAGCATATGCAAAGATGGGTGTGATGTGTAGATGGGTGTTGAAGCCAGGAAGGATATATAAACACAACTCAGACAAAGGCAGGTGGTAGGCAATCATGTATATTAGACTATAGTCTAATAGACTATTTTTCAGGGAGCAAGTGGTAGTGAATTAAGCAGCTTACCTCTGAGCAAATCTCATAGTTTTCCAATGTTGGAGGAAAAGGAGGAGGAGCTTGGATTCTGTACTAAATCCAACATAAACATCTAATGCTGCTTCAGCTGAAACACATCTTTTGAGAGATGTTCTGATAAACTCCTAGCAATGACTATGGGCCAAACCCAGGTGGTGGGTCAGCAAAAAAAATGGGTTGGCCCTGCATTTTTTGTCTCTTTAGGTTGCTATGAGTCAGAACCAGACTGGCTTCCACCAAAGGTACTGTTGTTTCCTACCCCACCCCTTGCAGCCACCAATGCTTGATGGGACAAACTTCCCAGAAAATACATTTGTGTGGTAACTTTCCCAGCATTAACTCCACCTCAGTAAATGGATCCAGGAGTCCAAAAGGAGCTTATGAATGAAGGGCCGTCATGGATGGGGTTTTTCTTCTTTTTTTATGGAAAGAAAGAGGAATTACAGGGAAAACAGCCAAGCAAAATCTGTAGCTACTAAGAAAATATATTTCTATTTTTTTCTCAACTGGTCTGTTTGCAGATAGCAATGGTAAGATACAGACGGTTGCAAACAAAAAAGGGCCCTGATGTTCCAAGTAAAGATAGTTAACACCCCAGTCGATTCACCTCCACGAACTCAAAATCAAAAGCCCAGTTTGAGAGCCAAACCTTACTGAGTCTGGTTCAAACTAAAATCAGATGGAACATGCTGGCCTGATTCTAGATCAAACTGGAACTGGACACAAATTGTTTGTGTGTGTGGTGGTTACAGCTGAGTATTGTGTCAGCTGAGCTGGTAATGACCCCAAAGTAGGGATATGCTCAAATAGGTTTTTTGGCATTTGATTCACAACAAGGTGAATGTCAGAAAAAAATGTATTCAGATAGATCCTCTTTCGAATGGGGTAGGATTCCATTCAATATGAATGTATTGGATATGAATTCGTATGAATATCCGATACGAATAGATACGTATCCATTTGTATTGGATACGTATCTGTTCGTACTGGATATGTATCCATTTGTACTGGATATGTATCCATTTGTATACATATCCAATGGGTATCCCCAGTTTAACTAATGACTGAACTATTCGAACAAATGTTCCAAAATATTTGTATTTGCAGGAATGTTATTGTACGAACATCATAACATTTGATTTGTCCATGAATGTCCGAATTCATATGAATAATGAATGTTACAAATATTCACCCTCATCCCTACCCCAAAGTAGTCTTTCATGATCTCTAGGAAGGAAAACTCCAAGGACCTTTTGTATCCATCTGAGCCAGGCTGTGGGCCTGATGTGTGTGGTGACGTGGGGTCATTCCTCAGAGTTTCCACACACACACACACACAAATTTGACCTTGCAGATGCAGTCAGAATCTGCCTTACTGTAACCCAAACCAGTTTGTGTTTGTCCTACATTCTGTGAGGACGTGGAACTGAACCTGATTCCCTTCCCTAGGGCATCCTTTAGGTATCTGGAGGAGAAGGGATATCATATTTCCTTCAGGCTTCTCTAGTTTATTCATATCTTGTTCTCTCAATATCTCAAAGGATTTAATTTTCAGTCCCCCAATTATCTTTGCTGCCTTTCTGTGAACCTTTTTCAGTTTGCCTGAAGCTGGTATTCCAGCTTTGATGCATATATTTAGTTCACCAGCTTTGGCTTTCCCTGGGTAGAAAACACTTGGACTCAGTGATCCATGCTCAACAACCTCCAGATTAGACTACTGCAATATGGTGAACATGGGGCTATCCTTGAAGATGGTCTGGAAACTGGAAGTGGTGTAAAACGAAGCAGCTCAGCTGTTGTTAGAAACTTCAGCACAAGACATGCATCACAGTAGCCTTGAACCTACCTATTCACTACTAAGCCCCATTCAAGGTGTTCATATTAACATAGAATACCTTAAATGAATTGGGCCTGAATACCTGGCGTACCATCTTCTGCCATATAGATGTGCACAGGTATTAAGATGATAAAATGGAGGAGGAGGAGCTGGCTTTTCTCACCCTCAAGAGGACTCAAAGCAGCTGACAAACCTTCAGTTCTTCTCCCCACAACAGAACACCCTGTGAGGTAGGTGGGGCTTTGAGAGCTCAGAAGGAGAGCTGTGACTAGCCCATGATACCCCAGCTGGTTTCATGTAGAATTGAACTACGAGACCAACAGATAAATGCCAACACTTCAACCACAATATCAAACCGAGACCGCTCAATGGAGGCACACGACATGAGATGCCTTTATCCATGCCTTTGATGTTTAACTTCCTCTGACTATTGTCCTGCTGAGGACAGTGGTTACATTTTAATTCATGATTTACATTTTTATGAAGGGAGCTTATCTTTTGTTGCTTGTAAGCTACCCTGGGATCTTCAGCTGAAGGTTGGGATATAAATATTTGAAGGAATGAACAAACAAATAAATAAAGTGCACACGTTATTCACAGAGCTAAACAGGCATTCCAGCCATTTGAACGTAGCCTCTGCAAGATCAGAATTAATGGCACCTCCTGTTGTGACTGATAGATGAATAATTTGGACAGCAGCAGAGATGCCCCTAGAGGGTCTGCAAGCAAACTGAAGTTCAATTTTGCTTAAGGAGAATTCCTTTTCCCATCATGTCAAGGCAAAGGTCAGATCCATGTTGTTTTTATTCAAACCCACAGGTGCAGGCATGATCTATAGCCTATAGCCTGTGGAAAATCACCCACAGACGTTCAATGCGGAGTCCCAGATGGACCAATTTTGCATTGAAAACAGTTGATGGACAGTGTCTGTTAACAGCTCTTGACAATACCATGTGGAGGCTGGAAAAAGAAAAATACACCTTTAGGTTGCAATACGTATTGCTGAAGCATATTTTTCTTTATGTTCTCCTTTAACAAGCCACAAAGTCCAAGTCTCACTTTATTTTTCATGGGGGTGGGGGGGATGCATGGATTTTAACATGCGTTTGTGTTGCTTTTCTCCTGTTTCTGTAACATTCTGCATTTTTAAACAATTCTTCTTAAATTCCATTTTGAAAGATACGTTTAGTTCTGACCTTTTCCTGCATATTAAAAGCAATCATGATCCATTTAAAATATCAAGAATTGCATTCCAGAGTTGCATCCCAGGGAATTCTGAGTATAGCTACAGAGGTATCTAAACAGTCTGGGAAGCTGTTTTATACAGAAATATGTTCTATGCGCAACTTTAAAATATAAGTTGAATTTCTCAAGGGCTCCAGTGGGCTGATCCCTAAAAAGCAAAAAATGTGTCCAGCCTATATGCAATCCTAATTTCTTATTCTGCTGCCCCTTGATGAACGGGCTAATTTTTAAAAGATGCTTCTTTCCAGACCTTTGCTTTCATTCTTGGTGGACATTGGTGAGAAGATACAGAGAAACCATTCCTTAAAAGGTAGGAAACTGAATTTCAATACATTGAAACCATAACATCCTCTCAGCCTGAGTTATTTATTTTTATCCATCCATCCATTCCGGACTCACGAATTATTCAAATCTTAGCCCATGCATCTACCAATTACAGCTGGTGGCAACTGTAGCTCTGGGAGGAAGGAAAAACCAAAACCTTGGCTAGTTTTGCTACCACGAGAGCTCAGGGAACAAGGCAATGTACTGGGTGGTGTGATGGCGAAGGCAGAAAACCAACCTGCTGGGACTCAAAAGCCTACCCTTAAAAAGAATGCTCTTGTTCAGACTCAGCCAACAGCCTTCAGTTTCTTAGGAGGAATTCAAAGGCTTTCTACGCTTCTATTCACTTCGGCTGTAACTGCCTTTGTCAAATCACAGATTTAGTTTCTAAAAGGTTTCATCTCCCCCTGTCCAGAAGACCTGATTTCCTTTGCATAGTGCAACACGCCTTTCTCCCTTGGTCCCTCCTTTCTCTTAGAAGTTACTATTGTGAAACACCTCTCCCCCTCCCAGTTACCCTCCAAATCCCATTCTTTTCAGTAGTTAAATGTCCCCAGACCCTTTCATTCTTACCCTTTTGGCACGCCTCAGGCTTTTGCAAAGGCAGAGAAAGGTTTGCGTTCTTCTCCAGTGATGCTTTGTACTTCCTTGGAGCAGCAGCAGCACAGGTGCAAAGAGAATTTTGGTTGTGTCCAGCTGCTAATTAGCACAGCAGAGATTAATTGGTGCTGCAAAGCCATCGTTAAAGCGTTGCACCTGGGGACTGTAAGGATACAAAAGCATCCTAAGAGATCTCTGGGGATTGTCCAAGGGTATTTCCTCACTCAGTGGGCAGGCAGAGTCATAGAAGGCCAGCAGAAGATCATGGCAGCAACAAGCTCATGTCCCAGAGAAAAACCTGTTCAGAATTATCATTTGCTAAACGGACAGGGCAGGGGGAGCGTGTGCTGTCTCTGCACAGTTTAGTGACATGCACATGTGTGCATTTTGCAAGCATAAAAAAGCCAGGCATGCACATTACAACTGCTGTGTACACACAGCCATCTTTAAGCCCCTGCGGATGTGCAGGCACCAGAGCGATGATGGCAGTTCCGGGTACAAGGTTATAGCACTGTTTCAGGAAAACATACCACCAGCCTCAGGTTTTCCTGCATTTTGGGGGGAGGGAGAGATATAGTACACAGATATGAGTGGCAATTCCACTGTAGCACAGCCATAGTGACATTATATTTCCCTTGTCTTGATGGGGCTAGATTTCCTTGTCCAGATGGGGCCTAACTTAGATCAGTGCCAGTTTTAAATCTATGGCTTATCTTAAAACCAAGGGCACAACAGCACAGGGACATGCAGGAGGGTCTTTTCTGCGGTGGCCCCCAGGCTCTGAGATAGCTTCCCTCTGGAGGCAATCGCAGGTTCTTACCTGTGTCTGCCTGCTGCTTCTGTGACGGTCCCTCTTGAAATAGCCGCATGGTAGCCAAGGCCCCCCTGCTTCCCTTTGTTCTTCTCTTGAATGCTTAATAAGCATCCAGATATTTTGAAGGGAAATAATCCTGGAAGCAGCAGGCGGACCCAGTTCAGTGTTCATTATCACAGGAAACCTGGCGTCCTTCCCGGATTTCCCATAATAGCAATGTTTTGGGATATTGCCTCAATATCCAAGAACTAATATTGGGGGTGCACCCTGGGCAACAGCTGGCATTTGCCTTGTGCTTTTTTTCCCCCTTCTTCTGCCTATATTTATAGTCGGAGGCAAAGCAGAGAACAAAAAAGGCAACCTACAGAAATGGGAAGAAAATATGTTGACTGGTACTCATTTATTTATTACTAGCTGCTGAATCCTGCCCTGTTAGGTTCATATCTGGACTGCTAATATCACCCATGCGCCTTAGGCTGTGTTCACACCTAAGCTTTAATCCAGCTTCAGTCCACCTTCAGAATGGAAGAAAACATCAGCGAAGTGAACTTTTTTTTTTCCGCATTATCTAACTGAAAGGTGGATCTTCTGAGTTAGAGAACGCTGAAAGAAATCAGCTTGTCACTTTGCTGATGCAATCTCTCATTCTGAAAGTGGACTGAAGCTGAATTAAAACTTAGGTGTGAGCGCAACCTTACTTTGATCAGCTTTCTGTAGCACCCATGGACCTGGTGTTTGAGTGTTTTCAAAAAAATCACAACAATGCCAAATTCCCCACCCCTTCTCTCCCTAAAGCGTGAATCTACTTTAATCTTGGCTGCAGCCTAGAGAGGAAACAGCCCCACGTCTGGGCAGTATTCTGGGGGAAGCACATGTAGAATGCAAGAGCAGCAATGGGAAATGTGCAGCTCTATTGATTTGCCATTTGCTATTCTTCTATTAAACTTTGACTGGGGACCACAAGTGAGCGGCTCATGTACTTGCATGCCAGCCAAAGATCTTTCAACAGCCTTCCATCTAAAGGAAGCAGGGATTTAACTCCAGCTCATTCCACTATTAAAAGGTTCCTCCTCAGAACTGTAGCCCTCTTAAGAGATAGAAGTATATTTGTAGTGGTTGTAACAATATCTTACTTAGGTAAATATTGCCAGAATGAGTCCCTCGTCAGTCGCCGTGAATTGTTCTTTCATGCCTTGCCTTGACCTCAGCTAGTCTATGTCAAGACTATGTTCTTTTCTCCTGCCCCACCCTAGAAGTAGACTTGCAAACAGAACAGTTTTGCGCACAAACACATCTTGGTGCATTGAATTATTCCTCCCAGGATAAAGACAATTCCAAGTTCCCTTGTTTGCTTTAATCATCACAGTGCACAGCAAAAATTCTTGCTTTTCAGCCGGGTTCCTGGAGCTCTCCTGTGAGGATTTCCTTACCCTTCATCCATAAAAAAAATCTCCCCAACCCACTCCACCCTGTTAAAGTTGCACATGTATGGGTTTATATCTTCATATCACATCCTGAAATATTTAAATTTAATGCTACAACATTAAGTCCGGGAAGTGATGACGTGACCCCCTGGGTCAACATCATCAAGTCTGTCTGGGATTTCATGAAGAAGAAGAGTTGGATTTTCTACCCCACTTTTCTCACTTATTTAAGGGGACTCAAAGTAGCTGACAAAGCTTTCTGTTCTTCTCCCCACAACAGACACGCTGTGAGGTAGGTGCAACTGTGAGAGCTCAGAAGAGAGCTGTGACTAGCCCAAGGTCACCCAGCTGGCTTTGTGGAGGACTGCAGAATCAAACCCAGTATTCCCAGATAAGAGTCCAGTTCCCTAACCACTAGACCAATATTTAATGGAAGTGTAGCAAGGGCTGGTGTGGGAACCAGAAGGCCACGTGGTTACACAAACATCTCCATTTTCACCAAGGAAATACCAGAACGTCTCATATTTCCCTCTTCTCACCTGTGCCTTCCCACTTTTGGTAATAATCAGATGTATTTTCCCTGCCTCACTGAAACAGAAAATATTGCTACGATCCTTGGAATGACAAGGTTAAGACCCAGCGCCTTCCCCGGCGCATGAATATTCAACACCATGCTCTCATCACCTTTTAGACAAGCTGATAATTAGGCATTAATGATCTTCAGTCTCCAGGGCTTTGCCACCCTTAAATTAGCTGCCGCAATGTTCCCCCTCCCATCCTGCAGTCATCCTATTCCAACCTATCCTTTGTCTCCAAAGAAGCCAGGGTTCAAAGATTTGGGAATCTTTTGCAAGCAAAATAATAGAGACACCTGATGGATCCAATGAGAGCAGGACTGTCCCACATCTTAAACACATCAGAGGAACCCTGCTGGATCCAGCCACAGCCCATCTAGTCCAGCACCCGGTCTCACAGACTGGGCCTCCAATGCTTCTGAGCATTCTAAGGCAGAAGACAAAGGCAAAACCTTCAATATCTCTCAAATCCCTACAGATGGCCTTGAGAGGCATCCTGCCCTTCTTTCCAACCTGGAGGCAGTATCCATTGACACACCTGACCTCCATGAATTTGCCCAACCCTATAAAAACATAAGTGGGCCCTACAGCCTGTTTAGTTCAGTGTCCTGTTCCATACAGTGGCCTACCAATTGCTTCCAGGCACCTCAAGGAGAAGATGAAGGCAAAACCTTCACCTCCTCCCAAATCCTCTGCAAATGGCCTTTAGAGGTATCCTGCCTGTCTCTCCAACTCTGAGATGGTACCTAGGCATCTATTCTGGCAACTATAGATACATACATCTGTCCTCCATGAATTTGTTTTGGTCCCAGATGCTGAAAGATAAGCCAAATCAGATTTGGAGAGTCGGAATGCCTCAGTTGCTGATACTAATTCACACTGTCCTTGAGATCCTGACCTAATACATGCATACAGATAGACCCTTTTTGAAACACTTCTGCTCAGGGGTGGAAAAGACTTCGAATAGGAGAAGGAAGGAAGGATGGAATCACTTGGATTAGATTCCGGGTCTTAATAGACCTCAGGGAGCTTTGAAGTTCTTGACAATTTCCCTGGCCCATTGTTTAGGATTTTCCTCACAGTGTTTGCACAGTTGGGCAGCAGATTACACAATGGTTCTGATTCCAAGCAGCCTCATTCTCCCTGGGCATTAGCTTGGATTTCTCATTTCATGCATCATTTGCACCCTTCAGTCTTTTGTTTTGTAAAGTCAGCGCATGCGCTCCTAAGAAATCATGGGAGAATTGTGAACACACAAAGAGAGCCAGATAGGTTGAAATCCTCAACACTTTCTGCACAACAATCGCATAGATAACATATGCAGTTGCGCACGGAGGCTCTGCCAACGTGGACCTTACCCTGTGGGGGACAACATGTGGGGGTGCAGCTTGGTGAAAGCCAGCTTGTGAAATTTCTTTGAAGCCCACCTGGCAAAGTCACGAACCAGCTGTCACCAGTTTCTTCTGGACTTCTCAAGAAGACAAGGGAAATACCTTCACCTGCTCTCTAATCCCTATAAATGTCCTTTAGAGGTATCCAGTCTCCCTCTCTAACCCAGAGATGGTACCTAGGGAGCCATTCTAGTAGCCATTGATAAATTCATGGAGGACAGATGTATCTAATCCTTCCTAGACTGTTTGCTGTCACCACCTCTTCTGGCAGCCAGTTCCATAGACCAATGACCCTCTGGGTGAAGAGATCCTTCCCCTTGTCTGATCCGACTCTCCTACCCATCAGCTTCATAAATGCCCCCTGGTTCCAGCGTTATGTGAACCACCTTTTCTATACCATGCATGAGGTCCCCTCTTAAACAGCACCTTTCAAGGCCTAAGAGGCCTTGGTGTTGCACTCTGGTTTCATAAGGGAGGTGTTCCAGTTCCCTGATCATTCTGGTTGCCCTTTCCTGCACTTTTCCCAGCTCCGCAATATCCTTTCTGGCATGTCGTGGCTTCACAGCCATATCTTTACTCCATCATTCCTGCAAGGATACATCAGCATTGTTCCCCAATCCTGGCCCACATTGAGAGGATGCTGCTGATTAGCTTGCTCACCAAGCTTGGAGGGGAAATCCCAGAAGAACGTTGAAGAACAACAGATATTAAACCCAGTACAGCCAGTGGAAACTTGTAACATAACCACAAAGATAACAGCAGGGTCATCAGTCTTTGAGATGGGTACTTAGAATTTTAAGGACATGGTACGGGCGTGCATGAAGGCAATTTCTGACATTCAGATCGAATATTTGAATATCCGAATTCGTACGAATAAAGAAAAGTGAATGTCTGGACTTTTGAACTGATACAAATACATCCATGGGCGAGTCCCTATGATCAGGATACTCCAAGGTGAACCCGAGTTCGCTTCGAGAGAGTCCCCATGCAAAGCTCTAATTTGGGCTACATGCGTCACAAAAGGCAAAAACCCAGAGGGGAAAAAATCCCTTTCTAACTGTTCTCGCCCTGAATTAGGGAGGCAAGAACAGGTTATCCGGGGGGCATGGGGACGCTTCCAGGTTATTGCCGATCGCAGCATTACTGGGCAGGGTTTCGCTTTCCCCATTGGGTGCACTGCAATCGCAACTGTCCCCCCTTGCCTCATCGTATGATTGGGCAGGCACACCTGGGTAAGGGCTTGCTTTAGCAAATGAGTGCCTGACAGCTTCCCTGCACTCAGCTGATCAGCTGTCAGACGGGTATAGCGGGTGTTAAGCGCACAAGCGGAGCGCCAGTAAAATAACTGAAAGCCGCAGCTGTTCTATTTTACCGGAGCTCTGCTCATGCACTTGACAGCCCCTATATCTCCATCTGACAGCTGATGGGGACAGGCAGATTTGGCTTGAACCCACGCTGTCCTCGATTACCATGGAGACTTCTTAATGCGAACCACGATTCACATTAAGTTTGCCCCGAATCTACTCCGAAGTAATGGCAGTCCATGGGGATGCACCCTGTGTCTATTTGTACAAATATTCAATATATATCCAATTATACTAATCTCTTACGCATACATACACATCCCTTTTTATCCTGTATGCATCCTGTTTTCATCCCATATGGATATGTACAGATACATATGCAACGCAAACAGATACGTACACATATGAATGTCTGAATTATTTGGACAAATACCTCCAAATATTTGTATTCATATGAACACTAAAATACAAATGTCTTGAATTTTGATTCATATATGAATGTCCGAATTCATCTGAATTTGTCTGTATAACTAATATTTTGAATATTTGTGCAGATCCCTAAGATATGGTATGGCCATCAACCCATCTTCCAATCAGTTCTTTCTATGGAAAAAAAAGAGCAAAATATTGTACATGGATCTCATATACAGAGATCTTTCCTTTTGTTTTTGTTTTCCAGTGCTGGACTAGAAATGTTTTTAGGAATAAATCAGAACAGTTAAGTCTGTCTGTGGGGAAAGCGTCAAACTTCTGTGGTGGGGAAACTTTGCCATCTTCTAATTTCAGAGGGAAGAAAATTATAGCCCTTTAAGTAGTGCGAACTGCAGATTCAGTCATTTCTCCCCAGGGCTTCTGGGAATTGCAGTCCAGCAACGTCTCAGAAGCTATATCGCTTGGCCAGATCTGCTAAGCCCTGTTAGATGAGCGTCTTCCAGAAGTTTTAGATTTCCTGGTCACTGGTTGGGCTTGATGGAGACCAGCTGTTCGGAACATCTCGCGGGGGGCAGGTCAGCAAAGTCTATTAAGATACTGGAGCAAGTCATGTTATTAGCAGTTTCACAATGCACAACAAATTGTGCATAAGGAGAAGCCTATCTTCTTGATACCCACTTAATTGGGAACCATTTTCATCCAAAATCTGCTTTCGCCTCCACCCTGAAGAAATTCTACCGCGATTCCAATCATGACAGGGCTTTGCAGCTGGCGTGCAATTCCCTTTGTCGTTAGAGAGCAATTGCTTGCTAGCTCAGAAGCATTTGAAAAACGGCTGTGCTGGTGGCTGAGCTTGGATAATACACCCATCTGGATGATATTCCTCTCCCATATGCTTCAGTGGCTCCTAATTTGTGCTTTAATAGCAAGGAACAGCTGAAATGAAGCAGTCAGAGAGAGCAAATAGAGCCACTGCCTGCACGTCACTTTGCAAAGATGAGGGGAGTCTTTCCAACCAGACACCCTGCCTCAAAAGTTCTGCCCCAGTCCAAATCTCTGCACGTTTCTGACGGTCACTGTTTTCTTTTTGCTAACACACACACACGCACAACTAGGGCTGTGCTCGCACCTAGCTTTAGTCCACTTTCAGAATGGAAGAACACATCAGCAAAGTGAACAGTTCGTATCTTTCCATATGAGCTTTCATAGACGCGTCTACTTCTTCAGATGCAGAAGATAAAGGCAAAACCTTCTCTTGCTCTCGCATCCCAGCAAATGGCCATTGGAAGCATCCTGCCCTACTCCCCAGCCCTAGGGGATGTACCTAGGTCTCCGTTGCAGTAGGCATTGATTCTAATCAATTCTTCCTCTAAGGTTTGGCACACCCCTTAATCTAAAATCAGACCAAATTCGTTTGCAAATTCAGTCACCCAATGAAATGTGCAAGTTTGAGTTCCCCGAAAAGCACTTCAGTTGCAAAGCCCACAAATTCCATGGGAACCACCACACAATATTTTTTCCATTTCTTGCTCCTCCAGCACAGAACCATCTGTGAAATTCTTCAGTTCAAGGGTCAACAACTCTTTGGGGCCCAGGGTGCATTTTCAGTTTTGACAGCATGCTATGCTTACCTTTGCATCTGGATGCCTCTTTCCTCAAGTTAACCCACCCCGACCTCCAGAGAGAAATATGCACAGAAATATTTTTCATCTTAAAGCAGGGATGTGTAATAAGTTTGTGCAAAGTATGTGGAAGCTAGTAAAGGCACGCTTTAAAAAAAACTATGCTGCTGGCAATGTAATTGTTCATTCAGATATATTTCTAGTTCAGTCCAGCAAGGTAGTTAGTAGCACTTGGACTCTAACAGGAGAAGGGTTGGTGGCATGAGCTTTCATAGACACATCTACTTCTTCAGATGCTAGGGGACCCAAGCATCTGTAGAAGTAAACATGCCCATTGGGTCCCCGGGCATCTGAAGAAGTAGACATGTCTACGAAAGCTCATGCCACCAACCCTTCTCTTGTTAGTCTCCAAGTGCTACTAACTACCTTGCTGAACTTTTCATATTAGACTAACACGGCTATTTCTCTGGCATTTCTAGTTAGTTAGCTATTTTCTGTGTTCCCTCACCATTGCAATACAGGAATTCAGCCTTCCAGACTTTGGTGACACCCACAAGTAAGAAATGGGACAATGAAAGGGGTATTTCTGTCACATGAATTCATTAGAGAGAACGTGAGGGAAGCCCTGCTAGATCAGGCCACAAAATTCTCCCTTACATGATGACCCCTCAAAGGTTTCTGAGCATCTCAAGGGCCATGTTCACACCTAAGTTTTAATTCAGCTTGAGTCCACTTCAGAATGGAGGGACTCATCAGCAAGGTGAACAGCCATTCTCTTTCTCCATTATCTAACTCAAAGGTGGATCTTCTGAGTTAGATCACGCTGAACGAAATTGGCTTGTCATTTGCTGATGTGTTCTCTCATTCTGAAAGTAGACTGAAGCTGGATTAAAACTTAGGTGTGAACACACCCAAGCATAACACAAAGGCAAAACCATCACTGCCCTCTACTCCCTGCAAATAGCCTTGAGAAGCATCCTGCCTGTCTCTCCAACTCAGAGGTGGTAACTAGACATCCATTCTAGAAGAACAAAAAGAAGAGTTGGCTTTTCTACCCTACTTTTATCACCCATTTAAGGGGACTCAAAGTGTCTGACAAAGCTTTTCTATTCTTCTCCCCACAACAGAACACCCTGTGAGGTAGGTGGGTCTGTGAGAGCTCAGAAGAGAGCTGTGAGTAGCCCAAGGTCACCCAGCTGGCTTCATGGGGGAGGGTGGAATCGAACCCAGTATTCCCAGATAAGAGTCCGGCTCCCTAACCACTAGACCAAACTGGCTAGAAGCCATTGACGTACCTGTCCTCCATGAATTAAAAGGGGGGGAAGGCCTGCCGGATCAGGCCACAGTCTATCTAGTCCAGCATCCTACCTCACATGGTGGCCCCTCTATCGCTTCTGGGATTCTCAAGCTGAACATGGGGGCAAACACCTTCACCTTCTCTTGACTTGGGGCAAGGGGGCTTTTAGAACCTGACAACCTAAGAGGAGCCATCTGCTGGGATGCCACAGCCCATCCAGTCCATCACAGTGGCCACCAAGAGCGGCTTCTGGGTATCCCAAGGAAAAGGAAAAGACAAAACCTTTTCCTGCTTCTAACTCCCTGGTGATGGCTGGATGGAGCAACCTGGCTGTCTCTCCAACCCGAAGGCGTTTCTTAGGCATCCTTTTTAGCAGCCCCCCCCCATGGCCCACCATGGTGCCACCCTAGCAGCAGGGGTGCCCATGAAGCAGGCACCCCGCCGCTGTGACTCATCCCTCAGCCTGCCTCGCCTGGTGCAGGACCAGTGCTGGGAAGAGGCTCAGAGCATCCCTGGCGGACCCTCGCTCCTGGGGCTTCCCGGTTCCTGGACAGCAGCATCCAGCCGAAGCCGCTGCAACCACCCTGCTGCTCTTCCTCTCCGACCGCCCCACCAACGCCGCCGCCGCCTCCTTATTCCTCCCGGGGGTCTTTTTGCAGCGATGCAGCTGGAGCAGCCACGGAGGTCGCCCGACGACGACGACGCCTCGTCGCCTCCCTGCTAGCGCTGCCAGAGCCCGGGGGGGGGGGGGACAGAAAGGGCGACAGTCGGAGCCAGCTCGCGGATGAAGGACGGTCCTCCTCCTCCTCTTCCTCCTCCTCCGCCCTCCCCACCTTGGCCCCTCGCTGCCGCCGCCACCTTCACCTCCTCGCCAGGTGTAGATCTCATGCCGCAGCTCAGGTAAGCTGGGAGGGGGGAGAATGTAAGGGGAGAATGAAGACGGGGGGGGGGAGATTCGCCTTTGCCTCTTTTAGAACGGCATTGCTCTCCAACCCCCAACACACACACACACACTTTCTTTCCGCCTTTTTTCATCACCTTTTCCCAGCCGCCCTTTCCCACCTCCCACCTGGACCCTCCGATCTCCCTCAAATAGACCCCCCTCCCCCCAAGTGAGGGCTCCTCACCCCCACACTATACCACCAGCACCTTTCAGGTGCCCTGAAATTCCGCTGGAATTTCCACTTTCCCTTTTTTAATCCCATTGGATCTGCTGGGACCTGGTGTGATTTTCGGCACGCCCGTTTATCACAAGCTCCCACCGAGAGATAACAGGAACGGCCATCTGCACTCCACGCCCCAACCTGGCTCTGTACCTAACCAGAAGTAACTTCAGCTCGTCACTGCGACGCTCTCTTGCTCCTGAGGAAGCGTGTCTCCAGCCTGTGCCTCCAGCCAGCACTGCCAGCCAGGGGGTTTCCTTTGGGCCCCTCTGGCTTGGAGATTGTCTGTACAGTTTGGACTAACAAGTGAAGGGTTGGTGGCATGAGCTTTCGTAGGCACGTCTACTTCTTCAGATGCTAGGGGGCCCGAAAGAAGAAGTAGACATGCCCACTGGGCCCCCTAGCATCTGAAGAGGTAGATGTGCCCATTGGCCCCCTAGCATCTGAAGAAGCAGATGTGCCCATTGGGCCCCCGAGCATCTGAAGAAGCAAACGTGCCCATTGGGCTCCCTAGCATCTGAAGAAGCAGGCATGCCCATTGGGCCCCCTAGCATCTGAAGAAGCAGACGTGCCCATTGGGCCCCCTAGCATCTGAAGAAGCAGACGTGCCCATTGGGCCTCCTAGCATCTGAAGAAGTAGATGTGCCCATTGGGCCCCCTAGCATCTGAAGAAGCAGACGTGCCCATTGGGCCCCATAGCATCTGAAGAAGCAGATGTGCCCATTGGGCCCCAAAGCATCTGAAGTAGACGTGCCCATTGGGCCTCCTAGCATCTGAAGTAGACGTGCCCATTGGGGACCCTAGCATCTAAAGAAGCAGATGTGCCCATTGGGCCCCCTAGCATCTGAAGAAGCAGACGTGCCCATTGGGCCCCATAGCATCTGAAGTAGACGTGCCCATTGGGCCCCCTAGCATCTGAAGTAGACGTGCCCATTGGGGACCCTAGCATCTAAAGAAGCAGATGTGCCCATTGGGCCCCCTAGCATCTGAAGAAGCAGACGTGCCCATTGGGCCCCCTAGCATCTGAAGAAGCAGATGTGCCCATTGGGCCCCATAGCATCTGAAGTAGACGTGCCCATTGGGCCCCCTAGCATCTGAAGTAGACGTGCCCACTGGGGACCCTAGCATCTGAAGAAGCAGATGTGCCCATTGGGCCCCCTAGCATCTGAAGAGGTAGATGTGCCCATTGGGCCCCTAGCATCTGAAGAAGGAGATGAGCCCATTGCCCCCCCCCAGCATCTGGAGAAGCAGACGTGCCCATTGGGCCCCCTAGCATCTGAAGAAGTAGATGTGCCCATTGGGCCCCTAGCATCTGGAGAAGCAGACAACAGTCGCTTTTTCTGCACAGCTATCAGACCACACAGCCACCCAAGCTCTTACGCACAGGGCAACAGGACAGAGGTTGAGGGCTACTGTCTTGCACATGGTGGACCAGAGACCCCAGTGAATCCAGACAGATTCACACGCTAGCAGATGTGCCTAAACAGAACTCAAGCGGTCCTAAACATGTTTGCATCACAAGCATTCACAAGCTTGCTTTCATTGGCCCCTTGTGATCCAACTGCAGGGTTGCTGGACCTTCCAAAGTCAGGTTATTGCTGCTGGGCACCACCCCGAGATGGTGGACTCCCAGTTGAATGCTTGGGCACTTCTACACAGCTTTCTTGGTAGAGATACAGAAGTAGTTTGCCGTTCCCTTCTTCGAGTTATAGGCTGGGGATTTAACTGGCAGCCTTTTGCTTTCCAGGCATCTTGCTCTACCACTGAACTAGTCACCGCCTCCCGAGTCAGGTAGAAGCAAGTATTTCAATAGGCACCACCTCTTTCTTGCACTATTAAAGATACAGGGATGCTGGCCTGGATAACCCTGGGCAATTCTAGCTCCCCAAAACTCAGCCCCAAGTAAACCTTCCTAAAAGAAGCCTTCCTAGAAGCATGACTGAAGGCGTTTGTTCCTTTTGCTTTAAGGACTAGCTAGGCATGCACTGCTCCCCTAGGTCTTTGCACACACCCTGCTCCCAGTGTGGGTTTTATGTGAGAGAGAGAAAGAGAGAAAAGGAAGGGGAAGTTTGCAAAGATTTTCCTCTCCTCGCTCGGTGCCAAAGGGATGGGCTTTCTGACTCTGGGTACAGTTTGCACATACCTGATGTGAGCAGCCCAGGCTGCCTCGTTTCTTGGCAGCCAGATGGGTGAACAGCACTCCCCTGTCCACGTTGCAACAAGCGCCTGCACGCACAGTTTGCATGATCTTCGTAGAAACATCCAACTTTGGGAGCTCTCCTGCAGCTTTGGCCCCTAGGCTGCAAAACTCCACGTAGTGGCTCTGGGCAAGAAAACTTCTTCCAAATCAGGTGAATAAACCCTTAGGGTGGTTAGCCCAGTTCTATTAAGTCCTGGTGCAAGGGGCAGAATTTTTAAGGAGAAATTCTCTCCCCTTTTAAAGCAGCACCAGGAAGACCATGGCCCTCTTGATGGCGACTGAGTTCTGCTGCATGGGTTTCGAAGCACTGCTAGGTTTTAAAACCATCACTGACCAGCTGGTTAACGATTCAGTAGCATAAGGAAGGAAGCTAGACGGCAAAGGAAGACCCTCGCTGGTCTTGTGGTTAGAGTGCCGGATTCACATCTTGTAGTCATGGGGTTTGATTCCACCCACCTCCATGAAGCCAAGTGGGTGGCCTTGGGCTAGTCACAGCTCTCCTGAGCTCTCACAGCCCCACCTACCTCACAGGCTTTCTGTTGTGGGCAGAAGAATGGAAGGTTTGTCAGCCTCTTTGAGTCCCCTTAAATGAGTGGGGCAAGGGGGGTATAAAAGCCAGCTTTTATTCTTCTTTCCCTTGTTATGAATGGCTAAATGCATGCCAGTGACCCGTTACCTTCAGGCAGTCCAACCTTAAATAAGGTTGTCAAATGACCAGGAGAAAGTCTGGCACTGCTCCTCTGCCTTTCATAGCAAACCAACGGGCAGAAACCCAGCTGTTCAAAAAGCATTTGTGGACTGTTGTTGTCGGATGCTATAAAGATCCTCTCCAGGCAAGGACAACAGAGCACTATGGTGGGTTTGCCACATGCATCTGAGACAACCCACCATAGCCCCTCTAAATCTGCTGTAGCATATTGGGGCAAAACCCAACCCTGATGGTGGGTCTAGAGCCACCACTGATGCTGTGGTCACTGTGCATGCGCAGGAGCCAATGAAGGCAACCACACATGTGCAGTGGTGGTGATCACCTGGTGATGTGCATGTCACTAAAATGCACACAGATAGCATGACCCCACCACCACCACCACTGTCTAGCTAACAAGTGATTGTTCTGGTTGGGTTTTACTCTGGAATATCACCTTTTAGCAAGGTATTGGGCTGGGGTTTGGAGGCAGCCCAAGTTCCAACCAAAACCCAGTGACTACCCTCTTGGCAGATTCAGACTACACTTCCTTTCTTCCTAGCAGACGCTGGGGATCGAACCTGCGACCCTCTGTTTTCCAGGCAGTTGCTCTACCATGCTGATCTCTCCCATTTTGCAGATTCAAAGCCTATGATAAGAACAGAAGCTGAAAATATCGTCCTAATTAGGGGTGTGGCACAGATATCTGAAGATATTCGAAATTAGATTGAATCTGGCTGAATTTTGACATTCGAATTCGAACGTAATGTCCATAAATTCAAATTTAAAGATCCAAAAAAATTTCAATGTTTGGATCTATTTGTTTGAATTACGCAGACATTTGCATGTGGATGGGTTCGTACATGATGCGTACTTGCAGATCCGCAACTTTCCCGCATCCGTACACATTTGTAGGGATCCATAAGGGGTGATAACAGGTTGCGTACGGGATAATTATGGGATGCATACAGATGTGTACGGATGTGGGAAAGATGCGTACAGGTATCTGTGGATTTTCAAATTCAAATTGAAAATTCAAACAAATAGATTGGAACTTGCTCAATTAGAATTGAATTTGGTTTAATTTGAATTTTAAAGATTCACATCAGATCAAATCCCAAAAATTAGTCCTGATCTTTTTAACCTAATTTTTGGCAACCTCATTTTAACTGCATTTCCCAGCCAGCCTCCCGATTCTAGGCAGCGAATGTCAGGGCAATTGTGTTATTTGTTTGATTTAAATAGTTTATGCCACTTCTTATTAGAAGAACCCCAAAGTGGTTTGCAAAGGTTGAGATTAAAAGCAAGGATTAAATTTTAAAAAGCCAAAATATTAGAGCTGTGTCATTCATTAAAACCATGTTAAAAGTTAGTTGGGTGCACTGACCATAACACTGAAGAGCTGCATTTTTATCTGGAAACTCCCAAAGCAGGACTTGAAGGTGATGGCTGAACCTATTGCTGGTCTTCTGACTGTAATGCTCAGATATACTGCACCTATCCTGGGAAGCTCAATTAAATTGGTACCAATAATTACAGTTAACATCATGGTATTGGCCTAGATGCCAGGGGCATTTAATAAGGCTTCCCACAGGCACCAAGGTCGTTCCATCTCCCACCCTATCCTCTTTGCTGCGGGTTGCCATATTAACGCCCTTATTACAGATAGTCCCGAAGCTGCTATTTTGTTTGCAGAAGCTCTTTGCGCCTCTGTCGAAGGTCCCTGCCTGTGGTGCCCAGGCAGGAGATCAAAGTTTGGTGTTGTTTGGATGTGATTCTTGATTGCTGCCCGTTGGAGTAATTGCATTGCAATTGCTTCGAGGTGGAATCAATTTCCCCAAATTGAGATTTTAATGGGAAGCTTGCAAACGGCTGTTATGTCATGTGGTTTCAGGAGGGCTAGGGTTGCATTTTTTTCTAACCTAATGCAAGAGCATTTTCCATCCTCCTTCCTCCAACAGGCGGGAGGGAGAACAGTGCCATCTATGGGAAACGAGAACGAAGCAAGGTTGGATGGAATCTTAAAAGGAAAACTAATTGAAGATTAATTTAAAACAGCAGCAGCAACAGCAGCAACTTTTAGGTGACAACAGAACAGGATGCATACAAAATTCGTATCATTGGATACTTATAGAATATTCATATGAATAGATATGAATGTATTTGTATCGCTTCCAATGTTCAGACATCTTTGAAATTTAATTTGATCTGTTTTATTTGAATATTCGATTTGTTACACATCAAAATTCCAAAACTGCATTCATGCATGTCCCTAGAAGCAACAGATCAAATTAAATTTCTGCTCTGGTTCTCCGCCTCCCAAAACAGATAAAAACAAGGGTTCAAATTCTTCCTCCTCGTAATCCTAAGAACCTTTACTCATGAATCAGTTAGGTTGGATCCAGACCTCACAGGCTTATCCCTCTATATTTGGATATTCCAGAAAAAGCATGAATATTGCAGAATATCCATATGTTTTATCCTGGGGCGCTTCTGGACTTGCTTTGCCATCCATTGGACGGGAAAGGTACATTAGAGGCTAATGCACTTCGGAAGGCTAGTACACAATAGCATAGTCCTAACGTGACCGGAAACTTTCCAGTGTCCGGTCGCGCATCTGATCTTCCAGGGGGGGGGTGCTGCCATTTTTGTTGCATGACTGCTTAGCACCTCCGATGGCCCCTCGGAGCGGAAAACAGTGCAGAAGGTCGCAATGTGGATGCTTCAGGTAAGCTTTTGGTTGAGTTAGGTGAGGGTTAGTATGCCCTAGTACACCACAGGTAGTATGCAATTAGTCAACCTCTGGGCAGGCAGGAGCCACTTGTAGGCTGTAAGCCCCTCCTGCAAGTGCAGATGCAGCTGGCCAGATGTTGACTGACTGCAAACTATGGGGCCAAGTATAGAAAAGCCTCTGGAATATCTAAATGTAGTGGAATAAGTAAGCAACATCTGGATGCAGCCTTAGACTGTCTCAGTATCAAAACAGGGCAGGTTGCAACATGAAAAACCAGTGAACATATGAAATGAGCCTATTAAACCCTAACATTGCCTGCATGTGGGAAGGAAAAGCCATTTCCTTGCTCAGCCAAAGGCCAGGGCAAAGAGGTGTGTCTTCACAGCTCTCCTGATCGCCTAAAGTGAAGGTGCCTGACCCATCTCAGCAGGGAGAATATTCCACACTCTGGGAGCCACCACTGAAAAGGCCCTGTCCCGGATGCCCACCCCTTTTGCTACTGAGGGTGATGTTGCAACCAGAAGGCGTTAACGAGTTTGCTTACCATTGACACTAGAATAAAATAAAATCCAAATTAAAGACCACTAGGAGATATAAGAACCCAGAACAGGGCAGTCCTGCCCAAAATCAAACGGTGGCCGTCAATAATTCAAATTGGAATTTTATTTTATTTTTCACTTGTTTATTTTCTACACACAAATAAGCTCATTCGACCCTAGAGTTCATGGGGGCAGCTCAGGGTGAAGGAAACCTTTTTTGCACTTTGGTTTATTAGTACCGGAGGGGACAGGACTCCTGCACAGTGCATCTGCTCCTTGCAGAGCAATTACTTTACTAGAAATGACTCCATGTGTGCTGGAGTTCTTCCCACCCACCCAGCCAGCCAGCAGAAATAGAAGTCACCTGGCTTCTACACCGTAAGTTCCAGTGGGGTTTTACAGGTTAAAGATTTCCTGCATTTGCAGCAGGATCATAAGGTTCCTTTCCCAGATTCTCCTCTCCACCACCCAGGTGTTTATTAGAAAGCCATAGACAGGTAAGGCCGCTGTTCAGGGACAGCTCAGCAGACAAAAGTGAGGGAGCCCTGCTGTGCTTCCAGCAGAGAAAGAAAGGCCGTCTGCACTACCAGCACCAAGGACAGTGTAGAATAACACAGAAATAGCCGTGTTAGTCTAATTTGAAAAGTCCAGCAAGGTAGTTAGTAGCACTTGGAGACTAACAGGAGAAGGGTTGGTGGCATGAGCTTTTGTAGGCACGTCTACTTCAGATGCTAGAAGGGTTGGTGGCATGAGCTTTCGTAGACAGGTCTACTTCTTCAGATGCTAGGGGGCCCATTGGCCCCCCCTAGCATCTGAAGAGGTAGACGTGCCCATTGGCCCCCCAGCATCTGAAGAAGTAGACGTGTCTACGAAAGCTCATGCCACCAACCCTTCTCCTGTTAATTTCCAAGTGCTACTAACCACAGTGTAGAATGACCTTCACAATGTGCAAAGTTTATGCTCCTTTGGGGAAGAAGAGGGTCTCCCACAGGAAGCCAGTGAGAAACGCCATCTGCCAAACTGTACTTATAAGGAAGAAGAAGAAGAGTTGGCTTTTCTACCCTGCTTTTCTTACCCATTTAAGGGGACTCAAAGTGGCTGACAAAGCTTTCTGTTCTTCTCCTGACAACAGACATCCTGTGAGGTAGGTGGGGCTTTGAGACATCAGAAGAGAGCTGTGACTAGCCCAAGGTCACCCAGCTGGCTTCATGGGAAAGGGCGCAATTGAACCTGGTATTCCCAGATAAGAGTCCGGCTCCCTAACCACTAGACCAAACTGGCTCACACTAGACCAAGGAAGGCTTTCTTCTATCACAAACATCACAGAGGTTGCATGAGAAGCCACCACCCTTCCATGAGTGGTGGGAAAGGTCCTTAAGGTGGCCCAGAGAGGTTGCTAGTCTCTAGCTCATACCAGGTTCCTTCCAGAGAGGGCTTTGTCTGAATTTTGAGTCCTTCTAGCAGAATATGATGTTCTTTCAAACCAATTTCTTCTCCTGTCCAACGCCTTTATGTCACAATGCCAATATCGCTTGGCAGAAGTGAAACCCAAGGCCTCACCGCTACTTACCAGATCAGCAGCTATCTTGTAATGTTTGCAAGGGATTTGAACGAGGAAGCTAGTAGAGTGCAAAATGTCTTATGAAGCACTGAAAATAGCCAAGCCACTTTCCCATGGACTTGGTAGGAGACCTGAGCGACTCAGCCACAGAGAATGGTGTGCAGCTATTTTTCTCCTGGCTGCCCCTCATATCTTTTTCAGAAACTTGAGGCTGGGCAGAGCCGCCTGTCATTGCAGGCCGAAAGCAGTGACGGACGGCGCCAGTCCATCCAAGCTCTGGAAAAGGCGGCCATTTTGAGTGTTTCAGAAAGCATTCAAACCGGCGTTTTGCACACCTCTAGGGTGAGTCTCTTTTCCTGCAAGCTTTTTCTCTAAATATTACAAAGCGCTGCTGAAATAAGGAAGACCGAGCAATTAGGGGGAAAGAGAAGGCAAAGCCATTTTTCAGAATATTCCCTACAGGGGAAGAAAAAGATTTGCTATGAAGGGACAGCGACGTCAATCAGCAGCTTGGCAGCGTCCCAAAAACTATCCAAGCCGTAATTTGGAGAATGAAGAATTTCCCGCAGGTTTGGAACACTGTGTTTTCCCAGCCTTTCCCTTCTTTTCATCCATGCCCAACTGAATATGTTACTTCCTAATCTAATGAAAACATAGTTGGCTGGTAATATGTCCAAACAGGAATCTATTATGCTTAAAATATTGCCTGCAAAACACAAGAGCTAAGCAGGATCAGACAGTGGCTTGTAATTCTGGTTTCGATGACTGAGCGTTGAGCCGGCACAGCAAACCAAGGCTTGGCTTCGATCAGAGAACAACGTGTTACGCTGTGCATGCAGAGGAAGGGGCGGCGGCGGGCAAACTGTGTTCGACTTCCTACCTAGTTTTTCCCCATTTAACTCCAACTAGGGGCTCTTTTGCACTTACCTTTGTTGGACTGGTGAGGGAAAATCCCTGCAAGGTGCATCTGGCATTGCATGGAAGAAAAAGAGGAAGAAGAGTTGGGTCTTCTAACCTGCTTTTCTCACCCATTTAAGGGGATTCAAAGTGGCTGACAAACCGTCTGTTCTTCTCCCCACAACAGAACACGCTGTGAGGTGGGTGGGGTTGTGAGAGCTCAGAAGAGAGCTGTGACTAGCCCAAGGACACCCAGCTGGCTTCGTGGAAGACTGCTGAATCAAACCCAGTATTCCCAGATAAGAATCCGGCTCCTTAACCACTAGACCAAATGAGGGCACTTTCATTCCACTGTTAAACCAGAGGGGAAATGAGGTGTCCACTCAGACACCTCACTTTACCCCCCCGTATGCCGAGGGATGTTAAGAAGAAGAGTTGGCTTTTCTACCCTGCTTTTCTCACCCATTCAGGGGTATTCAAAGTGTCTGACAAACCTTCTGTTCTTCTCCCCACAGCAGAACACCCTGTGAGGTGGGTGGGGCTGTGAGAGCTCAGAAGAGAGCTGTGACTAGCCCAAGGTCACCCAGTTGGCTTCGTGGAGGAGTGCGGAATCAAACCTGGTATTCCCAGATAAGAATCCAGCTCCCTAACCACTAAGCCAAACTGGCTCACAGATTAGAAGAAGAAAAAAAAGAGTTGGCTTTTCTGCCCTGCTTTTCACACCCATTCAAGGGGACTCAAAGCGGCTGACAAAGCTTCTGTTCTCCCCACCACAGAACACCCTGTGAAGTAGGTGGGGCTGTGAGAAGAGAGCTGTGACTAGCCCAAGGTCACCCAGCTGGCTTCATGGGGGAGGGTGGAGTCGAACCTGGTATTCCCAGATCAGAGTCCAGCTCCTTAACCACTAGACCATGCATGCTGGAATCCCATCTCTGCACCTGTATAGTACAGCCTTCACGCTGCACCCGCAACCCTCCCTGGTGGAAGAAGTGCAGGGAGAGCATTGCCCAGCAGCACTGCTGTGAGGGCATGCGGCGTCCCCTGGTTGCCCCAGCAATGATTGGGGTTCTGCAACCGCCACCATTCACACTTAGCCAGCACTTAATAAAGCTCTAGCTAAGTGACAAAGTCTTGAGGCATCTAGTAGTATGGGTGCCTAAAGCACTCTCGCACTTTGCCTCCCAGTGATGGGAGGCAAAGTACGAATTCGCCCTAGATGTGTGCCGTATCTGGGAATGTGGAGCTCAGAGTAGAGACTAAAATATAGTCCCCAAATAAGCCTTCATGCTGCAGATACAGAGATCGGAATCTAATCAGATGACCAGTTAGGAAACTCTATTATTAGCTGTGCCTGTCCTTACTTACCTGTTGGAGGTGCCTTCATCGCCGGCTTCCACGGCTCCATTTTAAGTGAAAGCAAACTCTTTTCAAAAGAGGTGGCAGGATCTTCCTGCCTTGCATGCAATGGCACCTGGACCACTAAGTGAAGACCTAAAGGATATCAGCCCTGGCATGAGATCAGCATTCTTGGAGAGGGAGCAGCACATTTTGGAAGCCACCAGTGAAAAGACCAGGTTCTGGCTTATCTCCTTTCTCCCCCACCGCCCCTGATTGCTGCTACAGAAGGGAGGGTGAAGGACATCAGTTGTTCACCCCGAAGTCCAAGCCAGATTATAGGGTGTCAAATGTTCTATAGCAGTGCTTCTTACCCTGTGGGTCAGGACCCCTTTGGGAGTCAATCTACTGTTTCACAGGGGTGGTTATGAAGTAGCAATGAAAATAATGCTGTGGCTGGGGGTTAGGGTTAGGGTTAAGTTGGGGGTCATCACAACATGAGGAACCTTATTAAAGGGTCACAGCATTAGGAAGGTTGAGAACCACTGGTCTATGGCATCAGTGCCAGCGTTTCAAATGGAGCCCCAAGTGCAGGTGAACAAAAGGAGGAGTTGTAGCTCCTCTACTAAAATGGAAAGAATAGAACGGCAGGGTATAAAAACCATGAATAAACTAAGAACAAGGGCACCCTGAAAGCTATTAAAGCCATTCGGCTAATCCCAGCATGACCAGTTGGGTAGGTGTTTGCTTACAGTATTAGTGCCTGTGCCCAGGTTGCCCAGGTTTTGCTTACTTAGAATGGTGGCCCGTCTTGCTTTCTTTGCCAGGGAATTCCTGCTGTCTGAGATGCCCCCTTGCAGGCCAAGGCACCTGCCAGGTGTCAACTGGCATGTGACGAGAAAGCTGCACACTCAAGTCCTCCCCAGGGAGAGAGCATGGCACTTGGTAGGACACTGGAGCTCTAGGGCTTCCTAACAGTAGAGTCTCTATACGTTTCCTGGACCTGCGACACCTCTAGAATCCTAAATACTCAGGCCAAATAACAAGAAATTGTTCCCATTTCCATTGTTGTGGTTCCCCCCCCCCTCACTTTAGACCTTCTTCTGTCCATCTTCAGGTCTGGCTGCTCACACCTTTTCATTTCCATCTGTTTTATTTGTGGACTTTCCACCCTCCCTTTGGACTTCCCTGGATGAGAAGTCCACAAATACAACGGAGAGAAATGAAGCGGTGTGAGCGGCCAGACTGGAAGGTGGACCAAAGAAAGTTAAAGGGAAGGTGTGACCGAAGCCCCTGTGTGTCCTTTCCATTTCCTGGAGGGGCCTGGCTGGCCAACACCAGAGGAAGAATGCCAAAGGTCGCTTAGCTCTCTGAGGCCCACCACCATACGTTTGGATCTGGAAGTCCCAGAGGTCAGCGCAACCGAGGCTGATGGGAGGAAAGAAGGCTATTATTGATGAAGCAAAATGCAGAAAGAAAATGAAAATGCCCTGACATTTCAGGGACCTCTTTTTCCCGCACGCAACGCCTAGAATAATCTCCCAAAAGGACATCAAAAATCCCGTATCTTTCCCTAAGCGTCACTGGGGGCTCAGATGGACTTTGCCTCCTTCGCTGAAGTCCTCTTCACCAATAGCCATTCCTCCTGGGCCGGGAGTCCCCTGGCACAAGGTGCTGAACTCTCCATCCCTGGAGGCCTTCCTCGGCCTCTGCTATCTCCATCCCAGGAGGACCAGGGCCCTTTCTACACTTAGCTTATTCCGCACCGTATCCCAGAACGGGGACCTGCCATCCGCCTGCCAGTGCAGCCTGTGGAAGGCCACAGGGGAGCCCTGCCCTAGTCTGCATTGGCTTGTGGCCAGGAGGCCGCTATCCCGGGATATCTTCCAGACTAAACCCAAGTGCGGGAAGGGCCCAAGTATGCCTTTCCTGCCAGTTTGAAGCGGGGCAAGCCTGGCTCTGGCTCCCCTTTGCCGAGTCCTCCTCGCTCCAGCCGTATCCCTCCCTCCCTCCTTCCCTCCCTCCCTCCTTCCCCGCCCGTTCTCCTCCTTCAGCCCCCTGACGTTGCTTGAAACCAGAGCTGCGCCTCGCCTCTCGCAGGCGGCTCCCGGCTCCTGAGTGGCCAGGAGGAGCGCGCAGGGAGCGCGGCGGCGGCTCGTAGGCGCTGGAGGGAAGGGAAGGGGAGGGAAGGGAGGGAGGGAAGGGAAGGCGCCTTGATTGATGGCGCAGGCGGTCCGCCGGAGGAGGCGCAGAAGGGAGACGGGCGCTCGCCCGCAGTCGTCGGCAGGCTCGGTGCCGGAGCGTGGGGCGCCGCTTCCCTCCTGCCTCTGAGCCGCCGCCTCCTCTTCCTCCTCCTCCTCTTCCTCCACGCTGACTCCTGTCTTCTTTCTCCCCCTGCCTCGCCCCCCCCCCGTCTTCTCTGCCCCCTCGGAAACGTCTCTTCGCCCAGGGAGAGGATAGTGGTTAGAGCTGCAGCTGGATGGATGGTTATGGGGAAAGGGGCAAGAGCCAAGGCCCTGCGCGTGATCCAAACCCTCTTTGTCTCCCTCTGCGTCTTCCCAGCAGGTAAGGAGCGCGCCGCCGCCGCCCGCTTGTCGCTCGCCTTGGCACTGGGGCTCTGGTCGGTACTGTGGTTGTTGTTGTTATTAAAACTTTAAAACTTCATCGCGTTGCCCGGGGGGGGGGCGAGGGAGGGGGCAGACGGAAACCTGCGGTCCCTGCAAGCCCTGGAAGAAAGAGCCGCGGCTGTTGCCTTCCCTCCTTCCCTCCTTCCCCCTGCTCGGCTCCGGGGCCTCTCCTTGCGCTCTCGCCTCGCCTCCTTTCCTCATGTGCGAAGAAAAAGGGGGGCAGCGACGCGACTCCCCAGCGAACCCAGAGAGAGACGCACCGCGCTTCCACCGCCGCCCGGGATCCCTCTCCTCTTTTTCCTGTGATCTCTGGTGCCTAGTCCTTTTGTCTCCCCGCAGGCTTGCTCTCTTTCTTTTTTCCTTCCTTCTTTCTTTCCTTCCTTCCTTTCCTTCTTTCTTTCATTTCTTTCCTTCTTCCTTTCCTTCCTTCTTTTCCTTTCTTTCTTTCCTTTCCTTCTTTCCCTCTTTCCTTCCTTCTTCCTTTCCTTTCCTTTCTTTCTTTCCTTCTTCCTTTCCTTCTTTCCTTCCTTCTTCCTTTCCTTCTTTCCTTCCTTCTTCCTTTCCTTCTTTCCTTCCTTCTTCCTTTTCTTCCTTCCTTTCCTTCTTTCTTTCTTTCTTTCTTTCCTTCCTTCTCTCCTTTCTTTCCTTCCTTCCTTCTTTGCTCAGCAGGATTTTTAGGAGAGCAGAAGGGGCCGAAGGAAACAGCCTAGCAAACAGTGCCCGCTTCCCCTTTTTTCCGAAACAGCCAAGCTCATCCGACTTGGGGCCCGTCGCGAAAGGAGGACTCCCCTTGGAGAGCGATCAGGATGAGCGTGGAGAGGATGGCGGTGATTTTGGCAGGCGCGTGTGCACCCGTCAGCTGGGGCTTTGGGGTGACTGTCCTGTCGCCTCCTTCCGCCTCCCAGGGCGCCGGCTAGGAAGGCTCCGCGATGCTCCGGCTGGCTTTGGGGTTGCTCGCTGGGAGAGAAAATCATCCCACCGGCAGCTTCCGCAGAAGGTCCTGGGGCAAAGATTTACCTCTTCTTTCCTTCCTTCCCTCCTTCCTCTCTCCCTTCCTTCCCTCCTTCCTCTCTCCCTTCCTTCCTTGCCTCCCTCCCTCCCTCCCTTCTTTCCTTCCTTCCTTCCTTGACTCCCTCCCTCCTTCCCTTCCTCCTTCCTTCCTTCAAGTTCGTGCCTTGCCTACCGGTCTCGGAATGGCAAAGCCATAGACGTGGATCATGCTGCCAGCTCTCTGGCTTTGCCATTCCGAGCCCGACAGGCGAGGCACGAACTTGAAGGCCCCTTTGGCTTCTCCCGTAAGGAACATGCCAAGGCCGGCCGAGCAGGGCTGCCAGATCTCCACCGCCTGCTGTTACCTGCCTGGCTTTTGCATCGCCTTGTTGGAAAGCCGAAGCGAAGTGGCCTTTGCCAGATGTTCTTTTAGGCGGCATTTGAGATCCAAAGGGGTGCGCGTGTGTGTATATACCCTAGATTAAGGTCCCTTTCCCCCTCTTTCCTCATCCTCCTTATTTTTGGTGCTTGTCGCACGAAAGACAACGCGCCCCATCCACGCAACGCTCGCGCTCCGGTCCTTGTTCCTCTCTGCGCTAAAAGCTGCAGCTAGAGCCCCTCCACCCTGGCAGCCTTTGGGACTCCCCCCATCGCCCCCTCTCCGAGCCCACGGCTTGTTTTTATGGTGTCAGAAAAGGAGCAGATTTTCGGGATCCCAGCTGAAAACGCCATCTGTTTCCAATGAATTCCCCCATTGGCTTTTCACGACGTTGCTGGCGGATTCTTGCTTGCAAATTCCTTCGCGCTCCCAGGGCTTGTTTTTGTTGGGGGAGGGGAGCATAACTTCACACAGGCAGAGGGTTGTTCCTACCCAAAAAATCCTCCAGTTTCTTTTTACCTCGGGGGTCCCCCTCCCCTCCCCTCCCCGCATCTGAGGCAAAGGAGCAGGCCAGGAGAAAGGGATTATGAAGGCTATGGACTGTCTGACCATTGTCTGCAGTTCATTTATTTGGAAAACCTCCCCCCCCCCTTTGAGAAGTGTGAAATTATTGCACCAAGGCAAATAGTCCTTGCAAAGAAACAACAAACTGTCAATTTTGTATTTCTCCAGACTAGGCGTGTAGCTATAATATTGTTATTATTGTTGCTGTTATTATTATTGTTATTAATGTGTAGGGGGGAAATCTTTCCACCCTTCCTAACCTTCTGCACTCTGAAGCCATTCTGATGAGGTTCTTGGACAGGGGAAGCTGGAACCATCTCCAGTCTATCACTTGCTTTCTGTTTAGAGTGTGAAAAAAGGATAAATCACCTGCATTTAGACCTTCTGGAAAGGCACAGTGAGATTAAGGAGGTGACTGAATTCTTTCTGTTTGTCTTTCTTCCTTCCTTCCTTCATTTTGTGCAAAAGATGCTGGAGCTTTAGAGATCGTTTGGCAAGAAGGGACTTGATCTCTGAATTGGGTTGTGCGATACGGTGTGTGCAGGATTCCTGATTACTATTATCCCTCTCGGTGGCTCAGACCTATCTGCTGGCACTGTTTTGGGGGACCTCTGCGGTCTGGCTTCCTGGGGCTGCAGGGTGGGCTGAGAGTTCTGCCCCACCAGTTGTCCCTCTTTTCCCAGATGCCACCAGCTTCTCAAAGCCGCCGCCATTTGTTGTAAGATGTGATCTTTCTTTAATTGCTTTGAATGTAGGTGCTACAGGGCTCGTATTAGACCCTCAGGATGGTAACTCTGGGTTGCAGAGGACTCTCACTAGACCAAACCAAAAGAGATCCATGCAGTAAAATGCCTTGGTTCTTTTTCCTCTGGACCTCCAGACTCAGAGGACGGTGATGTAGCAGCCATCACTAGCAGCGACTGAAATGACTTTCTGGGCTCTGAGTCTTTTGTGCTGATCCCTTTTTAAAGGCATCTAGTCAAGTGGTCACTATGGTATTTTGAAACAGCAAGATCTGTAAGTTGATTGTGCCCTGCGTCAACCAAGTGCTCTTTTGTGTCTTCCTTTGACTGCAAAAAGATGACTTTCTTCTTGATGATCCCACCATTATCTTCCTTCCTTCCTTCCTTCCTTCCTTCCTTCCTTCCTTCCTTCCTTCCTTCCTTCCTTTCTCTGCATGCAGGATTAAAAAAATCCTGTGCCCCCTTTTTCCATCCATAAGCTAAAAGCCCCCCTGATGTTTCAGCCATTCCTTGCAGAGGGTCAACGGGCGTCACTCCCAAGTAAATATATTTTTGGCTGTCTCTATCTCTCAACTCGCCTCCATGGGTGTTTACTTGGAAGGATGTCCCAGTGAGTTCCAAAGGAGTGTTTTAGCTCCTTGCACCTAAGAGTTGCTCTCAAGCAGGCTGCCTTGGAAACAGAAGGGCTTGACCGGTCTAAACAAGATGCATTTTATTTGATTTTCTAAACAGAAGCAAGTATAGAACTCCCTCTGGAAAGGACCCTTCCGTCTGGGTGAACTGCTTTCCGCTCAAATTCAGTTTCACAGACAGAAAGTGTGTTTTGCTAAGGCACAAACAACCTTGAAATCAGCACATCACCAGACATTAAACTGCCCAGACTGAGAGTCCTTTTCGTGCGGAGCTGTGTACATAAAGCTGAATCTTTGGACGATTTGAGAAAGGGGGGAAAAACCACCTTTGGGCCAGTTCATGGAAGGCAAGGCAATCCATAGCCATTAACCCTGACGGCAGCGTGGCTTTCCTTAGCCGAAGGAAGTGTTCTGCCTTTGAAGGCCGGCTGCCGGGAGACAGAGAGCAGGCCAAGCTGGGTGGGTTTCCTTGTGCAGCTGGCTGGCGAATGTGGCCGGATCCAGACCCAGGCCAAAAAACCTTAGCAAGCGATACTCCAGAGTATTGCCCTTCCATGGTTGGCGCTGGCTTTGTGCATTTTCACGATGCACACATTCAGGTATTGGGCTGGTGCAACATACCCAGAAGTGCATATTGCCTCCACTGTGCATGTGTGACCATCTCTTCTATCTCCGGCACATGCGCAGTGGACAGAAATAATGGAACTTCCCTCTGCAAAGGTACATAATAACACTGTTGGTGGAAAACTCACCAGAACTTCCGAGTTTTCCAGCAGCAGTGATCTATTACACCTTTTAAGGTGGATATACTGGGACTCTGATAGTGTAGCCACAGATGTGTGTGGGAACCCCACTATTGCACAACTATAATGGTCCTATATTTTCCCCATCAGGATGCAGCCTGTGACTAGATAGGCCATGGGTCTGAAACATTAGGATGCTTCCTGTATTCTTGTACATCATTCCCAAACTAGCAAGACCTTACCTGAGAAAGCATCCTTGATTTGATCATGGTTCATGACCAGCAGTGGCTCATCTCGCTGAGCTATGAAGCTCATGGGGTGTTTGAAAGTCATCTGGAGTATACATCTCAGACATGTGCCTTGTAGGAACAAGTTGACATTTGGTGGTGGCAATCAGTGGTGCATCACCAAAAAATGTGTTGAAGGGGAAGGGAGGGGAGCTCTGTTCCTTTCCAGAACTTGCTTCATGTAGGCTAGAACACCTCTTGGGGTGAGAAATGCAAAACAACAGAGTTCTTTAACAGGTTTGTAGAGGAACCTCTCAGCCATGGGAGATAACTGCAATGAAATTTCCATGTACTGAGAAGTACAACGGAAATGATGCGAGAAATGAGCAGACCAGCTCTGGTGAAAGTGACTGAAGATCTGGAATTTCAGGAGATAAGTTAGGTCCTCTGGATTTGATGAGCTCAGAATTCACCCTCCAAAGTCTGACTTGTGTCAATGGAGAGGTATCTACTCTGTTCATCTGATGGTGTCTAGCTTTCTTGGGGACCATGGCCTTTCATGAAGTTTCCAGAGAGGACCTCTGTGCAGAGCTTTTTATAAAGTATCTACTGCTAGGAGGACTAAATTTGGAACCGTTCAGGGTGAATTCTCAAGGTGACACCAGCTGGAATGAAGACTTAATTTATATATCTTTAAATTTGCAGCTTTTCATTTCTTCTTTCTATTTCAGACGTTCAATAGGCAGATCTGATTGTATGGCGTAACATTTATAAGCAATTGATCCGGCACAGGGCCAGATCATAAATGAGATATCTGTACAAAGTAGCAAGTTGAAATAATGCAATAAAACGGAAAAATGGAAAAATCTACAGTACATAAAATTTCAGAGGAACTGAGTTTTTGCCTCCTTATTCTGATGGCATTTACATAGAATTTTGCTGTGTTTCTCATAATGCTCATAATGTATGACATAATAAATTCAAGGTCATTCATTCACATGCATACAGAAGGAGAAGCTGATCTCAGATAATTCCCCTGTCTAGAGGCACCTTCTTATCAGACAAATAAATGGCCTTTGGTCCCGAATTTCCCTGGAACAAGAGATGCACTATCAAGCACTCACAAGTGAAGGCGAGAAAGCAGAGAGGGAAGTCTGTGTTGTTAAAATACCTTCTCAGTCTTGAAAAATGATTCCAAATGATTCTATAGCAGGGCAGGAAGTTGCTAAGATGGGCAAGGCCAATGAGATCTCTTGGACAGAGATGATTTGGCCCCAGTAACCCATGCTCTGATAACCTCCAGGCTAGACTGCTGTAATGCGCTCTACGTGGGGCTGCCCTTGAACATAGTTCAGAAGCTGCAGCTACTGCAGAATACACCTGCTAGATTGCTGGCTGGAGGCATGTCACACCAGTCTTAAAAAAGTTGCACTGGCTGCCAATTCACTACCGAGCTCAATTCAGGGTGTTAACTTTAACGTATAAGGCCCTGTATAAGAGAAATAGCCGTGTTAGTCTAATTCGAAAAGTCCAGCAAGGTAGTTAGTAGCACTTGGAGACTAACAGGCGAAGGGTTGGTGGCATGAGCCTTCGTAGGCACGTCCACTTCTTCAGATGTAAATGACTTGGGCCCCAAATATCTGAAGGAACACCTACACCCATATTGAGCTGCCCATGCCTTAAGATCTGGAGAGGAGGGCAAGATCAAGGGCTCTGCAAGTAATCCATTTAGTACAAAATCTTTGCAGAATGGCTGCACTTGATTATACAGATGAAATAGAAGGGAGCAAGCAGATGTTCTGAAGCCAAATCAGACACGATTCCTGGGTCCCTTTTCAACATGGGGCCCTGGGGATTGTGGGTACAACAAACTGGAATAACAGGGAGTCACCACTGCGTCCATAGGACATTCCATGTATCCTTGCATGGTATGTGGTCCTCAGTGAAAGGGCACAGAACATCATGTGTTTCCTCCTGGCACCCAGGAGGACAAGGCAAAAGTGAGGCCCATTGGGTTCAAATGAGAAGGTGGTGGTGGTGGTAAAGGTTAGTTCAGTCGTTCTTCAGGCCAGCAGGTCTTAGGGAAGCTGACATCACCGTTGGGTTAGGAGGGACAGGCCCACCCAGGCCCACCCTTAGGACAAATGCCTCTGGTGGCCCTGTTTGCTCACAGAATCCTCGCCGTGGGATACTGACCACACTGTTGTTTGCATCCCAGACACAGTTTATGTAAATGATGTCATCTGTGTAAAAGTTAAGCCTCTCTCTCTCTTGAGTGCAAAAAAACCGCAAAGTGCAATTATTGCATGAATAACATGGCGGAATTCCAAAAAGTAAATGCGTCCCTTCACATCCCTTTCCTCTCCATGGTAAATCAGGATGCGGCGCAAAAGTCCATAGAAGGGGACTCCAAACTCAGCTCTACCAGTTTATGGTTACCTGTTGGTTGCCGTTAACTCACTGCTTGTGAATTAATAGGGTTTCACTACAGTCCAAAAGAAGAAAAGCTGAGGATCAATGGAACTATACTGGGACTGGCTCGGATAGGTGCCAGAATTGTACCTGGTTTTATACCCGTTCTGAATGCAGCTCAAGAAAACTTAAAGGTTCTGGAGGACCCAAAGCAGGTGCTCAGAGAAAGCAGTGCGGTGTTTGTAGATGATACTCTGGGTTCAGTTTGTGAAGGAAGAACTGCGGGCAGTTAGCAGTTATGAATGTTGCAAATTGCCACGGAGGTACGTTAGAACCACAAGCCTTGCACGGGCCCAGATGACGTTCCGTCAGACCTCCAGCTGAACTTATTCTGCCTTGTCTGCATAATAAGCGTGGAGTTTCCAGTTTTATGTGTGTGTGTTTTCATGAGGACTGAAATTTGCTTGTAAAACTCTTTTAAAGGCTCTGTAACCTGCAATTGTCAAATATTGTAATTAAGAATGGAAACCCCATAACGCAGCCACGGTTTAGAAAAGAAAAACACCGTAGCCTCTAATGGAAGGAGTGGATATTTAATTGGGCCTCTTAGCTGCTCCTTGCACCTGAGTTCACCTTGCTTCGTGTGCGCAGTTTTCCAAAAGAAGAGGGGGAAGGGAGAACCTATGACTCCAAGCCAAAAACAAGGCTTTAGTGCATCCGTGGCAAAGTTGGGCAGGTTAGCGTCTGCACACAGACACGTAAAGTGAGAGTATATTGCATTAGTGCCCCCCTAAAGGTGATGGGCATGGATTTCCGTCCCTCCAAATCTAGCCCCTTTCTTCCCTGCGCTAAACTCCAACTCTTCTGTTCCTCCATCACTGTGTTTACAACTAGATGGTGAAGCCGAAGTCAGAACAGGCCGCGCTCCATGTCTGAGATCTTGAAAAACAAATGCGTGATCTAGTTCTGTGTGAGGAATTTGGTCGCTACATATGCCCAGAGGTGGATAGGTGGGTGTTTCTACTCGCCCTCTTCCCTCCTATCAATCTCCTGGGACTTGGATTTTTCCAGCACCAAAATATCACGGTGGGTGGAGAGAATTACTTAGAACTCCATCTAGAGCTTTGCGGGAGACAGGCAAGGACGGCATGAAGCCCTTGGGTTTTCCACTGGAGACGCAGAGAGTGAATCTGTTTGGGGCACTGTCCCCTTCCGGCGAGATTGGTCTTTCAGCAGCAGGAGGGTGCACCAACGATGTGGCCATTTTAAGCACTTCCGCATTCCCGGTAAGCCAGAAATGCACCAAGTGCTTTCTCTGCAAAATCCCTGCTGCCAGCAAATGTGTGCTAGCAAAATGAATCACACCAAAGAGCTTTTGGCTCACAGGCAGGCCAGTGTGAAAAGGCCCACAGATTCCATGGATGACTATGAGAATTGCAGTGTTGAATCAGATGGAAGGCCCAGTTGGGTTGCTCTCTTTCCAACCAGAACAGCCTTTTGGAGGCCCACAAACCTGTCAGGGGTCTCATACCAGCCCCCCAAAGCCAAGTCCCCATGGAGACAGGGGGAGAGCTAGAGAGTGGGTGTCTCTGCAGAGCTGCCTCCCTGGCCTCTCCACGTTGGAGCACAAAGGCATCTGATGATGTGACAATTTAGGCGCTCTTCGGAGAGCACAAAGACGCCCCTGCGCCCTGAAGGGGCCTCTGACAAAGAGGGTGTCCTTCTCTGGGTCAGTGGGGCACCTTTTACCGTCCCAAGTGAAAACACAGGAGCTGGGCTGTCTGGTATTCATAGGCTGCCTGAGCACTGGTCTGTAAGATGTGTCTCAGGACCCATTCACTTTCCAGCATAAATGCTTCTTGGCTTCATGTGAACTATGTTTTCATATTTATACTATTAGGATTTTAACTATTTTTAATCTTTGTACACCACTTTGAGATTTTATTGTAATAGGAATCAGTGTAGACAGACAGACAGACTTGTGAAGTTGGTGGAGATATGAGAAGGAGCCCCAGTAAAGCTGGTGACTGAGAGAACAGAGACGTCCATCCTTCCTCCCTCCCTCCCTCCCTCGTGTGCATTTGTGTTTGGCTTGCGGTGCTCCCTTGATATCAGTTCTCCACACCTGGCCTTGCAATCAGCTCCTCCACCTGAGGATGCTGCAATGTTTTGACAAGATCTCTTTGCACGTTGCTTTTCCTGTAATGTTTTGTGTTTGCGTGTGTGTGAGGCAGAGCAAGCCAGCCAGAGGATGTAGGCGCAAGGCATTCAGCCGAAGGCTTTTTTGTCTGACGTTTGTTCCATGATGGAGACAAGCCGAAGCTGATGGAGGGCAGGCACCTGAACAGGTCTCAAATATGCAGGTGTCATTTGCAGGCAAAATTCCCATGATAAAAACAGGCAGTTTGCATGTATGTATGTATGTATGTACTGGACGTGTGAAGCAAAGAGTGCTGCTGGTTTGATCTCCAGCGTCCCTGCAGGAGAAAGTCATGGCAAAACCTTTCTGTAGCTACCAAGAAAACTGCGTGGAGATGCCTGTGGACTTACCTCAAACCACCACCGCAACACACATTAACACTGCATGTCCAGTGGGCTTTTTGAAGCCCTGGAACGCATCCTGCACTCAGTCAGTGAAACAACAATCCTGCAACTGGTGGAACCACCCAGTGGGAGGAACGGGTTTGCTTTCTGTCTCTGAATACAAAAGCAATGCAGCGCAAAACCTTGGTTTGGTCAGCCAGTTTGGTCTAGTGGTCAGGGAGCCGGACTCTTACCTGGGAATACCGAGTTCAATTCCACACGCCTCCACAAAGCCAGCTGGGTGACCTTGGGCTAGTCACAGCTCTCTTCTGAGCTCTCACAGCCCCTCCTGTCTCACAGGGTGTCTGTTGTGGGGAGAAGAACAAAAGGCTTGTCAGCCCCTTTGAGTCCCCTTGAATGGGTGAGAAAACGGGGTAGAAAAGACAACTCTTCTCCTTCTCCTTCTCCTTTCGTCCCACCTAATCTGCAAAAGCAACTCAGGACACAAGCCCTACTATTAGGTATCACAATTCTCAATTCCAGATCCAATTATGAAGTAGAAGGATAAAGATAATGCTCAAAATAATTATTAAAAAAAAACAGAAGAAGGGGGAAAAAGTCTAAAGCATCTATTAGGTTGAAAGCATCACAACAAATATCAAGCAAAATAAAATGATCAGATGTGGTATCTCCTTCCCCTCCTCTCCTCTCCCCTTCCTCTTCCTCTGCCCCTCCCTTCTCCTCACCACATTTTTACCAGTCACCTAACACAGGACCTGGTTTAGCAAGTTCTTCCACAGGGTGAGCTCAGCCATAGGAAAAAGGCCTACAGGTGTGCAGCTGTTCCTCTGCCTACACCAGGCTGTTTCTCCCCAGGCATGAATGGCAAACCAGTGACTCATATGGTCAAAGAACGTGTAAGAACACCACTGACTCATAGACTGCTCAGCCTTTAGACCACCACAGCACACTGTCTCTCCTCATTCATCACCCTGGCTTCCAGAAGCAGCCTAGGGCAGTACTGGGAGAACCCTACCTTCACAACTAGTAGACTTTAATAGCCCTGTCCTCTGTAGATCTGTCATGGGAGACTAGTCTAGAAGGTGGGTGCCAACACAGAGAAGGCCCAGCTGCGGTCAGTCATAAGATGGCATTCACTGTCTTGTGGTACTGCAGCAGGGCCTCTCCTGAAGATCTGAGGTGTATACTGAAGAGAGCAGTCTGCCAGGTGGGCTGATCTCAGGTTGTATGCCAAAGATGGAACCTTGAATGTTACCTGGGAGTTAACAGGTGTGATGTATGCATAGTGAGGTGGCCCATTCAGCAACCTGACCGTAGACATTGGTTGTCGCTTCCAGACCAGGCACAGCTGCATAGAGTCTGCATTATAGTAATCTCAACAAGAGGTTTTCAGTGCACAGACAACAGTGGTGAGATTACTTCTGCCCAGATACAAGCTGGTCATAGTTACCGCCAGCTTCCAGTGCTGGAAAAGGGTCAGTGTGGTTGCAAAAAATGGAGATAGGGTGGCAGCAGGAGACTTCACAGACCCACGAGGGGTCCGAGACTGGTAAATGGAGGCCCAGCCTACTTTATGAGAGCGCCTATTCATGGGTCCATCAACTACATGACATAATCTCCTGCTGTGATCTCTCCTTGCAAATATTGGGGCATACCAGCCAGTTAGCTAAGGAGATTTTTAAGCAGTGTGTGATGGACATTAGTGCACAAAATGATATTGTGATCCTGCCTAACTTAAAATCACTAAAATGGCTAGAACAAACAAAATCTAATTTCCAACTTGAAAAATATTTAGTTTACAAAATGTCCAAAGTAGTTAAGGCAACAATTTACATATGCACGTTTTGAACTCATTGACAGGTGCCTTAGGAAGAAAGACTGGGCGCAGCAATGGTTGAAAACCTTTTTCATCTCTTGCTTACCTCTCCCTTTTGGTCTAGTGGTTAGGGAGCTGGACTCTTATCTGGGAATACCGGGTTCGATTCCGCCCTCCCCCATGAAGCCAGCTGGGTGACCTTGGGCTAGTTACAGCTCTCTTCTGAGCTCTCACAGCCCCACCTACCTCACAGGGTGTCTGTTGTGGGGAGAAGAATCTCCTCACTTAAATGAGTGAGAAAATCAGGGTAGAATAGCCAACTCTTCTTCTTCTTCTTCTTCTTCTTCCCTTGTATTCTTCAATAAGAACAACTTGTTTGGGCCCCCTTTTACAAAATGCGTCCCATTGGAACGCAGAACATAAGGTGACTTACCTTCTGCAGGGAGAAACCCCCCAGGTGATATATAGGGTAGCTTTGTGTTTTGTTAAGGCTATCCAATTTAGGAAATTATCCATTGAGTTGAATGGGGTGTGTTGTGTGATTGGGACAAATGATGGTGTTATTTTTATTTTATTTTTTATTGATCCTTGCATGTTTTATATGGTTTTATCTTTTTGTGAACTTGATACGGTCATGTATGAAATTCAGTTCATGCCTACATCTAGGAAGAAGGAGGAAGGATGGAGAGACAGGAATATGGTCACCATCTTCTCCTCTTCTTTCCCGGTTCTGCCTGAACAAACTGCATCTTTGCACTCTTAATACTTCACTGCCACCTAGTGGACCTTCTTGTAATGGATTTTTTTGTAACAGATACAGTGGCCTTCAGTGGACAAACCTTGGCTTCCTACTGTACAGAACTGGTGAAAATGGCAAAGTGCCGTCAAACAAGGCCAGTATTCCCCTCCTTAAAGTGCCAGTTTGGTCTAGTGGTTAAGGAGCCGGACTCTTAATTGGGAATACTGGGTTTGATTCCACACTCCTCCATGAAGCCAGCTGGGTAACCTTGGGCTAGTCACAGCTCTCTCTCCTGAGCTTGCACAGCCCCACTTACGTCACAGGATGTCTGGTGTGGGGAGAAGAACGGAAGGTTTGTCAGCCCCTTTGAGTCCCCTTAAATGGGTGAGAAAAGCCAACTCTTTTTCTTCTTGTCAAGGATCTTTTTGTACTTCAGCAACTGGGAACATCCACAGATGCTTTGGTTTGGAGCATCCACACAGCGCACAGTCATTCCCATCTTGGAGCAGCTCTGAGCATGTGAGGCTGCCCATAGCTCCACAGCTATACTAGGAGCATCTGCCATGTTCCTAGTAAACCCCTGCATGGAGCCTTCGCATGATCACACTTCAGCAGCACTGAGTTAAGCTTTGGAAAGGGGTCAGCGTTTGCAGTGTGGGAAATGCCAGCCTCCATACCAGATCTTAAATTCCTTGCAACACCATGCCAGGGAAATTAAGCACAAAAACGCCTTTCGACTAATTCAGTCTTCCCTTGGCAAAGCTGCCTTTGCAGTCTAACAGCATGGGCAATACCCCCACCATCAGTCCAGCATAATACATCTAGCTCTCGCTAGCTCTGCAGAAGGGACATTCATGAGTCCACATTAAAACGGAGATCATTCCTTGTGTCCACTTGTGCTCCCAAGAGACCAGGACTCAGTGCAAGCATCCACGAAAGGAGTGCACCATTTGCACTGTTAATATCCACAGCGAGCTGCTTAGAGAAATAGAAGCACATGCATCAAAGCAGGGTCATTAATAAGGGAACTGAACGTGGCCATTGGGTGCCTTACCACTAGGGATGTGCACAAATAGTTGTAGTATCCAAAACTCAGCCGAATTCGGACATTCAAACTCAAATCAAATGTTACAGTATTTGTATGCTAACATTTGAACAAATACAAATGTTTCTGGACATTTATACAAATAGTTCGGACATTCGTTAAGCTGGAGAAATGTATCAGATTTGTATCTGTTCGTATTGAATGTGTTCTGTTCATACGAATACAGATTTTTGAACATTCGATTCATTTCCCATCAAATGCCAAAAAAAAAAATCCATGCACACCCCTGCTTCCCACTGCTTCCCTAACTAAAGAAGAGCCCAGAATCCGTCCCTAAAGCATTCCAGCTGCCCCTTGGTGGCTCAGAAATGCCCTTTCTTCTCTGCGCTCCCCCTCCTCACACCTCGGCCACACAATAAAACACACCATTTTAGGAATGTTGGCTCTGTTTTCATGGTACGTCTTCCTTTGACGCCTCGCCCCATGCTGTTGAAATCTGACCTAATTCCTTTGCACATTGTGGTAAATTTATTGCTCTCTATTTTGTCTTTTCCCCATTCTTTTCATGCGCTCAGCTCATTTCTCAGAGCCACCACCTCCAGGCCTCCACCCATCCCCTTTTCTCCCCTCCATGCCCAGTGAAATCAGTTTTACAGGCTCTTTGACCAACGTGTGTGCGCGCGCACACACACACACCTTTTGTCATGCAAAAAAGCCTCCAATAATCAGCTTATTCTTTTGCAAAGAGGAGCCCTTCAATGATTAGCAGTTCAAAGGCCCCCAGAACTTAATGGCCTGCCAGGGGGTGGCCCCACTCCCACAAAGCTTTTTTACGCTGCCCTGGTCATTGCAAAGCTGCTCCCCCTCGGTGCCGCTGTGACTCTATAGCACTATGGTGAAAAGGAGCATCAATCACTGCTCTGGGGCTCTTAAGGCTGGTGGGTTGCCTTGGTGAACCTGCGGCCACAACCGCTTTGCAGGGTTCTTCTAGCCCCTGCGTGGGAAGCCTTTGGAACCCTTCTAGTCACCAGGCACTCAGGGGATGGCTTGGTTTGGACTGTAGATCACTAACAACAAGAGTGTTAATGATAACTAGAATTAACTTCTCCTTTTTTATAACACATTGTGCATGAGTCTTAATTGTTATTAAACAGACCCCAGTGGCTTGCAACGTTTGTAATAGTGAGTGCTCACCTGTATTGGAGAGAGGGAGGGAGGAGATTCCTTTCCATCCCAAAAAAATTGCCTACAGTTAGATTGAGCCCTGTTTAAATGAGACCTTGCTCAGTGCACAAGAATTCTACCAATCAGGAGAACCTGTAGTGGTGATCTGATCCATGAGCAGGTTCTCTTCCATTTAGGCCAAAGAGTTAAACCCCATAGTAGCAATCACTGCCGTTCTTGCTTCCCATGAGTTTTTCTAGTGCCTCTTTAAAAGTATCCATTTTTGGAGCCAGTTTTATTAACTTCATGCAGGATGAAGAAAGAGCTTCCTACCCGCCTGTGGTGAAGCTTCAAAGTTCCAAAGATGGAACCCAAAGACATAAGAACATAAGAGGAGCCATGCTGGATCAGGCCACAGCCCATCCAGTCCAGCATCCTGTCGCACACAGTGGCCCACCAATTGCCCATGGGCATCTCAAGCAGAGACAAGGGCAAACCTTCTCCTGCTCTCCAATCCCAGCAAATGGCCTTAGAAATATCCTACTTGTTCCCATGGCCTGAAAGATGTACTTGGGTTCCATTCTAGTAGCCATTGATACATCTGTCACCCATAAATTTGTCTAGCCGTTTCTTAAAGCCATCGAAGCCTGTAGCTGTTACCACCTCTTCTGGCAGCCCATTCCATAAACCAATGACCCTCTGAGTGAGAAATCCTTCCCCTTTCCTGATCTGACTCTCCTATCCATCAGCTTCATAGATGCCCCCTGGTTCTAGTGTTGTGTGATAGAGAAAATAAATTTCAAACTGCCTTCCTTTAGTAGAAGATTCCCACAGCTGCGTGCATGCAAATAAACCATGAAATTGGACGCGGGTTGCAGGGTCCATTCATAAAACAACAGCAACAGGAGCAGAAATAGCCCTGAGCAGGGATGCTTAAGGTCTGCTCTTCAGACATGCTTGAACTTTGGGCATCCCTGTCCTAGAAGGCGGATGCTGCCTGTGCCATGAGTCCTCTGCTGCACCTCTTTTGCTGATGCATGCTTGGACCATCCCACGCACATGAATGCGGTCTTACTGCTTTTTCCTCCCATGTAAAAAGCGGGCAAATCTGGTACCGATTTGACGGAACACGAGGAGCCCTTTGCGGACACCTGTGCCAAAGCTGGGGCCGCCCTTCGCCTTCAGACATGCCCAGGCTACCAGTATGAGATGACTGGGATACATTGGCTGCATGGCACAAGCTCCCTCCGGGTGGCTCATCTTTTCCTCCTCGGAGCTGGAAATGCCAGCGGGAACAGTTGCGTCCTCGTTCACCCGCGATTGTAACGCAGATGCACCGTGTGTTGGTGGAAAATGGATGACGTGGAGCAGAATGTTCCCGGCTTCTATACAAATTCGTTTTCTCGGCCGGTGCCAGAGCCGCCCGCTCAAGGGAGTTGTATTGCCTGGGGCTGAGACTTGGAGGGAGTGCCCTTGTTTTCCCAGCAGAGACGGTTCTCAAACTGCGAGGCAGAGGCAGCTCTGTCGAAAGGGCAGGTGCAAGTTTGGGAGAAGCAAGGAGGCAGCAAGACCTGAGCAGCAGCGTTTCCCCTCCGCTCAGCTTCTGAGAGCTTTTGGATGAGGCATGTACAGATGATGCCCACGCAACGTGAGACGGCGTTGCTTTTGGCTTCCAAATGGAACAGCCCTCGGGGAATGGGGTGGAAGAAAATCTTCAAGGAAAAAAAAAATCACATAGAAATGCCAAGATCGCAGAGGTGCAAGGGTCGGGAGCACACAAGGCGGCCTTTTCTGTGGTGGCCCCCAAAGTCTAACCGCCTCCCTCTAGAACAGTGGTTCTCAACCTGGGGGTCGGGACCCCCTTGGGGGTCGAATTACCCTTTCAGAAGGGTCGCGACGAGTCTCCCGCCACCCTTTCCTCCCAGCTCCCAGCTGCTCCGCCTCTGTGGTTGGCAGTCTCCACAACATGAGGAACTCCATTAAGGGGTCGCGGCATTAGGAAGGTTGAGAACCGCTGCTGTAGAAGTTCTCCAGGTACATGCATTATATGGTTTTCAGATCTCTTCACCCAGGATGCTTTGATGCTTAGCTTCCTCTGGGTAGCGCAACAGGGGAGAAGGAGGGTTATATTATAACTATTCTTTAAATAATACTTTATATATTTTACCTTTTTATGGCTGTTACTCGTCCTGGGACCTTTTGGTGAAGGACTGTTTATGAATTCTTAAATAAATATTGTTTAAAAAAATTAAGATTGTCAATTCATCATGCAAAAAGACCCCATCCCAAAGGTATACACTGAGTAGCCAGGCACGAGGGTCCCCGTGATGTGAAGACTTTTGGAAGACTCCCTATGTGCCTGGCTGTAGTAGATACCACCAGAGGGTTGTTGTTATCTCCCCGGCTTTGCACCACTGATATCAAGCTGTTGGGAGATCCACCGGCATGCTGAACACGCCCAGCGTTATCTCTGTGTTCCATCTGATTCTGGGGAAAGAGTCCAGGTGCTTGGCAGTTTTCTGGAATGGGTAATTAGCTGGAGGTGGATCAATAGACGGAAGACAAATCCAGACAAGATGGAGGTTGTTTGTGTTTTTCAGGCTCCTGAGTTCACCTTAAGAGAAAGTGGCCTTTCTTGATGAGGTTGCATCTCCTGGAAGGGTGCGCTGTGAGTCCTGGGAGGAAAACTCTGGCTTCACTTTTAGTTTATTTATTTATTATTTACATTTATATCCCGCCCCATACCCGAAGGTCTCTGGGCGGGTTACAAGCTTAAAACAACAGATTAAAACAGAATAGACATTAAAAGACTTTAGAAATGCAACACTCTAAAACAATACGCATTATGCTTAAAATGATAGTGTCTGACCTGGGTGGGAAATATATTCAGCTCCGACAAAGGCCAGGGAAAAGAGGTGCGTCCTCACTGCCTTCCTAAATATATATAAGGAAGGGGCAAGACGCACCTCAAGGGGGAGGCTATTCCATAGTCTGGGGGCCATCACAGAAAAGGCTGTCTCCCTGGTGCCTAGCAGCCTCACTACTGAAGGTGGTGGGACAACCAGGAGTCCTCACCACTTCATCTTAAGGCATGGGTAGGTCGATAGAGGTAGGGGCGAGGGGTACCTGCTTCCAGCCCCTGGTAGAGGTAGGGGTGAGGGGTACCTGCTTCCAGCTCCTACTGGTGCTTTCTGGATAGAGACTTGCTCTGATAATATTCAGTCGGACTATTGTAACACACCCTGCGAGAGGTTGCTCCTGAAGATGGTCTGGAAGTTGCATCCAGGGAAACATCCAGCTGCTTGTGGGATTTCTTGGCCCTAAACCCATTGGAGTGAAAATATAGAAAGGGTCTGTTTTAAAAGACTCTTGCTCCCCCTGAGATTTTAGGGTAACGGGTAGGATAAATTGCAGATTACAAATCAATTACAAGAGAGGGAGATGAAATTAATGTCTACCCCACTTTGCCAGTTAAATCAGGAGGCATCCCTGCCCTTAGAATCCTAGGTGCCGGAGATCTGCATGGGCCAAAATTGTGTCATCTGTTCACCATCAAAACTATTTTGACAGCAAACCGTTCAATCGGACAAATGGTTGTTTGTGTCCAATTTCGGGCTTGTTTAAAAAACATTTCTAAAGACAGTTATTCCCATTTAAAAACCCCTTCCAAGGGCAAAAGCTCAGCAAACACAAAGTGTTCTATATCATTCATGTTTGCAAGCAGGGGTCGGCATCGATCCAACTGAATTTCTGGATATGCAAACCAGCTCATGTAAAATGTGTTGAGAACACTGAATCTTCAAACGTGACTGAATTTTCAAATACAAAGCAAGCTTTGCACAGCTCTAGGAGAACAAGAAGAGTTGGGTTTTCTACCCCGCTGTTCTCGCCAATTTAAGGGGACTCGAAGCAGCTGACAAAACTTCTGTTCTTCTCCCCTGTGAGACAGGTGGGGCTGTGAGAGCTCAGAAGAGAGCTGTGACTAGCCCAAGGTCACCCAGCTGGCTTCATGGGGGAGGGTGGAATCAAACCCAGTATTCCCAGATAAGAGTCTGGCTCCCTAACCACTAGACCAAGCAGGAGAGACCATTGTAACAGTAATGTATCAGTAAACCTTTTTGCAAATATCTGTAGGTCTGCCACACCTGGGATTTGCACTTCTCCTCCACGACACCAGTACCTCCGTCCTTTTCCAGCCTTCTGGCGTTGTGGGATATTGGCACATTTGCTGCGATAAACAACTGCTCCGCTCCTTTTGTGTTGCTTTCACACGTTTCCCTTCCTCCCGCCCAAGCCCCTTCTGACGAGCTGAGGTTGCCGAGAGTGAGTTCCCTGCGCCGGGATCCTTGCCAAGGGAACTGAGTCACGCAGGTGTTTGCACACTCCAGAGGTGCTGGGTGCAGATGCAACGTGCCAACTGTGGCAGCATCCTTGGCAAGCAATTAGCCCAGCAAGTGCCGGTCGATGCATTGTTCTGTTCCCAAGGGAGAGGGAACCTGATCATCCTACAGCAGGAGGGAGGGGGTTAGTAAAGCAAGGCGTAACTCTAATCCAGGTGTAACTCTAATCATGGGGTGAAGGTCTCAAACTGACTTATTAATGAAGGACTGTTTTAACTGATAAGATCGATTAGGTTTTAAGCTCCGTGTTCCATTTCCTGGAACTTTGTATTGTATTTTCCCAAATCTTAACCTGTAGGGGGGGTGGGGAAGAGGGGGGAGGATACCTTATTCTGTGATACTAGAGCAAATACAGCTGATTCTCACCAAGACTGTATTCATGTTTGCCACCAGATGTGATCACAGCTATAGGTACAGACTACCTAGCAACTATAGGCCCTGTCTCTGATAGTTACTAGTTGGTTTTTCTGTTCGGATTTCTTCATCTGTTTTTATTCAGTGTATTTTTATCCTGCTCTTAAGCCTAGAAAGGTATTCGAAGCAGCTTATGAAGCTAGAACATCCCTGCCATCAGCGTTATGATCTAAAAAGTCATGACACACTGGGAGCGAAGAGGAAGGATAAGCTTTATGTTAGATCAGATCAGGAGGCCCTGAAATCCCATATTCTCTCCCCCTGAGCCAGTTTGGCCTAGTGGTTAGGGAGGCGGACTCTTATCTTGGAATACCGGGTTCTATTCCACTCTCCCCCATGAAACCAGCTCGGTGACCTTGGGCTAGTCACAGCTCTCCTCTGAGCTCTCACAGCCCCACCTAACTCACAGGGTGTCTGTTGTGGGGAGAAGAACAGAAGGTTTGTCAGCCGCTTTGAGTCCCCTTAAATGGGTGAGAAAAGTGAGGCAGAAAAGCTAACTTTCTTCTTCTTCCCACCCTCTACCTCTCCTGCAGCCAAATTGCAAGGAAGGATCCTGATGGTGCAAGTCTGTGGCAGGGTGAATGGGAAAGTGCCCTGGTTCCATCCCCTCTCCCTTTCCTACCTTTTCGGGGTGAAATTATTGCCTATGATGATGAGGTCAGAGCATGAGCATCTGGCAAAATGGCAGCGCATACAGTTGGAGTTCCCAGAGAACCCTGTGGTTTCCTTTGCGCCTGTTGATTTTTTGAGGAGCCACATGGGGAAATTGCACATGCTTGCAACCTTGCCCTGTTCAAGGAAGCTTCTCGCTGCTGCAGAATGTGACATAACAGGCACGCCATGTGGTTGTGATTCTGCTTTGCACGAGAAACGGGTTGAACCCTTTTATTGTTTTGGCAAGAAGCGTTTCAGAAAACAGCTCAAACCAGTTAGTCAAAGGGAGGACAAGGGCGCCATGCCCATGATCTGGAGAAATAACTTTTCTTTTCTAACACACTGGGCTCTTGAAGTGCCAAGAGGCCAAGCGCAGCCCATACAACAACGGGGAAACATCAGGGAACCACCTACAAGAGGCAGAGGTTCTCTGAGTGCTGTGCGCCTGTGGATCTGACCACGCAAACAGCACACAGTGAGATCTGCAGTTGCGCACTGGGTCACCTGGTGGCCACGACAATGGCCAGCGCACATGTCTCTTGCCACAGCCAGGCGATTGCCTCTAGTCCAGCATGTAGAGAATGCGGACGCCCGATCCATCCCAGTTCTGCAACTGTGTTGTCGCTGAAAGAGGGTGCGGAAAAGCCCTTATCACTACCAGGACCTCTTTTGCCTCCACCTTCCACATCCCCTCCAGTTGTCCTCTCTCCAGACAGCCCATCAAGGAATGAGGATTCTTAATACCGCCGAGAGATTTGGTGAAGGGGGAAAGGGGGAAACGGAAGGGAGATAAACCATGGGCTAAGTAGCGTTCTCCAAAAGACGCCCAAGAAGCCGGTCATGCTAAAGAGAACATCTTGCTAATCCCCTGGGTTGTGATCCTGGAAGGATCTTCTCGCCCAACACCAGCTTTGGGGGGAGGTGGAATCCATGCAGAGTTTTCTGTTTCTCTCCTTTCCTTCTCTCTCACTCTCTCTCATATACACAGGCACTGCTCTTGTCAAAAGTTTATGGATGGCACCTGGAGGTGGAAAATTTGGCCTTATATGGAGACGTGTGAAGTGCCATAGGGAGATGTTTCTGCAGGGTTGCAACCCAGAAGATCTTTAGGGAAACAGCGCCCCCTACGGGCCTTGCATGGAACTGTTCCCCTCTTGCAACCTATTCAACACAAGAGGCTTCCAATGCTTTCCTTAGGGGGCTTAATCCTGGAATCCAGCTTCTCTTGGATCAGAAGTCCTTTTCTGTCTAAACATGTCCACAAATGCATCGATTGTTTTGATAAGCTTTGATCAGATCAAAGGCAGCCTGATTTTTTTTGAAAAAAATGTGAATTTTTAGTTCCACACTGTCTAGCTTGAATTCTAGCCATCCTCGGCTTTGAGCAGCATGTCTCGTGGGCAAGGGTATGGAGGTCTACCTTGTCTGGCTGTGGTACTTCTGTGGAATTTCTGGCAACGTTTTGTTCCCAAGTACCCTGCCAGGGACCAAAGAGTGGCTCCTCAGAATGCTAAAACCGAGCTTCTAGGGATAAGCTTCAATGTTTTTTCCATGTTTGATTTGTATCTACTTAAATGCTAATAATAATAATAATAATAATAATAATAATAGATCTTCAAATGTTCAATACGAATCCAATTCGAATCCCTGCTATGAATCACCTACAAATCCCTACATATTCCCTACGTATCCGCTTTGAACACATCAAATCCGCTCTTAATCCACTTTGACTCCACTCTGGATCCATTGCAAATGTGACTGGGGCAGCCGGTTTCCTGCCTCCCCCGGGTTCAGGCATGTATAGAAGCCTTCATTTCGTATTCTAATGTCGATCCTCAAAAGAACCAAATTTCAATTAAAATTTGTAAGTCTGAATTAGGGCGAATTTCGAATATGACAAATATTCGTTCACAAACTTCATCCTGAAAGCCGCCATTCGAGTTGAACCCTAATGTCAAAGTATCTTAATTCGTTTGGTTTTTGCCTTCGTTGCACCACGAAGCAGAGAGGAATCTGAAAGTGTTTTTTTAAAAGCCAGCTGTTTACATGAGCCTCCTTGTGTCCTTTCGCCCCATAGTGACGTCTCCCTGCAAGATCATGAAGTGCAACTCTGAATTTCTGGCTGCCACGTCGGGGCCTCACCACCAGGGGGCGGAAGAGACCCCCGAGCTTTGCATTGCTCTCCGCGCTTACGCCCACTGCACGCACCGCACAGCCCGCACCTGCCGCGGGGACCTCGCCTACCACTCGGCCGTCCACGGCATCGACGACCTCATGGCCCAGCACAACTGCTCCAAAGAGGGCCCCACCTCGCAGCCCCGGCTCCGCCCGCTGCCCCGCAGCGACAACCAGGAACACTCCGACAGCCCAGAAATCTGCCATTACGAGAGGAGCTTCCACAGACTCTCGCCTCTCCCCAACTACACGCACTGCGGGCTGTTTGGAGACCCGCACCTCAGGACGTTCTCAGACAGCTTCCAGACATGCAAAGTGCAGGGAGCCTGGCCGCTCATAGACAATAGCTACTTGAATGTGCAAGTCACAAACACGCCCGTCTTGCCTGGCTCTGCAGCGACGGCCACCAGCAAGGTAACCACACCCAAACAGACACACACAGGTAGCTCATGGTCTCCCATCTCAAAGGGGTGGGGATGGGCAAAATGCGTATTTCAGTGAAAACAGCATCCACCAGAATGCATTTTATTGGAGAATATGATTTGCTTGCTGATTTGCCAGACAAAGAAGTTGGAAGGTGGGCAAGCTGATACCATATTGTGATTTATTTATTTTTGAAAGCGTTGGAAGTTGACTGGGGTAAATCCATGATTAGGTTGGGAAATTGAGAAATGCAGGAAATATTGGCCAGATTTTGCTGCTCCTAGACCAAGACTGGTGCAGGAGACAAGCACAAGAGACGAGTGAAAGAGGGCGGGGAGGCCCACAGCTGGCAAGGCCAAAGGGGCAAATAGGCCACCTCTTACGTGTGTGAAACTATGGCTTTCTACCATGGTCACCATCCTGCACCCTTGCTGTTTAGATAGGTAGAAGCATGTTGACCAGCTGTGGCTTTCTGGGCCCCCCTTAGGAATAGTATACCATGGAGGTGGGTTTGGTTATGGCTGGGTTCCAAGAGTTCTTGCCAACATTGATAACCTTCTTTTCTTTTCCTTTATCTTACCCTCTGTCCCCCAACCCTTGTCAACATAGCTCACCATCATTTTCAAAAGCTTTCAGGAATGTGTGGAGCAGAAAGTATATCAGGCTGAGATGGATGAACTCCCAGCAGCCTTCGCAGATGGCTCCAAGAACGGCGGAGACAAGCACGGCGCCAACAGCCTGAAGATCACGGAGAAGGTCCAAGGCCAACATATTGAGATCCAGGCCAAGTACATAGGTACCACCATCGTGGTGAGGCAGGTTGGCCGCTACCTCACGTTTGCGGTCAGGATGCCCGAAGAGGTGGTGAAAGCTGTTGAAGACGGAGACAATCAGGGCCTTTACCTTTGTCTTCGAGGTTGTCCTCTCAACCAACAAATAGACTTTCAGGCCTTCCATTCTACCACGCAGACAATGGAAAAACAGGCTCACCGGAAAGGCCTGAGTCCGCCGACTTTGCCCACGTCCTTTACTTACGAGACGGCCATGGCAAAATGCAGGGAAAAGCTGCCAGTCGAAGACCTGTACTTCCAATCCTGCGTCTTTGACCTCCTCACCACAGGCGACGTCAACTTTACCCTCGCTGCTTACTATGCCTTTGAAGACGTGAAGATGCTTCACTCCAACAAGGACAAGTTGCACCTCTACGAAAGGACACGAGGCCTGGAGCCAGGCAATATGGCTGCGTCAGGGACACCCACGCCCTTCCTGCTGCTGCTGCTGCTGCTACTTCTGGCTGCCTTCACGGGATTCAGCCAGGGCCCATCGGTTTTCTTATAGGCCTCCATCGTGGCAGATTGCGCAGTTGCATGCAGAACGCACAGAGCTGGGAAAGGAAGCGCATGGCCAACAGAGAGCCAACGGTGATTGATCGGCATTTCCCCCCCACCAAGTGGAAGTAACAAAGCAAGTAGCTTGGGACGTGGCGGTAAAATGAAAGCCTTTCTCAACTCGAGACAGTGTCTACTAGACAGCAGATCACATTAGCCATCTACCCTTCCCCCTTCCGCCCTTCCGCCCTTCCTCCCTTCTCTTCCTCCTCTCGCTGAGGATAACGGGAGGCCCTCCACTTTTTGCCCCAGTGCCCCTTTGTTGTGCTACAAATGGTTGTGGTGGTTGTGACATTGGCGTCCATGTAAAGTCCAGTCTCTTTCAGAAAGGCAACAGCAGCCGGCGCCTCCAAAGGTGAAAAGGAGGGCCATGACTGCAGGACAGGTGGGGCGGGGGAAAGGCCCACCTGAAAGGGCGTTGTGTAAGCAGAGCATAGTCACACAGGTCGTAAATCGGTCTTCCTCTATGGCTGGCGTTCAGTTTGATGGGGATTCCCAAATGCTCTGGGCCTGCACACCTGCCCGGCACACCACGTGAACTGTACAAATAATTGCTGCGGTACCTGCAATTTCTTCCCTGCTTGGGCAGCTGCTGGCAGTTGCCCTGGCACAGGGGTGTGGCATGGTTCTTCTTACAACTCTGGAGATCCACTTTGTAAGATTACCTTCTGAGCACTCGCTGTTCCAGTCCCTATTTAAGGAAAGGCATAATTTCCATGGAGAACAGCGGTGAAGTGTGAGTTCTTTTGATATGGATCCACGTGAGTCCTAGTCGCACGGCCTTGGCCCTTTTCTCTCCTCAATGATTGTAGTTTCATTTGCCTGCTGTTCTATCATCCTTTCCCTGGTCTGCCACCCTCAGGGACATAAAACTAGGTCAGTATTCAGGTGGCAAAGGTGCTACATCCTTTTAACCTTGGCTACAAATGGGTGATCATAATTTTCTTCCTGTTCCAAGCTGAAATGATTCCCAGGCCTCCTGGATACTGATGAATAAACCTTGCTAAGTGGGACTCCTCCAATAGCGCAGGGAGTTGCACTTGATGACCTTAGAGGTCCCTTCCAGCTCTATGATTCTATGAAAATCTAGGACAGGGGTATCAACGGCTACTACAATGAATGCTGAGGTGCACCTCCAGGTTGAAGAGATAGGCAGGATGGCTCCAAAGGTCATTTACAAGGAGACAAAAGGAATAATTGATAGGATGCTGGACAGTATGGGCTCTGGCCTGATGCAGTAGGATTCCTTCTATATTTTTATGATCTTGTTTAGCATGCCGTTGTGTCAAGGGTACTTGGCTTCAAACCACCTTGAAATCCTTACCTGTGTACACAAATGACCCACTGGTTCTCACTGGAGAGAATTATTTTTTAGAAGCTACCTGTTGGGTCTCTCCTCTGAACCTGCCATCCTGTCAAGAGGCAAGGAGTTGGTTCTTCAAAGGGAGCATAAGCAGTACTGCAACTTAAGGCAAGTTCTCCCTGGCCTGCCCTGGAGCTGGCACGTGTGAGTAGACTCACCGCCAAGCCCCCTGTCCACACACAGCAGTTTCCAGGGAGGTGTGAGGTCTTTCAGCAGTGGCGGCAACAGGGGCCACACACTTCTGGATTATAGGGTGGGAGTTCAAGTTCTCCCTGCTCACGTAAGTGAGGGTGCTTGGGTGACACTGCTGCATGGGCAGAGAGGATACACTAAGGTTTGATGCTGACACCAATCCAGCATCAGATCCAGGTGTGGATGCCACTTAACACTCAAACCTTTCGAGGTTTGAAAGCTACGGTGTTGTGGTCTGCGTCCATCTCATCCTCTGCCCATCCCCCTTCTCCTTTTGCCTGCAATATTTCTCAGCATCAGGGTCTTGTCCAAGGTGTCTCCTCTTCACGTGGCCAAAGTATCTGAGCTTCAGCTTCACCATTTCTCGTTCCAATGAACAGTAAGGGTTGGTTCCCTTTGGTTTGATCTCCTTGCAGTCCAAGGGTCTCTCAAAAGTCTCCTCTAGCAGCATAATTCAACAGTACTACTGATTTCCTTGGTACTCTGCCTTCTTTACAGTCCAGCTCTCATAGCCATACTTGGACCAAAAGCTACTGCAATCATTGGTCCTTGAAATACAGCCACCTGACTCTGAAAAGCACCACAGTCTTGATGTCTTATGATTTTGCGGGCTTCTCTAGTCCACTTTTCCACAGCTTACCGGCTAAGAGAGTTTGGTGGTAGACTGGAACTCTGTGCTCTGAAGGCATACTGTCCTTGAGAAATCAGCTAGCGTAGAAGACATCAATTCCACACAACGCAATGGCTAACCAACAGCTCGGCTTGCATCTTTTGCTGCTCCATCCCTTCCTCCCCTGGAGAGAAGAAAACCAGAGGAACACACTTCTGTAGCCACTGCATATACACAATTATGGCTTGTACAGAATGCCCAGATGTTGTTCTTATGTGATTGTACAGATGTAGAGATGTAATTTTCTTTTTTCTTGAAATGTTTTAAGAAAATGTGCTTACTACATTTTTCCATGACTTGTTCACCAGTGGCCATTTCCTCCCTGGTTCTTGGTTTCCTATTTCCAATTTGAGGAAGGTCTTGACATAAAGGTCTCCCAACCTGAGCAGCTGATCTGGAAACGTACGAGGAAAGAGGAGATCGGGTAGCTGGGGGTGACTTGGTCTGCCAGTGGGGACACAGTATCGGTGGCAGTCGGTCTCACTCAGATCTTCCTTGCTTCATGCCCTTTAGCTTCTGTGAAGCTTGGCTTTAAATTAAGGTGCATTATCCACGATCCCACCATTGTGATGATGCCATCACTGTGACGTGCTTCCACAAAAGGGTTAAAAAGAAGTTAAATATTGGTGTCCTCCAGCAGTGACTCATACCATGAGTGTGGCCACAGAGCAGCTGCAAATCAGCTGTGGATCAAAGCACGGTTTTGAACCAAAGCCTCAATATCTCCCAAGCCAGAATCGAGATCCATCTTGCTTGGAACTAGTAGCAATGGTGGCTTTCTGCTACATCAAACTTGGAGACATCCAGAATTGAACTTGAGGCTTTCTCTATGCAAGGCCACTGAATCAGGGTCATTGTAGGTTTGTGAAGAGCTCTTTAAACTTATATGAGATTAGATCATTGGACCTAGAAGATCCATAGTGTGTCCAATATGCTGGAGGCAGAACGTGAGGCATGGAAGAGATGAGCATCTACCAGGAGCAGCAGAACCTGTGTCCTCCGGTACTAATATGGGCCCATTGTCATAAGCCTCTCTCGGCACGGTTAATTGAGACCATGGAAGTTGTTCTGAAGAACACAAGTTAACCACTCCAGGGTACATGCTAGAGTGAGATGCAGCAGAAATCTCACATGGTTCAGAACAGCTTCCAGCTTCCTTTATACCCCTGACTATTGCCATTCCAGTGGAATTTGACAGATGTTCAAAAAGTCTTGAAGTTTGCAAAAGTCAGCTCCCCCATGTTTGAACTTAGGCCCAGGCCAATCAAATGCATGGAACTCAAGAATAAATGTACTTTTGACCGTCTTCAGAATCACTGTGAAGTGATACAGAACTCTGTTTTTAAACTATCCAAACATGTTTGGACTCCACCTATGATTTCAAACAGATTGGGGCTCCATTTTGGACACAGCAAAAGTTTAAAAGGAAAGGAACCACATTTTTTAAATTTTTTAAAAATATTTTTCTGTATTTTGTACTTTTCATAAATTAGACATTTAGCTAACATCTAGATATAGCCCAGAATAAGGCCCAGTGTGGAAAAAGCCCAGGTTTTCCTGACTTTGCGCCTTGGGCCTTACCTTTGGCTAAAATGTCTCTCACAAAAAATGGGAACCCTCTCTTGGAGAAATTAAAGCTGCCCAAGGGCTTGTGGGTGGAAATCTTGTATCTCTGTTCTAAAATGCACATAGTACTAAGAAGAAAGGATGGAGGTGAGCCAGAGCTTACCTTTGAATGGACAATGCACTGGTCAATGTTTTAAGCATCTCCTTCACACTGTGACCTCTTTCTGGTCCAATCTGCCATGTGGTAGCAGTGTTAGCATGAAAGGTGAAACATCAGGGAAGTTGCTGTACTGATTCTCTGTGTGTAAAGTAGTTTTTGCCCTAAAATTTCCAGAGTATAAGGAAATCTGCAAGCCAAACATGGACATTGAGTCCTCAGACCAACTTGATACTGTGTGCCCCTTGTCCGTGTGTTAACAAAATGTCCACAAAAACCAAATGGCAACAGAAATGAAGAACCTGAAGCTCTCTAGATGTGACCATTAGAGGCAAGTAGAGCTTGAAAGTCCCTCATGAGATTCCCAAGGAGAATGGAGACATCAAAGGAAGCTCATGATCCACCTTTCAGCAGGTTTACTCCCTGCCACTGGTGTCTGTTCCCCAAATTAATGTCTTTTGACTATGCTTGATTGGGACCTGAGAAGAGCTGGTGTCCATCCAATATATGGGAAGACCACCAATACCCCTGGGCTAGAATACCAGCTGTCTCACTGCCTTTGTCCATCAAACTCCATCGGCCATCCTTAACAGAAGTTGCCCCTGTCTTTCTCTTCCTCTCAGTCCAGGAAGCACCACGATTTTCCAGCTGTTGGGATATCTCTATTTCAATGATCAAATATCAAGAAAGCACTTTATTTTGGTTGTTTCGGGCCGAGTTGCAGCTTAAGAGTGAAACGGAGCCAGTGTAAACTAAATGGATGAAAGGATGAAAAAATAATAATAACCTCATTGGCTTCCTTTCCTCTTCGGGTGAGAGTGTGTGTGTGTGTGTGTGTGTGTGTGTGTGTGTGAATATGAATATGTACTATTTGTGTGATGTGTTAATGTAAATACTGTAAATTATTTATTGACAGAAAAAAACCGACAAGTAAATTTTTTCTTTCTTCCCAACCATGTATGCACGGATGTCCTTTCTTCTTTCCATAGAATCTTCAGGGCATTAACTGATGCAAGTGATGAAGGCAGCAAACCCTGTCCACATAATTCTTTGCCACTTCCATTCTTTTTAAATCCATTTTTAATGTGTCCCTCATCTACAGGGATGAAGTTGAGCACCAACACTCTAGGCAACTATCAAGTCAGCAAACCTAAGCTCAGTGGTAGATCAAAACTGCCTGGAAAACAGAGGGGTGCTGGTTCAATCCTCGGGCTCTCCCTGGGAGCAGACAATAGCAAACCACTCCTGTATGTCTGCTAATAAAACTGCAGAGAAATACTCACGGAGGCGCCCGTGTAGTCAGTAGGAGTCAACCATCGCTCGGTATTACTCAATAATTTCTACAATGATAAAGCAGTAAGGATACTGAGGTGGCACAAAACCAGGGGCAAATTCACAGAATGTATAAATAATACAGTAAAACTTATCCCTAAAGGACACAAAGATTCTCCCATCTTTGTGACCAGTAATTTATATATAAATTTGGACTAAGGTAGGATGGCAGGTGGGAAAAGTCACCTGCTGGGATCTGTGGCCGTATGCAGAAAAATTAGAAATGCCCACTACAGCATCTGGAAGCTCCAACCGATTCCAGCAGAAAGAGAAAGCTCTCAAATCTAAGCTGTATTCACACCTAAGATCTAATCTGGTTTCAGACCACTTTCAGAGTAAGAGAACACATCAGCAAAACGCCTAGCCATTCCGTTTCCACTTTTCCTAACCCAAGGGTGAATTTTCTGAGCTATTTAACCCTGAAAGAAAACAGCTCGATGCTTTGCTGATGCCTTCTCTCAGTCTGAAAGCGGGCTGAAACCGGATTAAACGTGGGTGTGAGCACAGCCCTTGTCAACCAACAATCTGCTCATCCAAGCAGATCTGGATGAGCAAAGAGAGCTCGTTTTAAAGCTCTGGTGAACTCATTTTAAAAAGAAAGAAAGAAAGAAAGAAAGCCCCAGCATGACCAACTTGTGAAAATGTCCATGGAACATTTTAATATACAAGAATCCAAAGTACAACCTACAATGTAGGAAAATTTAATACTTAACTCTATAAACATCATATTTACATCAGAAATCACTAGGACAGTGGCATTTATTTTTGTCACAAATATAAATAATATTATGTTTTTTTCCTCTAGTTTGGAGTTCTTTTTGACGTGTCCATCCCCCTCCCTGCCCCCTCCCCTTAGTAGTCCAAGGATTTACAAACAAATGTCCTTCCTTCCCTTGAATATTAGGGAAAACACAGAGAAGAGGCAGGAATCACTCCATGAGTCCTTCACCTTGTTTGCTCCCCCAATAATCTGTTTCATCGGATACAGATCCAGGACACCTTCCTTTCTTCCGACACAAAGCAGAGAGAAAGGCTTAACACTGTTTCTATGGGCAGTCGTTCCCCCCCCCCCCGTCTTTTTTTAAGTACTTTTCCTTCTTCTGCCAGCGAAGAGGCTGCAGAAACAGCTGACCCTATAGAGCGATGCAAATGATCAGCTGAAAATTGTGAAGTCCGGGTTGCCTCCCAAATTCCTTACCATGACAATTTCCAAAGCTGGGTTTATTTATTTATCCCCCGGCCCTGCCCGGGTTATAGAAAGACAACTTCAAGATTCCATAATCCCATGGGACACTCCCAATAAGTTAAAATATACTTCGCATAGTAACGTTTACGCCCACCCATTTTTTAAATTTTTTTATTTTTGCAGGTACATCACCACATCTTAGACGCAAACCTTCCCAGCGTGGTTCAGATGCCTCTTTCTGGCCTGCAATGTAAGCCAAGGCATGTCACCCAAAACAGAACCTTGCCACTTCTCGTAGAACGTGCCCCCCCCCCTTGTAATACTTTGAATTTCTGATGTCTCAGATATATGGAGCCCTGCACATTTCATGCCGCTCTGCCGTTCGCTACTAATGTATGGCACAATGCATTTCATACCTGCAGCAACGTTTCAGGATTCAGTAGGAAATAATAATTGCATCCTAATGAATTCTTGAGGAAGGTTTCTTTCGGTTCTGCCTTCCTAGTGGTGAGGACAAGGCATCTGGAATTCACATTACGAAACAGACATCCTGTGTGAAAATGAAAGGACCTCCTGAAGAAGAAGAAAAAACCCCGTAGTGTATTTTCTACCATCACAGCTTAGTGAACGCAGGTGAGAAATGAAGCCTGACAGAAAATCCATGAGCATGTCATCCATGTAGAGTCAGGCACAAATCACAGACGTGTTTAAAAATCGAGAGCAAAGCTCTTTGGAAGTTCTCCTTTAGAAATGTAATACTCCCAGAATCAGGTACATTGACAACCAGGTGTTACTGCTGACCTTGCACGCACACACACACACACGCACACACACATCAAATGGGACTGCAGCTAGGACTGGTACTGGTTTTGGAGAGATGGGATGGCAGCCAAAGACAAGCCCTGCTTCCTGCCTGTTGAGTAAAAAGCTGAATGTTGATGCCTACGTGTACGCAGCAATTAGTAGTCTTTTAAGGATGCATTTCGATTACAAACGCAAGAGCAGCACAACAGATTTGGAGCCCAGTGTGAACCTTACCCAGTGTGCTCACAAGCAGGAGTTGCTTGGAATCTTGCAGACCTGGCGCTTTCCAAAATTTGCACTGCACAACTGAAAAACCAGTTGCTTTGGGTAACAGCAGAAATGCGATTCCGCTGACACAGCTGCCTTGTTTCACCCTTCTTGGCCTATTTCTGTTCTCTAGTGGAGGTTGTAAATCTCCCATCCCACAGGGAGCTCCACCAGATCCACCACTGGAGATTGGAGCAGCAAGAAAAGTCTGTCCTACACACCAACCAGCCAGGCTTACAAACCTAGCAGAGAGAAGACCAGACAGGCATAGAAACACTCCACAGGGAAGTGACTCTTTTCTGTGTGATAACCCCAGAGCCACCCAAATCCGTTCTCTCTGCAGGCTCCAGATGATGAGGGAATTCACTGCTACCATCTCCTGACACAAACATGTTGGGTCCAGCAGGGTCCAGTATTTAGGGACACCGGAGAAAAAAGCGTGGAGAGGAAGAACAGCACAAGCACAGACATGACTGAAGTGAGGTGAAAGAAAGGACACGTGGAGAAGGCAGAGGCAGATGAAAGAGTGGTAGCAAATGACTACTAGGGTGGTAGTAAACAACTAGTAAAGTAGTAGTAAATGACTAGTAGAGTGGCAGTAAATGGCAAAGGGTGGTAGTAAATAGTAAAATGAACAAGAGAGTGAGATATTTCTCTCTGTATTAAAAGTGTACAGAGGATGGGTCTTTGGGGGGGGTGGAAGAGAAGGGAACAGCCAGCAGGCAGCCTACCGCTGAGATGAAAAGGGGGGGGGGATTAAAGGTTAAGAAATACAAGTGAGTTATTGGTGGGGGGGGGGAGAGAGAGACAGGTGTTTTGTGACCTGATGGGCTCCAACATTTGTTAACGGGAGAAACCAGGAGCTGCAGCTTTTCCTTAGATAAGAACCAGCCAAGCAGGGTCTGACCCCCACCCCCATTGCTCTCTGCACCTCCTACATCCTGCCGTGTGCCTGGGTATCTGCCCCTCATTTATCTTCTGCCCCGATACTTCACAAGGTTGTTGTTTTTAATGACACTGCAGAGATCATGATATTGGAATGAGCAGGCAGCAACAACTTAGGCAGGAAAAGTACTGGTGCTCCCAGTGCTTGTGTATTTCCCTTTTCCAGCACCAGAAGCCGTCCAAGGGCAAGCTCCCCATTGGCTGGCGTGCCAGAGCAGCAAGTGCACTAGTTGCCTCCCTTCTGGGTGCTGGTGGGGTCTAAAGGAGGCCCCTCCCCTTAGAACCTTCCCCTTAGACTGCCCCATGGGGGCTGAACCTTCCTTGGATCGGACCGGCAAGCAGGAGTTGGAGGCTTCTAGTGGGATTGTGGTTTGGTATAGAATTGGCCAGCACGGAATTGCCCGAGTCCCCGAAGCTCACAATCGGGAGTTTTAGATTCCGGTTCCCCTATCCACCTCCAGAGCCAGCATCCCTTATGCTGGGCAGCCTCCACATTGCCGGCCTAGGCACTCAGGCTAGTGGTTCTTCTACCCACGCCTCCTTCTGCTCTCCCAGCTCCATAGCAAAAAGAGTTTTGGTGCCCAACCAGATCTAAGCAGCCATCAAATCCAAATCCCACCAACTGCTGGAAGAAGTCCAAGGCAACCTTCAAGAAACAAGTACACAAAAAAGGGACCCAGAACTAGCCTGGCCTTTCCCCGCAGGTCGCTTAGATGCAGGGGACATGAGTCCCAACACTGGTCAGTGAGATGATGGGAGCAGAGATTGGGGTAGGTATCAAAATGTCACAGCCTTAACCAGCTCCCACTATCCCTCGGCCGAGACGGAGCCCAAAAGCAGCACATCCAAAGGCTCTTATGCCGGGAGTGATGGATCAGCCATAGCTCTTGGCCTCCGATCAGGCCATTTCCTCCTGCCCGGTTCTGCTCCAAGGTCTATGTCTTCCGGCTGCTCCAGTTATACTCTGGATTGTTTTTCTGTTCTAAAGACCTGTCCAGGGGCGACCTGTGATCGAGGGGAGACTTGGCATCATGTGGGGACTTCTGGGAGGGTGGGGAGCGAGGGTCCGAGACTTGGGTGTGAGGAGGGGGGAGCAGCTGTTTGTAATCGGAGGATTTGTCCAAGTGGAAAGATCGGTAATGGTCCGAGGGCCCCTGGCTGTGGTAGCCCATGGGAGACCTGTGGTCAGACATCCTCCGGAAGTCCTGCTGGTGGTAGTTCTGGGACCTGAATTCATCTGTCCTTCGCCGCTTGGAATCATGATGATGCCTGGGAAAGCAGAAAAAGAGGTATCGGCTGAGAAGAACAGGCTCGGAGAATCTCCAGTCTTCATATTCGCTCAGCTCATGCATGTCAAGAGTCATCTACCTGGGTCTCAGAGGAAGACCCAGGCTCCTTTCCTCACAAAGCCACTGGAAACTAGCTCTAAATTGTAACAGGGATGGATGGATGGATGGATGGATGGATGGATGGATGGATGGATGGATGGATGGATGGATGGATGGATGGATGGATGGATGGATGGATGGATGGATGGATGGATGGATGGATGGATGGATGGATGGATGGATGGATGGATGGATGGGTGCAGATGAAGACAGACTGACTGACTGATTTCAATGGGATCTTATGACCTCCCTAGGATAAGAAGCTTCTCAAGGTTTCAGGTCCCTCATAAGGCCCCCAGATCAATCACTACCACCATCAGGTCTCTTCTGTTTTCATCTCCAACCTTTCAGCTCCATTAATTAAAACTTCGTGCGAACGAATTCCAGAAGAGCTGTAGGACTGGGGATCCTGCTAATTTTGTTAATGGAGACTGCAGTCCATGCCTTAGCAGTTTAAAGACAGGCAACTGCAACATCTCAGAGCATCAGCCCAGGTCTTCTTCCAAAGAGATGGTGACAACTGAGCTTGGAACTTTCTGCATGCAAAGCCAGATTCTGAACACCTAACCTATTGTGGTTTCCAGACTTCAATTACTAGTTATTCCAATAAATTATTTTGTGCTTCTCTACTCTGCACTCATCTTCTCGCTGGAAGCATAAACAGAGGCATGGAAGGCTGCCACCCAGAGGTAGCCGGGAATCAAAGGGCTGGGTGAGATGGAGGCTTCTATCCACTTTGGCCAGTTGCTCATCAGAGAAAGCGCTTAGCTCCTTCTGATCAGAAGCTTTGGGGACCCACCCCCTGCACCCAGAAGCAGCACACTGCAAGCCCAGGAAAAGGTCCCCATGCAAGTAGCAGCTCACCTGTCGTAATAGTCCCTGTGGCCCCGGTGATCTCGGTCACTGTTATACTGCTCATATGGCCGCTTGCGGGATGGATTGTTCAGCCGGTAGTTTCCTGAGCTCCGATGAGGATCGTTGCGTGGCCTCCGGTCTCCATAGTGGTGCTCCTTATACCAATGCTGTTCATACTGATGGTGCCGTTCCCCACTCCACATCTGGTTGGCATTGCCACCATAGTTAAATTTGCGGTCCCTCTGCCAGTCACCTCGATCTGCACAACACAAGGCAGCCATTCAGCTCTTCCAAGAACATTAGAGGAGCCCTGCTGGATCAGGCCACAGCGCATCTAGTCCAGCATCCCATCTCACACAGTGGCCACAGACTGCTTCTGGACATCTCAAGCAGAAGACAAAACCTTCATCTGCTCTCAATTCCCTGCAAATGGCCTTTGGAGGTCTCTCCAACCTGGAGGTGGTACCCAGGCATCAACTCTAGAGAGAAACTAAGAGGAGCCTTGCTAGATCAGGCCACAGCCCATCTAGTCCAGCATCCCATCTCACACGGTGGTCCACCAGTTGCTTCTGGGCATCTCAAGAAGATGAAGGCAAAGCCTTCACCTGGTCTCGAATCCCTACAAATGCCCTTTAGAGGCATCCTGCCATCTCCCCAGCCTGGAGGAAGTATTTAGGCATCCATTCTAATTGCCATTGATACACCTGTCCTCCAGTGCACTCCAGGGAGCCTTGGGGTGCTTTAGAAGCTAAGGAATTCTCCATGTAGTGGTCAGAGGCATCTCCTGACAGGGGACACAGTCAACGGTCTCCACTTTACCACCCCATACACTACTGATCAGAGGCCTTAAATGCTTCAAAAAATACTCTGCAATACGGAGCAGCCCTTCCCCATGGCACATCACCAAACATCACGGGAGAGCCAGTACCTGTCACCAGCAGACAGTAACCCTGTTTCGGCACATGTGTGAGGAAGTGGTGACTTAGCATGGGGAAGTTCAGCTTCATTTGAAGGCCATGCACCACTGGTAATTCCGGGAAGGGTCAGAGCCAAGGAGGGTTTGCCGACAAGCATACGGACTTCAAATGAACCCCTTCTCAGCATGGCAGAGGGGAGCTTCTGGCCATATCCCCCCACATTCAATCTGTTTCTTTAAAAATCCCCTTGTTTTGCTTATGCAGTCTTTCTACCAAAGTGTTCAGTTATTCAGATGACTAATATGGACATGCTAACATGTTCTTCTCTGGACATGGATGAACTTTAATTCCCAGCCTCCTTTGCTCCCCTACCCTGGCTGACAGCCCACTAGAAGGTCTGAAAGGGATCGGGAAGGAGCTCTGAGCATTGTGTGCAAAGGGCTGTGTTACCTCTCTAGACCTGTTTCCAAAACAAACTCCTTGATTCCAGATTTTCCACCTATCTGGGGCTGGTGGAACTTCAAGCTTCTGGTTAAGGGGAGGCAGATCAAAGGAACCAGTGCAGAATGGACAGAAGCCACGTGATTGCTGAGCACAGTTTGCTGCACCTTCTCATCTCGCCTAAAATCACATCTTAAGATGCTGGAGGAGCTAGAAGGGGGCAGGAGAACACTGACTCGCAAGAAATATGGCCAGAGGGCAATCCGTCACTTTCTGCTTCTCCCTTACCTGCATTACTGAAGTGCCTCTTATTTGGGTTGCCATAATTGTCCCGCTGGTGTCCATGCATTTGGGAAGGGTGGGGGAGAGGCTGGTAGGGCTTTGGGCCATGGGGGCCATGGGAGATCTGTAGCATCATGGGATCTCGGCTGGACCCAGAAGGCTCTGGCCGAAACAGCTTCTTGCCTCCTCCAGCCTCCTCCTTCTTCTTCTGTTCTTGCTGAGAGTGACAAGAAGAAGGGACAGGAGAGGACATTAACACTGAATTCCTCCCTAAAAGGTCCTCCTTCCAACGGACATGCCCTCCATTGGGGCTTGAGGGCTGGGATCTAGAGACGCGCCAAGCCGGTTTGGGTTCGAACTGGTTTGAATCAAACAGGGATGTTTAAAAAAGAAATTGAGTTTGACCGAACAGCCTGCCTGTTCAAAGACATGGTTTGATATTGAACCACACAAAGTGGCGTTCTAAAAAACCTGGCAAACATACCCTGTTCAATCATGGTTTAAAGGTGTTTGAATCGAACCCAACACGTGACTGAAGAAAAAAGTTCAAGATCAAACCAATCCTGTCCCTGTTCAGTTTAACTTGAACAAAACACACACACACACACAAAGTCCACGCATATCCCCACCACAGCTCATTTCTACTGGTGTTCCTCTGTGGTTAGCAGCCAGAGGAACAGGGCTTTGAATCCCTGGAGGACGGTTACTGCGATCGTGCCCAGCAGTCACTGGCAAACCTTGTTCCTCATTGCATCTGGGGCAAAGGATGCCAACAACGTGCATATGATGAATTCCTTTTTAGTCCTAATGGCTTGCTGCACCTACGCAGCCTTCTTGTTTGCAAACAAGCACCGTCAATTTGGTAACTCCATATGTCAACAGACACATCAAGGTCCACATTGATCTCTAACGCTGGTTTGCTCCAGGACGACCACCTACCCTGTCCATAGGTCCATGCTCTCTGAGATGCATCAAGCCTCACTGCTCAATGCAGCCATGTGTTTGGTGAAGACCCACATAGTTCCATGAGTTGTGGGCTGCATAAGGATCTTCTCCTCCCCCATCCCAGTCTTCCGGGTACTACCCTGTTTTCTCTGCCCTTTATGTCTCTTTAATTGTTCTGATTTGCCCATAATCCCAACAAAACAACACAAAGCAGTATGGATTACGCACAAAGGTCAAATCTCCATTTTCACACCCACCTCTTCTTCCTGAGACCGCTTTTTGTGAGCCATCTTGTATAGCTTGTGCAACTTCCTCGCGTCAAATTCGGTGAACTTGGATACAAATATCCATAGGTTCCTGGAAAGAGGAAGCCAAATTTATCCTTTACTCCCCACCACTGAGTAACCTTCTGAATAACATCTCGACGCCTGCATTTCTCTATCAGCCGGGGGGAACCTCACCCCAAAGGCCACATCAATGCAGCCCCACTTGGGCCTTGTCGCTGTACCCAGGGAGATTTGCTGAGATTCGTCCACATCTTAGCGTTTGAAATGCAAATGTTCTCCAATCTAATCAAACCAAACACCGCGGGCTCACTCTGCAGAGCTGCATGACAGAATAAACTTGTTTTGGCTTGCCCATTATGAAATCTCACATGCGTTCTCATGCCCAACCTACAGCCTGCACCAGGAACGGCCATCTTTCCTCAACCTTCTGAAATCCTGGCTCAGCCTCTATGCACCCGGCATCTGAGAGCCTCTAAGCAGCTCTTCCATTTCAGCCAACCTTAGGTGGCAGGAACTTCTTGTGGAAAATGAAAATTGACAGATCTCAGGAGGCCCAACTTGCTGCCCTAAAGCTATCCCAGCTGTTGGTCACCGACTCCTGAAGCCAGAGCACCTGAATGTGATCTGCTTAGTCACTGGCTCAACATTAACCTCTACCGCAGTGTCACCCACAGGGCCATAAGTAAACCATCCTCTCTCTTAGCCATAGAATTCTTAGCCATCTGAATCAGAAGAGGCAGCTGGAGTGCTTGACAGGTGCCTGGAGGCGGTAATTGGTTGGATGGGGGCTAATAAATTGAAGCTGAATCCAGACGACATGGAGGCACTGTGTGTCACAGTGCCTTGGGTCCGTGTAGTTGGGAGACACCCTATTCTTGATGGGGTTGTAATGCCCTGGAAGGGACAGGTGTGAAATCTGGAGGTGCTCCTGGACACGGTGCTGAAGCTTGAAGCTCAGGTGGAGGCCATGTGTTTTCCCAACTACGGACGGTTCGTCAGTTGAAGCCTTTATGGACAGAGAGGATTTGGTCACCGTCATCCTCCAGGCTTGACTACTGTAAAATGCTCTACATGGGGCTGCCCTTGAAGAAGCTTCAGAAGCTGCAGCTGGTGCAGAATACGGCTGCTAGATTACTAAATGGAACAGCTGGCTGGACACATATCACTCCAGACTTCTGACCCAATTCCAGGTGTTAACTTTAACTTATAAGGCCCTAAATGACTTGGGCCCCATGTATCGGAAGGAACGCCTTCTCCCATACCAACTTGCCAGTGCCTTAAGATCTGAAGGGGAGGCCCTCCAGGTGGTACCTCCACCGTCAGTAACAAAAGGGGTGGGCACCTGGGAGAGGGCCTCCTCAGTGATGGCCCCTAGGCTATGCCATAGTCTTCCCCTTGTGGTACATCAGTCACTTTCACTGTACACATTTCGGAAGGCAGCGAAGATGCACCTATTTGCCCTGGCCTTTGGTTAAATGGGGAAACACTTTCTCTTCCCACTTGCAGACGCTGTTATTTTAACATATACTGTTATTGTTTTAATATGTTTCATTTTAAATGTTACCCGCACTGAGACCTTTACGGCTGGGCTGGGCTGGGCTGGGCTGGGCTGGGCTGGGCTGGGCTGGGCTGGGCAGGGCAGGGCAGGGCAGGGCAGGGCAGGGCAGGGCAGGGCAGGGCAGGGCAGGGCAGGGCAGATAGATAGATAGATAGATAGATAGATAGATAGATAGATAGATAGATAGATAGATAGATAGATAGATAGATAGATAGATAGATAGATAGATAGATAGATAGATAGATAGATAGATAGATAGATGAGAGAATTAGAGAGAGAAAGCATGGCTCTCCTGTGCAATTGCATAGATAAGGTGTCTGGAATGCTCCAAGCTGCCAAAAAAAATGCAGTATAAAGTACGGATGTGCATTAATTATTTGTGATTTTGAAATTTTGAAAGTTTTGGTAGAAGCTTCTAAGGATACTGGATTACCCTGGGGCCTCCCCCCTGGGTCAGTCTCCCCTAAACCTCCCCCTCCCCCCCCCCGGCCTACTTACCTGCTCCAGCAGCACTCCGGGACCTTTTCCCAGGGCTTCTTTCCAGAAGCTGGAGACAGGATATTTTTCATTCCAAGCACAAATACAAATACCCCCACATCCGGGGGGGTGGGGGGGAGGAGGGAGGTATTCGACCAGAGCCAAATATTTCCACATTCTATTCACATTGAATAGAATGTGGAAATGCACACCCCTAGTATAAAGTCCACCCCTAGTTGCTACTGGTATCCTAGGAGCAATCCATTTCCAAAGTGCATATCCTTATGGAGAAAAAACTTTACCAGGGAGAAGAAAAGATCTCAAATGTCACCCCCTCCCCACACTCTGCATAGATGCGCAGAAACCTCATTGGGGAAAACAGCCAGGTGACGAGAAAGCGTGTTCTGTGAAGTGATGGAGCAGAAAACCTCAGAACCCACGGAGGAAAAGACAGAGAAGGTGAGACCAAACGGGAAGCATGCCACAGGTGAGGTTTCTATACCATACGGCGCCACCTGCAGGCTGTTCATGAAAACGCAGCAGTGGGACTTAACTCACGCACCGTTCTGCTGAGACCCTCTGGAAATGCACGGAAGGAAAGCAGTAGGTCTGCTTACCTTCTCCAGAGCTTGATGAGGTCCTGGTCTGAGTAAGCCTTCAGGCACTCAGAGATGCGGTCGCCGATCTTCAGCAGGCAGCTCCGCGTGTGTTCCAACTGCTCCTGGACCGTGAGGCCTTTGTCTGGTTTGTCCAGTTGCTTCAGGGCCTTTTTGACCGGCCGCATCCTCTCTTTGCACTGCCAGGAAAAAAGAAAAGAGGGAAAAGAGATGCATTTAGAGTAGGGACGGGCACAAATGTTTTTTTCGTGTTCGTATCGAATTAAATGCAAAAAAATAAAATAAAATCATATTTGTTCAAATAGATCCCCTATCAATGTGGTAGAATTCAAATTTGATATGAATGTTCAATATGAATCCAGTTCAAATCCCTGCCACGAATCCCCTACATATCTGCTCTGAACGCATCAAATCTGCTCTCAATCCACTCTGAATCCATTGCAGATGTGACCCGGGCAGCCTCTTTCCCACCTCCCCAGGTTCACAATAGTAACGAAGCTTCATACAAGCATATCAAAGCATTCAATTTATATCTGAATGTCAATCTTCAGTTGCACCAACATTTGATTTGAATTCGAATGTCCAAATCTGGATGAATTCAGACGAATTTCGAACGTGACGAATATTCGCACACGTCCCTAGTTTAGAGGAATCCTTGAGCGAAGGCAGGCAAAATGGGAAAGGTGTCCTGGCCTGCAGCTCCACTTACCACGCTGAAAGTTTCTTGGTCCAAGTCATCATCTTCATCTTCTCCAATTGGGACAGGTTCATTCCCTGCTGTAATGTGGACAGGGCCCTGAGATCTCTTCCCTTTGCTTCCAGACTTGGCTTCACCGCCTTTGGGCTGTAAAAGAGAGAAAAGAAACAGTCATGACATTTCTTGCACAAACTCAGATCTGTGCTGATATTTCACAGATCACGCAACCCTTGCACCAAACAGTGGGAGACCATGCTGGGTGGAAACTTCAGTTCCCTTAGGCCCCTCTCTTTATTCCATTTTCCAAAGGCAAAGTCTGAGCAATCTTCACTGCGGCGGATGTGTAAGCAACAGCCGTAGAAATCACAGAAGCTTAGAGATTCCCTGATAACCATTTCCAGAAACCAGGGATGGAGATTCAACAATTCTGTGCGGCTTTCAATCTACCCAGCCTTACCAAAGCCAGAGCAAGGATGCTAATCCTGCACATAAGCCTGGAAGTCAGTCCCGCTAAATGCAGGAGAAATAACAAAGAGAAGACAGACAAGAAGAAAAAGAAGAAGAAGAGTTGGCTTTTCTACCCCACTTTTCTCACCCATTTTAAGGGGACTCAAGGAGGCTGACAAACCATCTGTTCTCCTCCTTATGGGGGACTCAAGGAGGCTGAGGGCTGTGAGAGCTCAGAGGAGAGCTGTGACTAGCCCAAGGTCACCCAGCTGGCTTCATGGAGGAGTGCATGAATCAAACCCGGTATTCCCAGATAAGGGTTCGGCTCCCAAACCACTAGACCAAACTGGAAGGGGGATGGAGGTTTTTGCAACACACTCCTAATACCTTCTCCTTCTTGTCCTTCACTTTCCGTTTCTCCTTCTCTCCTTCCTTTTCCTTCTTGTTCTGCTTTTCCTTGTTTTCCTTGTTGTCTTTCTTCTTCTGCTTCTTCCTGATGGGGCTCTTATCCAACCCATCTTCCTGGAAAGAAAAAGAGAAAATATTCACCCAACGCATTTCAAGATTTATTTGAAGTTTTTCATTCCGTACTTTTACCAAAACACAAATATGAGAGTGGGTATTGTTCAGCTACGCCGCATCAGACAATAATCCTGAATACTTGACTCTTTTTCACTGGCCAAAGGTGGTTCTCACCCACCTTCTCTAACCACCGCTTCCAATACTGACCAAAGCTTCAAATACCGGCTTACCTTGACCTCTCCTTCTTCTGACTGGTTGTCCGAATGTCGAGGAGGAGAGGACAACTCATTCCCATGTTCATCTCTGCCTTTAGGGGACTTAGTTTCTTTCTTTGCACGAGGCTTTCTCTTTTTCACCTTGGTCTAAGGCAGAAAACATAACAGAGGCTGCGTCCAGACAGGGATTAAACCGTGCGATTATGTCATGGTTATGTTGGGTTTGCCATATGTACCTGTGGCAACTCCAGCAAACCCCGCAATGTAGGGCTGAAATCCAGCTATATCCTCTTCTGGGAAAACCCAACTCTCAGCGTGGATTTTCCAGGAACAGCGATATAACCTCCCTGTCTGGAAGCTAGGCTCACAGGTTTCTTCCTGGAGGAACTGGCCCCGTACATGCGCAGGGCTAAAAGTGGCCACTGCATACATGTGGGAAGCGGCCCGTGGGCACTTCTGGGCATTTTGAATGGTTGAAATAACCAGAGACAGCTGCCTTGTCATTGCATGAGGAAATACAAAGAATGCCCTGTTTGCCCCATGATATTGCCCAGCTGTCTGGAAGAGGGAGAAGAGTTGGCTTTCCTACCTGCTTTTCTCACCCATTTAAGGGGACTCAAAGCAGATGACAAAGCTTTCTGTTCTCCCCACAACAGACACCCTATGTGGTAGGTGGGGCCGTGAGAGCTCAGAGGAGAGCTGTGACTAGCCCAAGGTCACCCAGCTGGCTTTACGGAGGAGGGAGGAATCGAACCCGGTATTCCCAGATAAGAGTCCGGCTCCTTAACCACTAGACCAAACTGGAAGGGATGGCGAGAGGAAATCGTGAGACGCAAAGGAGCTCTTGCGTTTTCCCCTCGCCACCCGGAGGCAGCCACATTGTGAAGCTCTAAGGGCATCGTCTTTTGAGGCAGGTTAGCTTAGAGGGCGGGCACACCCACGCCTGCCCTGAATTCTTTTATGCTTGCAATCCTAGCCACCAAGATTTCACGAAGAATCAACTGCTAAATTGTATGCTTATGGGACACCATCAACTGTGCCCTCCTATCTGGACTGACCTCTTCCAGCTCTTTTATGCTTCCCTTTTTCTCCATCTCCTTCTTGAGCAGCTTCAGCAAATAGTCGGCTCGGGCCTGCAGTTGCTTCCCCTGAGGTTTCTTATCTGTCTCAACAGGGAGAATCTTAGGGAGGAGGGAAAAGAGAGCGCAAACATCAGAGCAAGTTCCTCTTCAGGCCATCTAATACAGACACACTTCTTCCAAAACACGGATACAGAATCCTGTTACAAGTCCAGCTCTTTAAGGATTTAAAGGGGAAAGTTAAGGTAGCCAATATTCTAAATGCTGATTTCTTTATTTCGTCCACGAAGAAGAAGAAGAAGAAGAAGAAGAAGAAGAAGAAGAAGAAGAAGAAGTAGTGTTGGCTTTCTTATCCCACCTTTCTCACACATTTAAGGGGACTCAAAGCAGCTGACAAACTTTCTGTTGTTCTCTTGTGAGGTAGGTAGGGCTGCGAGAGCTCAGAAAGAGAGCTCTGACTAGTCAAAGAAGAAGAGTTGGCTTTTCTACCCCGCTTTTCTCACCCATTTAAGGGGACTCAAAGTGGCTGACAAAGCTTCTATTCTCTCCACAATAGAACACCCTGTGAGGTGGGTGGGGCTGTGAGAGCTCAGAAGAGAGCTGTGACCAGCCCAAGGTCACTCATCTGGCTTCATGGAAGAGTGCGGAATCAAACCCGGTATGCCCAGATAAGAGTCCGGCTCCCGAACCACTAGACCAGCCCATCTCCCTGACTGCTGGAAAAGAAATGCCCGGCATCTATCCTTCCAAGAAAACTAAAATCGAAAATCAAAACCTTTTTGTAAAAACAAAACAAAACTGATCTTCAGGGTGCAGAATTCTGTTTCTAAGGTTAATATTTGTGCTTGCACACAGCTGAACTTGTTTCTTCTGCCCTGTCCTCCCATTATGTTCTGAGGGGTTCACAACAAAGCAGGGTGCTCATCAATTTGTTTGTTTGTTTATTCCCATTAAACTATAATCTCAAAGTGGTGAACAAAGAAGAAAAACAGCTAAAATCATATGATCAAAATCAAGGATAGGGAAATAGACAAACATTCATTCTAGAAAGGCTTGAGTTTTTTTAAAAAAGGTCTTCATTTCTTGCCCTACAATATCAGAAGAGAGACTATTCCATTGTGGGGGTGCCACCACAGAGAAGGCCCCACATCCCATTCTCTTGAACGCAACACAACTAGTTCCGCTTCTTAAGGACAATTTCTGCATGGGATGAACCTTGTACCTTGTCGGTTAATTTCAGTTCCGGATCTGATTTGATGAGTTCCCAGTTCCCATAGCCATGCTCGTAGATTCCTAGCAACAAACGGGAATCATCTTCCACACCCCAGTCCACATCAAAATGGGCAGCTTTCACTCGGCAAGTCAGGCAGAACCTGGAATTTATTAGAAGAACAGAAGTGGTTTAGCAATTTTGCCAGTTAGTGGCTAAGAGCTAGCATGGCGTTGGAAAACCAGGCTGCTGGAAAATCAACATTCAATTTCCCTGTTTCTTAGTCTAACTTTACGGAGTCCTTGTGAAGTTAAAATGGAGATGAGAACAGAATATGTTGTTTTGGTCCTTGACCCAAAGAGCTATGGGACATGCAGTATCACAAAGAGAACTTAAGAACCTACGGCAAGCCTGCTGGATCTGACCACAGCCCATCTAGTCCAGCATCCTGTCCCACACAGTGGCCCACCGCTTGCTTATGGACATCTCCAGCAAAAGACAAGGGCAAAACCTTCACCTGCTCTCAAATCCCAGCCAATGGCCTTGAGGGGCATCCTGCCTGTCTGCCCAGCCTGCAGGATGTACCCAGGCCATTGAAACATCTGCCCCCCATGAATTAAGAGAAGCTCTGATGGATGAGGCCAGAACCCACCAAATTCCAGCATCCTGTCTCACACAGTGGCCCACCAATTGTTTCTGCGCATCTCAAGAAGAAGAGAAAGACAGAAGCTTCGCCTGCGCTCAAATGTTTAAATGTTCTATAATCTTTTTATTATTGTGACTCACACTAGGACCTTTCAGTGCAGGGCAAAATATAAACTCTTAAATAAATAAATAATGAATAAAACCTTGTCACTATGCCCATTCCACCACCGCCACCCAAAAATACTGCAGGTGGGCCAGTGGAGCTGAGATGGAAGCTCACCTGCATTAACACACCTGCATTGCACCCCTGCTCTCCTGCTACTTGCCCTCTTCTCCATCCACATGCCCCATTAAACTGCAGACTCACCTCCCTCTCTCCTCTGCGTCTGCTGGAATAGTCTGGTGTAGCATCGCAAACTCTTCTTCATGCTGAATGATGGCCTTCACGTTCACCTGGACTCCAGAAATCTTAATGGTGGGTCCTCGTCTCTTCCCAGGTCCTTTGTCTGAAAGGGAGCCATCTGTGATTGGGGTGCAGGCAACAGGGAGAGGATGCTCCCTGCATTCTTTAAAAACACCCAGCAGGTACCCAGGAGCTTTTTAGAATTTATTCTTCTGAGCTTTGTGGTCAATGATGTCAACCTGACCTTCCAAACAAGAAGAAGCTGCTGTTTTGGGTGAAGCTTTTGAACCACCTTGGCATAAGTTTGGCTAGAAGTTTGTTGCCTACTTGTCCCCAGCTACTCCCAGAAGGTACTTCTTTTCTTTTTCCTTCCAGGTTGCTGTGGGTTTACTTAAACCTCTATTGCCAAGCACGGTAACAATGTGTATCTCTTCTGCATCTCTGGCCAGTGATTTTTCCAAGGTGATTGTAAATCTCACTCTAAGCCAACAACCTTGTTGTTAGTTTTTGCAACACAAAGGAACACATCTTGCAATGGCGCAGGCACAATGCTCCCAATGAAATGTTAGGTGGGAATCCTTACAGAGAGCCCAGAAGCCCCCGATTGCCACCACAATTTCTAGGCAAGCCTTTGGAGGCAAATGCAGAGCTGGCCCAGGAATGGCATATTTGGTTCTGCAGAAACTGGCTAAGTCCATTTAGGAACCAGGCACTGAGTGGTTCTCTATCACAAGGTCTCCTCCTCTTGAAGGTTAGAGAAGAAGGAATGTTCAAGTAGATCACTGTCATCAAGAATTATCTACTGTTATAGCCAGGAGATAATTTTTCCATCCCAACTCTCCAGAAATACACAATCTTCACCCTTTGTCAAATTAGCGTTCTAGAATCTCCACAAATTGTGATCCGGCCCTGTCCCCTGAGAACGTAAAAGATCAAAGATGACAAGTCAGCCTCCCTACTTACTCTCTCCTTGGTTGTCCTTCAGCTGCTCTTCATATTCTTGCATTGCTGAGACACAGCTGTTGTGAAGGAGCTCTCCAAGACGTTTCAGGTCAGCCACTGACTTGTCCACCAGCTCAGCATCTCGCGCAATGCATTCCAGTCTGGAGGCACAAGAGGAGAAAAGATGTCAATAATGTCCAGAAAAAGCAACCTATTCAAAACCAAATCCTTCTACCCCAAAATGAGACAAGCTCACATGTAAGTGAGGTTAGAATTCCATTGTTAAGGATACTGTGTGAACGAGGTTTTTGGAGATCCAGGTCCAAATAAGCTAAGGAAGGTAATAGTGCCATGGGAGACCATTTCTTCAGACAGATGTTGCCAAGTTCTACATCTGGAATCGCAAGTAGGCCATTGTGTGGCTTAAACAGCTCCTCATTTTAAGAATCATGAAGGCCAGAATTTTGGTTTATTCAAAAATGAGAGCATGACCCCAGATGCTCTCAAGCAATGTTTCTGGAACCTCCAGCGAGGACTAGGATGTGTCATAAGGAAACCTTTCATTTAGAACCCAAAGATCAGGGCATTTTCATTCATAAATGAGAAGTGGGGGTTGATCCTCACTAACAAAACCCGAGTCTCATGATCCAGAATCTCTAAAACAACCAGGACTTACCGCTCCAGAGGAACACCAAACTTCTTATAGGCCTTGATAAACCTGCAAGATTCAGAGAAAACGGTTACAATCACCAGAAGCCCCTTAACAAACACATTTCTCTCTGGTAAAATGCCCCAAGCATGACTGTTTGAAAGCAAACACTGCCTGCCAGATGAAAAACTCAGGGTGTGATCAGACATGCTTAATGGGACACCCTCTGGGGTGAATTTGAGGCTGTAAGACAGACATAAGATCCCTAAACCTGCCTTACCCTGTCCCAAAGCCTGGGAATGGCCACCCCTGAAGATAATAACACTGAGAGCACATTGAGAGGGGAGCTTTATAAGCACAGAGGCGGCAAATCTAATCAGTCACGGCATTGGAATAAATTCTGCTGCCACCAACCAATCAGGGCTCCAGAAAGATAGGCCGTTGCCTGGCAAATCAATAGTGAGCCCTTGTTGTCAGGATGGCATTGCCAGTGTGGAAGAGCAATGTGTGGAAGCATGAGGGAGGGTTATGTGTTTACTGTTTGAATGCCTGTTTTTTGTAAAAGGGGTGATTGAAAAAAGCCCTGTCTAATTGCACCCTCAGTGCAGGAATTAGCATAAGAGTGCACTCATAAAGCCATGCCCACACATTTGAGGCAAAGCCATATCCAATGCGCAATGCTACTAATTTTCATTTTTGTCAAAAAGCACACCCAGAGACGTACTCAAGACTCCACGGAAGGACAGAAGATGGACGGTTTGCAATCTCCATCCCGCCATTTTCATGACTTAAAACTTCCACTGTTTCTTCAGTCTTGTCTTCTGGGGTAGCGTTGGCTTATGCCTCCTCCTTCGCAACCCACTGCAGACCTTGAGTTCCTTTCTTTCACGCACCCACCCAAGGCCGTCTGTTGGATTACCCAGAACTGACCTCCTGATTTCCGTGTCGGTAAACCCTTCCACGGTGTCCTTCTGAACGCTCCGAGGTCGCCCTCTCCGCTTTGGCCTCTTATCATCGTCCGAGTCCTCCGTCTCGCTCTCAGAGCCAGATGACCTCTGAAGTTTCCTCTTCATCTCAACATCTGAATCGCTGTCATTGGCCTGGGCCTGCAAAAGCCATTAAGGCAACAAACTGAAATCTCAAACATTCAACCTTCTGTATGTATCTTGCTCTAAAGTCTTGTACCTTCACAACTTCACAGAAGACTTCCCCATGTTTTGTGCTCTTCTGGTGTCTTGACATTAGACTTAGTTAGGGATGTGCACAAAAATTCATAACATTCGTTATTCGTACGAATTTGGACAAATTTGGACATTCATACAGTAACATTCATATGAATACGAATGTTTAGGAACATTCATATGAATAATTTGGACATTCGTTAACCTGGGGATACACATTGGGGGTGTTTTTCCACTAGCACTAGAAGTACCCATTAAGTACTCATTGGGTGTTTTTTCACTGTCACTAGAAGTACCCATTAAGTACCGATAAATGGGTACATAATGGCATTTTTGTACCCATTAATGGGTACTTAATGGGTACTTCTAGTGACAGTGGAAAAACACCCATTAAGTACCTATTAAGGGTACTTAATGGGTATTCTAGTGCTAGTGCAAAAGCACCCTGGATATGTATACAAACGGGTACATATCCAATATGAACGGATACATATCCAATAGAAATGGATGCATATCCAGTTGCATCGGATATTTGTACAAATTTGTACAAATGCATTCGCATTAAATAGAATCCTGCCACATTCGAAGGGGATCTATTCGAATGAATATGAATTTTCTAACATTAAATTTGTTACAAATCCAATGCCCAAAAACTAATTCGTGCAGATCCCTCGTCTTAGCACAAATTCCCAGTTGTGGCTGCTGACAGCTAGGCTAGAAAACATCTTGAGTGTGGCTGCATCAGCTGCTGCTTAAATTACAGAATCCATCTATAAATATTGGGCACTGCTTGCCCTCACCTCTTTCAGGCACTGTTACTGTTTTTAACGGGTTTATTTTATTTTTTGCTTTTATTGCTGCAATCTATCCTGAGACCTTTGAGTGCCGAGCGGTACAAAAATGCAAATAAATTTAAATTATAAATAAATAAGAGCAACAGTAACCCTCCAGAGACTGTTTTTGAAGTCTGTACATAAGAACATAAGAGAAGCCCTGCTGGATCCTGCCACAGCCCATCTAGTCCAGCATCCTGTCGCACACAATGGCCCACCAAATGCTCATGGGCATCTCAAGCAGAGACAAGGACAAACCTTCTCCTGCTCTAGAATCACAGCAAATGGCCTTAGAAGCGCCCCGGTTTCCCCCCCCCCCCCAGCCTGAAAGATGCACCTAGGCATTAATTCTAGTAGCCATTGATACATCTGTAGTTTGTACCCTTCAGTATCTTCTCTCATTTCCATTCCAGCCTTTCCTAAGTTCACACTGTAAAATGGCAGAGGGAAGCCCTAGTCTCTTTGCCTATGTGTTACTCCACCACGAGTCTCTTACCCTAATGGAGCACTAATGGGCTACCAAATATTCTAACACTGGAATGTCTACGGTGGCCTTAAGGGAGGTCAAGGAATTTATGCTAGCAAAAGAGAACAACTACTAAACTGATGATAACAAAAGCTAAGATCTCAATCAGTTTGGCAACTCTGCCTGATGATGCCTCATTAGGGCTGTGCACGAACGCAATTTTCAACAAATTCGTAACAAATCGAATATCTGAAAATCCAAATTCGTACAAATAAGGGAAAATGAATGTCCAGACATTCAAATCAATACGAATACATTTGCTACGAATAATTCAGACATTCGTATCTCTACGGGTCCATACCCATCTCATACATACCCACATCCATCCCTTACATATCCGTAAGCATCCCATTTTCATCCCGTATGGATATGTACGAGATGCACACAGGTACATATAAGATGCATATGTACCCGTACAGATACGAATGTCTGAATTATTTGTACAATAACCCACAATATACATATTTGTTCAAATTCATATGAATAACTAATATTTTGAATTTTCATGCACCCCATCCCCGGACACAGCTCAGTCTGCATTTGCAAGCAATTTGTCTACTTTTCTTCCGAAGGCACGCAGGGAAATCCTGCTGGATCCAAGGAATGGATTTCTCGCTGGAAACCCCCCAGGAATTCCCCAAGTAGAAGGTAAGAGCAGTAACCCCCTCCAGCAGTGATTACCTAGCAACTGGTAGGTTCCATAACTTCATTCACTTAGATGCAAGTCACTTACCTTTATCCCAGAAGCAGCCATGAGAACATACGTTTTGCATCTATTTGCAATGCCTCAGCATCGCAGCACGGACCACGTTGCTTTTACCTTTTTAGCTGAGCTGCGAATTCTGGGGAGCATGTATATCTCTTCCAGTTCCTTCTGTCGCTCCTCTTCCTCCACCTTCTTCCTCTGACCCTCAGGGATGATCTCATCCCAGTCCTTTTGAGATCTGTCCTCCAGCTCTGCTTCTTCCTCTTCCATAGTTGCAAAATTCGCCACCTAGCAAGCAAAATCATTCCCTGAGATCAAGCAGAACCTAAGACAGGAGAGATATCTGACTTCTAAAAATACTAATGTTGTCTAAAGCTGCGTTTAGGCCGCATCCAGACAGGGTCAAAACCCCGGAATTATTTTTGTCATCATACCTGATCTGCCAGACATGATCATGGTGCCCCAAGGCAGTCCGAGAATATCAACCCAATTTACTGGTTTATTGTTATTCTGATAAAATTAACTACTGTAGAGCAATATCCTGTTATTCTGTAATTGCGGCTCTGTTTGGATCACTTGCACATGAAGTACAGCAAGAGTTCAACATGAACTCTTGGAAAGAAAATCTCACCGCTGTGACGTCACCCCGCTCCTGCAGAAATGCTAAAACCCAGAGTGTTGATCTAATGTGCAGACAATGTACAATAGTCCCAGATGTTCTTTAAACTGGTAAATCAATAGGCCGCAGAATAAATAAGTGATGTCTGGAGGCAGCCTTACAGAATTGGTTCTGCTTAGTTTTGAGCAAAATTACCGTCCACACCCACTAGTAACGGATGAAATTACCACGTTCCTACGCAGCTGATCCTTCTCTACTCTTGGGCTTCTATGCCATTTCTCTCTCTTCCAGCCGCCATACCTTAAACTGAGAGAGCAGCTCATCGGTTGCGCTGGTGGACGCTTCGTTTTCACGCGTTTCAGCCAGACGCAGGATTTCCTCAATGTCCATTTCCTTAACGGCATGGGACAGAGAGAGATACGTCAGGGGGCAGGACAAAATCAGCAACGTAGGGGGTTACTAGATTCCGAATGAAAACAGATTTGGAAGCAAGAAACAAAAACGCTGAATATTTCAAAGCTGCTATGAACCAGTAAGTGACAGTCATGGGCACAAATCTGATTTTCAGTATTCAGTTCATAACGAACTGAATGAACCCACATTCGTATTCGTACAAACGCGCAATTTCGAATGTCTGCACATTCAATTCAATACAAATGTATTTGTATGTATTTGTCTGAATACTCGGTAAGTATGGATGCATATTTGATGATACGCATCCGTACGGATCCCATATGCATCCTGTACCTATCCATATGGATACATATGGGATACGTACAGATACGCGCAGGGTACATACCTATCAGTACTGTTAAATGAATGTCCAAACTATTAGTTCAAATGTCTTAAACATTTGTATTCATCCAAATGTGAATATACGGACATTCAACTCATTTACAAATACCTGAATCCCTGCAAATTCATGATTTTTCCATTCATTTTCAGAAGCCCACAAAGAATATATGAGGGCAACAAGGATTTCCTGTTCATAGAAGCTAAGGAAACTGAACTTTATACAAAACTCCTACATCCAAAGTGACCACATTCCCACCAAGGCTAATAGCTATCAATAGCTTTGCCTGCCCCTCACCTGTCTGAACCTTTTCAAAAAGCCGTTCATTTTTTAAAAGAAAGTTCTATCATTCAGCTCTTCATTCTGCTCATTTCTAGGTTGCTGGGAAACTCTGAGTTGCATCCTCCCAAACATCTAGGAGCACGGGCATCCGTCTATGTTTTCCTTTCCAAATTAAAATTTTGTGCTATTCTGAGCAAAAGAACCAAAGTAAAACATGGCAAACTGCCCTTTTCAAGCTCATATGAAGGAAGCTTGAGTTACAGAATTAATCCATTCCTACTTGGACCTCAGCTTGGGAATCATGGGTTCCTCCTCCACCAGTTTCACAAGAACCTTCTTAAAAAATGACAGGGGAATGACCAACTAAAACCATTAAGAGCTCCTTCAAGTGTTTTCACCTGTGGTTCAGATTCTTCCCCTTCCATTTCCTTGAAGAGGTCTTCTGCTCCAAACTTCAAGATGGCAGTCAGCTCCTCTTTGTTGAAAGGGTTTGAGCTACAGGAAAACAGGAAATGTTGGCTTTTATATGAGGACTAGCTCTGGTCATGAATTCCACGATCACTTCCCAAGCATCAAATCAGAAATGAGGGCAGAGAAAACACTGTGCTATCAGCACACATGAAATTCAACAGGAACGCAGCGGAAAGGCAGCGTCTGTAACATTGGCGGATGACCGGAAGTTGTCGTTCAGGTGCACCTACAGCAGCACAAGAGTTTTAGACTGCACATCAAAGATGAGCTTGCTACTTTGGGTTTGTGGTCTCCTAATCTTTGATGCTCCCTTCCCTTCCTTGGCCCCTTACTTGGATCTGCCAGAGTTGTTGTCCAAAACGGTCCTTCCAGTGGTGTCCATACGCTGTATCACAAGGTGATCCAACACCATCTTCTTTTTGGCTCGTTCAATGATCTCCTCCTCCACAGTCCCTTTGGTAACCAAGCGGTAGATGTTCACCTGCACAGAAAGGAGCACAGGTTTCCAAAGAATCAACTCTCTGATCCCACGACATCCTCATCTAAGCCATCAAAGTGAATAATGTTTTCCTTCCTCGACCTACTACCCAACAATACTTCGAAAAGAGCTACCAGGGAAGAAGCCTACAATACTTTGCACGCTAATCTTATCTCCTGTCCATGGATCAAAATATTTGTATGAATCCGAATATTTGAATATTCAGTTTGAATCGGACTGAATGTCAAAAATTGCATTTGTGCACACCCCTAATATAAATGGATGCCTTAACTCCAAACTGCTTCCGGGGCATCTAAAGGGAAGGGAAGGGAAGGGAAGGGAAGGGAAGGGAAGGGAAGGGAAGGGAAGGGAAGGGAAGGGAAGGGAAGGGAAGGGAAGGGAAGGGAAGGGAAGGGAAGGGAAGGGAAGGGAAGGGAAGGGAAGGGAGAAGTCTGTCCCATTCCTGGCCATGGACCTTAAAGCAAGGAGAGGTTTTTTTTTAATCCTCTCTCATCAGGACACTGATCTTCTCACAGGTCAAACTCCAAATGTCATCTTAAAGAAGAAAAGTCATTGGCCCTCCAGCCACAGGTCCGTTCAGTCTGCAGTTCAAGTGAGGTTTGTTTACAAATCATCCAGGCTATCCTCTTTTTTCTGACCTGTTTCTTCTGTCCTATGCGGTGAGCCCGGGCCTGGGCCTGCAAATCATTCTGAGGGTTCCAGTCCGAGTCAAAGATGACCACAGTGTCTGCAGAGGCCAAATTGATCCCCAGTCCACCAGCGCGCGTAGAGAGCAGGAAACAGAAGTCCTGATATTGGGGCAAGGGGAAAGGACCGGATATTAAACCAACATCCAACAAGGCTGCTAGAAAAACATGACTCAGATGGTAAAGGGAGGCCAAGGTGTCCTCAGTGTGACTGGGACTGCCACAGAAGAGGCTAAAATGCTCCAAATCACGGCCACGTCCCGAAATATTTAAGATCCAGGCATTAAGGCATGACACAATGCCCCCTTCAACTCTCCACTAAGAAAAAGCAGGAGAAGAGCAGAAATCCCAGCTGGGTTTTCCCTGGCAAGGAACTCCAGGGTTTGCAAACACTAGCAAACAAATTCCAGCCAAAAATGTTCCTGATATTAATGTGGCATAAAAGGCAACCAACTCTCTAATGCAAGCAACTCGGAAAGCAGAGAGTTGCTGGTTCAACCCAGCTTCTCCTGGGAGTAAACAATGGCAAACCACTTCTGTATCTTTGTCACAAAAACTGCAAAGAGGGACCCATGGAGTCTGGGAGTGACTGTAGCTCAGGGGTAGAGCAAACTGCCCCAAAAGCAGTGGGTTGCAGGTTTGATCTTCAGCCTCTCCCTGGAAGCAGGCAATGGCAAACCACTTCTGTATCCTTGCCAAGAAAACTGCATAAAGATGCCCATGGAGACCAAGCACGTTCTGGCAACTCTTCCACCACCACCACCTTGGTTCCCGTTTGATGCCTGTCTTTCCTCTGGCAGAATCCCTGCAAGCTCCTTCCCTTTCTTAAGAACCCACATGGCGCAGGATCACCTCTGCCCGGGACGGGTGGCTTAGCTGGGAAACCAGAGGTGTCCCTGTCACCGCAAAAGCCACCCAGCTCTTTGTTCAGCTGCCAAGCCAAGACCCAAGCTGGCGCTGAGGATTCCTAATGCGGGCCTAGAAGCCTGGTGCAACCTGCCAGCTGACCAAACATTCACCCTCTCCCCGTAGGAGCTACCATGAAGGGCAGAGAGGTCGCCCTCTCCTCTCCCTGCACAGGGGAAAGAAAACCCATTTACCTCCGAGCCGTCAGCGTTGAAATGATCAAGTGCCTGCTTTCGGATCTCGCCTTTAATGGAACCGTCCAGGCGCTGCAAGGAAGAGTTTCAGGGGGGTGAAAAAGAAATGCCTCTAGAACCACCTCCTCCCCGCTGCCTCCGGCTGCTGTTGCTCTTGTAGCAGCTCCTGCAGAAACTCAAACTCCCGTAGAGCTCCCTCCAGCTTGGAGCCAGGCAGGACGTTAAAAATAACAGGGCTTAAAAATAACCTTCTTGCCGCAGGGAAAGGGTGCCGAGGCAGCATCAACAAGCACCAGGTGACTCCAGGGCTCCCATTACAGCCTCCCAGGCAGGAGCTGCATGCAAGAACGGGGGGGGGGGGGGTCTGTCCAAAAAGAAAACCAGAGAGGGGGGACCTGTGACAAGGGTCCCCTAGGAAGAGGCTCAGCCCACTAAATATCAGACTGGCCAAGGGAATGTCTCCGCTGAAAGCCCTGAAGGACATGTCCAAGTCAATGGTCTCTGCGGTTGGTGGCTCTGGAGGAGGGTCACACATGGAAGGATGAGGAAGTACCATAGTGGCCATGGGAAATGGAGAAGATGCCTCCTCACGTAAGGAAGCCTCAACTAGAGAGCAGACGACCATGTGTGAATTCTGCACACAAGAGTGAGCGTGAGTCAGCTTGGAGTGTGGAAAAGAAAACAAGGAATCCTCTCGCAGGCTCTGGCTACATCCAGACCCCAATTACTTACCCCACTGTATCTGCACATTCTGGAATAAAGAATGGATATCCATGCTTTATTCTGGAATACCCCAAATATAGCAGAATAAGCCACTGATGTCCTTTGTGTGCTCACGAGTATCACGTTCAGGACCTCAAGGACAGAGAAATTCCTAAGTGGACCAGGGAATAGTAAGAGCTAAACAGTCCTGTAGGGCTGAAGCTTCATTTTAACCCTGTCCAATGCAGGCAGCCATCTTGAATAATTAATTCAGTATGTCAATGGAAGCCAGGCCGGCCTAGGCAGCCTCCTACTATCTACACCTGCCTCACCAGCCCAGTCCTCACCTGAAAAGGGTAGTGCTTGATGGTCAGATACTCCGCCAAGATGTCCAGCATCCTCACCATCTGAGAGAAGATGAGCACTCGGTTCCCTCTCTCACGCAGCCTGGACAAAAGCTTGTCCAACAGGATGAGTTTTCCGCTGCTCCTGATTAAAGACTGAAAGCAGCACAGAGGTTACCTTTCGTTTTTACCTGAATTAATTCAGGGATTAAGAAACCAAATAACAAAGCAGGAACTGCCTGGTTCAGATGTCACCAATGTTACGACTCCAGCAGGTGACCTCACCCAGAATAGTTCCTGTGCTTGTGGTCTTTTCATTTCGAATGAGAACTATTGAACTGTTTTGAAATTACAACACAATATCATTACAGTTTTTTATATCTTTCTGCAAATATGAGGGGCAAACCTGTGCTGTGACCATATTGCAATTCAAAATTACCTCTGCTCCTAAAAAACAAATGCTAGAAAAAGTAAAGTAACTAGTAGATACTTTTCTCCTGAACCTTTTTCCAGCAGTTGTTGAGTTTTACCTCTAACTCCTTCTTCCCAATAAGGTTTAAGCATGATTGGTCATATTTCCCATCTCCTGACTGACTGACAGGGAAAAAAAACCTCTGAACTTTGTAGTGCTTTTCTCTTTGCTTATTGTAACACAAGAATGTAAGAGGTGGTCCTGCTGGATCAGGCCACAGCCCATCTACCCCAGCGTTCTATCTCACACAGTGGCCCACCAGTTGCTTCTGGGCATCACAAGCAGAAGACAAAGGCACAACCTTCACCTGCTCTTGACTCCCTGCAAATAGCCTTTAGAGGCAACCTGGAGGTGGTACCTAGGCATCCATTCTAGTACACCTATCATGAGAATGTAAGAACAGCCATGCTGGATCAGGCAACAGCCCATTAGTCCAGCATCCTGTCTCACATGGTGGCCTACCAGTTGCTTCTGGGCATCTCAGTCAGAAGGCAAAGGGCAAAACCTTCACCTGCTCTTGACTCCCTGCAAATGGCTTCACCTTGCCTGTCTCTCCAACCTGGAGGTAATTCCTAGGCATCCATTCTTATGGACCCTGATGCAACTATTTTCTATGCATTTGTCTAACCCATGAATTTGGGGAGGGGGGGGTTGGTAAGGCCCAACCTCAGCATTACCATATTAAATCAACAACTACTACTACTCCTTTAACAGTTGCAAAGGAAAAGCAAATTTCAGCAGATGGATCTTGTTACCTCTTCTATGCAATATTAAAGCTACAAGAATCATGTTCTCTTTTTCATCTATAACCCAACTATCTCTTCTATTTCCCAATCTGTGCCCATGAAACCAGCATGGTTCTCTGTTTGCAAACAGCGTCCCCTAAGAGTGACCCACCAGCAGCTGCTCCTGGCTGTTCTCCTTTTCGTTTTCCTCCGGGGATTTGATCAGGTAACAGTGGTTGCAGCACTTTTTCAGCTCCATGACTATATTTAGGAACCCAGAGGTGCTCCCACGCGTCCCTTTAGCCAGAGCCTTGTAGTTCCGTGTTAAAATCCATCTGGATGCAAAAGGGGGGGGGGCAAAAAAAATTATTATTTTAAAAGCCAAAGAGGCTCACAGAGTGGGTTGGATAGTGTTAGAGAGTTATTGCAAGCAGGTTTGTAAGGATTGCACCAGGGGACAAAAGAATCTCTTTTCTCTTTAATTCCGAAGCTCAATAAATAAATAAATAAATAAATAAGAACATAATGTTAAGGATTGGGCCGCAGCTCATCAAGTCCAGTATCCCGTCTCACACAGTGACCCACCAATTGCTTCTGGGCATCAAAAGCAGAAGATGAAGGCAAAACCTTCACCTGCTCTTGACTTGCTGCAAATGGCCTCGAGAGGCATCCAGCCTCTTTCTCCAACCTGCAGGTGGTATCCTGGCATCCATTCTAGTAGATACATCTGTACCCCTTGAATTAAGCAGCCCTACTAGATTTGTCCATAGCCCATCTAGTCCAGCAAGTGCCCCACCACCAGCTTCTGGGCCTCTCAAACAGAAGACAAGGGTGAAACCTTCACTTTGTCTTGATTCTTTGCAAACTGCTTTCAGAGGCATCCCGCCTGTCTCCCCAGCTGGAAGATGTACCTAGGCATCCATTTGAGTGGTCCCTAATACTCCTGTCCTCCATATATTTGTCTAACCCTTCCTTAATCCAGGGTTAGACAAATTTATGGAGGACAGGATGGTTGCTGTTACCACCTCTTCTGGAAGCAAATTCCATAGATCGGTGGCCCTCTGGGTGAAGAAATGCTTCCCCTTGTCTGATCTGACTCTCCTACCCATCAGCTTCACAGAGTGACTCCTGGTTCTAGTGCTTTTGTGGCGGAGCAAAGATAGCGCAAGGTTCCCTCGCCGCCCCCTTGGCTTTCTTTAACCATCATTTCCTAAAGTCCAAGGACAAGGCTCACTGCAAACTCACAACCCCAACTTCGGGGCACCTACTTGTAGTACTGCTTCTGTAGGGCAGACATCTCCACGCGCAGGATTTGCTCCACTTTGGCAGGGAGGGATTTTTCCACGTCCTTCTTCACTCTGCGCAGCAGGAAGGGCTCCAGCACTTTGTGGAGGCTCTGGTAGCCATTCTCCCGTCCTTTCCCATGGTCCTCTTCAAATGCCTCCCATGACTCAAACCTATCAGCAAAAGAAAGACACGAAGGATGCAAAAGGGATAGACTAAGAGGAGCATGAAGTCCCTGGAACCTCAAATGGAACTATCAAGGGGCAATCAAGTTAGCCAGCTGGTTTTCAGGCTTTCGGGACAGTTGCTGAGGATATGGCGGTGCTTTCAGAGACGCTTCTTGCCCACTGCCACGCTCCCACCCTCTCAAGATTCTAAGTCTCCTCTCCTGTTAACCTAAGGAGAAGAGATGCTCTGTAGGCACACGGTACTTCCTGAGCCCATCAAGGAGGCTTACTTCTCCGGCATGATGAAGTGCAACAGGGACCAGAGCTCTTTCAGAGAATTCTGAAGGGGCGTTCCGGTGATAAGCAGACGGTGGTTGGACTTGAAGTCTATCAAAGTCTTGTAGAGCAGGGAGTCGTCGTTCTTCAGACGATGAGCTTCATCTACGCCCAGAAATGCCCAGTTAATGCTACCCAGAACAGTCTAGAAGGGGAAGAGAAAGGTCACTAAGCAACAGTGTCCACTGGTCTTTGCCAGGCTTTCTGGATGTCTGCAGTTCTTTACTGCTATTGCCCCAAAAGACTTCTCCATAAGTGCTAACAAGCTCCAGTGCGCAACATAGAATTCTGGAAAACATCTGCATGCCTTTTTGGGCCAAAGCTGAAGATTGTTATACAGATGTGACAGCTGAACAGGGAAGCGAGTAAACTAGACTGACACCATTCAAGAGGCCTTCATTGGCAGGAGAAGACTAATTCAGCTGCACCAACCTAGGTCTCCCGTCTTGCAGTTTTGGGGTTGTTATGCCATGTTACATAGTTCTTCTGTGAACTTGAGCTTTCAGATATAGCTATGATACCCATCCTCAGAGGATCTGATGCAGTTGCATGTGACTCTTCCAGAAGTCAGATCTTCTCAAAATGGATATTATAGCTATATCCACAAGCTCAGATTACAGAACAACAGAACCAAAAACCTGCAACAACTGAGATTGTAACAGGCTGTGAAAGCCAACACTCATTCATTCATTTATATTTTTCTACATTTCTATGCTGCCCTATACCCTAAGGCAGTGACACACCTGGTCACCTTGGCACCTGAGTGTGTAGTGCTTGCTTGTTCTTGAAGTGTACGAAATACCAACTTTCAATTGAAGATACAGCAAATGAAATTCAGCAAGAAAAGTCACTAATGTAAATAATTATTTGCTTTGGCTTTTAATACATATATCAAAAATATAACTTTTTTTACTAGAGCTACAAATATCACAAAATTGTGGATATTTCTAGATGTGACACAGCACCCGAGTTAAGCTAGGTTTTCTTGTGAATTTTGACACACTGAGCTCAAAACGTTCACCATCACTGCCCTAAGGTCTCAGGGCAGGTAACAGGGTAGCATTCTACCCACCTAAGGTGCCAAACTTGTTTCTAAGCTCCTTACTTCATAGGGACAAATATGAGCATTTGAAAGGGCATCAGGAAGAAAGCAGAACAAGAATTGGTTCTCCTGGCACCACCGGCATGAAGATGTACCCCTCCCACCAAGACAAGCTCTCACCCAACACACACCTTGTCCTTCAGAAGAATTTCATACGTTGTGATCAGCACATTGAACTTCAGCCTTTTGGTCTGAGCGTGGATCCACTCGTACTCACGAATCTGAGAAAAAGATGAAAGTTCACTCTTTCATTTTTCTCATGTGAAAGGTTTATGTTAAGGGTCTCTTCCAGCTCTCCACTGAAATGCTGGCAAATAAACTGCACTCCTCCTACATACCACACATTTCTTATAGCCTTTTCCCTAAATTCGTCAGGAGGAGCCTTTGATCACCTGAGGTTACTCAGGTCCCATTAGCCTCAAAGGACAATGGAGAAGATCCTGAGTGCATCTGTGTGTTGCAGTCTCCATCCACACACTGGACTGAGACTTCAAGCAGGGTATCATCTGCTTATTTCCCCTCCCCTAATGAACAGAAAAGAGAAACCCTACAAATCCAATAAAAAGCTTCACAAGAAAAATGGGGATAAATGTTTGCCTTGTACCACCACTCCTTTTAAAAGATGCACCAAGCCAGGTGTCTCTTTGCCACGTGATGGCCCTCTATATTTCTCATCAGCTGATGAAAGGAGCTGTTCAAAACATCTGGAATCAGGCTGCACCATCTTGACAAAGACTGCCACATACCATGCAACCATTGCAGAAATAAGGTTCTGACTTTGCTCTACAGACTCTACATGCAGCACAGTGTATGAACCACTTAAACTACAGGAATGTATGAATTAATACACTACACCAGTGCCACACACTTCCATTAACTTAGATTGTAGGCATTTGTGTGTCTAGGAAGGACGTAATGAAAATTGTTTGTTTGGTTTGCTGTTCAGCCAAATACTATTTTATTCAGCTCAACAGAGAAACATTCAATTAAACAAAAGGTTGTTAGCGTTCAATTCTGAACTAGTTCAAGAACAAGAAACATCATTTTTCCATGGGAAAAAAGCCCTTTTCAAGGGCAAAAACACAGCAAACATGAACTGTTCAACTAAATTTCCTAACTATGAATCGAAATATAGTGTCAGGTTTATGTTTCTATTTCTGAAACAGTTTTAAGGGGTTTGGCAACTTAATCTGCTATGCGTATGTATTTGCAGGCACCGAAAGAAACCAATCCAACCCACAGAACCAAAGATGTGTTTGAAGAAACCATCCCCAAAAAGGCTGCAACTACTTGCTCAGCTCTGGCTTACGTACAGCATTCCGGCTCATCTGATCTCCAATGTAAACGACCACGTTTATCTCGGGGGCCCAAATCTCAAACTCCCTCTGCCATGACGTCAGGGTTGATAAAGGCACTACGATCAAGAAGGGGCCGTAGAGCTGATGCTGGTGGAAGAGGTAAGAGAGGAAAGAGATGGTTTGGATGGTCTTCCCCAAGCCCATCTCGTCAGCCAGGATGACGCTGTTGCTTCTGAAAAGGTAAAAGTGGAGGAGAGGAGGAAGAAAAACATTACCAATAATCATTACCAGCTCAGACTTCTGTCCCTGCCCTGAAGGCTGCTGCTGCTGGTGGTGGTAGAATAGTTACAGAATAGGGAGAGCGTCCCTAGATTCCTTACGGAGCCTAATTCAAGGTGTTAATCTAAAGGAACTCCTTCTTCTATATTGACCTGCCTATGCCTTCAAATTCATAGGGGTAGCCCTCCTGGTTGTACCACCACTCTCAGCAGCAAAAGGAGCGGGTACCCAGGATAGGGCCTTCTCAGTGATGGCTCCAAGACTATGAAATATTCTCAGCCCACCAGCTCTTCAGAACATCTCAGACTTTCTTTCAGGTCTCCTAGCACACTAAGAAGATTTGATATCACAAGCAGCAAAATGCCTGCATCAGTATCACCTAATTTTGTAACCTGTGGAGCAATGCTAAATTACAAAGTAAAGGCAGAACCATCAAGCTGTGCTTCTGAGCAGCAAAAGTAATGGAATGTCCTTCATCTAGCTTAGGATTTACAGTTCCCCCTGGTCAGCGATTTGGAGATCACAGACCATCTACCAGCTTTCACCTACTTGCACCAGGAGTGAGCAAGCCAGTTAAGGCCTTCCAGTTGGTAATCTCGAAGCTCCAGATTTTCACTACCAATGTAAGAAGGTTGTTTTTTCAAGGCCACAAAGCGAGGTCTCTGCTTCAGTACCTGGAGGGGAAATTCACAGCTCCCTTACTACACATAACTGAAACCGTACTAAGCAAAGACATGTGCTGACGGATGGCTACAGAAGGAAATTGAACACACTTTCTCTGGAATAGCATTTGCCATCCTGGTGCCATTTGAATATTGTGTACCACATCCATCATGTTGTGTGACCATATGATGTGGTCAAAACATTTCCAAGGTAAGAGGCTGAAAAGGGCCGTGGTACACGACAACCATTATTTTTAAAAAAAAATTAATAAGGACATTGGCCAATCAAAAAGCCTTAAGAGTCAAATATTTTCTTTAACCATGCAATTTCAGGAAAGAACTATCAAAAGAAATGCCAAGAACTGGAAAGTGGGTCAAGGAGAGGAAGTCTGACACGCAAGACAGGAATGAAAACAAATGGTCTTATAACTGCCCAGAGAAGGAAAATCAGAATAAATGCAATGCAAATCACAGACATACTTGATGTTCCGTATCTTTCCCGCATCCGTATGCATTTGTACAGATCTCTACGGGACAAAAACGGGTTGCATACAGGATAACTATGGGATGCATACAGATGTGTACAGATGTGAGGAAGATGCATACGTGCACATATGAATGTTGTGGGCATTTGTATTGCAGATTCGAATAAAAAATTTGAACAAATAGATTCGAATTAGGGATGTGAACGAATACTGGAAAACTTGAATATTCAGTTCGAACCCAACAAATGTCAACATCTGAACCCACATCGGATTTTTGAAAATACGAATTTGAACATTCAAGCTTGAATACGAATTTCTGAAAATCCGATACAGATTTTCGAATGGTTCAAATGTGTAGGTTTTTATCTGTCGTACACGAATCGGTGCAAAAATTATATGTATTTTGCACTTAAAATATAGGATTGAAATGGGATGCATATGGGATAATACCGGATGAATACATATTTTTATGGAATATGCACAGATACGTATAACAGATACAAATGTGGTCGACATTCATATCCTTAAATGCAAATCTAGCATTCCAACGTACGGATTCAAACATTACGGATTTGAATTGGATTTTAAGACATTTGAATCTTAAATATCCAAATTGAATCAGATTTTATGACATTCGAATCTCTGATTCGAACGTCAAAAATACATTCATGCACATCCATAATTCGAATTTGGTAAATTCGAATTGAATCTTGTTAAATTTGAATTTTAAAGATTCGATTCTAATCAAACTGGATTGGATTTTCAGGTACTGGATTCAAATTGAATGTCAATAAAACATTCATGCGCATCTTTGCAAGGGCGGTGAGAGCAGCGGAAGTGAAGGGACGAACCTTGCAGTCTCGGGTGGGCATGGTTTTGGAGTTGTTCCTGCTGTTGAAGCTGTCGATGCAATGCTGGAATTTTTTGCTGATCAAGGCTTCATCCTCCCAGCTGCAATCTGCATACGGAAGCCCCATCCACTTGCAAAGATATTCAGGGTCACTGGAGGAAGATTTGCGGTTGTGCACTGCAAATATCGAAAAATATAATTATGAGCCTGATGGATTTTTTTTCAAGCACAACTCTGAGAGGCACAGTGCAATGTGGAGAACTCAGTGGCAAACACAGTCTTTTTAATGTGAGGGTCCTGCTCCTGCAAGGCATCACTTAAAGCAAAGCCATGTTAAAGCAAAGCCTTCCCTCTGACCTCTGACCCCTTAGCAACAAGATCTCAGTTAGTAAATTAAAATTAAATTACTATAAAAGGCTTCAGTTCTATGTACAAGTGGATCCATTTAAACTGCTAATGTGAGTGAGCAGAGAAAACCATCAGAGATGTTACAAAGTCATATTACCTAGAAATTCAGAGCCAGGTGTTGCTGATTTGCTGGTCTTCACAGCTATGGATTCAGAACAAACCAAAACAGATATCACAATTTAACATGTTAATTATCAGTATATATAAAGTCTTATTCATGAAATCGAAACAGGCCCAGGCCCTTTTTTTTTTGGCAGACACCGTCTGGTCACAGTGATCCACGCACTGATAACTTCCAGATTGGACTACTGTAACGCACTCCATGTGGGGCGGCCGTTGAAGACAGTTTTGGAAGCTGCAGCTGGTTCAGAACGCAGCAACTAGGGTGCTAACTGGCACTGCTGGTTGGATAACATCACACTGATCCTCCCAAACCTCCAATGGCTGCCTATTTCCTACTGAGCTCAGTTCAAGGTATTAACATTAACTTATAACGTTCTGAAGAGCTTGGGACCTGCCCAGACCCTAACATCTGCCAGTGAGGCCCTCTCGAACATCCCACCACCCTTAATTAGGGGGATGGGCACGTGTGGGAGGGCATTCTCAGTCTCCTTGTGGGCATTCAGACGACTTCTCTGCCCTTACCTTTGGCTGAAAAAACACCATCCCCTCCCCATACAGACGCACTTTTTTAGTCATGCTTTTTATGTTTTTATTATGGATTTTTTGTGATCCACCCTGAGACCTTCAAGCAGAGGGCAGGGACAGAAACAAAAATAAATGAGGTCTAGAAGGACATCCATCCATCCATCCATCCATCCATCCATCCATCCATCCACCCGTCCGTCCGTCCGTCCGTCCATCCGTCCGTCCGTCCGTCCGTCCGTCCGTCCGTCCGTCCGTCCGTCCATCCATCCATCCATCCATCCATCCATCCATCCATCCATCCATCCATCCATCCATCCATCCTTCCCTATACCTGGAGGTCTCCGGGCTGGTAACATCAAAAAACCAAACATCATTAAAACAATAACAGCATCTGCCAGTGGGGAAAGTGTATCCCCATTTAACTGAAGGCCAGGACAAAGAGGTGCATCTTCACTGCCTTCCTAAACGAGTACAGTGAAGGAGATAGACACACCTCAAGGGGGAGACTATTCCATAGCCTGGGGCCATCACTGCGAAGGCCCTCTCCCAGGTGCCCTCTTCCCTTTTGCTGCTGAAGGTGGTGGTACAACCAGGAGGTGATACAGGAGTAGATATTTGGGGCCCAAGCCCACTGACCACAACATTTTGGTAGACCACCAGACTCACCAATCACCCGCTCCACTATCTGGTACTGTTTGTTTAACTCAGAAGCCAGTTCTTGCTGACAGTTATAGTATTCCACATCTTCAGGGGTCACCTTGGCCAGCCTGTGCAAAGAAGAGACAATTACATTCTTCGTGGGAGGGGAACCAGATATTCTCTGGGGTAATTAAAATATCGAGTGACTCAGCCTTTAATGCTTGGGAGACGGGTGCTCAATTTGCAACCATGCAGGCATTCCTAAACTACAACTCCTAACATTCCACGGGGAGTTGTAGTCCTGGAATGTCTGGAAAGCGACAAACTGAGTAGACCCAACTTAGAACCATTGGGGATGGAGAGGCAAATGGTTTTACGCCTCCAGCACAGTTCTTAAACAGTGAACAGCAGTAGTTTTCAAATGTGGAAGGTGGAGGAAACACACTGGCCAACTAAGAAATGCAATCTTGAGGATCTCTCCTGCCTGGCTGGGCCTCAACCCAACGCCACTAGACGTCCTGCAGAGGAAACATACCACTGCTTCACCTCTTCTTCCTTTTTTTTGAAATTTTCCAGCTTCTTTATGCCTTTCACTTTCTGCTGTTGCAGGGAATCTTCACTTTCCCATGTACTGTGAATGTATGACCAGCCTTTCCACTTGATCAGGTACTGGATCTCCCCTTCTTCCTTCTCAGGATCGAAGTCAGCACAAGGGTCACCATTCACTTCCGTGGCATAGACAGTAGTAGCGGCCCCCGTGGCTGTTGGGAGAATGAAAGCAGAACCTCACCAGGAGCCCAGAGGCAACATCCTGCTTCATAATATCCCCCACTTTCCTCCTGTCATTTTGGTTCTCCAGACCATTTTTCCCAGTCCAAACCAACCAGCCTCCCACAACCAATACGTGCAGTTCCGGCACACCTGAGCTCCTCTCTGCCCTCATTTTAATTCCAAAATTTAACCACTAAATATTTTTTATTATTGTATTGGTAGGTCATAAGGCTTCTACAAGCTTGACTGCACAAACGGTGTCCTTTTGACCACCTAAGGATCTACATTCTGAGATTTCTAAGACCTTCCTATGAGGTCCACCGTCACTCCAGACAGACAGACAACCTGGCCTGTTTCACTTAAGCACCGCTTGAATCAACCTGGATGCTCTTCAGCATCAAGCTAAGGCGCTGTATTAACTTGCCAGGAGAAATTAAAACGAACAGGCCTTCAGTTGTTGGCTTTTTGAATTATTATTACTTAGTTGACGAACTGAACAGACAAAGCTCTGGAGTATGGGGTAGGGGGCTTAGGGGTTGGTACTGCAAATTGTGTTTTTAAGCCATACTGTGAGGACTGGCTTATCCAAAGCAGCTGAACCACAGGTCAGCCTCATTATGAGGAGGTTTTACAAATCCCAAAATCATGGACCCTCAGCTGTGTCCTTCCTCTGCTCAGTTTCCACTACTGTGACTGGCACTAGAGGGCCACAAGGGAGCAGCCCTCCTCCGGACACTTACCTCCTTTTTTCCCCAACCGAACGTCCAACACTTTTTCAATTGTCTCGCTGTTATCTTGTTGCTCCTCGAGCCCTTCTCCAGTCATCTCAATCAAGTCATCTGAGTCAGTCTCAAAGTCATCATCTTCCTTGTAACTACACGCAGGACCAAGAAGAGACTGTTTATAGCATTTTCATAAGAACCTAAGAGGAGTCATGCTGGATCAGGCCACAGCCCATCTAGTCCATAAGAACCTAAAAGGAGTCATGCTGCATCAGACAACAGTCCATCTGGTCCATAAGAACCTAAGAGGAGTCATGCTGGATCAGGCCACAGCCCATGTAGTCCATAAGAACCTAAAAGGAATCCTGCTAGATCAGACAACAGTCCATCTGGTCCGTAAGAACCTAAGAGGAGCCCTGCTGGATCAGGCCACAGCCAATCTAGTCCATAAGAACCTAAAAGGAATCCTGCTAGATCAGACAACAGTCCATCTGGTCCATAAGAACCTAAGAGGAGTCATGCTGGATCAAGCCATAACCCATCTAATCCATAAGAACCAGGCCATAGCCCATGTAGTCCATAAGAACTTAAGAGGAGCCACAGCCCATCTAGTCCAGCATCCCATCTCACACAGTGGTCTACCAACAGCTTCTGGGCATCTCAAGCAGAAGATGAAGACAAGACCTTCACTCAGTTAAGCAAGGCTTCATACAAACTATGGATGTACACAAATGTTTTTTGGCATTTGATCCGAAATGAATCAAATGTCCAAAAATCTGTATTTGTACAAATAGAATGCATTTGAATGTGTTAAAACTCAATTCGATAATAATCTATTCATACGTATTTGTATGAATATTCTATACATATCTACACAGGAACAGATTCATGTCTGATATGTCTCCCCAGCTAATTAATGTCTGAACTATTCATACGAATGTCTGGAAACCTAGGGTCTCCTGGGACTAGAAGCAAAGCCCAGTATCTGCTTGGTTAACGAGCCTCTCTGAGTCAGAAGGTCCTTCCAGGTCACGACTGCAAGTGAAAAGACCCAGTGCAAAATGAAAACAGAAATGACTGCTTCGTGCATAGGGGACCCTCGACAGCTTTCTGTTGTTTATTTCAGAAACTGCGCCTGGGGCTTCGTAAAAGGAAAGCCACACATTAGAATGATGCAAAGGAAAGGACCAGGAATGGCTGCTCTTAAAATCGTCAAGGCTCTGAGCAGCAGAAGCAACTGACACTTTAACAGTCTGCAAGGTCCAGAAGGATGCAAATTCTGGCCTGGAGGGCCAAAGAAACAGGAAGGGAGCAGACTGCAAGGTCGTTGTCGTCGTCGTCGTCCCCCCGGTTTGCTCCTCAGGAATGCATTTTAACCGCAGGCACTTTCTGTACCTTCCTGCTGTGGACCTCGGGAAGAACCAGGGAGAAAAGCCTTCCTGAAGTCCATCTTCATTTCTAAATACTCCAGGGACAAAATTCACCTTGAAACTGGCTGCTCCCAACAAACTGGAAAGCACTGGGCCCGACCTAAGCCAGCCAAGCTGTTGAATGGGATGTCTAGGGCGTGACCTTGCAAAATGGCGTCGGGAAGACGTTTCTCTTGCAAACGTCACCAGCCTGCTGAAGATCATGCTCGTCTCCAAACAACGTCTCCACCCTGACCAGAATAAATGCTCTCAGCCCAGCCCTGCTGTATGGTAGATATAAATAGGATCCCTTACGCTGAAGGCTTTTGCCCAAGCCATCAGGACTCAGTGGGAAGAGCCCAGCATGTGTTTAGAACAGAGACATCTGGCCCAGATGTGTAGCACCCATAAGGGGCCAACTGCGTGGTAAGATCAGGCAGTTTTCACATTTCCTGATTGTCCAGCAAACCATAATCCACTCAAGCCAAGAAATCCAGCCAGGTTCTGTGCCAATGCTATCATTACAAGGAAACAACTGGCTAAAATCCTGGACGAGGCCTCATCTGGTTAACACCTTATGAATGCAACTACAGCTACTATTACCTGACATTCTTAGCTGCCCGACGCCGCGTCTGTCTTTTGGGGGCATCATCATCTTCATCGTCTTCATCCTCCTCCGATGACTCCGTTTTCCTCCGCCTCTTCCCCCTTGGGGGAGGCTTTTTCACAGTGGTTTTGCCCGCTGCTCTAAAATAAGGATTAAAATAGAAAGATGCAATACGTCTGGGTTGATCGAGGCTAGCCCTTCTGAAGGCAAAGCTCTTCAGGTGTGGTGTCTGCTGTGACTAGTACTGACCACATGGTCTCGATGCCTTCAGAGGTAAGAGGAGTTGTAGCATGTGAGAGGGCCTTTTCTATGGTGGCCCCCAGAGTTTGGAACAGCCTTCCAGCAGAGGTTCATCAGGCATTAACGCTACACAGTTTAAAGTGCCTGTTTAATACATACCTCAGATCGAATCTTGCTGAATTCAAACTAGAATCAGATGAGACATACTGACCTGCCTCTTGATCTATCTCCAATAGTTTGCAAACTGTTTGACTTGTTTTTTAAATATATACACACACACACACTGAACTGTGTGGTTTGACTGTGTTTGATTCAAAGCACAATATATATATATTATATAATTAAGACGAAGAGTTGCACAATTCTGCCCAGATTTGCAGAACTGCGCAATTCTGGTTTGCAGCAAAAAGGCCAGACAGAGTTATTTTAGAACTGAGCCACTCAAACACCCCTGGTTCGTTTCAATTCAAATTAGCCCCCATTAAATGGATCAAACACAGTAAACCATACAGTTCAGTCCCAACTGTTCTAAAGCACCCTAAATTTGCATATTTAATTAAAAGGCACATTTGCAAGACCAGGAATGAAGGTCCCAAGGAAGACCGTCCCAGCCACCCCTTCTCACCTTCTCAAGACAGGTCGCCTGGCCTTTATTTTCTTTTGTTCTGCTTCACTTTCTGCACTGGTGCCCTGGTCTTGTCCATCTTCATCTTCACCATCATCCCCCGAACCGTCTCTCTTCCATTTATCTCTGGAGCAACAGTATAAACAAAAACGTGACAAAAGAGACCATGTCGTTAACACCACTGCTAAGAATTAACACTTGTATAAATCAAAGGATTTCTTACACTGCAAGACACTCAAACCATATGTTGCTTTGTGCTGAAGTACTTAATGAAACCGTTCTTGTTTCATTTCACTGCCCCTATGCCCTGCTCTTACCATTCAGGAAAAATTGGGGAGGGAGGGAAAGAAGAAGGAAATTAGCTACTATGGATTTGTCTGTGCCACTTATGAATGCAAGACCTCATTATAAATGAATCATGGAATCATAGAATCATAGAATGGTAGAGTTGGAGGGGACCTCCTGGGTCATCGAGTCCAACCCCCTGCTCAAGGCAGGATCTCCTAAACCTCCTATAAGTGTGAATCTGGAGACCATCTGCACTGAAGACCCCTAGATGAACTGGATCTTGCCACTGTTTGTCTGATGAGAATTTCCTTTCATTTTCTTGCATGTGTGTGACTCATATACATTTTCTTCCCCATTATATTATGTCGCCATTCTGTTGCATTCCAGTCACCACAGAGGAAGAAGATCCCAAGCTCTGCCGCGTATTGTCTCCAGCTATTCGTGATGGTGTCATGCCTCTCACTCCTTAATCCGTAACACAATGGTTCTAATGGTTACATCCTGTCTTAATGTCATCTATTGCATTGGCCAGTCATGACCAGTTTTGTTGAATTTGTTTTTCACTAAAACTTCCAACATTCTTCTCTTCCTATTTTCTGCATATTCATCAACTACTATTTCTCATAGTCTTTTGTACCACCTTCCTATACACAGTCTTGAGTTATTTCCTTTGTTTTGCAACAACTAGCTATGCCGTGCACATCATGAATTTCAGAATCATTCCCCCCTTTATCATCCTATTCTCCTAGAAGACGTAGCCCTGGATTTAACTCTGTTTGCCTACTCCAAGTACCTCATATCTCTTTACCAACTTTTTCCCAGAATTTTCTTACTCTCCTGAATGTTCACCACAAGAGAAACATGGTGCCTTTTGCCTGTCATCCTCCCCAGCACTTCAAGGACATATTTTTGTCCATTTTAGCTATTCTGGGAAGTGTTTTTTAAAAAAAACATTTATATTGCCACTTATACAAAAAAAGGGGGGTGAGAAGGATGAAGAGATCAAAGGAAAAAGGGAAATACATTTTTGGTTTTTAATGACTACATGGGGAAAGAATTTCAGATAATACAGAGCAACGTATAAGAATCCTGGCTTCCCCCTTTGAATTTCATCGTTCTAGAAAAAGAAGGTGTTAACAGCAGACCTAGTGTTATGCCAAAATAACTTGTCTGCCTTCATTCATGTATGGCAGATACAGTGGCCACAGAGGACAGAGGCATGTATTACATACAATCTGAAGTTTGGGTTGCGGATGGGGGAACTTCTCAAAAAGAGCACTTTTTTTCCAGAACAAAGGACAGTCCCCAAGACTTACGCTCTCTTCACTTGCTTTTGGCCTCTTCTTTTGGGGCTCTCGGTTTCAGACTCGCTATTCCCCTTAAACAAAAAGGGAGAGAAGGAAGGGGACAATGAAAGTGTCTGGCGTCAGATCCAAAAGCAGGGCATCCTGCCCAATGCTCACAGCTTCCAGAAAGTGGCCAGATGCCCATCCATTCATCCTAAGCCCACACTCACAGAGCAATGCCACCCCTTGTGGATAAAGCACTCAGACAGATAGCCCTGCGCCTTTAATAACTAGCACCCTTAAATATTTTTTTTCCTTGAAGGAATTCTGTTCCATCCCAAGTGTGCAAGCAGGCAAGGAGAAAAGAATGTGGTAAGAAATAAAATCCAAACAGTCAAGAGACAAAAGACTAAAATGTGCCACAAAACACAATAAAATAATTTTATTTGAAGAATCAAGGCAAGGTGCAGGGACTGGAGAGCAGGTGAAGATTTCCCCTTTGCCTTCTGCTTGAGGTGCCCAGAAGCAAGGGGGGAGGGCTGGGGGAGACAGAGGGTGTTTTTCCACTGTCACTAGAAGTACCCATTAAGTACCCATTAACGGGTACAAAAATGCCATTACATACCCATTAATGGGTACTTAATGGGTCCTTTTAGTGACAGTGGAAAAACACCCAGAATCTTCAATAAGTGGGTTGTGGCCTGATCCAGCAGGAGTCTACGTTGGAACTAAGACTCCTGAGGCTGATGGATGTTGCACCCCAGATCACTCATAGGGCACTAAGTTTGTTTGTTTGTTTTATATCCCACCCTTCTCCCAAGATGGGACCCAGAGTGGCTCACAACACTAAAATTCCATTTTTAAAAAACCCCATAATACAAATATCTAAATTAAATTAAACAGCCGTTACAGTTGGAATCAATATAAACATCCAAAAACCAGCTAAAGACATCATTAGAGTTAAATAAAAGTTAATCAAAAGCCTGCCTAAACAGCACTGTCTTAACCTGCTAACGAAAGGAGAGCAGAGAGGGGGCCGAGCGGACCACCGATGGAAGGGAGTTCCACAATTTGGGGGCAGCCTCAGAGAAGGCCCCCTCCCGAGTTCTTGCCAACCAAACCTGAGGAGATGGTGGGACTGATAGAAGGCCCTCCCCAGTAGATCTTAAAGCCCGCACTGGGTTAGAGACGGAGATGTGATCCTTCAAATAATCTGGACCTAAGTTGGTGAAGGTTGCTTAAAAACAGGCAACACCTGCACAACTGAAAAGGTGGGTGAATTTTTAAAATCAGTTTTAAGAGCAAAAGAACATAGTAAGAGCCCTGCTGGATCCAGCCACAGCCCATCTAGTCCAGCATCCCATCTCCCACAGGGGCCCACCAATTGCCCATGGACATCTCAAGCAGAAGACAAGGGCAAAACCTTCACCTACTCTGGTACCCCTGCAAATGGCCCTGAGAGGCATCCCGCCTCTCTCTCAAACCAGAGACGGAACCTAAACTATGCCTGCTTCTCCTTTTCCAAAAAGAGATTTCAATCCACATAATCCTTTATACTGAATAGAACACACAATCCACATTTCAGGAAGTCCATCAGTGGCTCTCCAGATGCTGTTGAACTAAAACTCCCATCATTCCTTGCTGCTGATTTTGCCGGCTGGGAATGGTGGGACTTGGGTTTCTGCAACATTTAGAGGGTTACAATTGGACCAGTCTAGTCCACACTGACAGGGAGTTGATTTCCAGGCTCAGAAGCCCTCGTGATGTTCCTGAACTACAGCTCCCCTGGGGCTGGTGCAGAATGACGTACTCCGGGAACATCTGGAGGCAAACAGTTGAGGACCCTTGCTCTAGAAAGCAACTTCTCCCCACTTTTAGGGATTAAACTCTAGTTTCCTAGTCTCTTCAGCAAATAATGTAGACACCACAGGCTGAGGTCTCAGGATTGCCTGGCTAGTTCCTATGAGTATTTACTTCAATTCTGTCACTGGAAAAATGTGAAACACAAATATACTTAAAAGAGGAGAAAAAGACGGCAAGTGAGCTGATAATGCACACATGAGACAGAGCACCAATCCCAGCTGTACTGGCATTCGAGATACCAAGAGGAACAGCTATTCTGAACAGGGATCAAGGCAGAAAAAGAGACTGAAATGGTTCCTGCGAAGTTCAAAAATAAAAAGGAGTGGACACCCTTTATTTCTGGTTTTGCCTTAATAAGTCCGTCCTTCCTTTGAACCTGTTTTCTCTGCCTGAGAGCTGCCCACACCAACCTGGGAAAAGACCCCTGGGCTACTGACCTATAAGCAAGTTCCCCAGTAGGCACCAGAAAAACCAGGCACTGTCACCACATAGGCCTAGCCTGGTTTTCTTTACTGGTTCTCCTCAATTCCCCAATCCAGGCCACGCCAACTACCAGCTATCACTTGCCATGAAGCCTCTGTGCTGTGCTGGTGAATGCATACGTCTTCCAATGGGCCCAGCTGCAGATAAGAGGAGTGTTGCATAACTAGATCCTCAGCAATGCCTCAGCTTCATCTAATACAGCATTACTGTATCATTTCCAGCTGCTTGTATCTCTTACTCATTCAAAAACAGAGGCTGGTTCAGATAGGCAATGAGAGGAAGGTGGCAAATCTGGGGAAGAAGCTGGTGGCCACCTGAATGCTTCTTTCACATGGAGCACTCAGCTCACTTTGTGGAGCTGAACCATGAGTGAATTGCAAAGCTTGATCCGGCTTTGCTCTCCCACAGATTATCATAAACACAATTAAGCGATTCAAGATGGCACTTAGGAGTCTGGTTTTCAATTACCACTTTTGAGAAGGTTAGGGGTTATGTTCCAGTTCCCTAGATAACTGCCCTAGATTCAGATATGGGCAGGAGAAACAGCTCGGAGTAGGAGTGTGCACGAATGCAACTTGTGGATCCAATTTGTAACAAATCGAATATTTAAAAACCCACATGCATCCAAATAATGAAAAAAATGAATGTCCGAACATTCAGTTCAATACAAATACATTCGTATGTATTACGTATAATTCAGACATTTGTATCTTTATGGGTACAAATTCACCTTGTATGTACCTTTACAAATCCCGTATGCATCCTGTTTTCATCCCGTACGGATACGTATGGATGCGTACAGGTATGTATGAGATGCGTATGTAGCCACACAGATATAAATGTCCGAATTATTCGTACAAATAGCTCAAGATATTAGTATTTGTTCAAATTCAGAAATCCAAATGTCCAGACATTTGATTCAATGTCCGAATTCACCCAAACTGTTTGAATAACAAATATTTTGAATCCTCATGCATATCCCTAGGTGAGGTGATGTGCAAATCATCATATCGTCCACATACTATATGAACTCTGGAGTGTGGGGCTGTATACACTCTTGCAAATCATCATATCGTCCGCATACTATATGAACTCTGGAGTGTGGGGATGTATACACTCTATGCCGTTCAACTTTGGAGTCTTTTTTCCAGTCCACTGCTCAGAGAATGTTCCTTGCACAGAGAGGTTCTGGATGGAGTAGAGAGATGGAATGAAACCTCAGCTATTTTACTGAAGTCTTTCCACCCACGGCCAGCAGCTGCATACTGCCAGGCACGTGAGGATGGAGCTAGAGTTTAGTTGCTTGTAATTCTTTTTATTCAAGACTGAAGCTCACTGTTGGCCAGTGAGATGCTAAAATAGGAACAAGGAAAACCACCCTCTTCTCACTCATGGTCCCAGACAGTAGCATTTCAGAGGCAACCATCTTCCAGACCTGGATCTATTAGAACTACACAGTCATCCTGAGTTGCCGGTCTTAGTCACCTAACTACTGTGCTCTCCTTCCCATACACAGAGGTGTGTATTCTAGAGATGGAAACAAATACTTGCAACACTCGTTATTCGTATAAATTTGTATCTAACATTACAACATTCCTACATTAACATTCGTATGAATACGAACGTTTCGGAACATTCGTACAAATAGTTCGGACATTCGTTAAACTGGGGATACATATCAGATACCTATAGGATATGTATCCATTCGTATCAGATACATATCCATCCGTAATAAGATGCATATCAGTTCGTATCAGTCATGTATCCATTCATATCAGACACGTACTCATTCGTATCAGATGCATATCGGATACATATCTGTTTGTATCAGATATGTATTAGAAATGTATCCGTTTGTATCAGATACGTATCCGATACATATCCGTTCGTATCAGATATCCATAGAAATTTGTACAAATACATTCATATCAAATAGAATCCTACCACAGTCGAAGGGGATCTATTTGAACGAATACGAATTTTCTAACATTAGATTCATTACAGATCAAATGCCAAAATAACCATTTGTGCACATCCCTAGTGTATCCTGTTTCTTTATTTTACACTAATTACTGGCCTAAAAAGAAACATATTTTGATGAGTGTTAGCCTAGATAAAAACAAAGAAGAATGTTTAGGATCACAAGAATAGGACAGAAACCAGGATAACAAATACTGGGGAATGCCCAAAATGTAGTAAAAGATTAAGCACTCAGTTTCCCCTTACTTCATACAAACTGATAAGAGGGATTATGCTGGACTGGGGGAGGCAGGGTGGGGTTCTTCAGAAGACTAAACCAAATTTTCTTATCATCTCATCTAACATTTTACAGCTTCTGAGATAAACTGAGTATGTATTAACCAAAGCAAAAGTTAATTCCTCCAATAAACTGTAGAACTGTGTTTGTCTAAAAAAGTTTCTTGGAACTGAGCAAAGACGACCAATTTCTTAAAGCTGCACCTGGATCCATCTGCAGGGATTTTGTGGAAGATCAAACTGCTCTGAATTCAATGGCTGGTATAGCTTCCTCTGTTAGCGATAGCTTTTCCTGTGCTTAAAAATTGCGGGCTTGCTTTGTGTTTCCCTCCCCTTCAGAAGGGAAACAGGCACTCTTTTTTTGTTTTTTACAATATTGTGTGGTATAGCAAAGTTCACTGTTAAATGACACGTATGCATAATGATAGAGAGATAGAGAGAGATGTTAAGATAATAACTTGTTCCATAGCCAATAAAAAGATGCGAGAGAAAATGGACCCAACATTCGCAAAACCACATAATATTGTAAAACAAAAAAAGACAGGGCTTACCTGAGCCAGCCCCTAGAGGGTGCTCTTGTCTGCAGCGGAGATCTGGGGCAGGTGTGACGTCACCAGCACAATGCATGCTGGGCCATCGTTACAGAGAGAGATGGGCAAGCGAGCCTTGTATTTGCAGAACTTGGAAAAAGGAAAACAAAAGCTGACATCAATGAAGGATCTGTAGCCCTTTAGCTCTGACCCTTCAGATTATAGGAGGAATTTATGGACTGTAATTCTAGACAGACCTCCTGGATGATTTCAAAGAAGTAAATCAGGAAAGGGGGAAGATGTTCTCCAGATGCTGCTGGATGCTAGCTGTCATGCCACCTAAAGCTAAAAGCATGTCTGGTCCAAAGTATAAAAGCATTAGGTGCCATTGCTACAAAGTGGAGCATGTGCCTTGCTTTTATCTTTTCATTTATGTTAATACCCCATCCTTCGCAAAGCTCAACACACTACAGAACTCCATTTGAGATCTAGCCAGACTGAAACCTGGACACCCCCATCATTCATGGATACATAATCCTAGTTGAAGAATTTAAAAAGGGAGAGTGAACTGTGGGCACTAGGAAGGCTGGTCAACAATCAATTATATGCTAAGCAGAAGTTGTATGTTCCTCAGTTAATGATGCTTTTAAGAGCAGACATTCTGCATCAGTGCAGAGAGGCAGGACTGGACACCTAAGCAGTTGTATTGATGACTTTATTATTCTATAATCTTGCACCTGCACTTATCCAAATAGTTTCAGGACCTAGAACAACACCTTGTCAAATAATTTCAATACCTGGGACAGCTTCTCATCTGAATAATTTCAGGACCTGGGACAGCTCCTCTCAGTATATGCTGCGCTATAATTTACTATCTAAGTTTTGCGCACAGGGAAGAAATTCTAAGAAACTAAAGCAACGCAACCTTGCAATGCTCCTAAACTATAACTGGGTTGCCACAGAATGCTGTGTGTGGGATGTAAGGAACAGTGGTTCAAGAACATATGATGGACACAAGAAGAGCAGCTTTCAACTGGTGGGTGGGAGATGCAGGATTATTTTTTAAATATTTGTTTATTTATTTGCATTTTTATCCCGCCCTATACCCAGTGGTCTCATCTGAAGCTTTAGAGAACCAAATAAGGCATATATATACAATTTATTATCAGGCATACATGACATGACAGTCATGGATTGTCTCATCGAAGTACAGTTCAGAAAAGGTGCCAAGAATTTTACCCAAAACATCCATGACCTCTTCACTATCAGGTACCACACTGAGGAAATGCCTGATGAGACAAATCATCTAACTGAATAGAGTTAATAGATCTAGACTGCAGCAGCAAGGCACATAAGGCCATCAGTGAAACAGAGCAGACCTCAACCTAATCAGTGTCAATATGGGTGGCATTCTAGGAACTGCATATACTTCACTGAGGGATCCACCCAGGGGATCTAAAAAATGGGTCCTTCATCTAATCCAGATTTAGAAGATCTGGATCTAAGGAAGTACCCAATGCATCTCCATGGGCAGTGTAGGCACCCAACAGCAATGGGTGCTAGGCAAGCTCGCAGTGGGAACGCCAGAGCACCCATGTGAAGCATCTGTCTATATCCAAGTAGGAGATATGCGTCATGCCACATTTGGGGGGGGGGGGCGATGCATGCTGGGGAGGCAAACTCCAGAGCCACTCCGGAGAATCTCCGGAGCCTGGCCAAAGCTCTGGAGAACAGCTGCATAAACAGGGCCAAAGCTCTGAAATCAAGTACAGAGCGGTTATGGAGCTTTTCCAGAGTCCAGCCCTGATGTGACCACGGGGCACCAGCTGTCCCGTACAGAGGCCAACAATGTTTTCTTTTGTGTGAGTGAGGAGAGCAGGGTTGAGCAACCATCTCTTTTCCTCTTCTACCTCTTTTTCTTCGGAGCGCTCTGGTGGACAGCTTTGAAGCTTGTGCCATTCTCCGGAGTTGTCTCCAGAGTCATCCCTAGAGCTGCCTTCGGAAAATAGGCACCGGCTTCGAAGCTTTGGGTTTCGAGGCACCTGCCCTCCAACAAGGTGCCCCCCTGGAGCCCGCCCCTGGACCCCAGTGACCTGATCGCGGTGCACTGTCTAATCCAGATTTGATGCCTGAAGACCAGATTGTAGACCTCTTTAATGGGGTCCACAGGAAATCCGGATTATAGGTCCTGAAGGGCCCATTTAATCAGGATTTCCCTAGTACAGGTGTGAACAAATCAGGTTCTAACGGGGTCTACAGTGGAAACTGAGTCTTCCTGCTCTGAGCCTAATGGGTCCTTAATGGGTCCCTAATGGGTACTTAACGGGTACTTAATGCTAGTGGAACCCCCACCCCAGAAGAAAGGAAACATGCAAAGAATGTTAGTTATGTGTCTCTGCTGCCAATGCACCACCACTAGCTTACACAGGCAGAGAAGCAGTGGTGGGGAAAAGGGAAGCGGGGGGGGGGGGGCAGGTGATCTTGCAAAACTGCACATCACTGAAGTGATGCAACAGGGCAGAATAACCAATGTCTGCTGGGGGGGTGGCGCAAAGCAGAGTTTGGGCACACTGTTATTTCATCAGGGGGGGGGGGGGGAACGAGCCTACATTAAAAATATTCACAATTTCAGGAGCACAAGAGATCAATGTAGCAAATAACCAGGGGAAAAAGAAATCCAGACCCACTTCTGGCAAGTTCTGCTAAGGGTTTTCTTTAAGGCGAACGGCGCAGCAAATCCAACCTTTGGAAAGGCCAGAATGGATGCAAACCGGCCAAAGCAACAGTATTTAAACTGTGACATACGGGTGCCTGATGCTAGGCACCTAAATCCATATATAGGCACCCAAGCATAAATGGACCCATTTTCAGAGGACTCCCCAATGGGAGGTGCGGGTGCCGCTTATATTTTCAGGTGCTTGAATATAAATTTAGGTGCCTACCTTTGGACTTCCAACTTGGACATTTTCAGTCTGACTCTGAACTTTCCTGAGTCTCATTTTCTCCATCTGTAAAACACAGAAGGGGAATCCACTGCTTACCCTCCTTTCAAAACGGCGGGGTCATTCAAGGGTGGGGATGGAAGATGGTGGTGAGAAAAGAAGCAACTCAGAAAAAAATACAGCAAAGAAAAGGTGGTGGGATCCTGTAAGCACACCACTGCTTTTGATGTGAGCTAATGGAAGGAAGGGAGAGGAAAGAGATATTGCAAGCAACACACCGAAGGCAGGAATCCAACACTGACTTCATCTCATGCACTAAACTAAAGGGACGACCAAGTCTCAACCACTTAAAACGAATAGACAAAAAACTCAAAATTCCGCACAAACATACAGAGACATACACACTGCACATGCTTGTGAATACAGCTTCCTCCTTGACCCCCCCCCCCTCGGGTAAGAAGCAGAGACATTCCTGCAACGAAGTTTTGGATTTTGCTTGCATTTTACTTCGGTCGCGCCAGACTACAACGGGATCGACACAAATGCAGTTTTTCAAACCCACAAAAGTCAAGTGGGCTGAATGGATGTCCCGTGCTCAGGTCAAGTTGCAGAAATGGTGCTGAATCACCAGCAAAAAGCAGCTGCCACGTTTCAGAGGCAACACCGATCCAGGTGAATTGGCTCTTTTCATTCTTTTCAACTATCTTTTTTTTTTTAATTTTCCTTCATCTTCCCTTACCTCTTCATGTATATTAAAGCGTGAAGGTTCCTGCCTGCTTCGGTTTGACCTCCTCACCCCATAAACATCTGGATATTCTTCCCACATCTGCAAAATAAATCAGATCCATATCTGTAGACCATCCATCCCACAAGGATTTAGCTTTCCTTTACAGGTGCTTTTCCCCTCTAGACGTGGCTCAGTAACCTGAGTTGAATTCCGTATCTCTGATGGTGTCTGGATGAAGAGGGAGGAGGATGGAAAGGGGGGAAACGTTAGGACAGCAAGCAGAAACACATGTAGCAATGGAAACAGGTTCATGCAGAGAGATGTGTTTCATCCACTGCAAATGACTGACAAAGTTGGTTAAAAATGGAAAACTCCTAGGACAAGCAGACAAATACGATAAAGCAATTAAGGGCTAACTACCAAACGTAGATACCACTCCTTCCTCTGTTCATACAAAAAGGACTGAGCCCTGTCCACTAAATTAAACTGAAAATCTACTTGGCCCAAAATCCCATCTCCAAAAGGGACGGGGGAGCTGACTCTGAAACTTCCAAACATGGCACAAGGTTGATAGCTTTGGGGTTGAAAGTATTCCCATCACCTGGTTCTCAGGTGTGCTTTTGCTGCACACAGAGATTCAACATATAGACCTGCCCAGCAACTACGATAAGAAGAGAAAGCCCTTCTTGGAGTTCCACAGCTAGAGCGCAAAGAGTGGTACAACTTGAGAGGGACTTTTCTGTGGTGGCCCCCAGGCTCTGGAACAGCTTGTCCTGTGGACACCTGCATTACATGCTTTTCAGTGCCTAGTTGAAACATTGTTAATGGCACTAAGTGCTTATGGATTCGTGACCTCTCGCTAAACTCTGGGAGTGTGAATCCCACAGCCTAGTAACAAACTCCTTGGATTGAAAGTGCACTTCTGGCCTTCACTGTGGATTGGAGGTGGGATGAAAATGCAAGCCTCTGGCAGCTACCACCTTTAAGCCGCTGTGTGTTGCATGTGAGCGACGCTTTGTACTGGACCGGACTCCCAGTCTACACGCATCTTCACGGACAGGCAGCAGCTCTCAAGGGTGCCAGTCCAAGGTCTTTCCAAGCCCTACCTGGAGATGTTGGAGACGGAGGGTGTTTTTCCACTTAGCACTAGAGTACCCTTTAAGGACCCATTAAGGACCTATTAAGGACCCTTAATGGGTCTTAATAGGTACTCTAGTGCTAGGGGTTTTTTCCACTAGCACTAGAGTACCCATTAAGGACCCTTAATGGGTCCTTTAGAGCTAACTGGAAAAACACCCTGAGACTCAACGCTTGCTGAATATAAAACAGCTGCTCTACCTCTGAGCAAAATGAAACCCAGAACCCTAAATAAGACGGCAAGACATGATTTCTGACTGGTTTGCTCCTTTCTCCATATGTCATCTCAAAAACACACATTATGGAAGCTGTAGTTATTTACAAATAATAATAATAATAAATGCCGTACTTTTTTTACATCGGCTATCCGTTCTTTCTTGGAGGCCGGTTTCTCTTTCGCTTCTGGAGGCGTCTGCTGTGATTTTGAGCCCGTTGACTCGCTTTCTGACTCCGACTGGCTTTCTGAGGTCTCTGAGCTGCTGTTGGATTCGCTCCCATGGTCGGTACCCTGTTCGCTGTCAGACTGGCTCGCAGAGTCGGACCCCGAACCCTCTTCAGATGCCGAGTGACTAGGAGGAGAAGGAGGAAGAGAAGAAGAAGATTGTAAACCTTCTTATCCATTTATTTGTTTATCTTTACACCCTGTACAACACCGCAAGGACTCGGGCTGGATTACAATACACCCAAACAAAAATGTTGTTAAAATCACAAAGAGCACTGCCTGGGAGGAGAAGGCAAGCTAGGTTTTCAGCAAGTCTATGGTAAAGGGGGAGGCATCACCCTGAAACTCAAGGGAAAGCAGAATGTGACAGGGACTTCATGGGGGTGGCTCCCACCTCACTGGCCTCAGGAGGCCGTTGGTCACTGAGATGTGGCTTGGTCATCCCGTTGTCCTGCAGAAGTACATCTCCATGATTGTTTTTAGAGTGCAAATTGGTCACTCTTCTAAGCTAGGTTTTATGGATTATTGGGGGTTTTATTCATTTCAGTATTGGGGAGGCTTCCTATCGTTGAATGTTAGTGAAAGCAGGTAATAAAACATTTCTCAGACAGGCCAGCTTTAACTTGTCCCAATCCTGTTCGTTCGTTCGTTCGTTCGTTCGTTCTTTCTTCTTTCTTTCTTTCTTTCTTTCTTTCTTTCTTTCTTTCTTTCTTTCTTTCTTTCTTTCTTTCTTTCTTTCTTTCTTTCTTTGCCAGATCTTGAGCCTTACTAGCCTGATGCTATGGGCAAGAACACACACATCCCCAGACAAATTCTGTATGCCAGAGGTATTTAAACTCTGACATAGACAGTGAAATGTCATTTCATCTCCTTCCTCCATAGAAGAGGTGTGCACGAATGCAATTTTCGGGATTTGATTAAATTTGAATCGAATATCCAAAAATTTTATTCGATTTGAATCTTTAAAATTCAAATTAAACCAAATTCCATTTGGATTAAGCAAATTTGAATCTATTTGTTCAAATTTTCAATTCAAATTTGCACTTACGAACTTTGACAACATTTGTATGCGCCCATCCACATCATTACGCATCCCATCCACATCCGTATGCATGCCATATTTTATCTCATGTGCAACCCAACTGGTCCCATATGGATCCGTGCAAATGTGTACAGAGGTGGGAAAGAAGTGAATCTGCAAGTACATGTTGTGTATGAACCTGTACGCGTGCTAATGTTTGGATAATTCAAATGAGTAGATCTGACATTTGAAATTTGTTCAGAATTTATGGACATTCGATTTGAATTCGAATGTTGAAATTCACCCAGATTCGATACTCCATAGTTTTTAAACAAGCGTCAGTTCTTGGAAGGTAGGAGAGAAAAATAGAAAGTGGCAAAAATAGGATGCATTTCTTCTGAAAGCGGCCAGAGGGCAGCAGAAAATCACTGGAGGGGGAGCCATCCCAGAGGTGCAGTGCCAGAAGCCATTTTAAAAATAACTCTCCACCATCTTACAGCTCCTCTTGTGCTGTTTTCCTCTTAAACCCCCCACGTGCGGAACTGTGACGGCCAATAAGAGGCAGGCAGAAATGCCTGCATACCCACTTGAAATGGATCTGATGCAGGAGAAATAGCAAGCACTGGACAGCGACGCCTCTGCCCTCTCCTCACAGGGTCTCAGATAACCAAGCCCTCATCTCAGGAGCAAAATAGCTGCCTGGCATCGGTAGAACCAGGAATGCAGGATGGGGCTACAGGTACCTTGGCCATCTGCAGAAAGCATCAGGAGCTGTTTGGGAGGAGGGTCAGATCTAACAAGGGGAAAGGTTTCTTCACCCAGAGGCTCATCGGTCTATGGAACTGGCTGCCAGAAGAGGTGGTGACAGCAGCAACCATCCTAGATGGCTTCAAGGAAGGGTTAAGCAAATTCATGGGGGGGTACATGTATCAATGGCTACTAGAATGGATGCCCAGGTACATCCGCCAGGCTGGGGGGACAAGCAGGAGGCCTCTAAGGCTATTTGCAGGGAGTTGATAGTAGGTAAAGGTTTTGCCTTTGTCCTCTGCTTGAGATGCCCATAAGCAACTGTGGGACGGGATGCTGGACTAGCTGGGCTGTGGCCTGATCCAGCAGGGCTCCTCTTACGTTCTTAAGGTTCTCAAGAGGATGCTAGATAGGTGCTTTCTTCTTCAGAAATCACTCTTTGCTGCAGGGATGCCAAATTGGTGCCTCCATCATTTAAAAACTCATAAATCAGGAGAGAATAAAGGAATACAAGGAGAACCGGCATCCTTTTTTTACTCGACTGTGTGCAACATCCTCCCAAAATTAATTAATTTATTGCATCTGTATCCTACACAACACCACCGAGAGGTTCCAGGGCAAGTCAAGAGAACAATTACTACGGAAACATATTGCAAAATACAACCCACTACCAGAGCTCAGGGCCCAGCTTCTCAACTTGGAAACCTGGGAAGCGAGTTATCGATCTTGCATTTGGGCATTCCTGGCAGCCCTGAGAGGGGGTGCTGCAGGGGAGAATGCAAACCCCCAATTGTGAAAACTGGGTGACTTACAGGGTTGCGGTGAATGCAAAAGCAGAACATATAAGATCCATATTTTCACCACGAGCTCTTTGCAAGAACAGTACATGCCTTCCACGTCCACAAGAACATTAGTAATGGAAAGTCCTGACCCTCTTCCAAAATAAGAAGTCAAAAAGATTCCCATCATTTTCTTTTCTGCCATTTTCAGACCACAGCCCATCTGGTCCAGCATCCTGTTCCACACAGTGCCCCACCAATTGCTTCTGGGCACCTCAAGCAGAAGACAGAGGCAAAACTCTCACCTACTATCAACTCCCTGCAAATGGCCTTAGAAGCCTCCTCCCTCTCTCTACAGCTGGAGGCAGTAGATGGGCCATTCTGGTAGCCACTGGTACACCTGTGCTCCATGAATTAGTCTCAGCGGTTCTCGACCTCGGGACCCTTTTTGGGGGTTGAACTACCCTTTCAGAAGGGTCACAACAAGTCTCCCACCACCCTTCCCTCCCACCTCCCAGCTGCCCCACCCCTGTGGCTGGAGGTCTCCACAACATGAGGAACTCCATTAAGTGGTTGCCACATTAGGAAGTTTGAGAACCGCTGCCTTAAGGGGTCGAACTATCCTTTCAGAGGGGTCACAACAAGTCTCCACGTGGGCCACACAGCACCAGCAGCCGTCCGAACTTGACCCGAGCTGCCCCGCCCCATGGTTGGGGGTCTCCATGACATGAGAAACTGCATTAAGGGGTCGCGGCATTAGGAAGGTTGAGAACTACTGGTCTACAAGAACATAAGAGATCAACCCGGCTGGATCAACCCACAATCTATCCAGTCCAGCATCCTGTCTCATCCAGTGGTCCATAAGTTGCTTCTGGGCATCTCAAGCGGAAGACAAGGGCAAAACCTTCATCTGCTTTTGACTCCCTGCTAATGGCCTTTAGAGGCACCCTGCCTGTCCTCCAACCTGGAGGTGGTACCTTGACATCCACTCTAGGAACCAGTGGCACATCTGTCCCCCGTGAAATTCCCTACCCTTTCTTAAAGCTATCCAAGTTGGTTGCTGTTGCCACCTCTTCCAGTAGTAAATTCCATAGACTGATGACCTCTGGGTGAAAAAAAAATTTCCTCTTTGTGAGAGGCTGTTTGCTGCTCAGCTTTGCAGACATTTTGCATGGACGACCAACATCCTGCTTCCTTCCCAAGGTGTTTCCTGTGAACCCACCATGAGTGCTTACAGCCCTGCGGCTTTGAGCAGAGTGTAGGCTCACTTACTTGCTCAGCTTCAGTACAATGTGTGGTGACTCACGGCCTCTACACAGCACAAACCTATCAGCCCCCATGCAAAATACGGCCTCAAAAATTCACTCAGATATGCTGCTTTCTACCTTAAAGTGGGGAAAAAGGGAGACAAAGTGCTGTCTGTCAAACCAAGACAAAGGATTTTAAGCATGTGATAGCCATTAACTGGATTAACAGTGCCAGGGTGTTTGTGTTACCAACACAATTGCTCTCTCAGCTGCCAGTGCTAATTATCTAATTATCGCTCTTCATTCTCTTCTGCACCAATTTCCCTTCCCTGTATGTCTGTATATGGCCGCATGTGATGCAAATACTCCACAGTACTCAAGGTACTAGTCTGAAGTATTAAAATGGTTAATTAAAAACATGCCATTCTGACCAGGCGTTCACATATAGAGAGGGGGGGGGGCGTGAGGGAAATTAAATTTTCTATTTATTGTTTTTAACCACCTAGACAATCTGAAGGAAAATCAGATGTATGAATAAATGCTATGGAATTAAAATACAGTTGGACCCCTGTATGCGCCGGGGATATCTTCCGACTCCTACCACGGTTACGTGAAACCGGAAATAATCGCAAACAGGCCTTCCGGTCCTGGAGTTGTGTGACCCCAGAACAGAAGCGCTTTACTGGCCTCCGGAAGGCCTATTTCAGCCTCTGAAGAACATTGGAACAGGAATGCAAGGCCACCATCCGCCTCCTGTGTACCCTCTTACATTTTGGGACAGGCTCAAGTGGCATCATGCACCCATTCCAATGCTCTACAGAGACCAAAACAGATCTTTTGGAGGCCAAAATAGGCCTTCCAGTTCTGGGTACTTTTCCCTTATGGTGCCCACTGGGGGGTGGGGGTGGGGGGCTGATCCAGCAACTGTGGTTAACTGAAACCATAGTTACCGAATCAGTGGATACGGGGGCCCCACTGTATACAAGTATTTCATCATCTAAGGTGGTGGTCAGAAGTACTGGAATGCAATTTTATGCTGGAGCACATTTCTAGGTCTTCACTTCGTTGTTCTGAGGCAAGGAATGGTCTAGTGTTTAGGGAGCCGGACTCTTATCTGGGAATATCAAGTTTGGGTGACCTTGGGCTAGTCACAGCTCTCTTCTGAGCTCTCACAGCCCCACCTACCTCACAGGGTGTTCTTTTATGGGGAGAAGAACAGAAGCATTGTCAGCCGCTTTGAGTCCCCTTAAATGGGTGAGAAAAGCGGGATAGAAAAGCCAACTCTTCTTCTTCCTCTGAAAATCTGAATTTTAAAGGCACAGTGACAGAACCTCCCTCCTTTTACAGGAGTTAGCAGTCAGCTTGCATTCCTATAAGGGACCACAGGACTAATACAAAACATTTTTGGAACACATCTTTATTTAGCGGGCTGTTCTGCAGTGCCTCATTAAGCGTGAATGTTCTAGAAATACAAAAGGCTGTTTTATAAGAGAAAAGATCACTTATTTATCATTTATTTATACTGAATTTCTATAGCTGCCCAATACAGGAATTTTTTTCCGGAGAGCTCACAATAAAACATTTGTGAACATTTTACTCACATTTTATGAGAGTGTATGGATTTATACCATCTCTACTGAGCACAAGAGGCAAAGATCAGGTTTAGCTGGAATGGCTATTTTTATTATTCCCCACACTGAATAAATCTTCAGGTTTGTCATCTCTCCAATGCAGGGCACATCACACACCATGTGGCAGAACTGCAAAATCAGCCGCAAAGGTATTTCTGCAAAGCATTTTTGTTTAAAATTGAGATTTTCCTCTTTACAAGCAGAGAAATGCAGCCAGAGGCCTGAGGAGTAGGAATTTGAAATATTCATTATTCGTACGAATTTGGTCATTCGTAAACATGTCACGTATCCATACGGCGTAAGATTTGTATCATTGGTTACATATTGAACATTCGGATGGATACAAATATATTCATATTGGTTCAAATGTCCACACATTAGTTTTTCTTTATTTGTACGAATTCAGATTTTAGAATATTCTATTTGTTACTAATCAAATATCGAAAATTTCATCCATGCACAGCCCTGCTGATGAATGAGACCTTTGTCCCACCCAAGCCAACACTGGGACTGTTCTGGAATATATCCCGGAATCGGAGCCTGCTGTCCACATGTGAGTGCAGGCTACAATAGGCCCCAAGTGAGGCCTGACAGTGTCTGCACTAGCATGAGGACCACAGACCCCTACCCTGAGATTTATTCCAAAATACGGCCAAGTGTGAACAGGCCCACCAACAAACCTGACCGGCTCTTCAGGATTTCGGATAGAAGTTTTCACCGTCCCTCCCTGAATACAGACCTAAGACTTTTCATCTGAAAAGCGACCCAAGCCTTTGTCGGGAATGTTCTAAAGCCCTTAAGCAGCCATGCCTAAGGAGTCTTTGGCTGGTTGGAATGTATCCAAAGCACCATTCTGGACTTTTGACAGATGTTTGATCCCTGAGAATATCTAAGAAGAATATCTTTGGCATAAGGGCTCTTGTCACACCTAAGGTTTAATCCAGGTTCAGTCTACCTTCAGAGCAAGAGAACACGGATCAGCAAAGTGACCAATAAGTTTCCAATGGATGGATGGATGGATGGATGGATGGATGGATGGATGGATGGATGGATGGATGGATGGATGGATGGATTTCCAAAGGTCTCAGGGCGGGATGACAACCTTTAAAATCAGACATATATTAAAACAGTATCTATTAAAACAATGTCTTATAAAGTGGGAAGAGACAGTATATTCCTATTTAGCCAAAGGCCAGGTCAAAGAGGTGCGCCTTCACTGCCCTCCTAAACATATACAATGAAGGGGCCTGACACATCTCAAGGGGTGCCCTATTCCATGGCCTGGGGCCCATCACTGAGAAGGCCCTCTCCCGGGTGCCCACCCCTTTTACCACTGAAGGTGCTGGGACAATGAGGAGAGCCTCCCCTCCAGATTTTAAGGCATGGGCAGGCTGATATGGGAGAAGGCGTTCCTTTAGATATTTGGGGCCCAAGTCATTTAGAGCCTTATAAGTCAACGTTAACACCTTCAACGTTACCTATCCCAAAGGTGAATTTCCTGAGTTATTTAACACTGGGGTAAAAAAGAGCTCGTCACTTTGCCAACATATTCTCTCACTCTGAAAGTGGACTGAAGCTGGATTGAACCTTCAAGTGTGACCACAGCTGACCGAGCAATTTCAGCCCATGTCAAGTCTATAGATTTTGCAGTCTATGTTCCACTGAAAATGGTTGTTAATCAGAGCATTGCTCTCTTATACCAAGGAACTCTTGAAATCAACGTAGTGCAAGCAGATTCCTGGGGAAGGGAAAGGGGGGGACTTCCCAGCATCCTGTTATTTAATCTAGCTTTCTCAATGCAGAGTAGTGACTATCTCTTGATCAACTTAAGAATGTAAGAGAAGCCCTGCTGGATCAGGCCACAGCATCCAGTCCAGCATCCTGCCTCACACAGTGACTTACCAATTGCCCATGGGCGTCTCAATCGGAGGACAAAGGTAAAACTTTCACCTGTTCTTGCCTCCCAGCAAATTGCATTCAGAGGCATTCTGCTTGTCTCTCCAGAGGAGGCACTCAAGGTGTTTTTAATCCTGTCTCATCTTCAGTCTTGCTATCCTTGTTTGCAATGTTTATTTTTGTAAGCAGCTTTGAAATACTTTTTTTTTTAAAGGAAGGGGTCTATAAGTGATTTAAATAAACAAATAATATCAGTGCAGAACGTTGTAGCAGGAAATTTTGAAAGTCAAGAAGCACATGGAAAGTGTTTTGAAACATAGCAACTTTAACTGTACACCAACATTCAGTCCTTCAAATATAGGTCGCATGGAGATATTTTTAGCAGATGCAGCTTCTCAGCAAAGTGTGGAAAAAGACAGATGCTGGTAGCTGCAGATGCCATGAAGATCCAGGAAAAAAACAAGGAATATGATATTCACAACCATAGAGACATACAGATACTTTTTAAAACCTCAACGTGTCAGAGGCATAATAATTCTACTGTTGTGACCTCTGGTCAAACTTTTATCCCAGTCACCCAAAAATGTAGGTGCAATTTACAGACTGTTTTAAATACAGGATTTTGTAATGCAATTTAACACGTTTAGGTTATCCTTCCTCTAGGGAGAAATTCTTGTAACAGCCAGTAGAGATTAAAAATGAGTGTGGCATAAAACTTACTCCATCATCCAAAAATTGTGTACCATTTCACCTACAGCAATGGAGGTTCGGGCTTGCCAGAACTCAAGAGGAAAAGCAGGGAGCGTGGGAAGGGTGTGGGTTATATGTTACTACTGTTCCCAAGATACCCTTGATTTTGGCCCAAAGGCCATGTGGCTTTGTCCTTTCCCAGATGAATGGTTATACAGTGAAGAAATCCCAGCTATTTGGTAAGGCCAATGAATGGACAAAGGAGTATTGTTCCACCCTTTAAATGCTCCCATGTGCACCTTGCACTCACCTGTCCCATCCCCCCCCCCTCACATGCAGCTGTGCAGGGTTGGATCCTTTCAGTTCCACATCCCCACTTGGGGACCTGTGTTCATTAAACAGAAACTCAACATATACCTATTAGGGATGTGCACAAATGTTTGTAATATTTGAAATTCGGCCAAATTCGGACATTCGAATTTGAATTAAATGTTTTGATACATTTGCATGAAGCTCCATATAGGATTCGTATGGGATTCGTATATAAGGTCCGTATGCTATTCGTATATAGGATCCGTATACTATTTGTATGCATCCATATATGGGGTCTGTATGCTATTTGTATGCATTTGTATGGGATTGAACATTTGTATCGAATACAAATCCTACCACATTCAAAGGGGATCTATTCAAACTAATACGAATTTTCTTGCATTCAGTTTGATACAAATCAAATACAAAAAACCATTCCTGCGCATCCCTAATACCTGTGCTACAGTCCTGTCCTCTTTCTGTTGGTGTTGTGTACCATCAAGCGGTGGCCAGCTTCTGCTGGATTCCATGGGCACCTCTACGCAGTTTTCTTAGCAAAGATATAGAAGTGGTTTACTATTGCTTACTTCTGGGGAGAGGCTGGGGCTCGAACTGGTGACCCTCCGGTTTCCAGGCAGTTTGTGCCTCTCCCAACGTGAGTGCTACCTGCTACCAGATAATGTAACACCCTCGCCACCATCTGTCTGGCTGCTGTATAAGAACTCCTGTCGACGTCGCATTGGTCCATAACACCGTTTCACCCTCTCACCTCTAATGCCTGTCTTCAGATTTCAGCAGGACGTTGCGGGCCTGTAACTAAACCCCTAGGCTACTTTTAAGTTACCACGTAACTTAGAACTGCAACAGAAAATATGGTGTGAATACAGGAGGTTCCCCACGTCCAAACTCTGCCCTGCATAGGAGGAACTGAGGGAAATTCCTGCCAAAAAAAAAGAAAGAAAGAAAATGGGCAAATTGGTGGCCTTCCAGAAGCCCTGGATCTCACACTTTCGCCACGAGTGAATGAAGCTACCCTTGGAAGGAAAACCTAGCTTCACAGTGATAATTTCTTTACACGCAGTAGGAAGCCTTTCATTCCCCCAAATCCTACTGTCATAATTTCACACACTTTTGCGAAGAGACGGATCCATCTTGGGAAGCTCGGTCCATCCTACGGCAATGAGCAAATAAGACCGGACTGCAGAGCCTGCAACTTGTAGCCTCTGATGTTGATGCCTTTTCCCTGTTCTTTAAATAGCCACTTCCAATGAAGACCAGCCAAAACTTTAACAATGAGCATCGCCTTCACTCGGGGAACTACAGACCTCCACTGGGTTCCTATGCAGTGTTAAATAAAATGCTGCCGGTCTCCTTGGGGCCACATTTCACCTTCCTACTGTTGGCTGGGGAGCAGCTGGAACTCAGCGGAAGAGGAGGGTTGAAGGCAATGGCAAACCACTTCTTTATCCCTGCCAAGAAAACTGCACAGAGGTGCCCATGGTGTCTGGGAGTGCCTGTAGCTCAGTGGGAGAGCAAACTGCCTGGGAAGTAGAGAGATGAAGGCAGTGGAAAACTACATCTGTCTCCCTGCCAAGAAAACTGCATCGCGGTGCTCATGGAGGTGTCCATGTCATCAACCAGGACCTGATTGCAACCTGGTGGCGCCCAACAACTGCTGGCTGAGCAAACCTGGGAACAGGACAGCGGCTTTGGCTGCTACATAATACGTAGCACTGTTGCATTGTCTCCCAGGGCCCTGCTGCAGAGGAAGAGGCGCTCGAAGGGATGCAGGTGGCAGCTTCGGGTTCTGTCCTAAGAAGACTGGGCCAGAAGAGGTAGGTGTAGATTCCCATATCACACTAGGCGAAGCCTCCCCTGCGAGAGCCCACCACACAGGCCCACTGGCTTTGCAGCGGCTTTTAAGCTGAGTGATGCTTAAATGAGCCCTGAGCAAACACATCCTCCTTCAAACTTCAGAAAGATGCTTTCTATCCATTCCTTTCTTCCTCTTCCCCCGACGCAACATTGACTTCCACAATTCTCAGCATTAATACCTTCTTTTCCACAACTGCTGGATCCGGCAGCATGGATCGATGCTTTGTTTTGTTTTGTTTTACACAGGCAGTGAGCTAATGCACAGCAAAAGGCCTTAATTATTTCAGAGTTCTCCTTCAACAGCTCCTCAAGTGCTTTTATGAGAAACTGCCTTGGCTTGAAGGCTGCCAAATGAAGCTTTGGCTCAGATACGAAGGGTTGCCAAGGCTACGGAGGGTGTACGAGGGGACAAAATGAACTGCAGAGAAAAAGATCGCAAGCCTGATGCCCACCGGCGCCAACAATTGAACAGCATCGCTGGCAAATTCCTCATCTATAGCCACACCCGACTGGAAAGCAAGAAGAACAATAGCAGGCTTTAGGATGCAGAGCACAGGCACTGTGGATCCCAGAAATCCACCTGCCCGTGCCTTAAGATCTGGAGGGGACCCCCTCCTGATTGTCCCACTGCCTTCAGAAGCGAGGCTGGTGGGCACCCGGGAAAGGGCCTTCTCAGTAATGGCCCCCAAGCTATGGAACAAAACCCCCCCTGGAGGTGTGACAGGCTCCTTCTCTGATTAGGTTCAGGAAGGCAGTGAAAATGCACCTCTTCGCTGAGGCCTTTGGCTAGATGTTGGTCATGTTTGCCCCCCCAGTGTACACGCTACTGTTTTAATTGATACTGTGCCGTTTTTTAATGTATTGGTTTTAAATTTTAATATGAGTGGTTTGGTTTGGTTTTGATATACTGGGTTTTAAAAGCTGTTCCCTGCCCTGAGACCTTTGGGTATAGGGCAGGATATAAATAAATAAATAAATAAATAAATAAATAAGTAAGTAAGTAAGTAAGCAAGCAAGCAAGCAAGCAAGCAAGCAAGCAAGCAAGCAAGCAAGCAAGCAAGTAAGTAAGTAAGTAAGTAAGTAAATAATGTGATAGAGTGCAAAGGACTGGATTTTTCTCAAAAACGAATGCAGTCCTGGCCATGAAAAGAAGGGAACGGAAGCAAAAATTCCCATCGCAAAAGACTTGGCCTAAGACAGAAGTCTGTAAGAAGAAAAAGTCGTATATGCGAGCAGTATTTTATTTTGTGATCCAGTTTGGTCTAGTGGTTAGGGAGCATGACTCTTATATGGGAATACCAGGTTTGGTTCCACGCTCCTCCACGAAGCCAGCTGGGTGACCTTGAGCTAGTCACAGCTCTCCTCTGAGCTCTCACAGCCCCACCTACCTCACAGGGTGTCTGTTGTGGGGAGAAGAATAGAAAGCTTTGTCAGCCACTCTGACTCCTCTTAAATGGGTGAGAAAAGCAAGGTAGAAAGGCCACTGAGCAGGGGGTTGATGACCTTAGAGGTCCCTTCCAACTCTATGATTCTGTGGTTCGATGATTCTGCTTTTTCTTCGCACAACGTGAAACTTGCCAAAGGAGCCACTAGAATGAAACTTTAAGGGTCGGAGGGAGAACATGTCTGTTATTGCTCTACGCTTGCCTGAGGTCAGCATCATCGACCTACGAGGATTTGCTTCTAAAGTCCATCCGCAGGGGTTTGAGAGCAGGTGGAGAAACTGGTGGGCCTCTGTATAAAGCAGGATGCTGCCCTAGATGGGCTGCGGCCGGATCCAGCGGGGTTCCTCTTACGTTCCTATGCTTGTACACAATCACAGCTTCACATTGCAAAAGAGATGTGAGCCTGAAATGTGGTGGGTGCCATTACCCTGCCATTTCAGGGGAGAAAACACACTGATTGGAAAGATATCAGAGAAATAGCCATGTTAGTCTAATTCGAAAAGTCCAGTAGCACTTGGAGACTAACAGGAGAAGGGTTCGTGGCATGACCTTTCCTAGACACATCTGCTTCTTCAGATGCTAGGGGCCCCAATGGGTACATCTTCAGATGCTAGGGGCCCCAATGGGCACATCTGCTTCTTCATATGCTAGGGGCCCCAATGGGCTTGTCTGCTTCTTCAGATGCTAGGGGCCCAATGGGTACATCTTCAGATGCTAGGGGCCCCAATGGGCACATCTGCTTCTTCATATGCTAGGGGCCCCAATGGGCTTGTCTGCTTCTTCAGATGCTAGGGGCCCAATGGGTACATCTTCAGATGCTAGGGGCCCCAATGGGCACGTCTGCTTCTTTAGATGCTAGGGGGCCCATTGGGCCCCCTAGCATCTGAAGAAGTAGACATGTCTATGACAGCCCATGCCACCAACCCTTTTCCTGTTAGTCTCCAAGTGCTACTAACTACCTTGCTGGACTGATTGGAAAGGTGGAACTTAGATTGTCAGAACGTACAGCCCGCCCGTAGCCTGTTAAGGGAACTAAATGTATTCAAAACTGAGTACATCTTGTTTTCAGAAACAATCTGAGGCTTAGAAAAATACTCTTAAATCTCTTCCCTGCAGTTTCCAAGGAGGCATGCAGAGAACGGATCAGCCACCTACGGGACCTAAGATTTGCCAAGACCCTCTAACGTTTTATTTTCCTCCCAGCGATCAATACTGCCACAAGCAGCAATATTCATAACCCAGTTATTCCTGTTTCTAATCTGACACAGCAGACACCAGGCCTGGCCTGATGTGGCTGGATGCTCAAAGCAGAGGAAGGGGTCCTCTGTTTCTAGCTAAACCACCTCGAACCTGTCCTCTGATTAACATAAGGGAGCTTCCTTCTGTGTGCTTCCTCTGGGTCTCAGAGAATGTCCCCGTCTGAAGCCATCCAGGCTGGTGCCCAGCCTCACATCGTCTGGGAGTGGATTCCAAAAGTTAATTGTGGGTATAAAAAAAAGATTTTTAAAACTCCTTTTCTCTGTCCTGACTTTTCCAAAGTTGTGTTTATTTACTAAATGTACTAGATTTCTTTAACGACTCAGTAAAAAGAGAGTATCCGCACAGCTCAAGATTAAAATACATCAAAGTGTACCAGAATAAAATCTGATCCTTTGGGAAGGTGAGAAAAAAAATCTTATTCACTCTGCCCACATTGTGCATAATTTTGTATACCTCTGCCATTTATTTATTTGCATTTTTATGCCACCTATACCCAAGGGTCTCAGGGCGGGTTACAACATATAAAATGAACACATTAAAACCAATTATTAAACATATTTACCTTATCATTTGCCTCCTTTCTAGACTGAAAAACTCAATTCAGTTCTACCTTGCCTTGTAAAAGAATTCCTCTAGTCTTTCTGTGTATGTGTGTGTGTGTGTGTGTAGTGAACACAAATTGTGTTGTGATCTTGTTTTATGGAAACAGGCTCTGGGACTTCTCACTACAGGATGAGATAGAAATATAAATAATCCAATTCTTACCTTTCCTCAGTGAGTGACTATATGCTTTGTGCATTCTTACCAGTTTGCAAAAAGTCATTTTCAGGGGATCAAATTACCATTACCCCAATCACTTCTATCGGGGGTACGCTCACCGTGGGAGGATTGTTGTCACTGGTTCACAATCCATTTACAGGGGCTTCATTAATATTGTGCACACTGTGAAAAACCCCGTCTGGTTGCGTCTAACCACTCTACAGGATTGTTTCAAGCCCCTAGCTTTTTCTCTCCCAGGTATGAAGGGTCCACAGAGAAAGGCAGCAAGAAGGCAGGTTAATTGAATTGAAAATCTTTAAAGGAGGCAGAAGATAAACACCAATGAGATTGGCACTCATAATGTTAACACGCCTGACAGATAAGTGAATCGGAAACATTTGCCACTTGAAAGTAGGCTGATGCTGGCTTCTGATTTACATAGATAAAAGGTTTGACTTGCTTGCTTGGATAGCATAAACGACAACAATGTCAGTGAGCTGAAAGATGTCAGGGGGGGGGGAAGAGGCCACCTCCCTCTCTAGGAAACCAGATTCAGGTTCAGGCTGCTTCCGGGGACTGCAAGAATGAGGCCATCTGTGACTCACATCTCAACCAGAACAATGGGGCAGTGAGAAGCTCAGGCGAGATGAACCTAATCTCACGGTACTCTAAGTCTTGTATCTAAACAGTGAAATTCTTCCTTACGGCCTTTCTTTTCTGGTTCTGCTCTCTGAACGCAGCACAAATCGGCCAGGAAGGGAGAGAGCAGAAGAAGATCTGCAGGCTTTTTGTTCAGAGACAAAAATGTTTAGGCACAGAAAATTTACTATACTCCGTCAGAATGTCTTAGCCCAGACATCTGGCGACCTTTCTGGTTCAACATCAACTAGGGATGTGTGCAAATGGGTCTTTTGGGATTAGATTCCTAATAAAACAAATGTTAGAAAATTTGTACCCGTTCAAACAGAGCCCCTTCGAATGTGGTAGGATTCTATTCAATACGGACTTACGGGTCCTATACAAATGCATATGTATTGGATAGATATCGTATGCCAATGCATATGTATCAGATATGTATCCTATACCTATCAATACGTACCATATACGTATCGATATGTATCCCCAGTATAACGAACGTACAAACTATTCGTACAAATGCTCCAAAGCATTCAGTTCAGGTAGAAATGTCTGAATTCATATGAATAACGAGTGTTACGAATATTATTGCGTATCCCCAGCGACAACCAGTTGAAGCAGCTGGACTGAATTAAGGCAAGCATTCTCGAAGCAAGGTTGATCTCCGATAGCCGTTTTCAGGAATACGACACAAAAACTACTCAGGATCTGAACCAGCCCGGAATGTATATTAAAACAGTGTGGTTTTCAAGCAGATTTGGCTGCAGATATTTAAACAGAAGCATTTTATTTGCACATCTGCAAAAACTAGCCTCAGCATCCAGAATTAGATGGTTGTTTTTTTTCCCGCTCTATTTATCCTTTGTTTCCTGAAAAGCTATTATTTTGCTCACAGGAGAGAAGGGGAGTAGAAAGAGTGCTACTAGCAGGCATTGCCTTTGTCTTCCGCACAAGGGGCCCAGGAGCAACTGGTGGGCCACTGTGTGAGACAGGATGCTGGACAAGATGGGCTGTGGCCTGATCCAGCAGGGCTCTACTTAGCTACTTGGTAACAAATATCCTCCCATCTCAGAGAGATCCGATCATCTTTAGTGAATCACTATCCCGCAGGAGTGAGGTTAATAACAAAACTGCCGGTGTCTTCGTGCAATGCAACAAGATCCCCCTGGGTAAAATGCTGCTTGCTCCACACCAAATGTGAGCTTCCAAAGTTTTGCAAGATTCCCTTGCAGTTCTCCCCAGACGTGTGTTTCAGGCCGCTGGACCAGGGCAGAAGGCTGCTCTCGTAACCGGGGAGGGAAAAGCTGAGGGCCCGGCAGCGCCTGCATGACATTCGGCCCTGGTGTGGGTGCCGCGGTTCAGCTTCCCCGACGCTTCCTGCTCGTACAAGACTCGAGTTGCATCCCTGGCGTGCCGCCCTCCCTCCTGCCTCCTGATAGGCTGGAAGCAGGCAGGCAGGCACACACGAAGGCGGACGCAAAGGATCACTGCGCGCGCGCGCACACACACACACACACACACACACGGTGGCTGAGCTAAGGGAAAGCTGTCTCTGGCAGCCGCAGCAGCAGCAGGAGGCGGTTGTGAGAATCGGCGTGCCCTGGCCGACGTCAGCAGGAAGGGAGGGCCGGGCTGGCAGGCACACGCAGACTCCACCGCTGACCCTCCTGTTACCAGGCGAGCACACAGCCAACCAGAACCCTCCTCCAGCCCAAGATGGCCTCTGAACTACCCACCAGCAACTTCCTGCCTTTTTCCCCCCTTTAAAGAGCACACAGTGCAATGCAGTATATGTCTGTGAGCTATGCGGCACAAAGGAACAGCCATTTTGTGACAAACCAGACCTGCAGTAAAATGCCTGGCTTCCTCTTATTTTGCAGTACCGTCTGATCTTTTCACTCCCTCCCCTCCAAAAAAGAAATGCCCGGCTCACCACCGAGGCAGACACTGCAAGAAAATATCAAAAGGCTGATCCATGGAAAAGATATTCCCCTCCTTCCCTTTCTCTCGTCTCTAGCTGAAACCCTCCTTTATGAGTGTTTCATAAAATGGCTGACGCGCAGGGTGTACTCCTCCTGCAGACAGCTGCAGGATGCATCTCCCACGTTCCCCATTCCAGAACATTCTACAATTTACAGCCTCCTAGCAAGGCATTTTGAACCTCTATTACCTAAAAACCGAGGTGGATCGCATGAAAAATATAGGATTTGCACATCAACAGCTCTGAGTGGCATGTACGTGTTCAGAAGAGCACAGAGGCGAAGCCTCCAACAATTCTAAGTGTTATTGTTAGCCTTAATATTATACAGGTCCTCCACATCTGTTATTCAGCAACCCCAATCCTCCCTGAAATGTATTCCACTATATTAACACCCTAATCCACTGAGCATCTACTCAAAAGTTAAGCCAGACAGAAACAGGAATTTATTTATAAGAAAGGTTATTCGGAGTACGTGGAGTTTGCAAACTAGACTGTGGAATTGTGTTCGCAAACCACTAATATTTACAATCATGTGGATTTTCGTGTGTTTTGTCTGTTGGTTGGCAAGTAGTGCTCCTAACACCCTGGATGAACAAGAGAAGTAGGAAACGCAGGACAATTGTTCTGCATCAACTATCCAACCTCAAATTGCAGCCTTCTTGGTGGTGGCTCCACCAGAGAACCTCTTTCTAAGGCAATTCACTTGAGACCTTTTTCTCCTGGATTTCAGACAGGACACGAAAGTTTTTCAAGATGTGGTTGAACTGATTTTCATATTCTTCGAAGGCTTACCCACAAGTCAGGCCACGTACACAGCAGAGGACACCTGAAGTCTGTTTTTATAAAAAACTGGGCTGTTTTTCATCTCAGGTTCAAAAAGCAGCACGTGGTGATTTGAGTGTGTTTTGTATTTTAAGCTGCCCAGGAAGCTGTGGGGAGGAAGTACCACAGAAATCCAAAAACAGGTTCAAAGCATCTCTATAGCAAGTGTTCAAGTAACAAGAAACACCTTAGTCTATGCCTTTAGGAAATCTTTGACACACACACACACACACACAAAAGCTTTTCACCTGAATTTAAGCTCTAGAGGTGCTTGGTAGCTCTTAGGGACTGAAACCCTTGTAAGTCCTGCTACTTCAATATTATCAGGGATAAAACAGCCTAACGCTGGAAAAGCCACAGGCTTCTTACCCAAAACTTAGATCTTCAGAACCTTCATGCAAGAATAAAGCCAGTTGCTTTTTTCAATCAGTCCCATTTCAGAAGAACCATGATTTTAGTTTCAGCACACAGGTGTGAAGATGAGCAGGCCTGAAATCTTTACAACTATGAAAAGAACTCAAGATACTGAATCTAGGGAAGCCCACAGCTGGAGACAAATGTGCCACACCATGTTACATCTGAATGAAGTCTACATTTGCCAGGTGTAGTCCATCTAGCCAAATCTGAAGGATAAAGGGCTCATTCCAAAAACCCTAAGGCCATCACCATCTCTCTCCTACTATGGTGGAGCAACAGTTAATTTCCCCTAAGAATTAAAAATGGATTTTTCAGGGAATTCCCAAGAGGAATTGTATTTCCTATACAAAAGATTCCTGGCCTCTTAAAAGCACAGGGAATGTTTTGGAAGATGTCAATCAGAAGCAATGATCTTGGGACATTTTAGCATCATGTAAGGTATAAAGCAATACTCTTCTTTTCCTTCAACGTAAACGCTACTCACACTTTCGTGACCTCTCAATCATCTCCCAGTGGAGAGGTGGGCTGATGTCAATGAAGGATTACATATGCCCCCCTCCCTCAATACAATCCAGAAAGTTACAAATAAGGTGGATGAACAACTTCTGTCCTACCATTCCAACCCTGATTTCCAGACACACCTCCCAAATCTAGGCTAGGAAACCAAATTTTATTCCACAGCTCAGAAAATAAGGTTCAAACAGAAATCCTTTAATAGGGCTTAATATCCCCCCACAATACATGTGATTGAGTCCATTCTGACAGCAGTAAATACATGAGTGAACAGAAAAAGAAAGATCAAATTGTTTCTGCTTTGTTTTTAATACGTGTGGACATATAGTATATTACCCCCAAGAAAGCAAAATTCATTTGTACAGCTATGCAAATACCATACCCAAGAGAAAACAAAAAGGGCAATCCAACCTCATTCAGTATAATTACACAATGTTAATTTTATGTCTTTTTTTTAACTTGGATATTTTGCTCTATTCACATTCTGTGTTAGCTAACAGATCTCCCCAAATCATTACTTTTTCCCAAACCAGCATTTTGTTTCCTTAAATGAAATTTAAGAATTAAAAGGAAATTCAGATTTTCTTGCACATTTTTACATGAAATCCAAATGGCTTCTTTCATACATCTGGAAACTGCAGCAAAATCATTTTGTTTAAACTTCCAACAATTTTTTTAAATATTAAACCTTATCGAATATATTGATAGGAGAAAAACATGTATTTCTCATCATCTTTTTTTAAAAAAAACAAGCCTGAGATTTCAAATATTCATCTACATTTACCTGATTAAAATCTGAATTTTATAAAGCAGATTGGTACACTATATTTAGAATTTAAAGCTGGAGGGGGGATGAATTTCAAACATCAAAATTGAAAAGGATCAGTGCCTAGGTTGCAGGCAATAACTCACATTCTGCATCTGAGAAAATATGAAGCAAGCAATGTACCAAATTTGAAAAAAATCTCACTTTTTATTTCATTTGTCTGCTCGCCCTCTCCAAAAATAAAACATAAATTGCAAATACAAAACATACACTGTGTTTAAAAAGGGAAGAATAATTTTAAAAACAACTGAGACTGCAAGATCCTATTCAGAAGTTGGCAGTTACCTCCCATAAAAGAAATGAACTAATAGTGAGAAAGTCTAGTTAAACTGTATCAAAATTTCCTAAAACACCTACAACAGTATCAAAATTTTGTAAGCCTAAAAAGAGTATCAAGCGAGGAATGTCAACTCCATCCAAACTTTCCGGTTTTTATTTTAAAATAAACATTTTTTCATTCATAGAACTCTATTTACAATACTATTAAGGCTCCTGCCAGGCCTTCAGCTTAACTTCAAACTTCACAAATTGTTCAAAGAAAAAAAAAATTCCCTTGTATGTAAAATGGTGCAATGCAGCAACGGCTAAACAGGCAAGGTCATTTTTCACAAAGCAAACCCCCTGGAAAATACACAAAATCCAAAAAACAAGTCAAATATGCAGGTTCCATCTGTAGAAAGGTGCATTACCTTTTAACTATGGCATGAGGCCTTTTGAGTCACACCACAACTTCCAGAAATTGCTACCCAAAAAAAAAAAAATTAAAAAATCAGGGTGTGGCATATTAGCCACCTCAAGGTCATTTCTTAAGAAAAGAATCAAAGAGCATCTAGATCCAATAATTTGCTTCTGTGCCGATGGTCACCCAAGGCTGTGGAAAGGTAAACAATGCGATCAGGTTAATAAAAACATAAAGTTGTTGGTTCATACCTGGATGCCTGGCTGTGGACTGAGCCTTCCTCGGCTTGGCCTTTGTCCGTATTTCTCATCATTTTTTTTTAAAATGATTCTTTAAATGGTTAAGGGGAAAGGTGGAGGGGCGGCCGCGTGCGTTTGGAGTCCCGCGCCCAGGTATTTACTGTCAAAAGTTGAAAGAAAGGGAAGGGTCCCAGTTGGTGCCTTCGGCGTTCAAGAGGAAGAACAAAAAAGTCCTCGGCGCTGCTGCAGTGCTATCGCCACCACGGGGCTCATCGCGGAGCAAAAGGGGGGAAAAAAGGGAGAAAAACCCCCGAAGATCGGACTTTTTAAAAAGCAAAAAAAAACACGAGGGTGCACAGCCCGGGGGAGCATCCTAGAAACTTTCCTAAAGTCACCCTGGAAGCCAGTATTTTATTGCGTCATTCCAGTGTCGTTCAAAGCGGTCGAGAGGAAGAAGGGGGGGGGGGAGAAATCCAAAGTCTCCAAAAAGAGCAAAAACCTGTCGAAAAGGTGGCGAATAATCGCCCACCTACCTGATCCAGGCACCGGCGCCGGCCACCTCCGACCCGATGTTAGTTTCGGGTCGTGGGAAACCATGAGCTCCGAGAGCTCGCGGAGCTCGCGCAGACGGAACGAGGACGGGAGGCGACGTCTCGTTCGCTCGTTCTCTCGCTCGCTTTTTGGGGAAAATCGAAAATAAAGGGGCGCCCCCGACGCGATCCGCGTTCGTCCCGTGCCCAGATGCGACCAGGAGGAGCCCAAAAGGGGAGCGGGAACGACCCGGCGGCGGAGAGCGGCGCATCAGGCGAGCGCCCAAAAATGGAGGTGCGCCATGGCTTCCAAGCTGGGAAAAACAACGACTTGCCCGGGCTGCCTCCACGGCGGCTCCTTCCCAGGCAGGCGAAGGGAAAGGGGTCCCCGGAAAGCCGCTTTTCTGCCCCTAAAAGCCCCGCTCCCCGCCCAGAGACGCCCTGCCCGAGGCCAGGGGCCCTCGGTGCCCCCTGGGGCTGCCCAAAAGTTAAGCAAAGTTGCGCGAAAGTGGCCGAGGGGGGACGCGGCAAAGGCGGCGAGGCTCTCGGCGCGTTCTCCAAGGCACAGCCGCCATCTAGAGCTTTCTTCCCAGCTCTGAGCTCTGCCTTTGATTGACATTCTCTACATTTACCCCACACTCAGGTGATGTGCCATAGACCCACCCCTTCATTTCCACCCAAAAAAAAAAAAAAAGAGGGAGAGGGAGCCTCTCCACCTAAACCAGCTTACCCCCCAACCCTGGCACCTTCTGCCTCCCCAACACCAGCTCCCTTCCCTTCTGGGAGAGGGGGGCACTTAACCCAATCCTATCCTGATACCCCACCCAAGGCAAAAAGGCAGATCATTGGCTGCTTTTGTTGGAAAGCTTTGACTTAGAGTGATGTCCTTGGGCTAAAATGACTTCCTCTCTGGACAGGAAGTGGTGGAATGCCAGCCATTTTCCAAGGGATGGAGGTGGAGCTGGTACCCCGGTGGGTAAGTGGGGGCAATCCACATGGGAAGGTGAATAGCCCCAAAGGGCAATTCTAAAATAAATGCTTCAACTGACTCTTTCTGGGAGGCACCCAAAGCCAAGTGGAGGATTAAGAGCCGTGGTCCTCAGGAAATTAATCCTAATGGAGTCAGGAAGGGCTAATCTCTTAACCCATCCAACTCAACAGCGCCTCCCTAGTGTTTCTGTAGGGAAAGAACAAAATTGTAATACTGGTGTAACAATTAATTGGCTGTGGAGAGGGTTGTTGAATAATAAACGGCTCCAGAACTGCTTATATCATGAGCCACTTCTTTAGAAGTTCAAGACTGGCGACGGACTCCAGTGCCAGAAGCTTTCCAAATCCAACAATCAAAGACGTAACCGAGCCCTCTGCAACTTCTAGAATGAAGATGGCCAGAAATGGCTTCTCCAATATCCATCCCCTTGATTCGTGGGGATACGATGAGCCCATGCATTCTAGACCATATGGCGGTGCAAAGAAGGGACAGCTCTGACAAGCTCACACAGCAACATGTCCAACAAGAGGCCACTCTACCACAAGAACGGTCAGTGGCCATCGTCCACATTCTTTTAAGTCAACAGGCAACTGGTACAGACCGCGCTACACATTGTGTCTACAGCCCAAGAATCTGGCAAATGAGAGACCACCATTGCTTCAGACCGCCTCCAAGTCTTCAAATTGATGAACATTTTGACCAATCTATGGTCCTTTTTCAAAAAATTACACATACAAGGAATACCAGCCCTAGGTGTCTTATGTCAACCCAAGCCGCCATTTAAATACACCACACGTAATCCACACTTAATGGGATAAACGCACATCCCACATATTAATAGCAAAAAATTCTGCTCATTTATAAAATTCTCTCAACAGTCTAGAACTTTAGAACCAGCTTCTCAAAAAATTATTTATATTGACATGGAAGGATGAGCACCGATCTAACCAAGCATTATCAACTGGTACCCACCAGGTTGATAGACATGAGTACCACATGATGTAGTTTATACGATGTACAGGCAAACAAAGCAAAGATAAAATCATTTGTAGTGTTGGGTAACACACAGTAAGACCACCCACAACCATTAGTTGCTTGTGATTAATAAATTTAATGTATTAGTATACATAATCAAGATTAGCAGACCCAAATGTCACATTATTCATACTCGATCTGTACTTAAATGTGTTTTGTAAAAAGAGATCAGTTTCAATGTGAACTATTACTCATTCACCTCTAGAACTGTCAAGGTTCTTAGGTTATAGTGTGTTGGTGACCATTTCTACATTCCAAGCAAACTAAATCAATTAGCGCATTTCATGATGACATAAACCATCAACCAGATGGAAAACCCATCAATCCCTTTTCAACTAACCAAAAAACAGAAAATAAACTCAGCAAAGTATATAACCTGAATAAAAACTTGAGGGAAACTGAAGTCATTAACAGGCATCTGAAACTCTAAAATTTAAATTTTCCTCTGTGAACAGTCAACATCATAAGTAGCACAAGAGATCCATACATTAAAACCTTTCAAGTTGAAAGACGACAAACAATAGCAAAAATGTTAAAAAACCATTTTTATTAAAATATTTAAATAGCAGTGCACTTCTGCCAAGTAGGAAACATACAAATGAACAGAATCTGGTTTAAAAAGTCATCCCCTTTCAATCCCATCCAAAAATGCATTGCAACAGAAGAGCCTTGAAATAATGGGAATCCATTATTTAGATGGTTCTTAGCCCAAATCTTCTCTGGTTTACAATAACACAGAAGTCCATGCTATAGAGTCCCTGTCTTGGATCCACATACTCAGCAATCATGCATTAGTTCATTCCTCAACCTCTCAATGAGTGGAACTGCCATCTTGATTTGGGATTCGTGGTTTCTCTTTGAGATTCTTCCTTTGTCTGGACACTTTATAAAAAAATTAAAAGAAAAATGCTGTTGGAATACAAGTATTTTGATCCTTAAACTAAGGAATCAACATTGTTATAACTGAGCACACTTTCAACATTATTTTAAAAGAACAAAAGTGATATCAAGCCTAGTTATATCAAACAATAAAAGAAACCTTTAAAGCTTTTTAAAAGCCAAGAAAAATATGTTATTTTTGGTCAAAAGCCCAAAACTGGAATGACATAAAGAAGGTACTATTTTTCATTTTTCACCACCTTTACAGAAAAGAATATTTTGCTGGAATTGTTAAAATTCTGATACCATTTTCTGTACTAGTACTTAATTGTGTACTAATACACATTCTTTTTCATTTCAAAAGGAATTCCCAAATAAACAAGCATTAGTTCACCAACACAGAATCCAAGGATGCAGAGGACTTTCTAAACTACAGAGCTTCCAAGAAGCTTCCCACACCCACACCTTCTTTAGAAGGAAACAAGGACCACATTTTCCTCCTTGTAGAGCACACAAAGACCACATACCCTCTGGGAATTAAGTTCCCATGTCTACACCCCTAATCATCAACTGTGAAAGTCACTGGTCCATTTTAAATCTTCCAAGTCTAACTTTTACTGAAAAGTAGGGGATATGGTGTTAGGTCCTAGTAAGCTATGGGAAAAGAGGAAGCTAGAGGAAATGCTACCTACAGCATGCCCCCAAAATTCCAAAGAGCCCCATTATAAAGCCAGTAAGTTATATAACAAAAGAGGAATGTGGACAGGTGCCAAAAAGTACACATAATCATAAATAAGAAGCACTGAGCAAGCACCCCTGTTGCTAACTAGGGTTTCATTATAAAGACTGGGCATATTTCACAACAGTGATCGTTTTATCTTATTTCCTATAAAAATAATTAAGCTGAACAAGATTTGTTCTTCAAAATCACAGTGAAGATAATAAATTGAAGAGATCCTCCCTACTTTACTTTCCATATTCAAAGAGATTTGCCTCCATCCTGCCCATTTTAACCATCTATACCTGTTCCAGTGAACATGACCAACCACAATGGGCAGCAGACAATGGATTTCATGTTGAAGAATTATATTTGAAACATTGTAAAACTTATTCAGGCCTTCAGCAAATTTGTTACTAAGAGTTTCATAGTGTTTTAGTTTTCAAGTGCTATATTTTCCTCAACTTGCTAATATAAGAAAAACTGAAATCTAATTAATGAAAATATGTTGGAACAAAATCTCCACTAAGATATTATCAAAAATAGGAATCAGCTCAAAACTGTAAAGACTGAAACATTTCAATACCAGAAAAGGTGAAAAGGCCTCTTGCTTCTAGTTGCAGGGTGAAAACTCAACTGCAGGTTAGGCTACAGTGTCGAACACCTCAATGTGTTACCAGAGAATAAATAGTAAACATGGGTGATGACAGGGTCTAAAAGCCCAATGGAATGGACCACTCCACTGCACAAAAATGATGTGTTTTACTCCCTGTTCCAGATTAGCCATGGACAAAACAATTTCTTTAGAACCACCCATAATCACATCCTCTCCAAACTCCAATGACAAAAAGACCAAAGAAGAAATACATGGAGGCAATAGCCTATCTGCTTTGTTCATCTAATGATTGTAGCCTTCCAATATAAACAACTATTTAGATTCTTTGCTGCAACCATAATAAAGGCAGATTTTGAGAGTTATTTATGTAATTTTAAATGAGAATCTCTGTAACAAGAAATTTAGTTGAATAAACTTGAGCCAGATCATCAAGTGTTGAGTGACTCCAATAACTGGAGATTCATTAAAGTTAAATTCTGTTTTCCCTGTTTTGTGGTAATGAAAGGTAGTCAAAAGAAGGAGAAACTAATCATTAAAAAGGCTACCAAAAGGGTTTCAAATTTGAAAACACTATTGTAAGCACTTTCATATTGTGAATTTCTAGAACATTAAAATGTTCTTGTTGTTTCAAGAAACACAATACGAAAACCTAAGCTTAGATATATTAATAGTGACAATACTGAAGGGGAATAGAACTTCCTAAAACAAATGACACTGCATTCCAAGGAGAACAGTATCCAAGTGTTCTTCATAACAGAAGCACAGTGGAGTACAAGAATGGTTGAGATGACAATGAAGTCCAGACAAGAAACGGATTGCTAAATTTGCTAACACTGATCAATGTGCATGGAAGTCTTGGAAAGCACTTTCCAAAACCTGCGTGGTTCAACAGATCCTGCACCAAGAATTGAAAGGGTAAGCATCTCAAGATGTTTCAGACTGTAGTCTGCTTCATCTCTATACATTTTGCTGCCATAAAGATTTGAGACTTCCTTTTCAAAATGAGTGGCTAAGCTACAATAATCCAGGAGCAGCTAGATACCCACAAATTCTCTGTTCCTACTTAGTGAAAAGAGTTTTTAGATTCACTAATAATGTGGCTGTACTAGAAATCCCAACAGTTCCAAACTTTCTCTTAAAACCAACAACTTAAAAAATGAGCTCCTCAGTTTTAAACATACATAATTTGTAGATTCAGTACTTTTATGCTCATTTTCCTAAAACATGTACTCCAGCTCTCCATTTTCCAGATGAAAAATAGCAGTTCACACTTGCATGCAGGAGCTCAGTTTGAATAAAGCTGTTTAACTCACAGAGAAAATGTAAGTAAATGTTTGGTTTATATTACTAGTGTTGATGATTCAGCAAGAAGAGTCCACACTGGGTATTATTAAAAGCAATTCAAAAACAACCAATTTGGGGTTCTTGCTAGAACCAAACATCAAGAAGGCTAAGGAAACAGGCAACATGCACACGTTTTTTATCTTCTTAGAAATGCATGATACATGGGGCCAATAAGGCAAAAAACAGGTAAAGAGTTCTCACAAAAGCTTATAGCTGTGCCCTTAATTGTTGAAGTATCCCAGGTTTCCTTATAAAATTAACAGGATAAGTTTGAGGGCTTGTGTAAGTTCGCTAAATCAAGAGGAAAAAAGGAGATAAATTCTAGGTAATGTTAACTGTCAATTTAGCTTATATTTTTTATGGCAGGAAATGTGTAATTTAGTTTTCTTGCCAAAGACACCAAAATGTCTTTGAAGATTTTCCATCACTGCCAACTCTCCTTTGTAACGTGTAACCATAAAGGAATGTTGATCAGGTCCTGAGCTCTATGGACACAGGGGAAAACCTCAGTGCTGGCTGAATGCCTTGGAACAACCTGGTGCTTTCCAACAGGATTTAATGAAAATGCATCCCAAAATACATAGAAGGCATGTTGCTGGCAAAAGGTAACTCAGAACATGTATCAATATTTCACACATTATAAAATGCATAAATGTGATGTGGAAAGGGTGCCCAGCAGTGAGAAAACCTGGAGGTTCATAGAATACCAGTACAATATGAAACTGAATTGACTGTAACCAGCCTGTCTTGGGGGGGGGGGGGGGGGGGGGCGGAGGAATAGTTTCACTTGATTACATAGCAGCTTGTTCTCAATAGTGGTTTAACATGAAGCCCTGACCTGACAACATTATGAAGTCCTTCATGACACAACTTCAGATTACTCTCAATGAAATAGACAAATGTGTCTTGTAGTATGAATTATAATCTCTTGAAGATGAGTATACCGCTTGATTATACATTTACTGCTAAGAATTTGGGTCAAAGCATAAAAAAACAAGCCTCAGATGACCTAGAAGGTACCAGAAGCTTCTTGGGGTATGCAATGGACAAAGCTCTAAAGGGCAGCCAAACAGCAGCTCCCAAATAACAGCAACTTAATGAACCTTGTGACAAGGTAGATGAACCTGCCACACAGGGGTTTGCAGCCTGAGGAAGGCCTACGCTGGAAAGTAAATATATTGGGAGCTCCTGAGGGGAAAAAAGGATTTTCTACTTATTTTTTAAAAAACTGATCTCTGTAACTTATGCCTTTTTGTTCTTTATTGTTGCCTGTCCATCACCTTGACTGATCCCACTATAAGCTCTCATTTATTAGTTAGTGCACACAGATCCAACCCTAGACTTCTCCATATGCTGGAAGTCTTAGAAAGAATGGTTATCTGGATGCGATCACAGCATGCTCTCTACAGGTGTTAAGCACACAGGTACTAACTGTACTTAACCAGAAAAAAGCAATTCTTCAATAGGCGAAGAATAGTTGCTTTCTCACTGCCAAAGAATCATGCCTACAAATTAATCTGACTAGGACACTACTGGTATTTCCAGTCTCTGCAACCAGAGAAGCATTATTTGAAGAGTACGTTGTAAAACTTAAGGAATTACTTCGTTTCTTAAGATGAAGACTAAACAATGTCAAACAACAAAAAGGTCAAAGTTTATTAAAGTGGCTGCAAAAATCCTAGAACTTTTATTTGATTATGACTAATTTAGCACTGTTGAAAATTAAGATGGGGATACAATAGGTCCCAGTCAGTAAGGCCACATTCCAGCCATGCAATGCAAAGGGGCTTGGAGAATTAACAGCAGCAGTCTACATAGTCTATGATTTTATTATTTATATCAGCAACTCACAGCAATCTATGTATCATAGTGATATTAAATAGTGGGGGAGCTTTATTTCAAACTATAGACTAACAGTTGTATATTTGTAACCTTAAGCTAGGCTCCTTTTCTCCTTTTATTTATTTTACAGAATTTGTATCTTGCTTTTTATCCAAAGGCAACACTTTGTGTGTGTACCGACATATAAAGAGTTTTATATTAGGTTTATAATACTGCAAAAATATTGCAAAAATAAACTCTGATACAGTGATTCACTAGAACATATTTTCCACTTGATTCTAGAGATTACCCTACATTAATGGCTAAAGAAATTAAATAATTTCCAACAAGAAACATCTGAAGAATATTAAAGAAACACTTTAAACAGCATGAAAAGCATATTGAAAAGGCAACTTACCAGTAAGCCAGCCAATATTAATTGTACTGCAGATCTAGTTCACTTTATCTGAAAAGTTTTAATAAGCTAAATTTAATGAGTTGCTTCAAGAGGAGAATCTTAACATATTTAAACATATTTTAAGCATAGTCCAAAATCCTCCTGTTATAAAGCAGGCCCTATCAAAGTTTACAGGTAAATGTATATCACCATAACATAGGCTTTATCCTTTGGTGCTAATGTTCTATAGGTGAATGGAAAAAGACATTTGTAGGAATGAAACACAAGTATTTTGGTAGAATTAGAAGGCTCATCAAAATACTGGCTATAATGGCTGAGCAATATCTTTATTATCAGAAGTGATATTCCTCAAAAATGTACATGTTGGAGGTAGATAAAAGGAAATGTATCTGCTTGGGCATTATAAGAACAAATTTGCTGGAACAGGCCATTCATACCACCTAGCAACACATTTTCATTACTCAAGAGAAGCTTGAGGTGAACTCATACTATTTGCACTATCTTTTAAAGAACCTTATTGTCAGAAACAAAACATACATTTTAACTCAACTGTACCTATAACTGATGTGTGTATTATCCTCATCAGTATCGTGATCATCACCACCACAACAGTCATGGACCAGTATAAGTGAGGTGCAGATCTGTCCATACCATTTCTATGCTAGTTTTTCTCTTAAGATCATGAAAGAGAGCTCACCATCCTTCCCTCCATTTAAGTTTTGCCATAACTCTGACAGGCAAGTTAGGCAGACGGTAAGGGAATTTTTAGAAAACAAAATTCCAAACCAGATCGGTATATAAAATCCTCCATAGTAAATTAATTTTGGAATACTGGGGAAGGCGCTATCAGTACACAAGTGTCAAAACAGTACGAACTCAGAAATCCAAGTATAAGCAAGTGTACCAATCTAGAGGCCAAGAAATGTCTAACTTGCAATTGTGAGGTTACCATCATCTGGGAAGAATGCAATTTCTTCACGTCATATCTAAATCCTTTAACCCTGTCAATATGCTGCTAATTACAAATCTGCTGACTAGTTTTCAAAGGCTCTAAGTAATTCCAGTATCTCATTTAAGCATCTACTGTATCAATTAGCTCAAATGCAAAGAATTTACTCATTCAGCAGGCTGCTGAAATAAGAACGAGACTCAACAGGAAATGAACCTCAAAAAATGAGCTTCTCCTTCCACAGCACTACCCTTGGGCCTTTCTGCATTATTCCAGATCATGTCTCAGAATAGGGACGTGCCAGCTGCATGCTGGTATAGACTACAGCAGGCCTTACCTAAGGCTTTCGGCTTGCACTAATATGCAGGTGAGAAATAGCTATTTAAGGCATATTATAAGCAATGGCTGAATTCAGCATTTTATCTCTTAGGCAAGCTATTGCAAAACTAGATCAGCCATTTAAGAGAAACAAAGTAAGAGTTTAAGGCTCTTAGCTCTAAGGAAACTAGTAGAACAAGTATTACAAGCACACTGGTTTCGTAAGGGATTTCTCTCAATCTAATACAGTAATTCCTTACCACTTGTGAGGATAAGGTACTGCTGTAATGACATGAATTCTAAAACATGCCAATAGCAAGGGAGCCATAAAACAAGGGGAGGTTTGTGCTTCTCTCACTTTGAAAATGTGGAGAATAAATGTTTTGCCAGTGTTAAATTTATTAATATGCTAGTTTGGACTCAAATATAGCTAAGGATCATAATTCATTTCTTGTGAGTATACAAAACTCATGGCATACAATCTACAAATCAGGAACTAGTGAATTTACCTTGATTCAGACATTTTCAAAGCAGAAAATTCACACATGTATTTTAAGGCAAAACTGATTGCTTATCTAGCAGATTTTAAAGTATTCAAATGATATGCAAAACTGCTCATTCACTGCCAGTAGGCAGCCTGGCAGGCGATGCATTTAAGTAGGAATCCAGCACCAACCTATAAGTGCTGGGAGAGCAGACGAGAAGTGCAATTGTGCTATACTTTTGCTGTTTATATCAGCATCAATCCCTGCTCCGTCTTTTCCTGAAGCTCCACAACAGTAAGCTGCTACCCACAAAATACCTTCCTGCTGAGCACTTCCTTTCTTCCAACTACATTCCAGGAGCATTCAGCACTCAGAAATTTTTAATGATATGACTCACTGCGTGGCACTGTCCCACCCTGAAACTTCCATCTCCACCATAAAAAAATTACTGTTTTAAGGTATGTATATCAAAAAAATTATAGCAAACTCATGACTAGTTTCAGTAAGAAAGAATATGGAGAAGGAACATTGATATTGGTTACTATTAATACCGTTTAGCATAACATTCAGTGTAAGATATTGCATTTCAGTCCACTGTAACAGAAATGTCCATGATCCAACTTCAAAGCCCCAATGTTTACTGGGTAGTCTTCAGCTCAATATCACAAGCTGATTTTGAGAATGTAGAACAAAGATACAGTGGTACCTTGACATACGAGTTTAATTCGTTCCGTAACCTTGCTCTTATGTCAAATCGCTCATATCTCAAAGCAATTTTCCCATTAATCCATTCCAGCTCCCAAGACACCACCTCAGTTGTTTTTGTTATGTACTGTACTGTATTTACATACTCGTATCTCAAATCTTGCTCTCATCTCAAAGCAAAATATCACTCGCTCGGCGGCTTGTATCTCAAAACACTTGTGTGTCAGGGCACTTGTGTGTCGAGGTACCACTGTATGCACAACCTTGACTAATGTCAGAAAACCAGAAGTGGTTCACAATTTAATTTCAAGGAAAAGAAACATTTAGGATCAGGATATCAGGTTTGTTAAGAGTATTGCACACTGCTCAGATTTTTTACTGGAATACTTTCAATCTCTATTAAGAACACAAGTTCTCAAGATTTTTTTTTATCATGTTATGATTATACTTCCATGCATACTTGCTAATGATTAAGCTCTTAGGAAAAAAATACTCAGGAGTAAACCTGCATAGGATTCCATTTATTTTTAACCCCATTTTGACATGATACTGTCAAATCACTTAACTGTTGTTGTTGAAGAAAAACCAAGCTCTTTTGGTGTGCAAGATGTGTGTTGTGGGACCAATTCAGTGATCAAGGATAATACCATATCTCTGAAGACTCCTTCAGCCCACACAAAACTTTTGAAATTCTTTCCATTCCAACACAAAGAGCAATCTTTCCTATGTGACAGACTGCAGAGCTTAAAAGAGGCTGCAAGAGCTTTCAGTCTAGTGAAAGTGCATGACTTTAAATGGCCCCTTAAGCACCCTAAATTCTCTAAACTTCAAGATCTGCCAAATCAGACTTTTACAAAAGAGTGCCGCGGAAAAGCATATATGCTTTATGTGCATTAATCCCTGTTGAGTGGTGGACTGCTCACAGCGTTCTCAAAATCCTTCATCTGTATACATGACTGCTGCTTTGCTCTGGTAAAAGCGTATTTGATACCAGGTAAAAAGCTAATGAGTTCTAGTTATAAGGCAGCAGTCTTTCATCAATTCAATCTACTGCAGAACTTCTAAACAACTCCTCTCAGATAACTAAAGAATTAGCAGAGGTAAGAAGAATTTTAGTACAAAGTCCCATGCTGGGGAAAGCTGAATTACAGGAATTATTTTTTCTAATACAAATATTGATCCATTAATTAATTTATGGAAATTTTTGTCTGCATCCATACTGCATTTAGGTTTTGCTCAATCAAAATTTTGAAGACTTGAATTCTTGGATTATTCTGAACCTTCTCAAAAGTATATCTGAAAATTAGTTTTTCTCATTTTTCATCATCAGTGTTTTAGGGCACTTTTACATGAAAAGTGTTGCCACACCAGTGTATAAATGCCGTACAGCAAGAACAATGTGTTTAGTAACTACTATGTGTGAAAACATTTAAGATTCAGCTCAACTATGAAAGCTGAGGGTGAAGCGCAAAAACTGCTAACCCTTGTTGTAACTGAACTATTGTACATCATTCTGCTTTTCAAAATAGCTTATGTAAGACTATCCACAATTTTAAGGTTTTTGTTCAAATACTCCTATTTGAAATCTAAAACAATTCTGATGCTTTAAGCACAGTACGTAATTGCTTAAACTGTACTTTTCTATTAGAAGAAAAGATTCTTCCAAGTCCTGGAGAAAAATAAGTTCCCACCAACTCACAAACAAGTGACATACCTGAAGCTGTAAACATGCCCAGTTTCAATCCTTCCTGTTAGAACCAGCAAAACCTTTTAAGAAAAAGCACATTTGTGTTTTAAAAAATGGCAGTCAACACAGACAGAATTTAAATGTTGAACGTGTTCAATCCTATGAGTTATTTTCATGGTCCTTTGGAGCTACGTTTAAAGTGTTTTTAAAAATAAGCATCTGCTAAAATAAAACTCCTATCCCTGGAAATACTGTGTTTAGGATGTCTATAAATTAAAGTCTATTTGACCTCATCTAGGGTGTTTTTCCACTGTCACTAAAAGTAAGTACCCATTAAATACCCATTAATGGGTACAAAATAGCATTTTTGTACCCATGAATGGGTACTTAATGGGTACTTCTAGTGACAGCGGAAAAACACCCCTAGTCTCAACCTACTTTTATTCTCAGATCATGAACAAGTACATATTTCACTACTTATTGTTGTGACCTGATCCTGACCAACGATATTGGGACTTTATGGATGAATACTTTTACATGTTCACCTACTACTTTCCAATGTGACTTTAAACCACTTACCTAGAAATACATTCCACACAAATTAATAAGACTGCTTTCAAATATAGTATTCATTCCTACAATTCCTCATTATACTAAATGTCTCACTCTATATGCAAAATAATATGTAACAGAAAATAAAATGAGTTCCAAACTGTGCTTACCTCAAGAAAGTAGATCTGTAGAATTCTTCTGAACATCATTTATAAATGCAGCAAAAATTCAAAGAGCACCTAAACAAAGACAAATATATTTAAATATTTCAGCAGTTTTTGCTTTTGCTATACCTTACGATATACATTTTAATATAACACGGAACTACATTAAGACTGCATTTCTAAAGTTAGAACTGTTTTAACCCCTTTCTGAAATATAAATGAAAATATAAGTGGATTCTGTTTAGTGCAGTTTATTTTCTCATCTATTAAGAGAGAATACAGCAGAAGTGTCATAACATTTATCCCAAAATCAATGTTGGAGACACTTGCAAATGTGTTAACAAGAAAAAGAACAAATGAAATGGTGCTTACTCTTCATGTTTATATTGAAAATTTTACTATGAACACATTTCACCATCTATTTGAACCCATGAATAATAACTAAAATTCCAAGGACAGTATTTCAATAGTTCATTTTACTTTGGTCCACAGTAGTCTCACATTTTTCAAGTTAATTGAAATATTCCATCATTTCTTAATTAAAATGTGGCAGTACACTTGAAATTTGGTTACACATAGGTTATGGTGCTGTGGACAAAGCTATTATGTTTTCTGTTATGTATTTAGGAAATCAGAATTTTCATTCAGTGTCATAAATTCAAGGGTCTACGTCTGGTAATATAGTTCTTCTGGAGTATCAACATCTAGGAAACAAAATGGCACTTACTGCAAGACAGCTATCAGTTTCCCAATCAGTACAGATCGATAACCCTCCAAAAGCCTTTTAAACACAAGTTTACCAACATGCTAAAATACACAGCTAGCCCTCCTTTTAGTGTTAGAACTCTTGTCTGGTAAACTCCTCATGTTACCCAAGATCTAGTATACCTTAATGAAAGCTTCAACAAGAAATGAATATTCTAGAATAAGAACAAATTAAGTAGCACAACAAAGTATGACTGCAGGTCTTTTCCACAAACAGATTACACATTTAGAAAACTTCAAGAATGCAAGAAAAACATTTTCTAATATTACATCTATAATTGCAGGATAAGATTTTTTAAAAAACATCAAGCATAGTTAAAATTCTAGAAAAATCCCAGTTTTAAAAAAAATCTAACATCTCTTCAAGAATACCTCTTGCAACTTTTAAATTGCTATTTTGATATTTTTTAGCTCACAACCTGCTATTTTACTAATACAATTATGTATTCCAACTCTTAACAGTTAACTTTACAGAACTTATAACTGCTAAAATAACAAATCATTTATGCATCAACATGCCCAAAGAACAAAAAATAGATCAGCGCATTCTTATTAGAACACACTCACAATTTATCTTTCTGGATTAAAGAAAATCAATGTTTTATATCAATACTGTTATAATTTCTCCCCTCTGTGTTCCTCTATTGTAGTTTAGAAAGAGTTAAAAGCCAACACCCCACACACAGAAAAACAAGTTTTATATTTGAGAGAAAGAAACAGACATGGCGTCTTTTGTTCTTACAAAAATAGATATGGTTGTTTCCTCTTTTCTTCAGCAACGGAGAACAACAGCCATCCTTTTAAAGTGCTCAGGAGTTTTACGCAGACATGCAAGGAGTCACAGGGCACCTTTCTGCCTTCCTCCCCACACACACATTTTAGGAGGGTGCATTCTAAATTTGGTGCAAATCCGCACCCTATGTCGCCCCATAGCAATGCTGCATTGGAGCAGCAAATTGCGTTGCAAAGTACCTGTCCATTAAGAGCTGATTTTTAGCGAGAAAATCACCTCCGGGCACCTCCTTGGAGTCCTGCTGATCAATAGTTATGGAGAAACCCACCAGACCTTATGGCTGGGGGCTGCAGACCCCCCAAATCTATGCTGCAGAAATCGGGGGGAGTAAGGGAGGGGTGAGAGAAAGGGAGAGGAGAAAGGAGGGGGGAACTCTGCAGCTCAAATGGCCGCTCCAATTTTGACACGAACCTCCTCGAGTATCAGGTTCGGCGCCTACTTCGGATCCCTTTAGATGGAATTAAAAATAACCTCTTTTAAATCTCCCCTGAACAAAACAAACACCGAGAAAAACAGGAAGGGGGGCACCAGGGTGGCTGTTTTCTCTCCCCCCCCCCGCATCTCGCCTTGGAAAACAGCCGTGTGTATCTTATCCCCGAGTGTCCCCCCCCATTCAGACGACGAACTTGCCCTCAAATGGAGGGGCTCGTAGACACCCCAAATATCCCGGGGGGGGGAGGGAGACCGACCTTCTTCATCGTTAGGACCTGGGCTGAAACGCTTCGCAACACTCACACGGACACCCCCCCTTCAAAGACAGGGAATAGGTCTTCTTTTCTACCGACCCCCCCACAAAAAAATAAGCCACCCGAGTTCCTTTTCTGCCCTGTCCGGCCGTCCAGCTGAGGTGCCGGCCGGAGGCGCCGCGAAGGAAGCCCTGAGAGGGAGGGAGGCGGCTCTCCTGCCCAGGCGCCATGGGACTTGGGGGGCCCCCGAGCGAGGAGACACTCTGGGGGGGCTGGGGGGGCCCTGGTTCCTTTTTCTTTCCCCCCACGGCCGTG